>JAZHRO010000056.1:8905000-9505000 GCA_037157565.1 Thalassia testudinum
CAGCAAAACGCTGAGTAGAGTGGCAACTAAAACTAAAGAAACAGTAGAGTGTACAGTAGCTGTTAAGTTCTGTTACTTTCTTTATTTAAGTCTTTCAATTATCTCACGATTTATCTATTTCTCAGATCTTTCACTTGATCTCGAATGTTCCTCGTGGGAATGATCTTGATTGCAGTCTTTTCCGAATAGTAGAAGTAGCACGTGGTGCTCTCCTGGCCGGGAGAGTCCCCTGTGGTGATCCTACTCTCAGTCAACCACCCTAAGGTCACTGACAGACGTAACGGTGACTATAGCACGCGCGGTGAACGCATGGGTAGCTAACCCGCACTGGCACGCGGTCAGCCGTTTCCGTTAACGGGTGCGCCCAAAGCACAGCACGGAACTAGTACAGGGCAGAGCCCTCTCAGTAACAGGCGTCCAACCCCTCCACAGTAACCAAACAGGGGCCTTGCCCCTCCACAGTCCGCACACCCTCACCTGACTACCCTGGTTTGCCGCAGTGGGCCTAACAAGTCGGTGTGGGAGGCTAGCAGAACCCCGGGGCCCGTGGGGTAGCTAGTACCTCCCTACACTAGTAGCTCTCCTCGGTACTACGTACACGAGGGCCAGCAAGTCGGTACAGAGTGGCCAGTCCTAACCCCGGGTCCCTGGGGCGGCTAGCTCCGCTCTACACTAAACAGGGGGACAATCGCTCTCCTTGGTACTTCATACTCAAGGGCCAGCTCACTTCCCCAATTCTATTCCATTCACTTTCCAGGAGTTCTACTCCTACTTCCCCGTAGGGTTCCAGCTCAGAACGTCTAAGTTTCACCTTCCAGTTTCACGTTATCACAATCCATGTTCTCAAACACGTTTATTTATTCAACAGGCAGCTGTTAATTCAATTCACAGGCAGCTAGCATTTCCTTTCCACATTTTCCAAGACTGCAGTATTCATACATTCCACTAGTTTTCCCATCCTAGGATTCATGCCATATCCTAGGATCTATCATACAATCTAGTTTTCTTACCCTAGGATTCATGCAACATTCTAGGAATCTACCATTCAATCTATTTCTCATTCCTAGGATTCATGCAATGTCCTAGGTTCTATTTATGATTCCATAATTTAACAGGTTATACTTAAAAGCCACTCTACCAGGTACGACGGGAGTAATGGGGGCGTGATCGGAAATCCCGCGTGCCTCCGCGACCCCCAAGACTGCAACGGAACGAGGTCCTATCACAAGGATCAAACACAAGGAGTGTCTCAAAATAGTGTATAGCTACTGTAGATGGGTAGAGGATTTAATTTCGGAAAGAACGCAACTCGAAATGCGGAAAACGGAACCCGAACGGGCCCTCAACGGGTCGAAAACGACGACACTGTGCAAAATCAGATGTCTGGAACTTCTTCCAGACGTCTTAAAAAGTGGATCAGAGAATTACCTTGTTTTACGTGGTTTCTCAGACGTCCAGAAGCCTGCAGGGACGTCTGGCCTAGTTCCCAGCCTTCCGATGGTCACCCCGGACGTCTGGAGGTCACTCCCGCCGTCTTGTACTACAGCCAGACGTCTGATTCGCGTTGGATGGCGAATCACCGAGCCTGCGCACACCCATCTCCCTCCCTCAGTACGGTCAGTCGACAAGAAGGAAGAAGAAGATGGAAAACTCACCTTTCAGACGTCTGGACAGTCTTCTAGACGTCGACTTCGCCGTCTGGCTATCAGCACAGACGTCTGATTCTAGAAATTTTTCCAGAACCAGGGCGCGACTCGCCCTCCGCTCGCGACGCCGCCCGCGTTGCACCTCGCGTGCCTGCTGCTCAAGCTGCAGCAGGCCTCCCACGTCGTTCCGCGCCCGCTGCGCTCCTTGCCGACCGGCCCTGGCAGCCCCGGTGAGCTCGCCCTCACGGCTAAGCGCCGCTCTCGCACGCAGCACCCCCTCCGCGCTCACTGCGGCCGTCGCTGCCACAGCAACCCCGCGCCCGCTCTCGCGCTCGCCCTCGCGCATTGGAAGGAGAAGAGGAAAGGGGTGGAGGCGACGGGAGAGAGTGCGTGGCCTTTTAAGGCCGTGTGAGGAGGAGAGAGAGAGACGGCAGCGGCGAGAATCTGCAGCCGCAGGAGCGAATATGCGGTCTGCACGCTCAGGCGCACAGACGACCTGCGCGTGTCGAAAATAACTGATTTCCAGACGTCTGGAAACGATCCCAGACGTCTGATACGACGTCTGGAAGTGATTCCAGACGTCTGGTCCGACGTCTGGCCCTCCTCCCAGACATCTTAAAATACGTCTGGGGCACGCATTCATAACAAAAGGGAAGGAGAGGAAGGATAGGGAGAAGAGCGGAAAGAGAGGATAAATAAATAGGCAATAGATGAAGAAGAGGGAGAGAGATGCATAAAGAAGAATATAAAGGAAGGGAAGGATGAGAGAAAGGGTAGGAAGAAGAGAGAAAGAGAGTAGAAAGGAAGTGATAAGACAGGGAGATAGAAGTGAAGGGAGATGAGGGAAAGAGAGGAAGAATCTATTTTTTATTTGTATATAATTATTTATTTTTATTACAAATTTTATTATTTTAGTGAATTCATAGATACACACACTTGCATAAATGTAGATGCACTTGAGGCCAAACAATAGGTATTCTAACCCCTAGGTTACGGGTTTTGGGAGGGGACAATCGTGTCAAAATACTTGCCCGTGGACACTTATGATCATATTATACGAATAATGCAAAGTGTTTGTATACCTCACTCATATTCATGAAGCTTTGTCTTTATAGCATGTCATAAGAGTCACCGTCCATTGTTCAGAGAAGTTCTGAACAAAGGGGGGTCCTTGAAGATTTAATCACAACTTAAGGTTACTTGTTACATGGAACCGATGTCTGGAGGAATTTGGGTAATATCTTTTCGCTCTTCTCTGGTATACCAACTAATCTTATGTACGTTCCTAATGCACCCTTAAATGGGAGTTATTGGGAATGTGTTAAGGTTAGTTTTGGGGGGTATACTGGAGAAGTGCGAGGAGATGCTGTCGAAATTTCTCCAGACACTGGTTACATGTAACAAGTAACGTTGTGATAAAATCTTCAAGGATGGGCAATTAAGTGAAAATTTTAATCAAAATATAAACATAGTTATGAAATCAGATTATAATTATTGGGTGGGTGGTTTTATTTCATTTTTGTAGATCATGGATAAGTCTTGGATTACTTTGAGGAACTCGGATTACTCTCAATATAAGAATGGAGTGAGAGAGTTCCTTGATTGGGCATTTCATGATGATAGGAAGTCATTCAGACGAGGCCACAAGTTCGACATGATATTTTTCCCATGTAGGAGGTGCTTGAATGGATATTCACATGATAAGAACACTATATACGAGCACATGATTTGCAATGGTTGGTGGCAGCATTATGCTGATTGGATTGCTCATAGAGAGGATCAACTAGATGAAGTCAGACGATCTCCGATCGATTTCGAAGAGACAGCTGTTGACATTGAAGCTGATGACATCGATGAAATGCTTGATGAGATGAGAGCAGGAGTTGAAGATCCGGCTAGTGGGGAAACTTGTAATCAGTTTTATGATGCTATTAGGGCAGCAGATGAACCTATTATTCCCACTATCACATCCATATCTAAGTTGTCATTTCTTTTGAAGCTATTTCAGATGAAGGTTATGAATAGAGCGACCTCTAAATTGATGTCCGAGGTGCTTGAAATCATTGGAGAGCTTTTAAATGATCCGAAAGGTTATCCAAAGACATGGTATGAAGTAAAGAAATAGATTTGTGGGCTTGATTTAAATTGCGAGAAAGTTGACTCTTGTCCAAATGATTGTGTGTTATACAGAAATTAATATGCAGAGTTGAGTAGTTATCCATAATGTGGTGTTGAGAGATTTAAATTAGGAAATCCACTAAATACAAGGGTCACAAAATAGCTGGAGAAGGTTCTACATTACTTTCCATTAATTCCTAGGCTTCAACACCTTTTTATTTTAAGTAGAACTGCAAATTTGATGACATGGCATAAGGATAATATGTCACTAGATGGTTGCATTTGTCATCCTGTAGATTTAGAAGAGTGCAAAATGTTTGACAGCACTCATTTAGTGTTTGCAGAGGATGCAAGGAATGTCAGATTGGGTTTTGCAAGCGATGGGTTTAATCCTTTCACAAACATGTACCCATCCTATTCAATTTGCCTAGTCATGATGGTAACTTACAACTTACCTTCGTAGCTTTGTATGCGATCGTCGTTTATGTTCTTGACCCTCATCCCCGGTCCAAAGCAGCCAGGAAATGCAATTGACGTTTATCTTCAACCATTGATAGATGAACTGAAACTGTTGTGGTGTAATGGCATTCGTACATATGATGCACAGAGAAAAGAATTCTTTGATATGCACACTGCATTATTTTGAACCATTAATGACTCCCTCGCATATGCAAGTTTGTTGGGATGGAGTACAAAGGAAAAGTCTACTTGCCCAGCATGTATGGATGACACTCATCATCTTCGGCTACTTGAAAGCAACAAGTTCTATTATTTGGGACACTGTAGATTCCTGCCAGTTGAGCATAAATGGGGAACAATAGTGTTTAAGGATAAGTTTGACGATAAAAGTTGTCGGTATTCTTCTAAGAATCTGAAGAATAAGCTAAGTATAAATTCAATAAGGTGTCACGTTCTCAAATAATGGAGAAATTACAACAACTTGGTAACATACAATTAGGTCAGCTATTTAAGAAAGATCAAATAGCTTTGAAGCATACGGGTTTTAAAAAAAAGAGCATTTTCTTCATGGAACTCCCATATTGGAGAGATCTAACCATTCAACATAATCTTGATGTTATGCAAATTGAGAAGAATGTCATGGACAACATTTTGGATGTGTTCAACTTAACTGATAGTCGAAAATATACAGTGAAAACGAGAAAAGACATGATAACTTTAGGCATTCGTCCAGAGTTACATGTTATTGAAAAATAAGACGGCAATTATGACTTTCCGGAAGCCATTTATAGCTTAAACAATATCAATGAGAGAAAGTTTTCACCTTCTTGAAAGAAGTACGGGTGCCAGATGACTACTCTTCACAACTTTCTCGATGTGTAAATGAGGCTCAAAAGAAAATTAGTGGGTTAAAGAGTCACGATAGTCACGTTTACATGCAAGTCTTGTTCCCACTAGCTATTCGTGGAGTGCTACCTGATCTAGTTGTGGATTCATTTACAGAGATGAGCCGATATTTCAAAGCTATTTGTTCGAAAACTGTAGATTCTGATTTATTACAGTATTAGGATAAGCAAATAGTCATCACATTATGTAAAATGGAGCAGATATTTCCTCTGACGTTCTTTGATGTCATGGTTCATTTAACTCTGTATCTTGCAAGTGAAGCGAAAGTTGTTGGGCCTATGCAATACTGATGATGTATCCAGTTGAATGGTTTCTAAAGAAACTTAAAGATTATGTGTTAAATAAGGCTAAGCTTGAAGGATCTATTATAGAAGGATATCTTTTTGATGAGTCCATTAACTTTTGCGCCATGTATATGGATAAGACAAACAATCGATTTAATCAATTATAGAGAAATTATGATGGAGTGTATAATGAGAACGATGAAGATTGTCTTTCCATATTCGATATTCTAGAAAGGTCTATCCTCCACATAGGGTACAAATCAATCTCTGAAATCGATCGACGTCTAGCTCACTTGTATATTCTTAAGCATATTCCAGAAGTTGATGCATTTTATAATGAATTTAAGGAGTGTTCACATCCAGAAACACGTGAGGTCGACTTTTTCGAGTGGTTTAACCAACGTGTTATGCAAATGAAAGAAGAGAATGACCAACGATGGGTGGAGGACTTCGACATAATATCAGATCAACCGTTGAGTTATGGACATTACCATTCAGGTTACATTATAAATGGATTCAGATTCAGGATAAAATCCATAGATGATACGAAGGCCACGCAGCATACTGGTGTTGTTGTCAATTGCGATTTGAACACTGGTTGTGATGGCTACTACAGACATATCAAAGAAATCATTGAGATGAGCTTCAGATACGACCGTAGAGTTGTCCTTTTCAAGTGCAATTGGTTCGACGTGTTCAAAGAAGGCATTGGATTCAAACTTGATAAGATGCATAATTTTTTAAGTTTGAATAAGAATAGTCGAATTATTCATTCTTCAGAACCTTTTACATTAGCATGTCAAGTATCTTAAGTCTTCTACGTCCTTGACAACAGTAGAAATGGGTGGCTTATACTTGTACGGACAATTCCACGTGAATATTTTGACACGCAAAAAGATGTTGAAAATGAAGTAGAAGCAGATGCTTATCAAGAAAACTTACCAGAAGTTGGTGCAGGTGCAATGGATATTAATATGTAAGGTGTAATTATCTTTTATATCATTTTTCTTCTGTCATTTCTCAATTGGTAGTGAAAGCTTCATGTATAGTTATCTTAATACAAAAGGAAATCAAGAAAAATTCGATTCAATAAAACCAAATTGGTTCAATCGGTCTAACCACCGATCTAACCAGTCCATGCTAGCATTCCTTCTAAACTAGTGAACCATTTGAACTGACCACTATAGGGCTAGTTCTTGGTTCAACCGGTTGGACCAATTGGTCCAATCTAATTTTTTAAACATTGATTGAGACCAAGTTATTGCTTTTAATAAAAATATATATAGAATATTTGAGCAGCCACGCTACTCAATGATAACAAATGTAACGATCCCAACAAAAATCAATCCCTTGAAGTTTGAAAATCTATGCAGCTACCAGATAACTCTTCTCAGTGAAAAGTAACTCATAAAATTATACCATAGATTATGATGAATAAATGATCATCTATCACTCAGATTATGGTGATACGGTCTCTCCCCCTAAATGAAGTAGAGTTCTGGTGCAACCAAATTGACCATATGAAAATCATCGGGAATGCTCTCCCCATCTTTGATCTTAACACCTGCAGAAAAATTTTTTGAAGGTGAAGGTGAAGCGAGAGAAAGTAACATCCTAAGCAGCAATTATGCTGATAGAAAGCCAGAAGTCATTGATCTGGCAGTGGCAAAGTCAAGCATTTCTTATAGAGTTGGAGAGCTAGTTAGGCTCATAAGTTTCCGCCTGTGACTCACTTAGTTTGCTTTGGTAGTAGTAACCATACCAACAACCTATCTTTCATGAACCAGCACTTGCATTATAGTGTGAGATCTACCAAGCTAAACTGAGTCACAACCCATCAACTCGAACAAAAAGTAGATTTAAAAAAAGATCCCCGGCTCTGAATAATATTGATATTAAGCCCCTTTCTACCTAAATGAACAACTAGCTCCCTAATCAAATCACCAACCAGGATCCCCTACTGTACTCAACCCTTGGATTAAGATCTAAGGGCCAAAACCCCCTCCCACATTTAAAAAAGGGAAAAAATTCCAGGAGTTGTTTATGGTGGCCAGCTTGACTTGCAGTCTTGTTTATGTTTATGTTTCTATTTTACTATAAAATGCATGATTTTAATTATATAATGTAGAATGTGTCATTTCCTTTTTATAGGATTTTGGAAAATATCCGTAATATAGGGGAAACTCTGTTGATTTTTTTTCAGACTTATTTTTATTTATTTATTTCATAATATTTATACAAATAGTAATTTTTTTAATCTATATGCAGATGAAATTCAATAAATTTGCTATTAGGGGTAAGGATGGCCAAGGCACCTCAGCAAATAGGGATGAGACCTAGCCACCTAGCACCCAGCCACCCGGCACACAGCCCACCCAGCCCCCCACACCCAGCCATCCCGCACACAACCCACCCAGCCCCCCTGCACCTAGCCACCCTACACCCAGCCACCTTACACCCAAACTCCCCCATCCGTTCTTGAGTACATCCCTTTACCTACTCCCCACCAACACCTAGCTGTCATGATACCTAATCTAGCATATATCTGACAGCAGTGTGAATATGTTCAGCTTGGTGATCTTGATCGACAGTACCAAAAAAAGGGCAAGAAGGTGGTTACCAATGTGGTGCATAGGCCAGAGCAAGAACTAGAGGTTGCCACCCACTACCATGAGGACGACGAGGATGAGGATGAGGGTGACAACGGCGACGAGGATGAGGACGAGGAGGGTGAGAACGATGCTGAGGTATAGAGGCCACCTTAGCAGGACCCTTAGGCTGAGGCAGGGAGCAGTTCTGCTGGTAAGAATTGTCGTTAAAATCTTAATAAAATTTATTGATAATGTTTTAATTTTTAATATTTATATTTTTCTTATCAGGTAATAAAAAAAATGAAGGGGTTCGACAAGAAATGCACATCTAGATGCACTTCCAAAGGGGACAAGAATCAAAGTGCATATCAATGAAGCTATAGAAGATCCAAATTATCCTCCTTTCACTAGTAGACTATCTAGGATGGTAAAGGAGCTCGTCCCCCTTTGTTCTTTTAACTGGAGGTCGGTCTCCAGGGAGATCAAGAGATAGCTTATTCGTAATATGGAGGTAAATAATTAATTATTTATGTATATATATAAGTTTACTTTAATAATATTTAATTCGTTTATATGATTTGTAATATTACAGGCAATCTTTGATTAGGGTGACGATGTAAATGTCACCAAGTATATCCTCCATCATGCCGCGAGACGACATCGTGATTAGAGGATGACAACGAAGAGAAAGGTAAAATCTATAATATTTCTCATTTTTTATTATTTACTTAATTAATTCATTTGATAATTTATTTCTATAATTTAGTATTACAATTCAATGTCACCTAATGAGGAGGCATTAAGAAATGTGCCTCCTACAATAGCAGCAAATGTGTGGAGAGAATGCTGTGAGCATTGGAATAAGCCTCAGATAGAGGTAATTACAATTACTTTTAATAGCATTTGAAAATAAATTATTCAATTCTTTTCCATTATAATATAAGTTATTTGTACAGGATTAGGCGAAGAGGAACAAGGCCAATAGGGCCAAAGCTCCACCACTGACCCACTATTTGGGTTGAACTAGCATAGATAGAGTTCAAGCTAAATATGTAAGCAATTCCTTATAATTATGTTACTTTTATGTTTTCAATTAAGGTTTTAATTATAACTATTACATGCAAATCCCTGAAATATATGTATAGGCACGTTCACACGATGGTGCCATGCTCGATCATGTTGGTGTATATGAGGTTACTCATAGTAAGGCCACCAATGACGGTGGGCGAGCATGGATACATGAGACATACCAGCAAAAACATGTAAGTAACATTTATTTATCAACTACTTAAATTTTTATACTTACTTTAATATGACATTAAATTATTGTAATTTGTAGGGAGAAATGATGAACTTAATCAACCCCCCTACAGACTCCACTTCTGGCACTCCGCAGTACCCTCCTATGACACATGAGGAGGCTTTTAGAAGCAGCATGCCTCCGGAACACAGGTTTCGTTTGTAGCGGGGGAGAAGTCAGATGATGTCCAGCTAGTATGGGCGAAAGGGGTCAGCGACAGTAGCTGTCATCCATCAAATGCAGACATAGCTCCATGATGTGACATCACAGCTCCATGATGTCACCTCATAGTTCGAGTAGCAAACTCAAGATTGGCAAGATGCCAAGAAATTCATGGAGAAGAGGAAGGAGATGGAGCAGTAGAGAGCGGATATGAGAGAGATGATGGCATTATTATGAGGTCGCAGTGGAGATCACACTTTCTTTCACTACCTGCCTTGCAGAGACGATGACGACCTTGGAGGTGGTGGAGCTGGACAGGGGGAGGAGCTGAGGTATAGCTTATTATTTCTCTTTTTTAGTTGGTTTTGTATTTTGGCAGTATGACATACTTTTATTATTAGGTTTATATATATACTTGTTGAATGTTTTATGTGTGTTTTGTATGTTAAACTTTTATATTGTGTGTTTTGTATGTTATATATGTTTCAAGGTGTTATAAGATTCTAAGATTATAGAATATTATAACCCTAAATGTTATAGTTAACAAAAAAACATACATATTAATACGACGGTTCTACAAATAACCGTCGTGTTAATATACATGACGGTTATTCAAATAACCGTCATGTATACAAATATAAGATGTTTCAAGAACCGTCGTGTATGGTTTACACGACAATTTATAAATAACCACCGTGCTAATATAAATGACAGTTCTATAAATAACCATCGTATCTAAAAGTATACGATGGGTGAAGAACCGTCATGTATGGTTTGCGTATACCATAGACGACGATGAACAAAATTGTCAATTAAATATTATTTAGAATAGTTTGTAGAATAACTGTCGTAAATACTATAGACAATGGTTTCTAAAATTGTCATCTAAAAATACGACGGTTTTAAATCAAAATCGTCGTGTACACACTGATGCGGCACACACTTTCGCGACGACAGAATACAACAATTTTCATGACATAGGAAACGATTTTTAACCATCGCAAAAACCCTTCTTCCCTGTAGTGTAGATATTGATAGATGTCACTGGTATGACATAGAAGAAGGAAGATGCTATCGGTGACGTTGTCTGCATCGGGATCCCAACTCATGAAAACCCGTTGTGGGAGCCTTAATCATAAGTGGTCACTGGGCATAAAGATTAGGTTGAGGAGGAAGGTCCAGTTCGGCTTGTTGGGGGATTTCTTTAGGAAGAATCCTTATCGTGGCAGTAGTAGCCCAGTTGTAGGGCTCCACCTTCTTCTCAGTGGCTTGTTCGGACATGCAGACCTTATACTTGCCGAAGATGTGGGAGAGAAGAGAACCAAAGGGAAATGTGGCAGATTAGTCCTCATTCATGACCCGAATGATAAGGCAACAATAATTGAAGGGATAATGACGAACGACCAGAAAAAGGAGTGCCTTATGTTGGCAAGATATGTAGTCGAAACCTCCAGATTTGTTGAGGAGGTCCCAACTAACAATGATGCAAGAGAGGGGTGAATTGTACAATATAAAGATTATCAAATAAAATTACAATTTAAAATTCACAATATAACAAACCACAAAATGAAGACAATGATTTAAAGAGGAAGCCCTAAATTCAGGAAAAATCTCTACCATGTCTCTCAACAAGGATTTTTCACTTGCCTCTAGCATGTAAATTTACTATAGTACCACTTTACAACCGAGGATGGTAATCCTCAATTTACAATAGCTACTTTCTTGTACAACCCACAAAAAAGTAATTTTGTTCTTACAAGGAAGAATGGGAATTCCACAAAAGGAAACCCAACAAGTAAAAAGATATGATTATACAACAATCCTATAGAGCCAATTTGTGTAAGTGTGGCATGTAAGAATATTCTCAATACTCATCAAATGTACTCTGAAAATAAACTTTCCTTGAATATAAAATTTTGCACATGTGACAAAGCATTTTTGTGTGTGTTTTGAAATACATCGGATTTGTAGCATAGCCGTGCTAAACCCTCGATCAAAAATATTTGTTTTAACAAAATTCACGTGGATGTTTATTCTTTTATAACTTGAGTTCCGATCATTTGTCTTTGAGAGGTGTGAGAAATGAGTTTTAGATTTGGATCCGCTTATTATCAACCTAGATCTAACCAAATATACACACACACACACACATATATACACATACACGCACACATTTTTTTGGTCTTTTTTCTTTTGCAATTTTTTTGTGTTTTCGATTTTGAAAAGCGAAACCTAGATCTAAATTTGCTAGCAAAACCCTAATTGACTACGTGCATCTAAGTGACGGCATGGTGGCCATGCATATGTGTGATGTGAAAACCTAAGTGGATGGCCTACTAACTAAAGGAAATGTGTGTATTTATATATAATGGTGAGAGTGAGATCATATGCACAAAACGAGTCATGTATCAGATACCCATATTAAGTTGCAAGACATCAAACTACATCAAAAAGAAAGCATAAGCAAACATAAGAAGAGGTTGACCACGAGAGGCTATAGAGGAGCCTTCATGGCCGACCAAGAGGAGTACATGGGGCATGGACCCTCTATGGAGGAGAGAAGAAGGTATACCCAATAAGATGAAGAGGATAGGGTGGTCGTGCACCCTTGTAGTCCTTCCTTGATAGTCGACCATGGAGATTCTTGGAGGAGGAAGAGAAGCCCTTGGACGAGATGAAGAGGAAGCCGGCCTTGATGTTGAGAGGAGAAGAAGGTAGATGGCCTCCTTCTTCTTGCTAGCAACCACCCATGGAGGAGCTTTGGAAGTGGAGGAGCACCATGGGCGACCTTGAGAGGAGGAGGGTAGACAACCTTGAGGTTGGAAGAGGAGAGGAGATCGCAAGTTGAGAGGGAGAGGCAAGAGTTTAAGAATGGCCTATGATCTTTTATCTCTTGGCTTTTATGGGAAGGCCTCCTAAGGAACTCGTAAGTTGGCTCTCCCAAAATAGCAATCGCCACTTTTGGTGGAGAGCCATTAATGACCATAAAATTTGGATTTAGATTAGGTAATGGTTGATGCATGGTTTGTAGGGCTTTCCTAGAATGGGTGTGGAAGGTGGGCGGCAACTAGCGGGGTGATCGATTAGGAAGGTGTGTGTGTGTGTTTAATTTTCGTAGTGTGAAGTGTGTAGGTTTGGTTGGATTAGGTTGAGTCAACCTAGATTAAGTGGGTGTGGACCTAATTAGGCTTAGATGAGTCTACATGGAGAGGAGTGAATCTAATTGGGTCTAGGGTAGCCTAATAGGGTCTAGGTCAAGTCTAATTAGGTTCTATTATGCCTAATTAGGCTTGTATGGGTAGGTAGGAGTCAATTAGATCCTAGGTGGATCTAATTGGGTTCAGGTGCACCCCATCAACTATAGATGCACCCAATTAGGTATGGGCTAGTTCAATTGGGTTGGGGATAGGAGGTTTAGGAACCTGGATAGTGGGATAGGATATGTGGATAGCAAGATAACACTGTGGATAATGTTATTCAGGTTTTGGGATTGTGAGTTTAGGTTATCCTAAGTGGAGGCTAGGGTAAGGATAGTATGGATAGGAACACTGTTGAACCGTTTTTGAGAATCGCTACGCTTACGTGTTTGGTTTTGGAAAACCTATCGTTGTAGTTCGAAAGCGAAGAATTCGTGTTCAATAAATAAAATTTATACCGAAAAGAATTCCGGGTCGAACACAGGGAGGCAGACGTTTGATTTAAAAACTTCGCATTTCTTTTTATTTGTCACGAAGTAATTCAATTTAAACTATCTAATTATTTACAACTAATAAAAGAGAGAGAGGGTAAGAGAGAGAGAGTAATACACATGGAAATCAAAATGAGATGTAGAATAAACAAAGAATTTATCATAGAAGAGACTGTTCATTACAATTAAAAGGCATAAAACAATTACACTAGAAAGCGATAAATTTACTCTAGAAAGCATTAAAAGAATGGAGGGAGAAATGTCCTCCTCGACGGTCGCTTGGAGGACGAGTAGATTAATCTAGAAAGCAGTAACTCTATACTAGAAAGCAGTAAAAAGAATAGGGAGAGAGAAATCCTCCTCGACGGTTGCTTGGAGGACGAGCCGGACGGGACGACGCTTGGACGAAGGAGAACGAAGCAGGACGAAGGAGGACGAAGCAGAAGAACGGGAACGGAGCAGCACGCCGTCGTCGTCGCAGGATCCACTTCTGAAGGGGAACGAAAATTGGACTTTATCTCGCGAGAAGCATCTTGGGTGTGGGACAAGCTTCTCTTGAGCTTTGGAGGGGTAGAGAGGAGAAAGAAGGGATGACAATTTCGTATGGAGGGGGTCTCCTTTTATAGTTGCAATGAGTGGGGGCAAAATGGACATTACAACTTCAAAATAATAAAAGAGGGGTCTTTAGTGACGGATAAATCCGTCACTAAAGCCCTCAACGTGGGCGTCGTGGGCGGCTCGCGGGTGCCTCCTCTCCTACTCGCGCGCTCAACGGCTTGCACACGTTTATCGCTTTTCAGCCGTCTGATCGCGAGATCGGACGACTTAAGATGCGTCCGCGCCCGCTGCGTTGCGCGCCCACCCGCGCATCTGATTGCGCGTCCGATTGCGCGTCGACGCTATCAGGCGCGCGCGGCCGTGCGATCTCCATCTGAAGCTCCACCCGCGCCCAATCGCCGCGCCTTCCAGCCCCTCTCCACGGCTCGAACCCGCGCCCTGCACTCGCGAAAGCGTGCTCGACCACTACGCTATGGGGCGCGGATGGTCGAGCGGACGCTTTTAAGCGCGAGCGTCCACAGCCATTGGATTAAGATCCAACGACGGAGAGCGATCGGCCGCGGGGCCTTCACAAGATGCAAGCGGCCGTTTGGGCGGCTGAGATGGCGCCACGTGGCTCTATCTTGGCTGTAACGACCCGGTTCCCGAGCCCCTACGAGACACGAGAACCGGACCGACTCAACTAATCCCAAGACCTAGTCGTCCAACGAGGAAGTAACCAAAAGAGCAGTAAAATAAACCACATTCAGCATGAATATAACTAACAGTAAGAAAATACAGCAGCAAGGAAAGAAACTACTACAGTATATACCATCACAACAGTAGAACAACATTCATAACTAAATATGAACTGTAGGTAAAGAAAAGTACAGCAGAAACAAGAACTACTCACTATAACGGAACAAAAAGAGGTACAAGAAACAGTGGTAACTCTACTGGACCCTACTCGGCCCAGCATCCTTTGCAGCCGCTGACCCTGGCTGCTCAACACCTGGTCCTGAAAGGTAACGAGTGTAACACGTCAGCAAAATGCTGAGTAGAGTGGCAACTAAACTAAAGAAACAGTAGAGTGTACAGTAGTTGTTAAGTTCTGTTACTTTCTTTATTTAAGTCTTTCAATTATCGCACGATTTATCTATTTCTCAGATCTTTCACTTGATCTTGAATGTTCCTCGTGGGAACGATCTTGATTGCAGTCTTTTCCGAACAGTAGAAGTAGCACGTGGTGCTCTCCTGGCCGGGAGAGTCCCCCGTGGTGATCCTACTCTCAGTCAACCACCACAAGGTCACTGACAGACGTAACGGTGACTACGGCACGCGCAGTAAACGCACGGGTAGCTAACCTGCACTGGTACGCGGTCAGTCGTTTCCGTTAACGGGTGCGCCCAAAGCACAGCACGGAACCAGTACAGGGCAGAGCCCTCTTAGTAACAGGGGTCCAACCCCTCCACAGTCCGCGCACCCTCTCCTGACTACCCTGGTTTATGCTGCTGTTGCATCTGGTGGCTTGTAATGATTGTTGATTATGTCGTTGTAGTACAGGGTGTACAATATAACATTAAGGATGTCGTATAGTGGTGAGTAGGGGTGAGTTCCAGTCATTACAACCATTATTATCATTTGCTTATTTATCTAATTTTTACTGGTTTTGTTCCAGGTCGTTCACTGGGAGGCAATTTATTGAATTTAATTCGGTCACTCTTTGATTATCTCCAAAATTTACATTTTATTAAAGAATGAATGAATGTGTGTTTTATTTACCTAATTACTAAGAAATGCTTGCAAAAATACTAACTATGAACAAGCATCAAACAATCTATTATTATACTCTAAACTATGTATTTACAAGTTATCCTATTAATGCTATCATAATAGTATATAATACATTAGAATGCACTGGTGTAGAAATTTAACTTATTAGTCTGTTATGTACAGTAACATATACAGCAGTTTCAGTGACAGATATAAGCGTCGCTAAATCTCAGAAAACACTATATACAACCTCAAGAGGCAAAACTGAGATCTTTAGCGACGTTTATAGTGTCGCTTTATTCTGTTAGTAATTATATAGATTTACTTATACGTATGTATACTAGTTATTCTTTGTTTCTCTTTCTTTCTTCATTAAGTCTCTGTTCTTTGTATTCTTAACTCCTGTTCTTCTTGTGTTCATATTTCTGTTTTCTTCTATGTATTCATCTTCTTCTTTCTCTTTTTATTACTCTTGTTCTTTTCTCTGTTGTTCTTGTACTCTTTGCTTTTTTTTCTCTCGTGTTAACTCTTTGTTCACTCTTCTGTCTTAGCATATTTCAGAGGTTGCGGTGGGGAGGGGATTAGGCTAATATCATTAGTTTAAAACGTGTTTAGTTTGCGGGCACGCTTTTCGAGGGATACACAGCACCCTTAGGGTGGGACCAGACCTCTACTAAGCGCGCCCTAATCTCAGATTAGGTGGCTTAATTATGTCTTTAGTCTCAGCGCCAGGCCTCAGCCCAACGCCATATGCTCGCACACGCTCGGGCCCCCCGGCCACACACACGTCACATATTTATCGCAAATCAGACAGAGTACTCAGACCAGAGCTCTACGGGTAATCGGGTCAGATGTTCGTAGGCAGTGTTTCGGGCGCCCGGCGCCCGTGACGACTGGCGTATAAGAAACACAAATCAGATTTATGTGGCTGCGCTTGACTTGCAGCACACGATGTGGTGCTATTCCAGCGCCACATCGTGCGCTGGAAATCAGGCGCAGCTGCGTCTGATCGGACTTTTGGCCCTCGATTTGGGGGCCATAAATTATTAAATAAAATAAAATAAAATATGGTTAATAAAGTATTTACATAATACTACATAATTGATCAATTAATTTTGAATTTTAAATATGTTTACTATACAAATAAATTCGCTAAACTAGGCTGGTTGTACAGGTTGATTTAGGTGATTAAATAGTTAATTACTTATAAAATAGTTAGTAAATGGTCTAATTGACCTTATACAGATTCAATTTACATACTTAAGTATTTTATACGTATTTTTATTGTATATTTACGAATTTATTTCTATTTTATTTAAGTTAAACTAGCTGTTCTGGGGGTTTTAACAGTGTCAGTGGCTTAAGCCACTGTCAAATGGGCTAACTGCTGCTGCAGTTAGTCCATTTGAAGAGGGGGAAAGCATTCACAGAGAAGAGGAGAATTTAGAGAAGAGGGGAATGTTGCTGCAGTTTGCAGCATTTTACTGTATAACTGGGAATAAGAGAAAATTCAGAACAAACTAAAAATTAAAGAGTTGAAATCCAAAACTGATAAGGGTATAGATCTCACGAAAATCACATAAGAATTCAGTTCAAATACCCACAAGGAAAAGCCCTTATCAAAAGCATCATTTCAGATCAAAACACAAATGGCATTGAGTTAGTCTTCCTAATGCCATAGACAGCAGGAAGGAAGACTTAACTCAATCAATTAAAACCAAAAACATACAATCCCAGTTTCTTGCAACCTTAAGGAGTATGGAAAACTCCTTAGGTTAGAGAATCACCATACAAAAATAATTATCAAACAGGTGGTGTATGGCAGTTCTGAAATGACAAATCAGAAAAAGAATGCATTAAAGGAATTTATAAAAGCTAGCAAATGCATTCAGATCAAGGCAGAAGCAAATTCATGAAAGGCTCTTCTGATTTGTTCTCTGTCACCAGAGAACTTCTCAGAATCCTTGCCCTCAAGGAAAACCAAAATCCCTTCAATTTGTCAGATCTGTCAAGACATTTCAGAAAGCAAAATCTCTTCAAAACCCATGTTAAAGTGAATCTGACAAACTGAGGCAATCAATCTAAAATAAAAGGGGCTTTTGTGAACACAAATGGGGTGAGTGAGAAGCCCCAAATGGTGCTTGTGACGCCAATTTCAGATCTGAGGCAGTACACCATCAGATCTGGAATTGGGTCCAGATGTGTGGGTGACAGATGAAAGATTCGTCGTTAAAAGGAACATAAATCAGAATTGGATGGTGGAAAAACAAAACATGAAGAGGGAGATAAATTGATTAATGAACAGATGATTCTTCCCCTCTGATCTGGACTGATCAGAGGAGGTGAGGGAGGGGATCTAATACTAAGTCTACTCCTAAGACTAATCTAACTACAGCTAACATTAAACACTAACAATTAAAACTAAATCTATTCTAAACTACTGTAAACTAAATCTAACACTACTTGTGCAGAATTAAAAACTAAACTAACAGGAAGAATGGGACCTATGGGTCCTTAGCCGGCGGCTAAGGAGGAAGAAAGGAGGAGGGTGACTCCAGCGGAGGGAAGAGTCTGCTAGTGAGACTCCAGGGTCGTCCTCAGGTGCTACGAGGTCCTTAGCGACGAGGAGGGTCGAGAGCAGGCGATGATTCCACAGCCGGTGGCTGTGAAATCAGGGTCTAGGTGAGGAGGAGAGACTGGAGTGGAAGAATTGATCGCTAAGAGATGTAGGAGGGAGCGATCCTTCGCGCGCGACACCACTGAGGTGCTTAAATAGCAGCTCAGTGACTGAGATCACCGCAAGGGTGAGGTTAATCAGAATCAGGTCGGCGGTGAGGATGAGATGGGTAGAGCGCGCGGCGAGTCAAGAGAGAGATCTGACCGTCAGATGAGATCTGGGAAGAGAGGTGAACGCACGCACCGAATCGCGCGAAGGTTCCATTTGAATCCAGCCGCAGATCGAGATCAAAAGTGCGATGGACGGTCGAGAGTGGCTGTGTTCTTCGCGCGCTACAGTGCGCGTGAAGAACACAGGCTTCTCTTTGAAATAAAGGGGAAATTTGCAGACGGACCCTTAGAAGAAGGGGTAGAACATTTGCATGCAGGCCCATAAGCGAGAAGAATAGCAGCTGGAAGGGCCCTGCAGTCTTATAAAAGGGTCCCTGCGGCTTGCAAATAGGTCCAAAAAGGAGTTTTGAAGGGTAGAAATGTAATGCATGAAGGACCTAATTGTAATCTATTTATTTCTAAGCCTAAATGATGTCCAATTGCTTTCAAATTTTTACATGTGCTTAATTGAACATTTACGACATTGATTTTACTTCTGATTTGGCTTTTCAAACTTGTTTATGTGTTCAATTGATGCATGGATCATCATTTGTTCTTTAGTTTTCAGAATATCCCATTTTTGTGACCTAATTAGGAGATTTTAACACACATTAAAAGTTTTAGGTCTTTTCTTTAATTCCCACACTTAACCCTTTTTATGTGTTAATTTGATATTGTTTTGCTTAGTATCTAGCTTAATTTCGGCCTTTTAGCTATGATGAGTAGCCACTCATCATACCCCCATGCTTACGTTTTGCTAGTCCCTTAGCAAACAATCTGTTGAAGTGTAAGGCAATTTAAGTATCAGCAAGGTAAGTGTGTAAAGATATCTTTTTCTTCTTTCAAAAATTTTTAAGTGTTTATGATGATGATCTTTAAGCTGAAACATTTTCCAATACCAACTGTGTTTTTGGACATTGTGAGAACCTGGTTACTGAGGATAACCTACCAGAACTCGAGGCTTAAATGACATAGACCATCTCTCAACCAACAAGGACTCTTGATATTTAAACCTTAAGTCGAATTCCAGGACTCAGGAGGTTTTTACAGAGACTCAGAATGCTATGAAGTTATGGCTGTGCTTTGTGATAAGTCAGGACTAACCAGGTGAATTCTAAGGCTCAATCCCGGGGTTTCACTTCTTTTTAAGTCCAGGTTGGTCCTAACTTCAGCTCATGTTTTCGGATGACTCTCAAAAATTGATGGTATTCAAACCCAACCCTTATTGTATTTGTGGCTCAGAGAAGATTTTTTTTTTTTTTTTTTTTTTTTTTTTTTTTTTTTTGGTGGAAAAATAGGGTATTTATTTTGAACCCTGAAAACATTTTTTGTGGAAGAGTTGTTTTTCAGACGTTTTGGAGAACATACTTTTTTTTTTTTTTTTTTTTTTTTTTTTTTTTTTTTTTTGAACAGTATGTCTCCAAAACTTATTTGGTAGAGCGCACTGTATTTGGTGGGTGGATTTCTTTTGTGGAAAGAGCTTCTCCTAGACACAAAACTAAAGATTAGGACAAAGAGTCTACCTGCACGCACAGGTAAGGACTCCACCTTCCCTAATGAACACAAGGGTTGAGGTTTAGGTTCAAGTGGTCTTTCCTGACATTGTGTAGTGTAAGCCAAGGTTACTTAGACTCCTAAGTCAAAGCAAACCAACGAATCCTGTACTGGTGACTCAGGTACAAGAATTGTCCTAAAGTTAGGAGAGACTGTGGTCTATCTTGTCAAGGCTCGAAGTGTATTAAGCCTAAGCTTGTATCAAGCTCCTATGGCCCGGTAGGTCAAACCAGTAATGGTTGAATGTCCATAGAAACTTATTCTATTTTTTGTTTTCAGCTATAAGATCACTTCTCTTTTCTTTTTTTCTTTTTCTTCCTCCTCTCTTGAAATGAATATCCTCCTTTGACAAATAAAGTACATGTCCCTTATTGTATTTTTTGGAATTTTTCTGATTTGTTATTTTTTTGTATTTTTAGCTTTGTAATTTTTTTTAAAAAATTTTTTCAAAATTTTTCAATTTTTTTTTTTGAAGTATATAAATTTTTTGATAATACTATATGTACTATAGTTGTGTCTACAATTGCATTTTGGTTTAAATGTTTTACCCTTTACACCCCCCCCATGCTTAAATGTTTCAATGTCCTCATTGAATGAAAGGGTGGATGCAAATGCATGCTCTGCTTTTCAATATCCTAGGCTGGGTGATGGAAGGAAGTCGGAATGAGGAGATAAAATCTCTGTGCGGACGATTTTAAGTCTGATCTAGGATCAGAGTGAACAGTCGGGCTAGGAAGTGAAATGCATGACATGTGTGTCAATGAATGTATACTCAGAATGCAAGGGTAGACACTAAATGTAAGTAAAGGTAAGAGTAAGAAAAGTGTAAAACAGCTATATACAAGGGTAGGTGTTGCTAAGTTTAACGCCTTCAGCTAGGCGAAAACTTACATGGTAATTCAAAATGTAGGAGCGAAATGGTGGAATTGACAAGTCTGAGATCCTGCGGCTCAATGAAAGGTTTCAGTCTTTGTCCATTAACAATAAAGGGTTCAGATTTGTCAAGTTTAGTGATCTCAACGGCTCCATTATCAAATAATCTCAAGATTTTGAAAGGTCCAATCCATTTTGATCTTAACTTCCCAGGAAAGAGTTTCAGTCTAGAGTCGAAGAGAAGGACTTTTTTACCAGGGTGAAAAGATTTCCTAAGAATGTGACGGTCATGGAAGGCCTTAAGTTTGTCCTTATACATCCTTGAGCTTTCATAAGATTCATTCCTTAATTCATCGAGCTCAGACATTTGTAATTTCCTAAGATCACCGGCCTTCTCTAAGTCTAAGTTACACTTTCTGATGGCCCAATAGGCTTTGTGCTCTAATTCGACAGGAAGATGACAGTGTTTCCCGTACACAAGTCTAAAAGGAGACATGCCTAAAGGGGTTTTGTGGGCTGTCCTATATGCCCACAACGCATCAGAAAGGCGGGAAGACCAATCCTTTCTATCAGGTCGGATGGTAGTCTGTAAAATCTTTTTGATCTCCCGATTAGATAATTCAGCAAGTCCATTGGTTTGAGGGTGATAAGATGTAGCAATCCTATGTGACACCCCATACTTTTGCAGTAGGGACTGAAAATGTGTGTTTCTAAAATGAGACCCTCCATCACTAATGATGGCTTTAGGTACCCCGAATCTAGAGAAGATGAAATCTTGAACAAATTGTGTCACAACTCTATGATCATTAGTCCTTGAGGGGATGGCTTCAATCCATTTTGAAACATACTCAACTGCCAACAATATGTACTCGAAGCCATAAGATTTAGGAAAAGGTCCCATGAAGTCAATGCCCCAAATGTCAAAGATTTCGCACACCATGATCGGATTCAAGGGCATCATGTCTCGGCGGCCAATACTACCAAGAGACTGACAGCGTGAACATGCCCTGCTATATTCGTGTGCATCCTTGAAGATTGTGGGCCAATAGAAACCACTCTGCAAAATCTTTGCAGCGGTCTTTTTGCCAGAGAAGTGACCGCCGCACGCCTGGTCGTGGCAAAATGATAAGATGCTTCTAATCTCCTTATCAGGGACGCACTTCCTAAAGATCTGGTCTTTACAATGCTTGAAAAGCCAAGGTTCTTCCCAGTAATAGTGCTTGGCCTCGGATCTAAGTCTGTCTTTTTGATGTCGGACCCAATTAGTGGGGATGAGTCCAGAAGCCAGGTAGTTGACAATGTCAGCATACCAGGGAAGATCAGAATGAATGACCAGCAATTGCTCGTCAGGGAAGTGGTCAGAGATGGGTAAAGAAGGAGAAATCGCTTCAGAAGGAAGGCGGGATAAGTGGTCAGCTACCACATTCTGCTTTCCAGCCTTATCACGAATCTCTAAATCAAATTCCTGTAAAAGTAGGATCCATCTAATCAGACGAGATTTCGCGTCCTTCTTGGCGAGAAGATATCGAATTGCCGTGTGGTCAGTGTAGACTATAATGTGGGAACCTAAAAGATAAGGTCTGAATTTTTCCAGTGCATATACTACAGCTAGCAATTCCTTTTCCGTGACGGTGTAATTCCTCTGAGCTTCATCCAAGGTCTTGCTAGCGTAATAGATGACTGTGGGTTTCCCGTCCAATTTTTGACCAAGGACAGCTCCTACTGCATAATTAGAGGCATCACACATGATCTCAAAAGGGTGAGACCAATTTGGGGGTTGCAGTATGGGTGCCTTGGTAATCAGATCACGAAGTGTCGTATAGGCACGAACACAATCGTCAGAGATCTGGAAGTCTACGTCTTTAGAGAGGAGAGTAGTGAGAGGTCGGGCTATTTTCGAGAAATCCGCTATAAAGCGGCGATAAAAACCAACATGCCCAAGGAAAGATCGAATTTGTTTAACCGACGAAGGTAGTGGTAAATCAGAAATCAACTTTACCTTCGCGCGGTCAACCTCAATTCCTCTCTCAGAAATAAGGTGACCTAATACAAGTCCTTCAGTTACCATGAAATGAGATTTCTCCCAGGAAAGTACCAGATTCACATTAATGCATCTTTGCAGGACCTTGGTCAGGTGGTCTAGACATGCATCAAATGTGCTCCCGAAGACCGAGAAGTCATCCATGAAGACTTCTAAACAATCGCCTACTAAGTCAGAAAAGATTGCAAACATACACCGCTGGAATGTAGCAGGTGCGTTGCACAATCCAAAAGGCATCCTACGGAATGCAAAGGTTCCGTAGGTGCAGGTGAATGTTGTTTTCTCCTGATCATCGGGGTGAATTGCCACCTGATTATATCCTGAATAGCCATCCAAAAAGCAGAAAAATCTATTCCCTGCCACTCTTTCCAGTATTTGATCAATGAAGGGCAAAGGGAAATGATCTTTCTTCGTGGCTTGGTTGAGTTTTCGGTAATCTATACATACTCGCCACGAACTAGCAATGCGTGTAGGGATGACTTCTCCAGAATCAGTGGTGATGATGGTAAGTCCGGCCTTTTTTGGCACAACCTGAACAGGACTTACCCATCTACTGTCAGAAATTGGGTAGATAATTCCATTGTCCAGCCATTTAATCATTTCACTTTTTATCACCTCTTGTAATGTAGGATTTAATCTACGCTGGGGCTGTCTAGTAGGTCTAGATCCTTCTTCAGTGAAAATCCTATGTGTGCAATAAGAAGGACTGATGCCAGTAAGGTCAGAAAGGCTCCATCCTATAGCCTGCCTATGTGCTCTTAGGACAGATAAGAGTCGTGACTCTTGATTAGAAGAAAGGGAAGAGTTAACAATCACCGGATAGGTCTGATCAGGTCCTAAGAAAACATATTTGAGAGAGTCAGGAAGAGGTTTGAGTTCAACAGGCACAGGATCAGAAGGAGCAGGTGTGAAAGTTTCAGGAGATCCTAGAGATACTAATGGAATGGGAGGAAGGTCCTCAGTCTCTAAATTTGGTATCTCAGTGGAAGTCACGTCAGAGTCCAAAGAGTGTTGAGGTTCTAAATTTAATGAATTGATCAAGGTGTCCTCAACCAATTGATCCAATGAATCCAGGGAGAAGATTTCTTCAATTAAACTACAGGTCGGTCCTCTTTGGGCCTGAAAAATATCAATTTTTATTTTCTGATCTCCAAACTTTAATTCTATAAGGCCCTCCTCACAATTGATGTTTGCCTTGGCCGTAGCCAAGAAAGGTCTTCCTAAAATGATAGGTGTATTCTGGATATCTTCAGGTACTTCCATGTCAAGGACTATAAAGTCTACAGGGAAGTAAAATTCCTTGACCCGCACTATGACATCTTCCAACACTCCCTGAGGTGTCTTAACTGATCTGTCAGCTAATTGCAGGGACACCTTGGTTGGCTTCAAATTGCCAACCTCAAAATGTGTCAGTAGAGAGGTTGGGACAAGATTGATGGAAGCACCTAGGTCAAGTAGTGCTCTATTGAATGTGGTGTTACCAATCATGCAGGATAAGAGAGGGGTGCCTGGGTCTTTCATCTTAGTTGGGAGGGTACTAGAGATGATGGAACTAGCTTGTTCCGAGAGAATGATTGGACTACTCCCTTTTTGAATTCTTTCTTTACGCTTAGGTGTACATAGGTCTTTTAAAAACTTAGCGTAAAGAGGGATGTGGCGGATTGCATCCAACAAGGGGATGTTTATGTGGACTTGCTCAAAGAGCTTAAGCAAATCCTCCTCAGGTGCCACACAGGTCTTTTTCTTTCCTTTCTCCTTCTTCTTTAAAGCTTCAGGAAAAGGTACTGGAGTTGTGAGAGGTTCAGTTATAGGTAGAGGAGAAGTAGGAAGTGGAGGAGCAGAACTAGAAGTGGTAGGTGTTGGAAGAGGTGGATCTAGTGTGCATTTACCACTCCTAGTGACTATGGCATTTAGTTCAGCTCTAGAGGTAGATGGTAAATCATTGTTAGGTAGCAGAGGTGGTTGCGTTTGTGCAAGAGAGGAATTTGAGTCAGTGAAGAATTCAGTGTTGTGCACTGCTTGTGAAATGTCATGTGTTTGGTTTTGCAGTGTTGGTCTAGGTTGGACATACCTTTGAGCAGGTATGTTCCTAGGGTTGGGTTGTGCTTGGGATGGGAGTGAATGTGGTTGACGGGACTCCGTCAAGTGTGATAGCTGGGCTCTCATCTCAGCTAAGGCCGCGTCCTGTCTCTGCTGCATAGCAATATTCTGTTGTTGCATATCAGCAAGAGCTTTCATGATAGACCCCAACTGGTCATCTCGTGTAGGCCCAGATTGAGAGTATTGGGTGGGCCTGGGTTGGGGTTGTTGGTAGGTACGCGGTGGATATCCGTGTGATTGTGGAGGTGGTGCTCGGATCGGGTTGTGCAATGGTGGTGCAGAAGGTTGTTGAAAAGGAGGTCTTTGTGAATTTCCCGACCATGAGAAATTTGGATGATTACGCCATCCAGGGTTATAGGTTTGTGTGAAAGGATCATTGTGAATGGCGTGAAGCTCCTCCGAAGCTCCAGAAGGTGCAGGGAAGTCAGTGAAGGGAGGAACAAAGGTTCCTCCAACCGGTGAAGGATATGGAAATGAAAAATCCGGTAATGCAGTTTGTGTCACAGAAAGGTTATTCACAGTTTCCCTCCCTGTGGGAAACTGAGAAGAAGTGTTTTGTGCTGGTGACTGAGAAGAAGAAGATGGGTGTTTTGAGAGAAATTTCCATACTTCATCTACTTTCTTCTCGATTAAGCCCACTTTATCCAGTTGACTAGCCACTATCTCTAAGTCTTTGCTACTGGATTGGGCTTCATGTACCCCCGTGTGTGAGTGGGAATGTGAGGACTTTCTATTAAACACGCTCATTGAAGCATTGTTAATAGAGTTTTCGGCCATGCCTTCAAAGAGCTCAAAGGCTGAGTCCTCGTCCCGACACAGGAAATTGCCTCCACAAGCGGCATCTACAAAATTCCGTGTGTCATCATGGAGCCCATGGTAGAAGATCTGGACCTGTTGCCAGCGTGGGACACCATGGTGGGGACATTTTCTCAAAAGCTCATGGAATCTCTCCCAAGCCTCGTGCATAGGTTCTCCTAAATTCTGGGTGAAGGTGGTGATGGCACGCCTTAAGGCATTAGTGCGGCCTACAGGAAAGTACTTCTTTAAGAACTCATGTTCTAAAGAAGCCCAGGAATCTATAGGTGTAGTCCGTGCAAGTGTTCTAAACCAAAAGGCTGCCTTATCTTTTAATGAAAAGGAGAACATTTTCATCAAAAGCGTGTGCTGATCATGTCCTTGCGGACCCAAAGTTTGGGCAAGATTCTTCAGCTCCTCTAAATGCTGAAAAGGGTCCTCAGAAGCAAGTCCATGGAAGTGAGGAATGAGTGCTATAATGTTCGGCTTCAGTTCAGCAGCACGACCCCCATTGGGATAACGTACCACAGGCATTGGTTGGGCAACTGCGGGATTATAGTAATCTCGTAGTTGAGGTCTACGGGGTTGGGGTGGTGCCTGAGGATTTCTAGGTTGAAGTGGTTGTGGTTGGGGGTTAGCTAATAGATTTACAGCTTGAGCAAGCTGTTGCACCTGTTGGGTTAAGGTATTCATTTGTAGTTGTGTATCGAAAAGGTGCTGAAGATGAGGCATAGGTCCTCTCTCCGGGGGTGGATTAGGATGATTAGGATAAGGTGGAGGTTGGAACCTAGGGATAGGTGGTTGCTGTGGTAGAGGATGTGCAACTAAGTCTGGAGGAAGTTCTTCAAAATCCTCAAAGTGTGAAGAATCAAGATCATCCTCTTGGCGAGGGGGATTGTGGAAAGTATTTTGAGACTCAGGAGGTAAGGGATTAGAAGTGGAAGGCAAAGAAGATGATGCAGTAGCTTGGGTAGCAGTACCCAAGGGGAGTACAAGTTCTGGGTTTTGGGATCTCCTACCTTCCATTGAGTTGATTTTTTTTTGAATTCCCGTTTACTCTAATTCGATCCAACTCAATGGAAAAAAAAAAAAAAAAAAAAAAATTTTAACGTTCACAATAAAATAGAAGAATCCCAATAAAATCTCAATTCAAGAAGACCAATCAATCGAAATGAATCGGAGAAAATTTTTCCTAGAGGCTGCTACGCAAAGTATGTTATACGCAAACAATTGTTTCAAGCAATTGTACGTATCCTAAGATAAACCTAGCGAAGTGCAGACCTCTAAAATCCACTGGGAATCTGGATAAGACTGAGCATGCGGATCCAGATCCTGTGGTTGCAGAAAGATGAGGTAGAAACCCGTGTATTGTGGCCTTAAGTGATCGTGCTGTGTGCACGATAACATTCAACACAAGGCGATTAAAATCTCAAACATGGTTTCACCCAATTTTTGCTATCTCCTTTTTGATTTAATTAAAGTGATTAAAATATGTTTTCTATGCTGCTCATTTCACTTTTTACTAAATTCAGAACAAGTAGTGGTCTTCTTTAATTTTAAGTCAAATGCAAATATGGCAGGAGTTAGAGTTAGATAAGAAATGCGTACCTGACTCCAGCAATCTTCTAATGCAGATTTGACTTGAATTAAAATCTAGCAGGAATGAAATGCAATCCTAAAAATGGATGCCTGAGGTTATGCTGCTGCTAGATAAGTATGAGGTCTTTTTGATATATATATATATTTTTTTTTTTTTCTTTCTTTTTGAAAAATTTTATATGCAATTCAAAAGTAAGGAAAGAAATTAAGAACAGAAAGAAATAAAGTCCAGATAGTCCAGAATTATTACAAAAATTGTGTGAGAACAAGCTCTCACAACTTATGACTAACAATTGCTCCTAATCAATAAACCTAAAACTATCTATACTAAAACTAATACTAAAATCCTACAGCGACTTCGAGGCAAAACTCCACCAGGAAGACGGATCTGGAGCGCAGCGACTCCACCAGGAAGACGACACTCCTCCTCAAGTGCTGTGGAAAAAAACAAATGATTAGTAAAAGAATAAAGGAATGTATACACAGTTAATTCAAATGGAAAATAAAAGCAATTATAATGAATGAATAAAGAATTTCTATATACAAAAGAATGAAAAGAAAATTTTGGTGCAAAGAGCGTTGCCTCCCCGGCAACGGCGCCAAAATGCTGCTGTTGCATCTGGTGGCTTGTAATGATTGTTGATTATGTCGTTGTAGTACAGGGTGTACAATATAACATTAAGGATGTCGTATAGTGGTGAGTAGGGGTGAGTTCCAGTCATTACAACCATTATTATCATTTGCTTATTTATCTAATTTTTACTGGTTTTGTTCCAGGTCGTTCACTGGGAGGCAATTTATTGAATTTAATTCGGTCACTCTTTGATTATCTCCAAAATTTACATTTTATTAAAGAATGAATGAATGTGTGTTTTATTTACCTAATTACTAAGAAATGCTTGCAAAAATACTAACTATGAACAAGCATCAAACAATCTATTATTATACTCTAAACTATGTATTTACAAGTTATCCTATTAATGCTATCATAATAGTATATAATACATTAGAATGCACTGGTGTAGAAATTTAACTTATTAGTCTGTTATGTACAGTAACATATACAGCAGTTTCAGTGACAGATATAAGCGTCGCTAAATCTCAGAAAACACTATATACAACCTCAAGAGGCAAAACTGAGATCTTTAGCGACGTTTATAGTGTCGCTTTATTCTGTTAGTAATTATATAGATTTACTTATACGTATGTATACTAGTTATTCTTTGTTTCTCTTTCTTTCTTCATTAAGTCTCTGTTCTTTGTATTCTTAACTCCTGTTCTTCTTGTGTTCATATTTCTGTTTTCTTCTATGTATTCATCTTCTTCTTTCTCTTTTTATTACTCTTGTTCTTTTCTCTGTTGTTCTTGTACTCTTTGCTTTTTTTTCTCTCGTGTTAACTCTTTGTTCACTCTTCTGTCTTAGCATATTTCAGAGGTTGCGGTGGGGAGGGGATTAGGCTAATATCATTAGTTTAAAACGTGTTTAGTTTGCGGGCACGCTTTTCGAGGGATACACAGCACCCTTAGGGTGGGACCAGACCTCTACTAAGCGCGCCCTAATCTCAGATTAGGTGGCTTAATTATGTCTTTAGTCTCAGCGCCAGGCCTCAGCCCAACGCCATATGCTCGCACACGCTCGGGCCCCCCGGCCACACACACGTCACATATTTATCGCAAATCAGACAGAGTACTCAGACCAGAGCTCTACGGGTAATCGGGTCAGATGTTCGTAGGCAGTGTTTCGGGCGCCCGGCGCCCGTGACGACTGGCGTATAAGAAACACAAATCAGATTTATGTGGCTGCGCTTGACTTGCAGCACACGATGTGGTGCTATTCCAGCGCCACATCGTGCGCTGGAAATCAGGCGCAGCTGCGTCTGATCGGACTTTTGGCCCTCGATTTGGGGGCCATAAATTATTAAATAAAATAAAATAAAATATGGTTAATAAAGTATTTACATAATACTACATAATTGATCAATTAATTTTGAATTTTAAATATGTTTACTATACAAATAAATTCGCTAAACTAGGCTGGTTGTACAGGTTGATTTAGGTGATTAAATAGTTAATTACTTATAAAATAGTTAGTAAATGGTCTAATTGACCTTATACAGATTCAATTTACATACTTAAGTATTTTATACGTATTTTTATTGTATATTTACGAATTTATTTCTATTTTATTTAAGTTAAACTAGCTGTTCTGGGGGTTTTAACAGTGTCAGTGGCTTAAGCCACTGTCAAATGGGCTAACTGCTGCTGCAGTTAGTCCATTTGAAGAGGGGGAAAGCATTCACAGAGAAGAGGAGAATTTAGAGAAGAGGGGAATGTTGCTGCAGTTTGCAGCATTTTACTGTATAACTGGGAATAAGAGAAAATTCAGAACAAACTAAAAATTAAAGAGTTGAAATCCAAAACTGATAAGGGTATAGATCTCACGAAAATCACATAAGAATTCAGTTCAAATACCCACAAGGAAAAGCCCTTATCAAAAGCATCATTTCAGATCAAAACACAAATGGCATTGAGTTAGTCTTCCTAATGCCATAGACAGCAGGAAGGAAGACTTAACTCAATCAATTAAAACCAAAAACATACAATCCCAGTTTCTTGCAACCTTAAGGAGTATGGAAAACTCCTTAGGTTAGAGAATCACCATACAAAAATAATTATCAAACAGGTGGTGTATGGCAGTTCTGAAATGACAAATCAGAAAAAGAATGCATTAAAGGAATTTATAAAAGCTAGCAAATGCATTCAGATCAAGGCAGAAGCAAATTCATGAAAGGCTCTTCTGATTTGTTCTCTGTCACCAGAGAACTTCTCAGAATCCTTGCCCTCAAGGAAAACCAAAATCCCTTCAATTTGTCAGATCTGTCAAGACATTTCAGAAAGCAAAATCTCTTCAAAACCCATGTTAAAGTGAATCTGACAAACTGAGTCAATCAATCTAAAATAAAAGGGGCTTTTGTGAACACAAATGGGGTGAGTGAGAAGCCCCAAATGGTGCTTGTGACGCCAATTTCAGATCTGAGGCAGTACACCATCAGATCTGGAATTGGGTCCAGATGTGTGGGTGACAGATGAAAGATTCGTCGTTAAAAGGAACATAAATCAGAATTGGATGGTGGAAAAACAAAACATGAAGAGGGAGATAAATTGATTAATGAACAGATGATTCTTCCCCTCTGATCTGGACTGATCAGAGGAGGTGAGGGAGGGGATCTAATACTAAGTCTACTCCTAAGACTAATCTAACTACAGCTAACATTAAACACTAACAATTAAAACTAAATCTATTCTAAACTACTGTAAACTAAATCTAACACTACTTGTGCAGAATTAAAAACTAAACTAACAGGAAGAATGGGACCTATGGGTCCTTAGCCGGCGGCTAAGGAGGAAGAAAGGAGGAGGGTGACTCCAGCGGAGGGAAGAGTCTGCTAGTGAGACTCCAGGGTCGTCCTCAGGTGCTACGAGGTCCTTAGCGACGAGGAGGGTCGAGAGCAGGCGATGATTCCACAGCCGGTGGCTGTGAAATCAGGGTCTAGGTGAGGAGGAGAGACTGGAGTGGAAGAATTGATCGCTAAGAGATGTAGGAGGGAGCGATCCTTCGCGCGCGACACCACTGAGGTGCTTAAATAGCAGCTCAGTGACTGAGATCACCGCAAGGGTGAGGTTAATCAGAATCAGGTCGGCGGTGAGGATGAGATGGGTAGAGCGCGCGGCGAGTCAAGAGAGAGATCTGACCGTCAGATGAGATCTGGGAAGAGAGGTGAACGCACGCACCGAATCGCGCGAAGGTTCCATTTGAATCCAGCCGCAGATCGAGATCAAAAGTGCGATGGACGGTCGAGAGTGGCTGTGTTCTTCGCGCGCTACAGTGCGCGTGAAGAACACAGGCTTCTCTTTGAAATAAAGGGGAAATTTGCAGACGGACCCTTAGAAGAAGGGGTAGAACATTTGCATGCAGGCCCATAAGCGAGAAGAATAGCAGCTGGAAGGGCCCTGCAGTCTTATAAAAGGGTCCCTGCGGCTTGCAAATAGGTCCAAAAAGGAGTTTTGAAGGGTAGAAATGTAATGCATGAAGGACCTAATTGTAATCTATTTATTTCTAAGCCTAAATGATGTCCAATTGCTTTCAAATTTTTACATGTGCTTAATTGAACATTTACGACATTGATTTTACTTCTGATTTGGCTTTTCAAACTTGTTTATGTGTTCAATTGATGCATGGATCATCATTTGTTCTTTAGTTTTCAGAATATCCCATTTTTGTGACCTAATTAGGAGATTTTAACACACATTAAAAGTTTTAGGTCTTTTCTTTAATTCCCACACTTAACCCTTTTTATGTGTTAATTTGATATTGTTTTGCTTAGTATCTAGCTTAATTTCGGCCTTTTAGCTATGATGAGTAGCCACTCATCACCCCAGCGGGCCTAACAAGTCGGTGTGGGAGGCTAGCAGAACCCCGGGGCCCGTGGGGTAGCTAGTACCTCCCTACACTAGTAGCTCTCCTCGGTACTACGTACATGAGGGCCAGCAAGTCGGTACAGAGTGGCCAATCCTAACCCCGGGTCCCTGGGGCGGCTGGCTCCGCTCTGCAGTAAACAGGAGGACAGTCGCTCTCCTTGGTACTCCGTACTCAAGGGCCAGCTCACTTCCCCAATACTATTCCATTCACTTTCCAGGAGTTCTACTCCTACTTCCCCGTAGGGTTCCAGCTCAGAACGTCTAAGTTTCACCTTCCAGTTTCACGTTATCACAATCCATGTTCTCAAACACGTTTATTTACTCAACAGGCAGCTGTTAATTCGATTACAGGCAGCTATTTATTCCTTTCCATTTTTCCAATACTGCAGTATTCATCTGTTCCACTAGTTTTCCCGTCCTAGGATTCATGCCGTATCCTAGGATTTATCATACAATCTAGTTTTTCAGCCCTAGGATTCATGCAACACCTAGGATCTATCATTCAATCTGTTTTTCATTCCTAGGATTCATGCAATGTCCTAGGTTCTATTTATGATTCCATAATTTAACAGGTTATACTTAAAAGCCACTCTACCAGGTACGACGGGAGTAATGGGGGCGTGATCGGGAATCCCGCGTGCCTCCGCGACCCCTAAGACTGCAACGGAACGAGGTCCTATCACAAGGATCAAACACAAGGAGTGTCTCAAAATAGTGTATAGCTACTGTAGACGGGTAGAGGATTTAATTCCGGAAAGAACGCAACTAGAAACGCGAAAAACGGAACCCGAACGGGCCCTCAACGGGTCGAAAACGACGACACTGTGCAAAATCAGACGTCTGGAACTTCTTCCAGACATCTTAAAAAGTGGATCAGAGAATTACCTTGTTCTGCGTGGTTTCTCAGACGTCTAGAAGCCTGCGGGGATGTCTGGCCTAGTTCCCAGTCGTCCGATGGTCACCCCGGACGTCTGGAGGTCACTCCCGCCGTCTGGTACTACAGCCAGACGTCTGATTCGCGTTGGATGGTGAATCACTGAGCCTGCGCACACCCATCTCCCTCCCTCAGTATGGTCAGTCGACAAGAAGGAAGAAGAAGATGGAAAACTCTCCTTTCAGACGTCTGGACAGTCTTCCAGACGTCGACCTCGCCGTATGGCTATCAGCACAGACGTCTGATTCTGGAAATTTTTCCAGAACTAGGGCGCGACTCGCCCTCCGCTCGCGACACCGCCCGCGTCGCACCTTGTGCGCCTGCTGCTCGAGCCGCAGCAGGCCTCCCGCGTCGTTCCGCGCCTGCTGCGCTCCCCGCCGGCTGGCCCTGGCAGCCCCGGCGAGCTCGCCCTCACAGCTGAGCGTCGCTCTCGCACGCAGCACCCCCTCCGCGCTCATTGCGGCCGTCGCCGCCGCAGCAACCCTGCGCCCGCTCTCGCGCTCGCTCTCGCACACTGGAAGGAGAAGAGGAAAGGGGTGGAGGCGACGGGAGAGAGCGCATGGCCTTTTAAGGCCGCGCGAGGAGGAGAGAGAGAGACTGCAGCGGCGAGAATCTGCAGCTGTAGGAGAGAATATGCAGTCTGCACGCTCAGGTGCGCAGACAACCCGCGCGTGTCGAAAATAACTGATTTCCAGACGTCTGGAAACGATCCCAGACGTGTGGTAAGACGTCTGGAAGTGACCCCAGACGTCTGGTCCGACGTCTGGGCCACCTCCCAGACGTCTTAAAATACGTCTGGGGCGTGCGTTCGTTACATTGGCCGTCCATCTTCTAGAAGTTGTAGATGGTGCCACGGATGTAGGATTGACTTGATTTTTGTGTCGTTGGGCTGCGATCGTCGATCCGAATTCATTCGTGCGGTCAAATTTATCATCTGAAGTGTGGATTTACACCATCCTGGTCCTTGATCTTCTAGGGTTCCCAGGTCACTATCTGATGCTACGGATGTTTGATTAGGGCGATCTTGGAGTCGTTGAACTCCAATCGTCGCCCTGATCACATCCATATGGTTGGATCTTTGATCCGAGGTCCCGACAAAATGTTTGCCCTGTCCAAGCACATAAAAGGAGACAATTAACCTCCATTTTATTCAAACTACTCTAAATGCAAGATGATGCATGTTATGCAATATTTATATCATGAAATGCAATCCTATGCCTAAGAACATGCATAAATAGACATCTTAAGTAGTGTAAATGTGTTTACATCAAACATGGATAGTGCTATCCGTGTTTTAGGTTCTAAGGCCAAGATGTCCTAATGGAAGTGATTTTGGGTTTAGGAAGGCTATCCTTGGGTTTTTAAGGGTAGGGATAAGGCCATCCTCCTTACTTCTCTTGTCTGGATTAGTCTTCCTCTCTCTTTTTCTTCTTTTTCTCACTTTATTGCCTTATTCCACTCTATCCCACATCCTGGATCACTTTATTACCTGCAAATAATAATAAAAGCACTAAAAAACAAGATAAACTCACATTATTCTATGTACAACACTATAAAATGATGCAATGCATGATATGCATGATATGAATGTAATATTTATAAATTAAGCTAGGTTTCTAACATTATTTAGGTTGATTAAGACCTATGATTACTGCACAATTATACCTTCATGCCTAAATTTTGCTAGTCCCTAGCAAATGTAAGAATAAAAAATAAAATGTATGAACAATGTTATTTACAAATTGGTCCTTAAAGGACTGCTTATTCTTTTTATTAAAGGTTTGACTAAAGACTCCTTGTTTTCTTTCAAAAGTTTAGAGATCTAGACAAATGGGAAAATGTTAGCCTAAGCAATAGATCCCAGTGAAAATCCAATTCACATTTAAAGTCCATACTTGACCTGCAATAAAAGTTCTATCAGGATAGGAAAACTTCTTCCCTCAGGGATGCATAACAAATAATCTGTGATTTTACGTTAGTTTTTTGGCTTAGGTAGAAAATGTCTGAGTAAAATGGTTTTGTTTTGGTGGCTCACACTCATCTGGTGCTACATATAGACTAGTACTATAGATTTTAGATTTTCATACTATCAAACGAATCAACCTAGAGAGAGGCTAAAAGTTGTGCTCTCTTTAAGTTCCTTTGTACTCACACACACACTCTCTCTCTTTTTCTTTCTCTTTTTCCTTCCTTTTTCTTTTTCTTTTTGAGCTCACAATCTCACCAAGTTTTATTAATACACTAAATATTTGGTGGCCTCTCATGGCATTAACACTTCAATTAATGTTTTGATAACCTTATAACAAAGTCAGAATTCCTTAGCAAGTATTTAGGTGGTCAGAAATACTGAAAAAGTAGGCTTGGGTCATATTTGGTGGATCTCAATGATAGTGGGTATTGTTGCCTCAATGAAATTGACTCATAACGAATCAACACATAAACACAACTATGAACTTAAACACTTTTTTTTTAGAATTTTTCACTTTTTCTAATTTTTTTTCTTTCTCTTTTTTTTTCTTTTTCTCATATCTATCAACATAACACACATAGCACAAAACTTTTATTGACAAGGCATTATTGGGGAATGCTAATGTTCAAGAGGAAAATGTGTGGCTTATTTGGTGGAAGTGCTTACTCTCAGCACTGGGAAGGGATGGATAGGACAACATACTTTTGACCTTTTGCACTAACACCCTCCTTCATCCAAGGATCCCATAAAGGATGGTCGTAAACATCCACCTTAGCCATAGTTTTATTAGAACTAGATCTCTACGTATTTGCCTTATTTGGTGGCTCTCAAGAATTCACACTATTTGTATGCAGGAATTGAGAGTGAAAATTATGACTAACTATGAGTATCATTATCCAATTATCTAGAACTCAAGAGTCCTTGCACTAGACTTAGAGCACCCATAGACAATCTATGCTCACCTCACAAATGTTTGGTGGATCTAATAGAAGATAAAGCTTGCTTGATTCCCTAACCACTGTCCAAGGGCTCAGGAAAAGAAGCAATGCTTCTCCTTGACAAACTAAAAATGTTTATTGGTTTTCATAATGGATCAATTACAAAGTCTACGTGCAGTGTAATAGTTGTCCTAGATTCTAAACTTAAGAAATAATTCAAGAAAAAAAAATCTTCAGTAAAACCTTTGGATAAAATCAATGCATGAATACAATATGTATAGATGCTATGTATGGGTAACCTTTCATAGTTGCACTTCAATATTTCTCTTATTAGGGTTCACATTTAGCTTGGTCATAATTTTAGAATAAAAAGGTAAGTGAATGAGTTGGAAGTGGCTATTGCGGATGATTTCTAGATCCAATGTGAACATTGAGGTGGAGTCGATTGTTCTTAAATTAAGGACCCTAAAGTGCAATTAACAAGATGTACGAAAGGTTTTTCCTAGGTGTTGGCAGAAATTTTTTTTAGTTTACATGTACTACCCCCCATGCCTACTTTCTTGCATGTCCTCATGCATGAATAAGAATAAATGCAAGACAAGAGGTATAAAAGGGTAGAAATCACCTGGAATAACTCCTGAATTTTCCATTCCACTTATTCCAACACCTATGAAGTAAAATAAATATGCAAGAAAATAAAATATGCTATATATAAGTGCTAAGTTTAATGCCTCCAGCTGGGCATAAACTCAAAAATGACATGTCAATGTAGCATTGAGAATGGCAAGTAAAATGATTAGAAGTTTAATTTCATCCACCAATAGTGAGCAGAAAATGTGGACCAACTATCCATGAAGTCCAAGCCTAAAGAATCGGAAAAATACTATAATGGAGCTTGGGATTATCTACAGCTAGATGCTATAGAAGAAAGCAAGATGAAAGTGAGTGCTTGGAAGAAATGAAGAGGGAGGCATCCCAAAGAGTTGATGGAGAAGATGGATGGTTGGGGTATGAGTGGAGTCGTGTGGGGTAAAATCATATGGGTCCTGATAATGATGGTGAATGGAAGGCATGGCCCAAGTGATGTGGTCAGATCTGGAAGTCAAGGTCCAGTGATCAATCTCTGTCTCTCCTTGGATGTCATCCATTTCTTTTTCCTCTTCCAAATCATTCAATTCCAATTTCCAATTGTCATTAAATTTGCATGATTCAGCAACATTCTTAACTTCCTTAGATAGCTCATCATATGTAATCCCCAATAATTTTTCAATATCTTGAATATCTTTTTAATAAGGGGATATTTCCTCTTGCTCACTTAGTTGGAATTGGGCATTAGATTCATTAATGAGTCCCTACAATAAAGTGGAATGGGCTGAATTAGTTTTTGAGTTCTCAATATCATCCACCTCGGATGTTGGATCTAAGGAATCCTCAATGACAACCTCATAATCAAAAATCCGTAGTGGCACACCTGACCCAAATTCAAACATTTCTGATTTTCGTTGCTCATCCCGAATTCTATGAAGCTTTTTTTCTATATCATCATATTCTCTAGCACTAGCTTCTTTTATTTCATGAACCATTTTGATCACTTGAGTAATCTGGAATTCATTGCAAGGGGTGGGAGTTTGAATTGGGCTGGGTCAGTCAAGATAGTCAACCATACTATCAAAGATTTGATCTTGTATGAAGGGTGGCTTTTATGATCTAGTGGATTCTTGATACAGGTCATCTGGTCCTATGTAGGTGTCAATTGCCATGGTTTCTTCCGAATTATCCTTCGAATCACTTTCTGTATCATCCAAAAGATACCCTGACTTCATTGTCTTAGTGGCTACATAAATATCAAAGTAAATCTTCTCATTGTCGCTATTCATTTCCATACATCCTGAGTAATAGTCAATCTCTGCATTGGTCGCAGTCAATAAAGGGTGACCAAAAATAATGGGTGAATCACTTAGCTTCTCCATTATATCCATGTCCAAAATAATAAAATCTACCGAAAAGCTAAGACCTTGCACTTTGATGATCACATCATGAACTACCCCTTTAAGTGTGTTGATGTAGCCATCTGCCATTTTAATGGTGACAGGTGTGTTGTGCAATTCTCCAAGTTTGGTGCAGTCAAAAAGGGTGGTAGGAATCAAACTGATCGGCAACCCTAGATCCACAAGGGCTCTATTGAAGGTGAATCCCTTGATGGCACAAGATATGAAAGGTTTTCCAGGGTCGATCTTTTTGGGTGGTAGAGTATCAGAAACAAATGCACTTATGTTAGCAGACAAAACCACCTCTTTAGGTGTGGAAGTCTTTCTCTTTTCTTTTGACTCTTTTTATAAGGCCCCAGGAAAGGGTAAATTGGTCAAATCAAATTCAGGAGCATTTTTCTTCTTTTTGTCCCTAGAGTCTGAGTTAGAGCTGGATTCATGTTTGGTCTTAAGAGTTTTAGATGAGCCCAAATCAGATCGTTTGGGTGGGCCTTTGGCTTTTCTCTTTCTTTTAGAGGCTAAAGAATTGGCACCTGCATAATGGCACATGTGATATATTGGAGGAGGGGTTAGAAGAATAGGTGGAGAATAAGAGTAGGGAGGAGTTTGCATATAGGGATAGAAGGATTCTTGAAGTCTCAAGATTTGATCTCCTTGAGATTTCATTTGATTTTCTAGATTAGTTAGCCTTTCTTCATTTTTCTTGTCAAAGTCCAATAGAAGGTTCATGATATCATCAAGGGTGGTTGTGAGTTGGGCTAGACTAGATGGTTGCCCTAAAGTGGATTGAGTGGAATACTAGGCAGGCCTAGATTGATCCTAAGTTTGATTTTGTCTTAGTGGAGGCTATGAAAGATCAGGATTGTCTCTCCACTTAGGGTTATATGAATCAGGATATGATTCAAAGTGTGTACCCTAAGTGGGGCTGACTGTAGAGGGAGTTGAGTAAGAACTTGATGAGTGGTCTTGTACTTGTGATCCATTATTCCAATTCTTAAGTGAGATATCATCAAGTACAGGGGTATCAGAGATGGTGCATTCCCCAAATGATCTACCCAAATCATGAAGTAGGTCCAATGGTGCCTTCTGGGTTGGTTGAGTCCAGGATGCCTCCCCAGGGTAGTAAGAGTCAGTAGAGTAGCTAGTGGATCCAAAATATGGGTCACCAGATCCACTAGGTTGGGTTTTCTAGGTCTCTTGTACTTGGGAGGAGTGATATGATTGTGATTGTGCCTGGCATTGTCCAATTTGCTCTAGGAGCTTGGCACATTGATCCTTATAATTCCGATTATACTCCTGCAATTCAGCAACTATGACCTTTACTTGGTTCCAATCTAGATAAGGGTTAGATCCATAAGGTTCAAGTTCTAAGTAAACTAGGGGATGAGAATAATCATATCTCAACTGAGGATGAGTCTCCCAACCAGGAGGAGTCGAAATCATGGCTGGGTTGGGAGAGGAAGAACCCCGAGGGTAAGAAGAATGATATGGGTTCATGGACATTAGAGTAAAGAAGAGATGGGGATAAGAAAAGGTCTTCCTTAGGAAGACACAACTAGCTACAAGGGGCTAGTGAAAACAAGGCAAAGGCCTAGGAAGAAGAGAGCAAGCCCCAAATCAAGCAAACAAGCTAGCCCTAAAGTGTATACCCCAAATGGACCTAATCTTGGCACCCCAAGATGGACTTGGGTTACACTAACCCTTGAATTACTTGGCTGGGCAGAAGGGTGGGAACCCCTAGGACACCCCGCACGGTGGGACACCACTACAGGTTAATGTGGTTACCGCATCGACCTTTCTTATCACCAATTGGTCCAATAGACAAGGCCTTGATCTTCACCCAATTAAACTTCGGTTACCAAGTAAATTAGTCTTGCCTAGGGCACGTTTACTTAGTTTTAGGCTTGGCTTGAAGTAATCTTGGAATGTAATGGGCATTATGGGGGTGTTGCCCTTAAAATTAGATTTAACAGTGTGAAGTGCACTGACAAAGGATTTGCAATACAAGCTTTAATTAGTGTAGTGGCTTTTATGGTTCAAGTGCTTGTATTAATTTCTTTTAAGGTTTCTAATGGTAACACCATCATTTATCATAACTAGCTAAAACTATTTAGAATCAAGTGTTAAATGCTCCTAAATGATAATTTGAGGATCATAAATCCATGTTGACTAGTTTTGAGAAGACAAGAAAACATGGTTAATTCTGTTGTTTTACCATCTCATCATTAATGCAGATTAACCAATGGGTTAATCAGGGGTTAATTGAAGGTTAAATGTACTTTAAAGACAAAGAAGTGGGCTCAAAGTAACTGAATTAGGGTTTTACGCATTTCGAGGATGAAAATAGTATTAAAAGCCTTAATTATCAACCTCACTTAAATTGAAAGGGTTATAGTAGAGATAAATTCAATTCAAACCTCTTAAAATTCATTGAAAAACATTCTAAGATGTTTGGTACCTTTACTTTGACCATCTGGACTCATTTTGACTAAAAATAGAGATTCAGACAGGAATTTACCTTGATTTGGGCTTTTGTGAAATTTACCTAGTCAAACATGATCAAAACTCAAATACAAGTTCACCATTAGAGTCCTTGAGTCCAAATTAGGTTAACACCAAAATTTAGGCCCAATCAGAGTCCATCTTGACCTAGTTTGCATTTTTTCCCTTAAAATCTATGTTTTTCACATCTAAACCCCTAGGTTTCACATTTTATTACATATACGCCCATAGCTTCCTTGTCTTCTTCACAATCAGGTCCCTGCCACCTGATTCTAATAGGTTTCCTAATAGAAACCTAAACCCAACAACCGCCAACTTCATTTGGAGACTTCTTCTCCAAATCATGATCAAATCCCTCCAAACTTGGAGGGATTGATGTTGAGAAGATTCCTAATCATTTGAACTCGGTCACATATCCTAAGGTGGACCCAAGAGCTCCAGTGAACTCGCGAAAATCAGAGAGCTTTCCTTGCTTAATTTGCATGGAATTCATGAGATTTCCATGAAATGGAAGGCTCCTATCACCTCTATATAAGCCATACCACATTCCTAAGTGCTCAACAGTCGATCCTTGGCCGAAATTCTCCTTAATTCCTTTTCTCCGGCCAACACCACTGTTGGCTCCAGCAAGCTTCTTCGAGCCCCTTCCTCTAGCCATCCAATGACCAAATTGGGTTGCGTACTATCTTCCTCTCTTCCTTGCGCTCCCCAATCAAAGCTCGAGCACCTTCAGCCTCTTCTTCCTCATCGATTCCTTTGTCGAACCTCATCACCTTCTTCGTGTCCGGCCGACCAACACTGGATGCATCTCAGCTTCTCTCTCCTAAATAAGCTACCCTTCTTCTTCCTCTTCCCTCCGAGTTCTTCTTAGCTCTTTAGTTCCTAGGATCACCCACTACACATGTCGTTCCACCATCATCTTCATCTCTGGCATGAACTCTGATGAGCTCATGCTGGTGCCACACATTTCTAAACACAACTCCACCACCACCAAAACTTTCGCCTCACTTCAAAGACCAAAAGCCCTCAATAAATTGAGGGCTTTGGTTCATATTTTCTCTAGCCAAACACTACACCTCACCTTCGTCGTCACAGACCTCGGCCAGCCACTCCACTCATGCATTCATCACATACACATCACCACAACACTCCACAAGCTCCTGTGGCCTTCATGAACATTCTAATTGGGGCTTAAAGCCCGTGTTCATGCTTTTTTGGTACTCGCCAGACTGTCATTCGTCACCGCTGCCGGCTGCTACTGCCCGGTCACCATCTCCCATGCTATGATCTCCAGCAGGTACGGAATACCCCAATGAAGCCTTCTGGGGCTTCAATTGAAAAAGTAGAAACCTCAGCATCAATTACATGAAGCTTCACCTCTTGCTACATGGGAAGAAGGGAGGCCTCCAAATAGTCCCACATCGGGGCTTTTTACTTTTGAAACACGTACTTAAGGAATTGTGTGCACCGGTAGGTTGCCTTTGAACCACTAGGGTTAGGTCTCTACCCCACACGCCACCACACACGCCCTTGCTTGTGCCCACACACATGTAGGCCTAGGCTGGTTTGAGTCCGGTCTGAATCGAGTCTGATTTGGTCTGTTCTGGTTTGATTCTGAGAGAGAGGTTTTTTTCTAAGAGAGAGGGGGGTTTTGCTCTTGGGATCTGTGCCTAAGGACTTAGGCAAAATTGAGAGGCTTTGGTTTTAAATGTTCAAGCCATCTGTTGGGCTTATATTAAATGTCTGACTGAGGCTTGGGCTTGAGACATCTGATGCCCTTTGAGAAGTTGATCTGATATTAAGTTGAGAATTGAGCCTTAGCATTAAATGATTATTTGGTGGTTTCAATCACCATCTTTTTTGCCTTCTCTCTCTCTCTATATGATTTTTGTTCTATAACTCCTGGCATACATTGAATATATTTCATATTGAGTTTTGCACTACATTCTTATGCTCATCATTTTTGATTGGTTGATTGAATTGCAATAACTTGCTCCCTGTGAACGACCTCGGAAATCACATGTTTTTTTAGCACTTACAAATTTAAATGTTGATTCGATTTTCATCGTTATACTACGATGCGATTCTCTAAACTTCGACGATTATCGCTCAACAGTTTCCTTGATTAAGTCAATTCAAACATGGTTGTTGTGAAGCATACAAGAGGTTTGTAAGTCCCAATTTGTTCTAAGAATTTCCTTTAACTATGGAATGCAAATGTGCTCTACCTTAATGTGGAAACCAGAATATCAGATAGGTTTAGATGATGATTTTAAGTCCAAAAAATTAGAGGTGGTGTGACCTAATCAGAGAAATCAATGGTCCTAATGCACCACTACTAAGTGAAGTAGACCTAAGTGGTTGCCTAAGTTGAAATGTAACTCAGTTTTAATTCAGGTAGCTGAGGAGGACAATCAAGAAATCAACCTCACCTACTAGGCAAATAAGTTAATTAGGTCTAACTCAAGTCAGTTAAGTCTCTAGAAAAAATTAAACCGTAAAGTTTTAAGTCCTAGGGTTTATGCTTCTTCTAAAAACCCGTAGTCAGACCCTGTTCTGACTTGAAAACACTCCCTAGATCAGCAAATGAAGCCAAACTAGGTGAAAATTGACATAGAACTTTCTTTTTCAATAAGGTTTTCAAGAAGTATATTTTGAAGTTTTTTAGTATTTCATACAATTTATCACAAATTTTTAGGTGTCAGGGGGTCAAACAGGCCAAATAGATCCCCTGCAAGTAATTCAGTTTGAAATAGTATCAACAAAGATCCAAAAGTTGTTGAAAACTTATATAAAAAACTACGTTTCAATGGCTTTCCAATCCCACAAATTTTAGATGAATCAAATTTATATAGAGCCAGAATTAATGATTAAAGTTAGCTAAAATCAATGTGCAGACTATTCTAACCCCCATCCATAGTGTGAATTTTTGAAATTCGTATAGTGTGAATTTTTCCTAATAAAAGGTGTCCTTGGAAAGATGGTTTGAAGCCCTAATATCAGACCAAATTCCAAGATTTTTGGATTCCTAATTTGACGGCAGTTAACATCAAAGGTGGCACCTTTAAATTAATAGTGTGGGGGATGCGCTAAATAGGGTTGCCTGATCAGCAATTAACAATGCAAGCACAGCCACGTGGCCACACGGATGGATAGCTACCAAGATGCGTGTGGTAATGCATCTTTGAACGTGTGCTTGCACGATCTGAGGAGTGAGGATGGTGCAATCTAGACTGTTCATCTCATATGCAACAGTCCTAGCGCCCCTACGCTTAAAATGAAAAAGATTGAGTGTTCACTCAAGTGATTTGAAGGCACGATTCATGCCCTCTCCCCAACCACACAATCTCGATCGGACAGTGATCATCCATCCTCGACCAGCTAGCACACGTGATGCACACGATTTGTGCATGATCCCCAATGCAGATAGGCATGTGGTGAGCTGTGGCTGAGTAGCTATGCACAACAGTGCACAGTGGTGTGTAGTTGGTTGTGTCCCACGTGTGCATTAAGTGCCTTGTGTGCACCTTGGCCGAAAAATCCCCATTTCTCTACCTATAAAAGGACTTACACCCCCCCTTAGCCTACCATCTATACCTTTGCTAATCCTACCTCCTCTAGAGCTCCAAAAGCATCCCAAGCTCCCAAGAGCTTACTCCCAAGCCATTAGGATGCCTATTAGTCTAGATAATCCTATCCTCCACCAAATATTCGTTATGCTCCTCAACCCCTTCATAGGAGAACTAAAGGTTGTCCCCTCACCTTCATACAAGTAGCAGATTACCACTATCACCTCACCCCTTTCCTAAAGCTTGGCTAAGTCATCCTCTACCTAGATTCCTCATGCACCTCATCCTCGTCGTCTCGCATCTTATCCCCATCATCCAGCCGTCGCCAAGCATAGTCGTCTCGTCGAACATCCACTTCGGGAGATTTCTTTTCAGCCCCTCTTTCTTTTATTTGCTTTACTGTAATCTTTCATGTAGCTGTAATAAACATTATTTTGATTTGCTTAGTAGAATAGTTAGCTTAGCTTAGATAACATTTTGCTATCTTCCTGTCTTATCAAAAATGCCAAAAAATATAAAATCACAAAATACCAAAAACAAATAAAAGTAAACACGATCTTTCCTAATCAAACGTTTGCCTCCCCGTTTCGACTTGAAATCTGATAGCGAGATTTTCACAACTACAATGACGGGTTTTTTAAACTCTGACTTTTATTGCAAATTTTTCGATTCAACGTTTTGGCATCATTGCTGGGGAGGCAATGGTCCTTGATTTTTTTCTGCATTTTCTCCACACTTATTTATTCTCTAGCTAATCTTCTCTCTAATTTATTGTCTTACAGGTACCTGACCAAGGTGCGCCAAAGCAGTAGGTCAGAGTAAAGTGCGGGTATAATCTGTAAGTGCCCCTACTTTCCCGCCCACTAAATTTATTTCACCATTAAAATAACTCAAACCCAAATTGACTTAGGTACTTTTGTAAACCCAAGGTTGGAATTGGTCGATTGATTGTCTCTTCACCCATTTCACCCTCCCGCTTAAAAAAAATACAAAAAAAATTTATTTCTCTGATTGTGGGACATAAATTGAAATTCACACATACTAAACACCCATAATTTTTGACTTAAGGTGCACCACTCTTATTTGATTTAGTCATTAATTGGGAATCTGATCTGTGGACCCGGTACACCTAAACCGATTACACACATTAGTGACTAGTATTATTTTGTGTGCCTTAACCAGTGATGCGAAAAGGCCAATTATTTATCTGTTTGCGCTGCACCACTTAAGTTAAAATTAATTCATCCAATAGCTACTCTGTAGGATTTAACTCTTAGGGTTTAAACTAGGCACTCCACATTTTTTGATTTTTTAAAAGGAATACATCTTGACCAGTGCTTTCAAAACATGATTTGCCTCATAGAACTTGATTGAATGGACCTAAAATTAAACCCTAAAAGCTACTAAGCAAGATTCGAACCCTAAAATACACCACATCCATAATAATCTTGCTTGAAAACCCTGGTTGTGCACGCACACACATAGAAATTGATTCTTAAGGACACAACCAATTAAGAAGGCCTATCACATTCCAAAGCACATTCAATCCTAAGACTAACTAAAATCAAGTAGATATTAGCCTTAAGGATTGGACTCACTCTACAAGGCTCAAATTGAGATTGTTTACTATTAAGCTACTCCTACTGATGGTAACACCATTATGAGCCTTAGTTAGCCATATTTAGTCAGGTTTGATTGATAAAAGCTCCTACCTAATCATTCCACAGCCACAACTTCACATCATTTTGATTTAAGAAGATTGGAAATTAGGATTAATTCTATAATTTTAACACAAACAGTGATTAACCACCACTCAGGGGTTAATTGAAGGTCAAATGAGAACAAAAGTCTAAAAAGTGTGTTGACACTGACAGAAATAGGGTTTCACGCATTTTGAGAACCAAAATAGTACATAAAACTCTAATTTTCAACCCACTTAAATTAAAGAGGTTTTGGTTAGGGTAAAATTAATCTAAACCTCCTAAAATTCATATAAAAATATTCTAAAAGGTTTGGTACCCTTAGTTTGACCATCTAAACAAATTTTGACCTAGAATAGAGTTTTAGATGGGAATTTGCCCTGATTTGGGCTTATATGCAATTTTCCTAGACAAACGTCGTCGAAACTAAAATCTAAATTCACCATTAGATTTTTTGGGTCCAAATTAGTTTAAGGCCGAAATTTGGGCCCAATCAAAGTCCATCTTAACCTAGTTCGCATTTTAGCCCTTAAAAACTCTTTCTTACATTTAACCCCTCAAGTTTCAATTTTATTGTGATTGGGTCCCTAACTTTCTCATCTTTTTTTACAAAAAGGCTCCCACTTCCATTAAAGGTCTAAATAGGATCTTCCCGCGACCGCACTGACTTCAATCAAGGATCTCTCCATGATTTCTCAGTTAAACACCTCTAAAATTAGAGGGGATGATTGTCAGAAGATCCCCTGTCATTTGAAGGCAATTCCAAATCCTAATTTGGACCTAAGAGCTTGGGAAAACTTTCATAATCCAATGGATTTTCCTTGCGATTGTCATGAGGATTTCGCACTGAGTTTGTGTGATTTGAAACTTGATCCTCCTCTATATAAGCTCCTCATGGCTCTAGCTCTCTCTTCAGCTAGGTTTAAGCCAAGAAACACCTCATCCTTCTCTCCTCCAGCTACCTCGGCCTTGACTCCAGCGAGTCTCCTCGACCCCCCTCCTCCGACCTCCCAATGACCAAATTAGGAGGCTCACTATCTCCCTCTTTGTCTTCCACTCCTCACCGGCTACAATAGGAGCTCCTCCCCTCTTCATCGTCACCGCCTCGCATCACTATCGAATCCATCTTCTATGACACTGGCCCATCATCGTCGAATGTCCTCATGCCCTCTTTCTTGCTCTAAGTCTCTCTTATCTCTTCCTCTCACTCCTCTGATCCTCTCTAACCCCTTAGATTTTAGGTTCACGCATCTTATCGCACTTACACCCACCATCTTCCCCACGGTCGACAAAACTCCGGTGAGTTTGCATGTCCTCCACACCACTCCAAACTCCACGCTACCACCTCCATGAGCTCTGTCGCACCTCCCTCTTCAAAAGCCATAAATCTATTTAAGGTTTCACGCACTCCACTACATCGTTGAACACCTCATCCCACGCACACCTTCTTTGACGTCGCCACATCTCCTCACATGCAATCACCACCAATTCCCAACACCAGCACCTCCGCCAGACATCGCCGAAGCTTTTGGACTTGTTCGACGAGGCCAAAAGGTCATATTTTGTTCTTTAGGTATTCGCCGGAGTGTCATCGCCACCATCTTCTCCAACTTTTACAGCACCACTCCAGCCCTCATTCGACCAATAGCTGATCTCCCTTGAAGCAGCTTTAGCTGCTGCAAGTGTCTGCAAGATCAAACTCGTGATGAAGCAGTAGCCACTGCCTCGATTCAACGAGGCTCGCTCAGTTACAGCACGCAAAGCTACGTATGAAGAAGAGTAGAGACATTAGTCCCACATCATGTGAGACAAAAGTGCGAAGGTGCATAAATTGAATTCATTACCTCAACTGTTTACCTCTGAGCGCACGGGGGTGAGGTCCCCATACAAGCGCTATTGCATGCACCCTCATTCGTGATCATGTCCGTAGGTCTGGGTAGAATCCGTTTACCCAGTTACCCATGTCCAACTTTGGGAAGAAAGAGAATCTGAGAAGGAAAAGGGAGGGTTTTTGCACTGTTGTACCTTGGGATTCGTGCCCCCCCTCTCAGTACTTGGCCATTGTAAGGCCCTTGTGTCTCTATGTTATGCTTGCCTTTGGTTCTGCTGAGGCATGAGTTAAGGCGTCTGAGCCTTAATACTGTTGTTTGATTGGATATTTGGGTGCTCTGTGCTTGGTTCTGATATTGACATTCGATTAAGATTACTGTTCATATATTTGAGTTGATTAAGAGCTTAGAACTTAGGGTTGATTTGGTGGTTCAAACCACCATTTTAACCCGATCTTTTTGCACTCTGATACTTGACTTTTGAAATAATTTTCTGATATATATTGAGCATCATTTTGATTCAACTTGCATATTATTCTTGATATTGTGATTAGTGATTGATCTGCTATAATTGCTCCCTGTGAATGACCTTAGACTCATTTCTTGTTTTCGAGATTTCAAATTTAAATGCATCTCTTTTGTTGACTTTACTACAACACGTTTTAAAACTTGACGAAAATGATGCAACATTTTGGCACCGTTACCGGGGAGCAACGCGCATTTCATTTGCTGATTGCAATTCTGATTTGAAACTTTCTTTATTTGATTTATTGTGATTTTGCAAGGTGAATCACAGGATCGACCACACAACAACCACACCAGGGGTAGGTAATCTCATTCCCTTCTTAAGCCCCTCATCTCTCAAAGGAAAGAAAAAGAGAATCAATTAGGATCAACTCACTTATTTCATAGTAATTATCATTTGAGTTACCTGATTTGATATGATTTGATCTGATTCCCATCTTGATACTTGCACCTATTAGGGACTTAAGGTGCCTGGGGCTATTAACCTTCTTGATTGAGCCCTAGGTGCCAACTTGGGAAAGAATTGGACTTGGAAAAATAGAGCCAAATTAGGGTTTCCATATTAGGGTTGCAGGAAAACACACTTACCTGATTTTGAAAGAACAGATTTCCTACATCATGTGTTACCTAAGCCTTGGTTGAATTGACCTAATCAAAGAAACCCTAAAAGAAAGCTCTAACAATCCCTTGAATCACTAAAGCTAATAACCTATTTGCAAACCAGTCGGGGTAATTGTGGGTTCTTTACCCAACTCATCCTAAACTTTAGGGTAGGTTAGGTGAAGTTGATCCACCTTGTGGGTTAACTAACCTCCAAATTATGTCAAAAATCAAAATCAACTCTAAAGTTCAAGTGAAATTCAAGGCACATACTCAAGATTAAAATTGGTAGACTTAGGAGTCAAGCTTGCTCATTCTGATCTACTTGGATTCTCAATGACAAGGAAGGCTGGGTGGGGGAAACCTTGAAACCCGTGGGGACGCTCTATCATGTAGGGGCCTTTGCGTGACCTTCCCTTCTTGGCTACCCAAGTAATTCTCAGGTAAGTGAGTTTCTGATCTAGAGGTATCATCCGCTTCAAACCTCCTTAGTCATCCAAAGATTTTTCGGGTGCTTCGATTGGGTCAATTACATATTTTGTCCCCCATCTGGTTCTTTAGTGTATGTTCAGGAGGAGGTCCTTAAGACCACCCTTGAGGCCTCCACTAGTAGTTCATTGTCGTCGAGGCTAAGCCTCAACCCACTTGTTTGTGCTACCACCCGACCAAATTTATATCACTTCTGACTCTTCCATATTCGAGCCCAGGTCTCCATCATCTGCATCCATGGAGAACCAAGAAGAAGAGCCCAATCTTCATAATCAATTACAGTGCCTCTACGATCTATTCCAAGCATTCATGAATCCACAGCAACTTCCTTAGATGTGAGATCATTACAATCCTGCTACGGTGGCGATTGAACCCAGGGTGCAAATCCCAACTGGAGGACCTAACACCGAATTAAAGCCAAATATGATTAGTGCAATTCCCAAATTCCATGACTCAAACTCCAAAGATCCCTTCCAGCACATCAAGCAACTAAAACATCTAGCCCAGACCTTTGGGCCTCTTGTTCAGAATTGGGACATCCAGCTCATGAAGATGTTCTCCTCCTTGCTTATGGATAAGGCTACCCACTAGTATCAGACTCTGACCCGTCCGATCAACACATGGGAGGAACTCCAATCTGAATTCCTAAGGAAATTCTTCCCAATTGGTCGCACGAACACATTGAGGCATTAAATCACGCATTTCACGCAAAATGCAGGATAACCACTTCATGAGGCATGGGATCACTTTTTGGATCTCATGCGGAAATGCCCCCATCACGGAGTTCCTAAATGGGAACAAGTTCAGTCTTTTTACCAGGGTCTCCGTAAGGTATCAAGCTCTTTGTCAATGTAACTTGTGGTGGCAACATCATAGGTCAACATGAAGAGATAGTTTGGGAGATTCTTGAGAATATGTGCAAGAACTTCACAAACAATGATTCTATGGGTGTGTTTGATCAGACAACCACCCGTGCATTGACAAACATGTGAGGGGCACATGAGACTCAAGTCCTATTAGCATCCATCAATCTAGAGTTGGTGGTTAGTCGCTTGGATAAGGTCTCCATCATTGAAAAGAAGGTGGATTAGTTGACTCAACATCTATAGAGAGCCACTGCCGCACAACAAAACACGTATGCACAACTTCCCTTAGGTAGGGAGGCTGTACATAATATTCACCACCACTCTTACTAGGGGATGAACTCGTAACCACCCCCATTTGATCTCGATTTTGGAGGAAACTCCAGACTTGCCTACTTTAGTTGGGGGAACTCTAAACCCTCGTAATCTAACTTCTCTGGAGTTCCTTAGACCTGAGAGGATGTCCATGCCATCCAGAATGATCCATTCTCTAACACCTATAACCTTGGATGGCGAAATCATCCCAACTTCTCGTGGTCGGGTAATAATCAGAACACAAGACCACAATGTCAATCATGACCACAGACTCTGTCTATATCAGCCCACTCAGCCTAGGCCCAATTCGAATTACCAATCCGTGCCATCAAGGGAAGATCAAATGAATTTGATTCTACAGACCCTGGCTGACACCCAAAAGACTAATGTGGCTATGCAGAAATAACACAAGGATGAAATCACAGAGGTTCGAAATTAGCTCACACAAATGGCTAGGTCTCGCCAGCTTGGTGCACTCCCATCTCAACCTCTGCCGAATCCAAATAACATGTCGAACTAGAGGCGCGTTATGAACCTGAATTAGCGCTAAGCTCACTACATTTATTAGGCCCCTTCTGCTCCATAACCTGTATTCAGGATATCAGCAGCAACTACCTCTTTTGCCGACCCTAAACCAAAACCAGGCAAGTGTTCGGGTTGCTAAATCAATGTTTTAAAATTATCGTGTTGCAGTATAGCCAAAATAGCGCTCAAACAAATAAATTTATTACTCAAAAAAGTTTCGAGATCGAACACAGAGAGAAATATGGAATTTAGTTCTCAAAAATTACAATTAAGACAAGAAAGCTATGAAATTGTAAATAAAAACTATTTCAGAGTAAAGTAGCACTAGGATCAAGTGTCAGAATGCAAAAATAATGGAGTAAAATGGTGATTTATATCACCAAATACTCCTTACAATGATGGCCAATGAACTCAATGTATATATGTATGAAATGCAATCAAACCAATCATCTGATTTGCTAATCAGACGGCTTAAACTACTCAAGCCTCTCTATTCTTCGTCTTCTTTTCTCTTTCTTTTCTCTGGCTTTCTTCATAACAGGGGAGAAGCTTATTGAATTTGGCTAAGTGTTATCCTCTTCTCACCAAGAGCAAAACTCTCCCCCTACCCGTGCAGGCTCTCCTTCTCTCTGTGTCTCTTTAGGATTCACTCTCCCAGAGCCACAGGGGTAATCGGGTTATTGGACCTAGTGTACCTGGGTCCAGGCTCACTGGCAATGGGTGATGAGTGAGGAGTGAGGCTTAGGAGGGTTAATGAGTCAGGCCAGGTCCGCAGGCAAAGGTCACGAATGAGGCGGTGCGTGGGTGAGAGGGACCTCACCCCATGTTTGGAGGCAGTAAGCCCTATGTAGAAAATCAACTTAAGTGTATGCTCCGCTTCAGTGTCTTCCGATGTGAGACTATCTGCTTTCCTCTCCTTCACACGTCTGTAGTAGCACTTCCACCTTCAATTGGAGTAGCTAGCGTGGTCAACGAGTTCAAGTGCCCACCTGGATGTGTTCGCGAGTTGTTTCCACGCAACCTGGGGATAGAGCCTGGAGCTCGCACCGCAAGAACACATCTCCAAGCTTGCTTGGAGTTCCTTCGTCAATGGTGGTGAAGGGTAGAACCTGAAATCCAAGAATAAAGGCCTCACGGCCATGTTAGAAGTCTCAACAGATTCGTTTTGGAGTGGCAAGTGTGGTGGTAGTTGTTTGGCGTGGTGCTAGTGAGGGTGGAGTTTGGACGGTGATGGGTTAGGTCGGAGATGATGGGTCTATTCGGGGGGTGGTGTGAGTGGATGGAATAGGAAATTGAAAGAGGGGAAATGAGTAGAGAGGTGTGGCGGAGGTTTTGAGGTAGTCAGTGAGGAGTTTGGTGCCATGTGGAGCGAGATGTACCTCACCGGAGGTGTGGCTGGAGCGGTGGAAGAGGAAGTCGTGGAGGCGTGGTCGAGGTCAAAATGGCTTTTAGAAAATGTTGGTGTGATGAGGAAGAGGTTAGGGAGTAGTTGATTGTACTAATAGACAAAGTGGGAAGGAGAAGGAGTCGGTTGTGGTGTTGCCGGTGCCGGAGAAGAGAGTAGCTCAGGAGAGAGGGAAACAACGAGGAAGGAGATTTGGGCGCTAGTTGGTATGGCTCGACGTGGGAAGAAGTGAGGAGGATGGCTCTGCTGCTACTATTGCTAACGGAGGATGATGATGGATGGAGGGGCTCACCGAATGTTGGCTAGGTAATTTATGCAAAAATCCAAATTACGGCAAATGTCTGTCTGAGACTCTATTCTGGGTCAAAACGGGTTCTGATGGTCAAATTTAAGGTTCCAAACCATGGAGAATATTTTTCTATGAAATTTAGAAGGTTTAAGTGAATTTTATCTTGACCAAAACCTTAGTTAATTAAACGAGTCGATTTTTAGGGTTTCAAAAGTCATTTAATTCTCAAAACATGTGCAAACCCTTTTCTGATTGTTCTAACCCACTTGTTAGCCTTTTAGGACCATTTTGACCCTTAATTAACCCCTAGGAAAACCCATGGTTGTACTGTGTTCATGATATGATGGTAAAATTACAGATTTAACCCCAGTTTCTTGTCTTTCCCTTATAATGATTATGCAGTGACTTATGGCTCTCTGGCAATTATGTAGGAGCATTTACTGACTTAATTGGATCAAAATGAGCTAATTGTGGTTCATGATGGTGTTCCCATCAACAGGCCTTAATGCAATTACCACTCGTAGTGGCAAATCAACTCAGGATCCACCTTACCCTAGCCACTTTAAACCTAGTAGTTCAGAGCCCAACCCTAGGATGGTTATCCAAGAGACTCCTATCATAGATTCAGAGCCTGAACCAATCCTAGAGGAACCTTTAGAGGTTCCATTTCTTGAGGCCTTGACCAAAGGAAAGAGGAAACCCAAACTTGTGACACTTGAGGTAGGCTTGGTCATGCTCTTTAAGCAAGTCCAGATAAACATCCCCTTGATGGATGCGATCTGCCATGTACTGGCTTACGTGTGATTTCTGAAAGACTTATGTACACCAAAGTGTAAGCTGTGAAACAAAGATAGGAGTCCGATCGTATTATCTGAGCAAGCTAGCTCAATCATCCTAAGCAAACTTCCGTAGAAAGTGAAAGATCCTAGCACCCCTTTGATCTCCTATAAGATCGGCGACTTAGAATTTGATCAAGCTTTATTGAATTTAGGAGCCTCCATAAACTTGATTCCTACATCCCTACTAGATCATTTCGAGGAAACTGAGCTCCAATCGACTGAGGTGACCTTGCAGCTAGCAGATAGATCAATAAAGTCATCTAGAGGAGTTCTTGAGGATGTTCTAGTTAGGATTCAGGATTTCTACTTCCTAGTGGATTTCATCGTACTAGATATGGATACTCCTGAAAATCTGAGAGATACATCGATCATCTTAGGGAGACCGTTCTTAGCCACATCTAGGGAAAATATCAATTGTGAAGAGGGCCAGATCGACTTAAAATTCAGGAACAAGACATTATGGATTGATATCTTTAAGGCCCAGAAAGGAATAAATTGTGGGGCAATCGAAGAGGTATGTCACATCAGTTCTTTGGTTGAGGACCCGACTACAAAGGAAAACCTAATTATCCCCGATCCTCAGCCATAGAAGATCTTGACCCATAGATAGAGAAGCCTAGAATTGATCTTGACTTACCAATAGCTTCCACCCTATCTTCTGAGGCCCATCCTGAACCTCCACCCACTGCTGATGACTTGGTACCGGAATTGAAGCCCTTCCTGGATCATCTAAAATATGTCTTCTTGGGTTCTAATCAAATGTTTTCGGTGATTATCAATTCTCGATTCACACCATATCAGGAAATAAACCTGATTTCTATCCTCTAGCAGCATTGAAGAGCCATCGAATGGACTCTAGATGACCTGACGGGGATAAGCCCCTCTTATTGCACACATTGTATCTACACTAAAGAGTGCTCACGACCATCAAGAGAAATGCAGAGAAGAATGAATTTGAATCTTCAAGAGGTCATGAAGAAAGAGATCATCAAGTGGTTAGATGCTGGTATCATCTACTCGATCTTTGATAACTGCTGAGAGAGTCCCATCCAAGTTGTGCCTATGAAGGTAGGGCTCACCGTGATTACGACTGAATCTGAAGAGACCATCCCGACTCGTATTGCGAATTCATGGAGAGTCTACATAGACTATTAGAAATTTAATGCCTCCACGAAGAAAGATCGTTTCCCGCTCCCATTCATTAATTAGATTCTTAAGAAACTGGCAGGAAATCAATTTTTATGTTTCCTAGATGGGCACTCTGGATATAATCATGTGACAATTCATCTCGAAGATCAAGAAAAGATCACCTTTACCTTCCCCTATGGTACGTACGCATTCCACAGGATGCCATTTGGGCTTTGCAACGGACCCGCCACCTTTCAACGGTGCATGCTAGCCATATTCTTCAATATGGTAGGTAAATACCTTTCGGTCTTCATGGATGACTTCTCGATTTTTTGTGAATCTTTCAATGATGGCCTCTTGCATCTAGTCCAGATCCTTCAAAGATGCATCGAAGTAAACCTGGTTCTCTCCTGGGAAAAGAGCTATTTCATGGTTCTTGAGGGCATCGTACTTGGACACCTAGTCTCTGAGAGAGGTATCTAGGTTGATTGGGCTAAGGTAAATCTGATTTCCAAATTACCTATTCCTACCTTGGTCAAAGACATCAGATCTTTCTTGGGGCATGTCAGATTCTATCGCCAATTCATATCTGATTTCTCCGAGATCGCATGCACCTTGATGAAACTTCTCTTAAAGGACACATCTTTCAAGATGATGAGTGAGTGCATTCACGCATTTCAAATCCTATGTGACCGACTCACCCAAGCACCAATCCTGCATCTCTTGACTGGTTTCAACCCTTCGAGATCATGTGCGATGCATCTGACTACGCAGTAGGAGCGGTGCCAGGTCAAAAAATTGACAGGAAACTGGTGGTTGTATATTACGCCAGCAAGACACTGGATGATGCTCAACGTAATTACATGATTATGGAGAAAGAGCTATTGGCTATAGTATTTGGTCTGGAGAAATTCAAGTCATACCTCTTGGGATCCCATGTCATCATTTACTCGGATCACATTGCAATGAGGCACTTACTTATGAAGAAGGATGAGAAACCTAGATTAATCCACTGGATCTTGCTATTGCAAGAATTCGATCTTGAAATTTGTGACAAGGCAGGAAAGCAGAATGTGGTAGCTAACCATTTGTCTCGCCTTCCTTCTTCAGTCATTGACCTGTCCGAACCTATCACCGATCACTTTCTGGATGAGCATCTCTTGGCCATTAATAAACTTCCTTGGTTTGCCAACATCGTGAACTACTTGGTTATAGGGAAAGTCTCAACAGATTGGGTGACCTCTAGCGGGACAAGCTGATTTCTGATGCCAAGTACTATGTCTGGGAGGATCCGTACCTTTTCCACATCGGTAATGACCAAGTGGTTCGGAGATGCAGTCCCAATGACGAGGTCAATGATGTCATCTCATGCTATCATGACTAGGCTTGCGGTGGCCATTACTCTAGGCGTAAAGCCGAAGCGAAGATCCTCCAATGTGGGTTCTTTTGGCCCACAATGTTCAAAGACGTATAATCCTATTGTAGGGAATGTGCTCATTGTCAAACTCTCGGCAACATAGGCCTACGTGATATGATGCTCTTGAATCCAATCATTGTGTGCGAAATCTTTGACATCTAAGGAATTGATTTCATGGGACCCTTTCTAGGAACTAATGGCTTCGAGTACATCTTACTTGCTGTTAATTATGTCTCAAAGTGGATCAAAGTCATCCCCACTAGAATGAATGATGACAAAGTTGTTCTTCGGTTCATTTAGGAGAACATCTTTTCCAGATTTAGGGTTTCGAAAGCCATCATCAGCGATGGCGAGTCTCATTTCGTAAATGTGCACTTCCAGTTCCAGATGAAAAAGTATGGGGTGTCGCATCATATTTCGACTCCTTATCACCCCCAGACTAATGGATTGGCTGAATTATCTAATCGAGAGGTCAAAAGAATCCTTCAAGTCACTGTTCGGTCTGATAAGAAGGATTGGTCTACCCGCCTTCCGGAAGCCTTGTGGGCCTGTAGGACTACCCATAAGACTCAATTAGGAATGTCTCCTTTCAAACTCATGTATAAGAAAACATGTCACCCCCCCTCGTAGAAATAGAGCACAAAGCCTACTAGGCAATATGGAAGTACAACCTAGATCTCATGAAGGTTGGAATCTACTTTCGATTGCAAATGAGCAAGATCAAGGAAATATGCAATGATGCATACGAGAACTCACAAATCTATAAAGAGTGGGTCAAAGCCTTCCATGACAGGCACATTTCACAAAAATCTTTCCATCCTGGTCAGAAAGTTTTACTCTTTGATGCGAAGCTCAAGCTCTTCTCAGGAAAACTAAGATCGAAATGGATTAGACCATTCATTTTTCATCGAGTTTTCGAAAATGGACCTGTCGAAATCAGTGAACTCATCCTCGACTCAGAACCATTTGTTGTGAATGGTCAGAGACTTAAACCATTCCTCAAACTTACCAACTCAAATCTAGCTACAGCATCTTTTGATCTCCATTCTCCCTGAGCTACATTGTGCCTAGCTGATGATGTTAAACTTAGCACTTAAAGGGAGGCAACCCGTCATTTTGAAAAAGTCGAGACTCTTCTAACCTATCTTTTCGTTGAAATCATATTACACTTTAGGGTTCGTCCATTAGAACAACTGACTCCACCTTTGATACTTATATCAGAGCTAGAAATCATCTGTAACAATCATTCTAACCTGTCCACCACCCACCAAACCTTTTCTAATGTACGATCTAAACTGAACTTGAACCTACCTAATTTACAATCGGGACATTGCAAATCTTAGGCTTGGAGGGTATTAAAGTGCAAAACCCTGTGAAACTTAATTCATGGAGGGTGTCGATAATGTCATCATCAGCCATATCTAGCTTTAATTAGTCATAATCAAGGAATAAATGCTCCTACATAACCTCTAGAGTACCCTAATTCATTTCATAATCATTTTGAGAGAATAATAGTCAAACAGGGGTAAAACTGGAGTTTTAATAGTATATCTCAATTGCAGTACAATCACGAGATTTTTCAGGGGTTAATCAAAGGTCAAATGGTCTTAAATGTCAAACAAGAGGGTCTGTATAGATAGAAAAGGATTTTTGCGCATTTCAGGAATTAAATGACATCTGAAACCATAAAACAGACCCGCTTAATCTACTGAGATTTTGGTCAAGATAAAATTCACATAAACCCTCTAACAATTATAGAAAAATATTCTCTAGGGTTTGGTACATTTAATTTGACCATCAGAACCCGTTTTGACCTAAAATTGTGTTTCAGACGGAAAGTTTCCCTAATTTGGGTAACTGTGTAATTTACCCAGTCAAACTTGGTCAAAACCTAAACCTAGCTTCACCATTGGATTCCTTGGGTCCAAATTAGGTTTGTATCAAAATTTGGGCCCAATCTGATATCATGACCTAGTTTGCAATTTGGTCCTGTCCGAGTCTTTTCTCTCACACACATGCCCTTAACTTTCAAATTTCTTACAAACAGGACCCTATCTTTGTTGTCACTCTTTGCAAACATGTCCCTCCACCATTATCGCAGAGGAATCCTTCTTTGGCGACCTTTGATTAAAGAGAACTCCTTCTCTGATCAATGAATCCCTTCCAAAATTAGAAGGGAGAATCCTTTTAAAAAAAAATTGGAAGGGAGATTCCTTGAGAAGTTCTCTTTCCAATGAATCCAATCTTGAGCCCAATAACCTTCCCAATATTTCATGTGAATGCATCAGAGATTCTGGTATCCCATAGGTTTCCATCTCTGGTGGCCTTTTAAGCTTGGGAAGCTTGCTTCCCAAGCTCTAATCACCCTCTAGAGACCTATAAAAGGACCCCTAGTGCACGCCATCCATCCTAAGCTTGATTTTGGCCGAATCTACCCTCATTTCCTCCCTCCTATTCCTGCCGAAAGGCTCCTCAAGCTCTGAAAACTCCCTCTGCCTATCCTCGTCGTTCGACCGCAATATCGGCAGTGGATTCTTCTTCCTCATCTTCCTCTGCGTCGTGCAATACCAACTGCCGTTGCTCTCTCTTCGTCGTCATCTCCATCCCCCTCCACCAGAGTGTTTTCTTCTCCAGCACTGGCTTACCAACACCGATGTCGTTCTTCCCCCTTTTGTCTATTAGATTAGGGTTAGTTTAGCTTCTTTAGATCCTTAGGTTTGTTTTACACCCCAAAAAACCAAAAAATATCCCTTCAACACACACTAATCACTCTCGTCTTCCCCGTCTCCGACTACTCCTCCGGTGAGGCATCCCCACCGCTACACACCTCCATCTGACTAGCTGAAACCCTCATAAGCTCTGCCGCACCACCCTCTATGAAACCCTCTCCTATTTTGCTCGACCGTCCACTCGAGCCCTTCGCCAAACAAACCCATCATCTCCGACCTATTTCACCTTCGCCAGCCTACCATACACCTCCACAAGCCACGAAAACACCACCAACGCACTCCATGCCCTATGGCAAAGCTCCTGAGCTTGTTTAATTGGGCCGCAAGGTCATGTTTATGTTTTCAGGTATTCATCCTCGTCGCCATTAACAGAGCTCCTTCGAGGAGCTTGAAGAAGGTCTCTTGCCGTAGCGAGCCCCAGGCAACATTCCTAGGCTGTGCGGAAGACTTCCAAGCACACACTTAGTGGTCAATTGGGCACCACACCACTTGCTTCAGCTTCAATTGAAGAGACCTCCACTTGCTGCCAACTGCATGAAGAAGGTGGTGGGATTTAGTCCCACATCGCTAACCATAAAGTAGCTGAAGATGCATAAGAGGATTTTGTGTCTACAGTTTATCGCCTCGATACATAGGGGGTGAGGTCCCCCTCACGCTCCCTTCACACGCCTCACCCGTGACACTGTGCACACGAGCCTAGTCTGACCTGTTTACGCACCTATGCCCGTGCACACCTCGGCTGCTACCCGACGCCGGCAGCCCTGGTCCCGTGTGCCCCTTGAATCCGAAACTCGACTACCCAGTACTGTGCATGGCCTTGGGAGGGCATGAAAGTGGAGACCCCAGAGAGAGGAAAGAAGAGTGCACACAGGGTTATGGGGGGTTTTGCTCTGTTGTGTAATTGCTAATAGTTAGCCGCATCTGAAGAAAAGTGCCCACCTGTGCATAAAGGAAAGGAGGAAGGAGAGCTGAAGGGAAGAGCAGAGGGTAGAAGAAACAAAGGAGAAGCAAGAAGGCTTGTGCACACAGAAAAAGAAGTAGAAAGAAGAAGAGGAGCTTGAAGAAGAAGTATAGTGCCCTCTTAGCACTGTAGCAAGGCTGACTTAAGCCATCTGGTTAAAGACTCTATTGTCAGATGGAAGTGCACTGTGCATTGGTTTGAATAATTGACATTATATATAAGTAATTGTTACATGTGTTACACTAATAATTGGTGATCCAAATCACCATTATTTTGTTTAGAATTCTTTGTGACTCTTCATACACTCATGCCATACATTGCATATTAGATTTTGAGTAATTAATTGTGCTCATTTACATTATTTGTTGAGATTAGTGTGTGAATTCCATATTTGCTCCCAGCGAACGACCTCGGACTTCATTTCTAACATTCGAGTTATAAATATTATCTGTTTTGAGCGATTTTGTCCTATACTATGACGCATCTCTTAAACAATGATGAATTCATGACAAATATTTGGTGCCATTGCTAGGGTGCAATGAGTAATTCACCACTATTCTCTTGCTATATTTTTTATTATATTTGAGCTTTAACTTGCCCTGTTTACTTTATTGTGATTTTGCGAGGTACTTCACGAGGAAATCTTCCGTGCAAATCAACCACTTCAAAGTAGGTAACTTTTCTATTCTTCCCTAATCAACCTCTTAATCTTGGGAAGACAAAAAAGGAAACAATCAATTAGGAATCACCTGCCTTATTTTTCATAGTAATTATCATTTAAAAGGCAAGTTTCTTGATTTGAAAAATTTTTTTCAAATCTGATTGAAGATTGAGATGATTCTATTTAGAATTCCCTACCCTACATTTCCTGTGCCTATTAGGGATCACACTTAATTTCTGATCATCTTGGACTACTCACCTTCTTGTTTGAGTCTATGGTGTACATGTTGAGATCAAATTGGATGCAGAATAGAGCCAGTTAGGATTTGACATTAGGATTTGGAATGCTACTACACATTTTTGGCTGAATTAAAGAAAAGTTACCCTCCCATATTTGTGTGCTACCCAAGCCCTTGATTGAAAAGATCTAATCAGAAAAATCCTAAATCAAGCTCTAATTTCACTTAAATCTTAAAATCTTGGACCTAATAACTTTGGAGTAAAATCAGGGTGATTTCTAAGTCTTGACCTAGATCTCATTCTACCATCTTTAGGCCAGGTCAGGTGAAGTTAGTCTACATTTTAGGCCAACCAACCTCCAAATTAGGTCACAAGTTGAATTAACTTCTAGTCAAGTGAAACTCAAGACATAAATTCGGACATAAAATTGGTAGACTTAAGGTCTTAAGTTCATACATTCCAGTCTACCTAGACCCTCAGTGACAAGGAAGGTCGGGTGGGGGAAACCTTATAACCTGTGGGATGCTCTACCATGTAGGGGTCTTTACGGGGCTCTCCCTTCCTGGCTGCCCAGGTACTTCTTGGGTGTGAGAATTTCTGATTCAGAGGTATCATCCACCTCAAAACTACCTTAGTCATCCAAAAATCTTTGGGTGCCTTGATTGGGTCAAAAATTCACATCCAGTCCCTCATCCCTTCTATTTAGAGCACATGCACATATTGTCTTAGGGATTTCTTTCACATTTGATCAACTTCAAAGCTAACCTTGAGTTTGATTCAACATCTTGATTCCACCATTTGATTCAAAAAATGCAATCTGGCTATATAGCAAGACTATTTAGAAAACCAGAGTCCCAAATGAGCATGAAAGAAAAGATAATCGAGAATGCCTATAGAAATCATGAAGAATATTATAAAAGGGACATGATGGAAAAATTTGCAAAAACAACAAACCTCATCATGAATTGTGTAGGGATAATATGGACACAAATGAAACACGATTCAACCCAGGATCATCTATTAGCAAAACACAGTGAATTGGTGAAATTACACAATAATGATTGTTTGCAATATTGGTCAAATCCTTCAGTTTCGGAAGAACTCCAAAATTTTTTGAAAGATGGGGAGAATTGCTAAATGGGTTATATAGAACCATCGATCAAAAATACCCATCAGAAGTTAAGATGACATCTTGGAGTAATTCCAATAATCCATGTAATTTCCCAAATCCCAGGTGCGATGATCAAGGTTGTTATGGACCCCCAACCCAGATGGAACGTAGTCCAACATATGTACAAATTGATACTCTTGATCTTGAGATGGGTTGGGAAGATCCAATTGCAGATGCTCTCGATCTTGAACTAGCCCTAGAAAATCAAGAACCTGGTTCACCAAGCTTAGATTTCCTAGACACTTGTAATATTAAGATTGAATCAGAACCTCTCGTGGGTGTAAATTTCCTCCCTTATTATGATAAGGTGACTCTCAAGAGCAATTCTAACATCCTTGTAGAGCCCAACCTAGATTCCAGTGATCCAACCCACACCCTTAACCTAGAATCTGGATTTGAGCCATATTGGGATGATTACAAGGCCCTATATGGTGGAAATCAGATTTTGAATTTAGATTATGATTCTGGGCCTGTATTTGATGAATGCACCTCTCCAACCTCCTCACAGATACAGATTGACTTAACCTAGAATCTGGATCTGAGCCATATTGGGATGATTACAAGGCCCTGTATGGTGGAAATCAGATTTTGAATTTAGATTATGATTCTGGGCCTGTATTTGATGAATGCACCTCTCCAACCTCCTCAGAGATACAGATTGACTTTTTGGAAGTCACGTCAATCTACGATACAGAAATCGAGGACTTGGAAAAGCTGGGTTTTGATTGGGTCTTCCCTACAAGCCAAGAACCCGAGCCCATGCCTAATAGGGACACCTTTTTGAGTTTGGATTCTGTTTGTGTCTCATAGAGCGTGTTTTGATAGGGAAAACATTGTAGTATAGTGTACAATACGATCAAACAAAAATTATTTTCTAAAGATAACGAGACTTTGAGTCCCGATCATTCGTCTCTGGGAGGCATTTGTTTTAATTTTGAATTCGATCTTTTATCGCTCTACTTTGTTTAAAATCACATGCTGGTTTCCAGTCTTCGGATTAAGATTTCGCCACTTCTATTATGAACCCTGATTACATGCGCATGGTTAAATAGATCACAAAGGTGAAAGTGTGAGTTTCAGTGCGCACAATTCTAGTGAGGTGGTGGCTGTTTACAGAAAATGCATCTATAGTTAGATTTTCTATATTTTCTGGAACCGACATGCTTGTTGAGAAATATATAAGTGAAAATAGGCAACTTGAATCACGTAGAAAAGGTGGCAATCAATAAGCTCATGGTGATTTCAAAACATAAAGATGTACATAAAAATGTATCTTTCATTCATTCATTTGAGAAGTGTTTGCAACATGAAATGTAGAGGAAAGCTTGTATAGGAATGCTTAGAAATGTAAATCTAGCTACTAGAAAACGATTGCATACAAGAATCTACGGGGGAATTTTGCATGCATCATTGGGGGAGAATAAGGACTACACTACTAAGCAGTAAATAAAGGCAGTAAATGTAAAGAGCTAGCTACTAATCTATCAGAAAGTGAGGGCATTCGGAGGTAGGCTCTGATGGCCTTGGAGTGGTTGAGAGGAGAATGAGGGGTGACCAATGGAGCTTAGGCCGGCCCTTGGAGAGAGGTTGGAGGAGTGATCTAGCATCCTGGCATGGAGATGGTGTCCTTCATGATGGTGCCCAACTCGTGGAGTTGGAGTGAATGGAAGTGGCTAGCCAAAGTGGAGGTGGATGTGAATGGCGGCAAGCATGTATGGCCAAGAGTGGATGGACAAGAGTGGATGGATGCAAATGGCCACCCCTTAGGTCTTTTTATAGACCTAAGGGATTCTCTCTAGAGAAGTGTGGAACTCTCTAGAGAGAGTCCAAGAGTGGCCGACCAAGAGAGAGGTTGGTGGCTTCTTAGATCCACCATTTGTGGATCTAAGAATTGAATGCCTCTTGGTTGCTAAATTTGGCAACCAAGAGTTGGCGCCACTCCAAGAGAGTTCTAGAGAACTCTAGAGGAGTGTGTGTGCATGAATGGGTGTGTGTGTGTGTGGTCGTGCCCTAGGTGTCTAAGAGGTCTAGGTTAGGTCCTAAGGGGTTTGGGTAGGTGTATGCCTTGAATAAGGGTTGCAAACCCTAATTGCTAAGGGAAAATTGCAATTAAACTTAACCTAAGTTTAATTGAATGAGTGTGAACCTAATTGAGGGTGAAATAACTCAATTAGGTTGAGTTTAGGTCAACTGGACTCTCACTAAGTCCAATTAGACTTGCGTGGGTTGAGATCTGAGCTCAATTGGACTCAATGAGTCCAATTGGCTTAGGTGATGGTAATTGACTTTGATCCTAGTCAATTGGGTTTGGTGAGGACCTAATTAGGTCCTTAAGGAGGTCTAGAGGTGATGTACTAGGGTTAGGACACCTTAATTCAGGTTCCTATGGGGTTGGGATTAGGTCTAGGGAGCTAGAGATCCAAGATCAAGGCTTGAATCTCAAAACAGGAACTGGAGACCAGTTCCAGACGTCCAAAAACATGATCAGACGACTTATACTCAAAAATCAGAAGTCCAGACTTCAATTCTGGATGTCTAATCTGAGTCAGGGGGAAATCTAGATTCTGTTTTGGGTATTCTGCAGAAATTGGATGTCTGACAAAGTGTTTGGACGTCCAATAACACTGCAGAAGTGGGTTTGAGGTGTGCGGGAGTTGGCTAAGGGTCTTGGACATCCTATAACTTATCTGGACATCCAGATAAGGGTTGGAACTAGGGTTTTGGGCCTTCCTAGGGTGTTGTGACCTAATCTAAGGGTGGCTAAGGCTTGGGGGAAGTCTCTAGGCTATCCTAGGGCTAGGATGGACCTAGGCTCTTCACATTTTACTGATTTATTCCTACTTAATACAATAGCAAACCTTAACTCCCTTACATCATTATTCCTATATCTAATCCAGGCCTTCTGCTCCAGCTCTACTGCAACACCTATTATTCCTGATCCAGCTTTAGATTCTGCTCCAGATCCAACTCCAGATCTAGCTTCTAATCAGCTTATTGCCTACAATCGACATAATGCACTTAATCAGCACATTATAACATTATTTTATGCATAGCTAAAGTAAAGCAATAAAGATGCAGATAATGCTTATGCATGCATGAATTGCCCTAGTTTATGCTAAGTCCTAGCCTAATTTAGGTCAATTAAGACCTATGATTGCTGCGTAATCAGATTCTGAAATCAGGTTAGATCCAAGTCAGGTTGCTCATTGTACATCTCTTGATTTATTCTGTGGTGGAACCTCTGATCCTGAGTCAAATTCAAAACATGATTCTCGCATGTTCTCTGACGATTTTGAATCTTACTCTGATATCGAAGAACTGCTGTTTCCTGATGATTACAGGCCAATCTGCGACCTCAGCATCCACGATCCGTCTTTTGATTCTGACATTGAGGTAAAAAAAACACCTCTTCTGCAACACATACAGAACCTTCCCAAACCTATTTTCAACCCCGACCCACAACCGAAATCAATTTCTACTCTGACTCTCCTCTTGATGATCTGGTAGCATATGATTCTTGCCACATTTTGATCAGGTTTTGGACTTTGATCAAACTACTAATCACATCCCATCCTTCTCTGATCAGGTAGGGATCTCACATATTCCACTGATTCATTCTCTTTTGAGGATCCATAGTCTGACCAGGCTAATTCAAATTAGCCAAACCTATGTTTTACACTTCCACATCATTTTGAGCTTTACAGTATCTGGTAGGCACCACATCTCTTGATCCACATCTATCAACCCGCTAGATTGATTGGGTTTGGGCTGCATCATCAGCCTGCTGATTTGAACAAGCACCTAGTTGGACCAACCAGGCTATTGATTAAGGTGCTTGTTCTACAAAACTCGTCTGATTTGACCACTCCTCCATACCATTTTCTTTTCGGTTGAAGGCATTGAATTTAACACTTAACAGGAAGCAACCCATCAATCCAAAAACTTGAGATCCTTCTGATTATCCTTTTGTACTCACGTCTACTGTACTCTGAGTTCAGTTTTAGAATAATAGACTCCACCTCTGGTACTCGTACTAGAGCTTGAAATCGTCCGCAACAGTCATCCCGACCCATTCACCCACCAGTTTATCTTGTTCTAATCCCTGAACCCTAACTATTTCATACCCTCCGTTTATAATGAGGACATTGCAAAACTTAGGCATGGAGGGGTGTTAAAGTACAAACATAAAAAATTCAAGTTTCTGAAGGGTTCTCACAAAAAAAAAAACATATTCCAAAAAAACTAAAAAAATAAAAAATTGAAAAAACAAAAAAATTGGTAGAAGGGAGGAAATTTTGAGTGAATTAATTGCATATCGTTCTTGAGGAAAAGGAAGGTGATTTAAATGACAAAAAGGAGCAACAATTTGAAAGAAAAGAGTTAGTCATTAGTAAAAGATTAAGGAATCTGCTTAGTTCTAGGCCAAATTAAAAAAAATGAAAATCAAAAGTGCTAAGAGATATAGAGATTAGTATGAACGCTGATCTTAGGCCCCTTGGGCTTGTCTTAGGCTTAAAAATTCACGTATCTGTTAAGATTTGAATAGTACTCAAGTAGTTGAGGAAAATGCGAAGCTTAAGTATTAAGTTTAAGGCTTAGGGATTTTTCGACCTCGTTAACTGACCTCTGATTTGTTGGACTTGGTAACCTAAGAACCCTAATCCACACACAAGTTTGGTTCAGTGCGCTTAATTATCAAAATCACGCAAAAGCATTAATTCTGTCTTGAAAAGTACCTAGATTAGGAGCGGCTTATCAACACAAGTTGATTTGGAGGAGTTCCCTGCATGGAGAGGCGGGAAATTCCCCTTGAAGATGAGCAATAACATACCGTCTCCTTGGTGCTTGTCTCCTAGGATATTTAAACATCCAATCGGGGGCACGTAAGCACCTTGTACTAATTCAGGTGCCATGGGCGGGATTATCTCGAAATGTCAATTGCTAGGGCCTAAATTTAGCTATAGAACACCATGGGTGGCACTATCTCAAAGTGTTGAAAGCCAGGGTTTTAGGGGTTGCCATGGCTAGTGCTATCTTGAAGCATCGAAAGCCAGGGACCCTGCGAGGATTGATGGTGGGAGCTAGGAATCCGATATAGATTGTGTTGTAAAGACAAACCGAGGCTAGAACTAAAGAAGAAAAAGAGAGAGAAAACTCTCCAAAAAGGACAAAAATTCTTCTATCTCTCTCTTACAAAAACACACTGCAAACTAAACCTGGGCTAGCCATGTTTTAAGCACAGGTGCTTTAACTGCAGAGTTCAATGAACCTTAGGTTAATTCCTGTGGGCCTTAGAAACCTTTGCAGTAGATTGAGGCTAAAGCTAGTCAGGTCTGGGTCTTGATTGGTACTTGAGTACCTCTAGGCCTATTGTTAGCATTCTAACCTAATCTACAAAAGAAAGTACACATCAGAGATCTAAACACATGGTCTAGAATTTGAGTTAATTTCGTAAGATTTTGCTAAGGGGCTAGCAAAAATTAGGCATGGGGGTATGATGATAACGTCATCATCAGCCATATCTAGCTTTAATTAGTCATAATCAAGGAATAAATGCTCCTACATAACCTCCAAGAGAGCCCTAATTCATTACATAATCATTCTGAGAGAATAACAGTAAAATAGGGGTAAAACTACAGTTTTAACAGTCTATCTCAATTGCAGTACAATCATCGGATTTTTTAGGGGTTAATCAAAGGTCTAATGGTCTTAAATGTCTAACAAGAGGGTCCGTACAGATAAAAAAGGGTTTTCGTGCATTTCAGGAATTAAATGACATCTAAAACCCTAAAAATAGACCTGCTTAATCTACTAAGGTTTTGGTCAGGATAAAATTCACATAAAGCCTCTAAAAATCATAGAAAAATATTCTCTAGGGTTTGGTACCCTTCAATTTGACCATCAAAACCCATTTTGACATAAAAGTGAGTCTCAGATAGAAAGTTGCCCTAATTTGGGTAACTATGCAATTTACCAAGTCAAACTTGGTCAAAACCTAAATCTAGCTTCACCGTTGGATTTCTTGGGTCCAAATTAAGTTTGTATCAAAATTTGGCCCCAATTTGAGATCATCTTGACCTAGTTTGTAATTTGGTCCAGTTTGAGTCTTTTCTCTCATACACATGCCCCTAACTTTTGAATTCATTACAAATAGGTCCCTATCTTTGTCGTCACTCTTTGAAAACAAGTCCCTCCACCATTATCCTGGAGGAATCCTTCTCCGGTGACCTTTGATTGAAGAGAACTCCTCTGATCAATGAATCCCTTCCAAAATTGGAATGGAGATTCCTTGAGAAGTTCTCTTTCTAATGAATCTGATCTTGAGCCCAACAACCTTCCCAATCTCTCATGTGAACGCATGAGAGATTCGGGTATCCCATAGGTTTCCATCTCCAGCGACCTTCCAGGCTTGGGAAGCTTGATTCCCAAGCTCCAATCACCCTCTAGAGATTTATAAAAGGACCCTTAATGCATGCCATCCATCTTAAGCTTGATTTTGGCTAGATCTACCCTCATTTCCTCCCTCCTACTCCAGCGGCCAAATCTATTCTCATTTCATCCCTCCTATTCTGACTGAAAGGCTCCTTAAGCTCCACCGACTCCCTCTGCCTATCCTCATCGTCCGACCGCAATACCGTCGGCGGATTCTTCTTCCTCATCTTCCTCTGCGTCGTGCAATACCAGCCGCCATCGCTCTCTCTGTCATCATCGCCGTCCCCCTCCACTGGAGTGATTTCTTCCCTGACACCAACCTACCAACACCGGTGCCATTCTCCCCCCTTTGTCCATCAGATTAGGGTTAGTTTAGCTTCTTTAGATCCTTAGGTTAGTTTTACACCCCAAAAAACCCAAAAATATCCCCTCGACACACACTAATCACTCTCGTCTTCCTCGTCTTAGGCCACTCCTTCGATGAGGCATCCTCGCTGCTACACACCTCCATTCGCCTCGCCAAAACCCTCATAAGCTCCATCGCACCACCCTCTATAAAACCCCTCTCCTATTTCACTCCACCGTCCACCCGAACCCTCCACTGAACAAACCCATCATGTCCAACCTATTCTGCCTCCGCCAGCCTACCATACACCTCCACGAGCCATGAAAATACCACCAATGCAGTCTACACCCTACGGCGAAGCTCATGAGCTTGTTTAATTAGGTCGTGAGGTTGTGTTTATGTTTTCAAGTATTCACCCTCATCGCCATTAATAGATCTCCTTCAAGGAGCTTGAAGAAGGTCTCTTGCCATCCTGAGCCTCAGGAAACATCCCCAGGCTGTGTGGAAGACTTCCAAGCACATGCCCAGATGGTCAAGTGGGCACCACACCTCCTGCTCCAGCTTCAATTGAAGAGACCTCCACTTGCTGCCAACCGCGCAAAGAAGGCGGTGGAATTTAGTCCCACATTGCTAACCACAAAGCGGCTAAAGGTGCATAAGAGGAATTTTTGTCTACGACTTGTCGCCTCAACATATAGGGGGTGAGGTCCCCTGCACGCTCCTTTCACATGCCTTGCCCTTGACACTATGCATGCAGGCCTGGTTTGACCTACTTACCTGCCTATGCTCGTGCACACCTCGGCTACTACCCCACGCCAGCAGCCCTGGTCCCATGTGTGCTTTAATTTGAAACTTGACTACCTGGTACTGTGCATGGACCTGGGAGGGCGTGAAAGAGGAGACCCCAGAGAGAGGAAAGAAGAGAGTGCGTAGGGTTATGCGGTGTTTTGCTCTATTGTGTAATGGCTAACACTTAGCCGCATCTGAAGAAAAGTGCTCCTTGTGCATAAAGGAAAAGAGGAAGGAGAGATGAAGGGAAGAGTAGAGGATAGAAGAAACAGAGGAGAAGGAAGAAGGCCTGTGCACGTAGAGAAAGAAGAAAGAAGAAGAGGAACCTGAAGAAGAAGTACAGTGCCCTCTTAGCACTGTAGCAAGGTTGACTTAAGCCGTTTGGTTAAAGACTCTGTCATTAAATGGAAGTGCACTGTGCCTTGGTTTGAATAGTTGATATTATATATGAGTTATTGGTACATGTGTTACGTTAATAATTGGTGATCCAAATCACCAATTATTTTGTCTAGAATTCTTTTTGACTCTTCATATACTCATGTCATACATTGCATATTGGATTTTGAGTAATTAATTGTGCTCATTTACATTATTTGTTGAGATTAGTGCGTGAATTCCATATTTGCTCACAGTGAACGACCTTGGACTTCATTTCTGACATTCGAGTTATAAATATTATCTATTTTGAGTGATTTTATCCTATACTATGACGATCACTTAAGCAACAACGAATTCACAACAAATAGAGGGGTTTCAATAAAAAAAATGGAGGAAGGAGAAAAGGGGAGGCCAAATTTTAAGCTGAATTGAAAATAATTGAGGAAAAAAGAAAAGAAAAGAAAAAAAGGAGCAATGAAAAGAAAGAAATGAGATAGTCCCTTGTGATTGAGTATGGAATTTACCTAACTTCTAGGCTAGATTGGATGATGAATTAAGACCTGGAAGGCTAAAACTTACGAGATTAGTGATGAGTACCAACCTTAGGCCTCTTGGGCCTATTTTAGGGCTTAAGCACTCACGTATTCGTTAAGATCTGGATTAGTCCTCAAGAGGTTGAGGAAACTGTGAGGCTGATGTATTAAGTCTAAGGCTTATGGAGTATTCAACCCCATTGCCTGCCCTTTGGTTTGCGGGACTTGGTAACCTAAGCACCCAAAATTCACAGACCTATTTGGTTCAGTATGCTTAATGAAGAAATAATACCAAAAGTGTTCCATTCTGAAATGATTTTTCCGAAGATCTAGCTTAGGAGCAGCTCGAAGACACAAGTTAATTAGATGAGTTCCCAGTGCGGAGAAGTGGAATGAAAAATACTTCCCTTGAAGATGCATAATAACATATCATCTCCTTGGTGCTTGTCTCCTATGATATCTAAATATCGTATCGGGGTCCTGCTTCTTCATCAAATCTAGGTTTTTGGCTAATCAAGTCCCTCCGATCTTTCCTAGCCCTTCCCAAGACCCAAACCCGTATGCATCTGCCAACTCCGCTACTTTGAGTAGTGGAAGGCAAACCCAGGACCCACACCTACCCTACTCTAGTCAAAAAAATCCTGGTGAGCCTAAGGAAAGAAAGGAGAATTCTGAAGATGAAATCAAGGCTCAGGAATCTGATTCCGAAGATCTGACTCATGTTCCTTTTCCTGAGGCCTTGATTAAACCTAGGAAGAAGAAGCATGTTGATAGTAACGAGGAGCTCTTGAATATATTCAAGAATGTTGAAATCAATATCCCCCTCCTCGATGCTATCAAACATATGCTAACTTCTTAAAGGATTTATGCACCTAGAAGCGTAAGCCGAGGGAATCTGTTCTGAGGAAGGTGATACTCTCTGAGTAGGCTAGTTCTCTTATCTTGCATCACCTTCCTCTGAAAAAGAGACATCCAGGTGCCCCTTTGATTTCATGTGTTATCGGAGATTGCACCTTTGATAGGGCACTCCTTAATCTAGGTGCATCTATTAACCTAATTCCGACTTCTCTTTACGAGAAGTTCGAATTAGGTGAACTTCAGCCAACCTCAGTAATGTTGTAGTTAGTGGACCGTTCGGTCATAAATCCAAGAGACATTATTGAGGATGTTATTGTGAAGGTTAAGGACTTCTATTTTTCTGTAGATTTCCTTCTCCTTGACATAGATGTACCTGAGAATTTGAGGAACATGCCCATCATTCTGGGGCGTTCGTTCTTGGCTACCACTAAGGCCAATATCAACTGTGAGAGCGGTAGCATGGAAGTTGCCTTTGGGGATCGAAAACTGAAATTGGATATTTTCAAGGCAATTAATAATTTTGAGGATTGTGGATTTATAGAGGAACTCGAGGAAGATAACTTGAATATTGAGACATGTATGGTTGTTTCTACAATTGAAAGTTCCTCCTATCTCAATGAATCTAACTCGCAACCCTCTGTGGCAAACCCGCCGCATTCTAAAGTGGTTATTGATTTTGTTCACTTTCAACCTCTTCCTCTTGATCGTCCTGATGAATCTTCATTAGCATCCTCCTTACCTTCCATCTTAGACCTGCCCCAGTTTGAATTGAAACCATTGCCTAAGAGTTTGAAATATCAATTTTTAGGACCTAAAAAGATGCTCCTTGTGATTATCAGTGCTAGATTGACTAAGGAGCAGGAGATTAAACTGATCAAGGTCCTACAAGAACACAAGGAGGCAATTGGTTGGACCATCCATGACCTTAGGGGGATTGAGCCATCTTACTGCAATCACAGAATTTTCATGGAAGATGTATCCTGCCCTTCTCTCCATATGCAGAGGAGACTAAACGCTAATATGCGAGAAGTGGTCAAGAAAGAAATAATTAAGTGGTTTAACGTAAGAACTATTTATCCGATCTTAGATAGTCCTTGGGTAAGTCCTGTGCAAATTGTTCCCAAGAAATCCAAGATTATCTTTGTGACTAACGAGAAAGGAGAATCTATCACAACTCGTTCAGCTTCCTCTTGGAGAGTCTGTATCGATTATAGGAAGCTGAACACAGCCACCAAAAAGGATCATTTCCCTCTACCCTTCATCGATCAGATCCTTGAAAGATTAGCCAGGCAAAAGTACTTTTGTTTCCTAGACGATTACTCGGGATACAATCAAGTCCCTATCCATCCTGAGGATCAGGAAAAAATGACTTTCACCTGTCCCTACAGAACCTTTGCTTTCCATAGATTGCCATTCGGCTTATGCAATGCACCTACGACTTTTCAAAGGTGTATGCTAGACATATTCTCTGACATGGTGGGAGAGTTTATGGAAGTCTTCATGGACGATTTCTCTATTTTTGGAGAATCATTTGATTCTTTCTTGGCTAATCTTGAATTGATCCTTAAAAGATGCATCAAAACAAGATTAGTCCTTAGCTGGGAAAAGAGACATTTCATGACACAAGAAGGTATCGTCTTGGGTCATGTAATCTCTGAATGGGGAATTGAAGTTGACAAAGCTAAGGTTGATGCTATTTCCAAACTTCCTCCTCCTACATCTGTCAAACAAATTCGATTATTTCTTGGTCATGTGGGATTCTATCGGAGGTTCATCAAGGATTTCTCCAAGGTTGCTTGCCCTTTGAGCAACCTTCTTGCCAAAGATACACCGTTTGAATTTGACAAATCGTGCCGTAAGGCATTCGATTTTCTTAAAACGACAGTCACTTGTGCTCTGGTGTTGCAACCACCGGTCTGGACAGCCCCATTTAAGATCATGACCGATGCTTCTGATTATGCAATCGGGGCTATTTTGGGTCAAAAGATCAACAGAAAGCCCTCTATCATCTACTATGCTAGCAAAACTCTGGATGAGGCCTAGAGGAATTACAGTATTACTGAGAAAGAGTTGCTAGTTGTAGCATTTGGTTTGGAGAAATTCAGGGCTTATCTCTTAGGGTCTCATGTCATAATTTACACCGACCACTCGACCTTCAGACATCTCTTCGCTAAAAAGGATGCTAAACCCTGGCTCATTCGACAGATTCTTCTACTTCAAGAATTCAATCTTGAAATCAAAGATAAATCTAGGGCACAGAATGTAGTGCCAGATCATCTTTTGGGGCTTCTAAGTGATTCTTCTCATCCGGATATTTCGATTATTGACACTTTTCCAGACGAGACTATTCTGGCAATTTCAGGTGTCCAAACCCCTTGGGTTGTAGACGTAGTAAATTATTTGGCTGTTAGTCAAATCCCCCAGGATTGGACCAAGCAACAACGGGATTGATGGCTGCAAAAATACTTCAATATGGATTCTATTGGCTATCTTTATTCAAGGATGCCCAAGAATTCTTGAGGTTGTGTTCCCGATGCCAGGCACTTGGGAGCATAACCAAGAGAGATATGATGCCTCTGAACCCAATCCTTCCCGTCGAAATCTTCGACGTTTAGGGCATCGATTTCATGGGACCCTTCCTCCCTTCATTTGTATACCAGTACATTCTTGTTGCTATTGATTATGTGTCTAAGTGGATCAAGGCGATTCCCACCTGACCAATGACCACAAAGTGGTCATTGATTTTGTCTAAAAGAACATCTTCAGTTGGTTCAAGTTTCCGAGGGCTATCATCATCGATGGTGGTACTCACTTAACAAATGTCAAGTTCCGTAGTTTACTGGTAAAGTACGGGGTAAATCACAGAATCTCCACACCTTACCACCCTCAGACGAATGGACAGGCTGAGATCTCCAATCTAGAGATCAAGAATATCCTGCAGAAGACGATTAGGCCTGATCGAAAGGATTGGACTCAAAAGCTTGAGGACGCTCTTTGGGCCTATAGTATAGCATACAAAATGCCTATCGACATGTCACCATTTTGTCTGGTGTATGGAAAGGCGTGCCATTTACTTGTAGAGATTGAACATCGGGCATTCTGGGTGATCAAGAAATGCAACTTTGATCTAAGTTTAGCTAGAAAGACCAGGAAGCTCCAACTATCTGAGTTGGAGGAGCTTAGAAACGATGCGTACAAGAATTCCAAGATTTATAAGGCTCGGGCTAAAGCTCTTCACAACCAACTGATTTCCCACAAGAGCTTTGAGCCGAACTAAAAGGTCTGGCTCTTTGATTCTCGACTTAAGCTCTTTCCTGGCAAACTTACGTCAAAGTGGGACAGCCTGTTCATCATCGATCGAATATTTCCCAATGGAGCCATTGAGATCTCTGACCCAAAGATGGGTAATTCTTTTAAGGTCAACAGACAACGTTTGAAACCTTATGTTGACCTTGTTATTTCAGAACCCGTCTCCAATAAGGTTGCTTTAAACTTAATGTGATTTCTTTGGCTGGACTTTACCTAGCTGATGGCATTAAACTTAGCACTTGTACAGTCTAACTCAGAGCTAACCCGAGCATCATGGAATACAAGTGATATTTTCTTCAATCTACCCTGCTTCTCATGCATTTTATTTTCAATGAAGACATTGCATCAGCTTGGCATGGGGGGGTGGATTCATTTCTAAATCATTTTGTCAGCTTTGTGGAATTCTTGTAAATTCTACTTATTCTTTTCTCTTTATTAAAAAAAATGAATTAGGAAAGAATAATTGGGCATTAGGATTTTTCAACCTTAGGGAATAATACAGTAGGATCTGAACACATAGACCCTTCAGGTCTTTTGGCTTAATCAGCCTGAGTGACCACTAAAATGTGGATTTGTTTATTGAGTCCTCACCATTCTAAATTTACTCCAATTTAGTTAAATAAGTTGGGGTGATAAGTACACGACTTATCAACCAACCCTCTGATTTGAGGGTATTTTAAGTCTAAGCATCTACACACTATTTTCACTGACTCGCTTTTTGGTAGAGTTAACGAAAATTGGGTAGCTAATGAACCTTCTAGGGTGGTATGGCTGCCAGGTTATCGTGGGTAACAACCCATTGGTAGGTTATCCAGAACCCAGCTCAAGAAATGCACGTATAATTCCAAAACACTTAGGAAGAAGTGGAGGCGTAGAATAAGCCAGGGAGATATACACTGGGTTTGCCCTTGTGTTGACCCCATAAAAATAAAAGTAGGGAGAAAGAAACTAGTCGAATAGATACACCTTTAGGCAGAATTTCTTTTCAAGGTCACCTAGGGGCGTAAAAACCCGAAGTCCATTCTAATTGCCGATCAGTGAGTCTATCACATTTCACACATAAAGATGCATAGAACTTAGGGTTCTCTTCGAGTCTTGGATGGGTTGAGTGACCGTAGAAAGCTGTTTTGAAACCCTAAACTAAAAAATCTAGAAAAATTAGAAAAGAAGAAAAGAAGAAAAAGATCCTTCTTTGAATAAGGCGAGGGCTTGAGGTGTTCTGCATTTTGGCAGACACTCGGGCACTATTGTGTCCTTGTAGTTCAGGTCCTTAGTAAAAATCTCCTAATGTTGAAGAATAACTTTTGCCCAAGAAATCTGACCTAATTCTTTTTATAAATAGCATATAGTTTTTGCTAGGGACTAGCAAAAGATATGCATGGGGTGTGATGTGCATACATCTGAATAGCCAAAAATGTCTATTAATGCATGTTCTTAGTATCATATAAGCATCATGCATTGTAAATATTGCATAACATGCATCATCATGCATTTTGGTTAAATTGTACAAATTGTATAGTAATTTCTTCTTCTTGGTGGCCAGGGACAGGGCGACATTTAATTGGGGCCTCGGATTGAATATCCAACCATACGGATTTGATCAGGGCGATAATCAGAGTTCAACAACTCCAAGATTGCCCTGATCGGACTTCCGTAGCATTAGATATAATCTGAGGAAGATCTGAGATCAAGGGCCAAGATGGTGTAAATTCACACTTCAGATGACAAATCCAACCACATGGATGGGTTTGGATCGACAATCGTAGCCCAACGACATGAAAATCGGTCCAATCCGACATCCGTGGCACCATCTACAAGACATAGAAGATGGACGGCCAAGATGGTGCCACGTGGTACCATCTCAGTCGCCCAATGCTCACCAAGGCCTCCCACTCCACCGCTCCAAGCGATCATCAATGCTTGATCTCGACCATTGGATGAAGATCCAATAGCTAAAATTGGTTGTGCAAAAAAACCTCCACACGCCTCAAACCACTATGTAGCGCAGTGGTTAGGGTGTTCTGCCACAAGGAGCGTGTGTTTGAATCACCGTGCTACGCCTTCCTTCTCGCACGCAAGCGCAAAATCAAGCCGCCCAATCAAGCACCAATGGCTTTGATGGATCAATCGGCTACACGTGTAAGATGGTGCCGAATCCCATGCCCGATCTCATGCGCGGGAGGTGAGATTTGTAAAGGTACACGATCGTGCGTTCTGGGCCATTGATTCCTCATCGGACGGTCGGGAGAGCGCGGACGTGCGCGAGTATTTTTGAGGACGGGAGAGGAAGAAGCGGTGCATGAGAGCGAGCTAAGGCCACATTCAGGATCTTTAGTGATGCTTAAATCCATCACTAAAGGCCCCTACATTAATGTTTTTAACTTGAAATGACCTTTTTGCCCCCAGCCTCTACACTTATAAAAAAGCCTATGCCCCACACATTTCATTCATCCCTTCCTTCACCTCTCTCCCTCTCCAAAGCTCTAAAGAAGCTTGTCCAAAGTTAAAATCAAAGTTTTCTCACCCCCATTCCGGAAGTGGATCCCATGACGACGATGCCCTGTCTCACCCCCGATTCTTCCCACTTCGTTCTCCATCTTCCATCTTTGCCCTCCATCTTCCAAGCATCGCCCTACCCAGCTTGTCCTCCAAGAAGCTGTCGAGGAGGATAACTTCTCACCTCCTTTCTCTTTACTGCTTTCTAGAGTAGATTTTACTGCTTTCTAACTGTAATATTTCCCACTTTCTAGTTGTAATATTTCCTACTTTCTAGTTGTAGAAACATTATCCATATTATAAAGTGTTCGTTCTTTCTCTCTCTTATTCTTAATATCGAATTCATTATGATTATCTCACTTTCTAAACAAAAACAACAAAATAATATAATCATGGATTTTAAATCGATGTAGCCTCCCTGTGTTCGACCTGGAATTCTTTTCGAGTTTTAGTAAAATTTATTTGTTGATAGATTTCTTCGCAAATCACACTACAACAATAGGTTTTCAAAACTCAACTTCCGTTTGCGACGATTTTCTGACTAAAAAATGGTTTGATGGTAACACCATCATGAGCCCTAACTATCCACATTTAGTCAGGTTTTATTGATAAAAGCTCCTACCTAATCATCTGAGGGCCACAACTCCCCATCATTCTGATTTAAGAGGACTGGAAATCAGGGTTAATTTTGTAATTTTAATAGCACACCACAAACATAGATTAACCATGGGGTCACTCAGGGGTTAATTGAAGGTCAAATGAGCACAAAAGTCTAACAAGTTGGTCAACATTGACAGAAATAGGGTTTCATGCATTTTGGGAACTAAAATAGTACATAAAACCCTAATTGTCAACCCACTTAAATTAAAGAGGTTCTAGTTAGGATAAAATTAATCTAAACCTCCTAAAATTCATATAAAAATATTCTAATAGATTTGGTACCATTGATTTGACCATCTAAACCCATGTTGTCCTAAAACAGAGTTTCAAACAGGAAGTTGCCCTGATTTGGGCTTATGTGCAATTTTACCAATCAAGCATAGTCAAAACTGAAATCCAAGTTCACCATTAGATTCCTTGGGTCCAAATTAGAATAAGGCCAAAATTTGGGCTCAAGCAGAGTCCATCTTGACCTAGTTTGCATTTTAGCCCTTAAAGACTCTATTTCTAAATTTAACCCCTCAGGTTTCAATTTTAACTTTCTCGTCATTTTTTACAAAAAGGCCCCTACTGCCATTGAAGGTCTGAACAGGATCTTCCCGCAACCGCATCGACTTTACTCAAGGATCTCTCCTTGATTTGTTAGCGAAACACCTTTAAAATTGGAGGGGATGATCGTCAGAAGATCCCCTACCATTTGAAGGCAATTCCAGATCCCAATTTGAACTTAAGAGCTCAGGAGAACTCTCAAAATCTAGTGGGTTTTCCTTGCAATTTTCATGAGGATTTAACACTGATTTCTTGTGATTTGAGGCCTGATCCTCCTCTATATATGCTCCTCATGGCTCTAGCTCTCTCTTCATCCAGGTTTAAGCCAAGAAACACCTCATCCTTCTCTCCACCGATTGCCTCAACCTCAGCTCCGACGACTCTCCTCAACCACCCTCCTCTGACCTCCCAACGACCAAATTGGGAGGCTCACTATCTCCCTCTTTGTCTTTCACTCCTCGCTGGCCACAGTAGGAGCTCCTCCCCTCTTCGTTGTCACTGCCTCGCATCATCATCGAATCTACCTTCTCCGATGCCATCCCATCATCACCGAACATCCTCATCCCCACTCTCTTGCTTTAAGTCTCTCTTATCTCTTCCTCTCACTCCCTTGATCCTCTCTAACTCCTTAGATATTAGGTTTACGCATCATACAACCCTCACACTCACCATCTTCCCCACGGCCGGTGAAACTTCAACGAGTTTGCATAGCCTCCACACCACTCCAAACTCCACGCTTCCACCTACACGAGCTCCGCCTCACCTCGCTCTTCAAAAGCCCTAAATTTATTTAGGGTTTCACACACTCCACTATGCTATTGAACACCTCATCCTACACACACCTTCTTTGACCTTGCCACATCTCCTCACATGCAATCACCCCCAATTCCCAACACTAGCACCTCCGCTGGGCACCGTCGAAGCTCTTGGACTTGTTTGACAAGGTTGAAAGGCCATATTTTGTTCCTCAGGTATTTGCCGAAGCATCGTCTCCACCACCGTCTTCTCTGACTTTGACAGCACCACTCCGACCCTCATTCGACCAATAGCTATTCTCGCTTGAAGTAGCTTCAATTGCTGAAGGTGTTTGCAGGATCAAACTCTTGAAGAAGCACCAACCACTACCTCGATTCAACGAGGTTCACTCGGTTGTAGCACGCAAAGCCACGCGTGAAGAAGAGTAAAGACATTAGTCCCACATCGTGTGGGACAAAAGCATGAAGGCGCATAAATTGAATTCACTGCCTCAACTGTTGGCAGATTGCACAGCAATCATATGACCTAATCTACTTGAATTAAGTTAGATTTTAGCATAACTTAGGAACAATGCATACATAAGCATCATAATTTGCATAATAGTTATTTTAGTAGTCTTAGAGATAATATTACCATTTCATGCTTTAAAAGAGAGACGAAATTTAATGTAGATGACCCGAGGCCGTAAATGATAGATCAGACCATACAAATTTGATTAGGACGATGACAGGAGTCCAATGCTTCTGGAATCGTCTTGATCAAACATCCGTAGCATCACATACAATCCATAGATGAATAGAGGGCAAGGAGCAAGATGATAGAAATCCAAGCCTCAGATGTAAAATTCAACCACACAGATGGATCTGGATCAACAATCGCAGTCCAACGGTGCAAAATCATCTCGATTGGAGGCCTATAGCACCGCCTACAAAGAATTGAAGATGGACAGCCATGTTTGTGCCACATGGCACCATCACAGCCGCCCCTCGCCATGCCCTCAATCTCCGAAGAAGTTCCCCACACCTTCTGGGCTATTGGATCATCATCCAATGGCCACAAGCGGCAATGTCACCCTCGCCTCCACCCTCCATCAACAAAGAAGAGATCTTAGCCGTTGGATTTCCATCCAACGGCTAAGAACAGCCATGCACAAAACCCAAATTGTGACCATCCGCGCTTATAGCACAGCAATTAGTGCACCTATATGTGAGCGAAGGGTGTGGGATTGAGCTTCTCCACGCACCAAATCAGGAAGGCGGTGCGCTTGAACTCAATTAGGCCATTGGATGACAAGCGAAGGGCGTGGATGCAGGTGCATGGTGTGACAAGGACCATCCAATGTACATGCATGAGCTGATGCATGTGCTAATGCCCCAATCCACATGTTTTCCTTAAGGTGATGGCACTCTTGATTTAGGTTGTCCAATTGTGAGATCGGATGGCTGAGATTGAAGGTGTGCGATTTGAATTGAGCGTGTGCGAGGCAGGCGTGAAGTGAGTGGTGAGGAGCATGCGATGATGATCTGAAGGCTACAGCATGCCATGTGGCACCATCAGAATGCATCCATGTGTAGGAAGTGTTTGGGAAGGCCTTTTGAAGCACGATCAGAGTCGTTGATCTCCTGATCATTGGATTTGATCAAACCAAGGTTGTTGCATGATTTTGGGGGCTAAAATGGCCACTTTACCCCTCATTAAAGCTATAAAAAGAGCCTTAGGGCCCCTCAGTTGAGAGCAACTCCCACCAGATACATCTCTAGCCAGTCTCCCTCTCTGTAACTCTTCTCTGTCATTCATCCCGATGCTTTGGATCTAAAGTGCTACCACACTTCACACAAGAATCCCACAAGCAGCATTGTCATCATCTGCTATTTCTATCTCTCTATTTACTCTTTAGCATAGTGATTCCTAGTTTGAAAACTATTTCCAAATACCAATAAAACTCTAATTCTCTGGATATCTGATGTTTATAAATATATAAATATTTGTTTAGAATGACTTTCTAAAAAGTTTTTGCATGAAAATCTTATTTTGCCTCCCTGCGATCGATTCAGTACACATTGAAACTTTAGAAATATTATTTGTTTCATCATGATTCGCACTACAACAATAGCTATAATCTCTAATGCATCTCACGGTCGAACATTCACCTCCGAGCGCACAAGAGTGAGGTCCCCATACACGCGCCACTACACATGCCATTGCCTGCAATCACGCCTGTGGGTCTGGGTTGGATCCGTTTACCCTGTTACTCGGGTCCTTCTTGGTGAAGAAAGAGAATCTGAGTGGGAAAAGGGGGTGTTTTTGCAATGCTGTGATGTTGGGATTTGTGCCCCCCCTTCGCTCAGTACTTGGCCATTGTGAAGCCCTTGTGCCTCTGTGCTATGCTTGCCTTTGGTTCTGCTAAGGCATGAGTTAAGGTGTCTAAGCCATAATATTGTCGTTTGATTGGATATATGGGTGCTCTGTGATTGGTTCTGATACTGACATTGGATTGAGATTACTGTTCATATACTTGAGTTGATTAAGAGCTTAAAACTTAGGGTTGATTTAGTGGTTCAAACCACCATTTCAACCTGATCTTTTTGCACTCTGATACTTGACTTTCTGAAATATTTTTCTGATATATATTGAGTATCATTTTGATTCAACTTGCATATTATCCTTGATATTGTGATTAGTGAGTGATCTGCTATAATTGCTCACTATGAATGACCTCGGACTCATTTCTTATTTTTGAGATTACAGATTTAAGTGCTATATTGCTTTTTTTAATTGTACTACAACACATATTTTAAAACTCTATGAAAATGATGCAACACCTACCAGTTCATCTGATGTCTAGATAGGGGAGTACAGTTAAATGACAGTAGTTGGGGGGTATCAAAGGAACCTGAGGCGAAAGCCAAGGGAAGAACCTTCTCCACAATTCCTCTCTCTAACTGATTTGATTGACCGGACATGAGTAGACTAAATTATTTTTAATCTTAAGATAGGTTCTAAGAGTTCGTAAGTCTTTAGGCTACCCTACCTAAGGATAGGGTTGTTTGCTTATGCTGCAGGGCTACTTTTGCCATCCTTTTGACTTCCTTCCAGTGCATGCTTGGAAAGTCACTGAATCCTTGATTGGAAGGATCTTTAGACCATTCATGGAGGTGTAGGTCGAGTTTTAGCCAAGCAGATCACATGGCTGACCCACAACCACCTCCCTCGCCTCAAGAACTAGTAGGAGCTGATTTAGAGATAGTTGGACCAATTGGGACAGATGCAAGAATGGTTCCAACAAATGAATTGATTACAAAACACGTATCCACAGAAGCATTTCCTAAAAATGATTTGAGGTTTCAGAATTTGAGTCGTCGCAGAAATCCGGCTTGTGGAATCGTTTGGAAGCCCTAAAGATATCTAATATGAGTGTCTCGCCATCGCAAGTGATGTCCATTTTACCAGAATCTTAATTTATATTAGCTTTAACGGTGGCGAGGAAGGGTCTTCCGAGAATAAAAGGTGCATTTTTTAGAGCTTCGGGTGCATCCATGTCGAGGACCAAGAAGTCCACAGTAAAGAGGCAATTTTGTACTCGAACAATGACATCCTCTACAATCCCTTTTGGGTGAATAATAGATCAGTTAGCGAGTTGAAGGGTGACCTTCACAGTTTAAGTTCATCGAACTGGAATTCATCAAAAAGTATGGTAGGGATAAGATTAATAGATGCACCTATGTCTACGAGGGCATGATCAAAAGTAGTTTCATTAATGACAACTGATATTAATGTGGCGCTCGGATCCTTTCTTTTGTGAGGTAGCTTTCTCTGGACAACAAAGTCAACTATCTTAGAAAGGACCACCTTTCCTAGATTTTTTGGCTGCCTTTTTGGTGTACAAATTTCCTTTAAAAATTTTACGTAGGTAGGAACGTATTTAATTGCATCTAGGAAAGGAATATTGATTTTCTCTTAGCCAAATAATTCATGTCATTGTTCTTTAGTTGGCTCAATTTGTCTAGGTTTCTTTTTCTTAGAGTTTAATGCCTGTGGGAAGGATGTTGTATTTGTGCTATCTTCGTTATACTGAGAATGAACGGAGGTGGGAAAATTTTGCTCTTGGTTTAGTTAGTCTTCTTGTGGGGGTCCCGCATTATGTGTGGTTTTACTGCTTCTTAATGTTACTACATTGACAGTGTGATTGTTTTTGTGTGGAAAATGTTGATTTTGTTGCAGGTTTTGAAAATCGGGTGGGAATTGAGGTGCGAGATTTATTGGCTGTTGATTCTGTTGACCTTGATTATTCCCGTTTTGAAATTGGTTTGGCTAATTTCTAGGGTTAGGGATGGTTGGGAGGGCAAATTTCCCATTGGTCTTTGATTGGGTGTTACCGTGATTTGGTTTTGTAAATTAGAGATGGCATGGGTAAGTCATTCATTTGTTGCTGCATTCCTTACAGGGTTTTCATTAAATGGTTATTAATATTAGCCTGTGAAGGTTGGTTTTAGCCAAAATTCCCCATTTGATTTTGAAATTGCAAAATTTGATTGGTATTTTTCCAGGAAAAATTAGGTTATTCCTTCAAGTGGGATTATAAAAATTGGAGGAATTGCTTCTGAAATTATCCTGGAGAGCAGAAATATTCTCATTAATTGGGACAAACATGGTAGAATTGTCAAAAGTCCTAGTAAAATCAAGTGTAAGGTTAGGATTTTGAAATCCTCTTGTGACGATTTGGTGCAAATTTTCCTGACGAAGGAGGGTTGGGCCTAGGATCGGAGTTAGAAAAGAGAGAGTTAAGTTGGTTGAAATAGACTTTTGTGATCGCACATTGAATTTTTCTTCCATTTTCTTTTGATGGATTTATTTTTTGGTCAAGCTTTTGTGCACACAGTTGCAAATCGTCATGTGACCGGGAGAGTTTGGTGTTGTGTTCCTACTTCATAGACACCTACACAGGAATTGGCATTTCTGCTGAAGGTGTCCATGGACGAATGCTTAAAAGAGTTTCCACTCATTTCGTCGAAAAGTTTGTAAGCACTTTCGGCATCTTTATTTAAAAAATTGTCCCCACATGAGGCATCAACAAATCTCCTCAATTGGTCATCAAGACTATGGTAGAATATTTGCACGAGTTGCCAAAGTGGCATGTCGTGGTGGGGGTAGCTTCTTAATAAATCCTGAAATCTTTCCTATGCCTCAAGCATAGGCTCACTTGATTTTTGTTGGAAGGTGGTTATTGCGTGGCTTAAAGCATTAGTTTGATCGGTAAGAAAATATTTTTTTAGAAATGCACTCTTTAATTGTGTCCAGGTAGTGACAGGTTTTCCCACAATCCTAAACTAATAAGTGGCCTTGTCTTTAAGGGATAGTGGGGGGAGTTGCATTAGCCATAAATCTTCTGGCACATTTCGGGATTTAGTGGTTGAGGCGAGGACCGTGAGTTCCTCTAAATGGCTAAACGGGTCTTCTTGAGGAAGGCTATGAAAATGCTTAATAAGGTTTAGGACCATGGGTTTGATTTCAAACTCTCCATCAGGTATGATCACCCCTAGTCTTTCTTTATAATTTGAGGGATCATAGAAATCCCTCAAGGGAATAGTGGGTTCAGCATTAGGTGGTCTATTATTGGCTAGGTTTGTAACAGTCCTAGTTAATTGTTGTTGATTCGCTTTGAGTTGTTTGAGTTGGGTTACTACCGTGAACAATGAGTGGGTGTTGTCAAAATTCAAATTTCCCAATGGATTTTGCTGAGGCGGCATTTCAAATTGTGGTTCGGGAACTTCAACTTCAGGTAGTTGAAAATTGATGTTCCCATTTTGATGGTTAGAAGATGATGGGTCGTTAGCATCTTTTGTATGATTTTTGGCTTTTTCCATTTTTTCTTGATTTTATGAGGAAAAATCAAACAAACGAGTACAGGTGGTGCAGCAGGGCGAAAAGACAATTGGTCCCTCCAAGTGCAGGTTTTGGGATCGTCAGCCATGCATAAACTTATTGGAAGACGGGAAGGGAGGAGAAGGGATAGATGAGAAGTGTGAAAATCAAGCAAACAAACCTAATTCTATCTTAAGGTTGACTCCTTAGAAACCTAAGACTTGGGAACCCGGCAAGTAAGGGATCAATAAGTGAACCCACTTCCCAAAGATCACCCAGTTAGACTAAAGAGGTGGATTGGGCCCAAGCATGTCCTGGGAAAATCACTAGGGGCTTGTGTAAAGCCAAACTCGTCGTTTGACTTCCCTTCAAGTCTGTCGCCACGCTTTCTAAGGGAATTAGGAATGCTTGATGATTCTTAAATGTCGGATATCGAGCCTAAATTTGATGAAGTCCATAAGTGGTCAAAAGACTACTTATTTTAAATTAGGCTTAGGTACTTGAGTGTGCATGGGAATGTGGAGAGCAATGATTGGGGCAATTCTCTGTTATTTCAATTTCTTTGGTGTGTGCAAATTGGACGGAGTGAGTCCATTGCCAAATCAAGTTGTCACACAATTTTTGTTATTTTTCTATTTTTAGGATTTGATATTAGAATTGTATTTCAGGGTTTTCATGTTAAGAGTTCAAAACAAGTTTTGAATTCCACAACCAAAAATCAAGTTGTGTTGGTGAGGGTAGATTTCCCTTAGAATGTGGGACTAAGAATTAAAATCAAACCCTAATTGAATTGAATTCTTAAGCAGAAATTTTATTATCTGTGAATCATTTTAGGCTTTTCTTGTTAAGTAGTGATCCAAACAGAGAAAACAACACCACTACTCGAATGAAAATCAAACAAGGATTCCAACAAATATTGTTTCTGTGATTTTAGGAATTCATTTGATATTTTTTTGAGATTTTTCTTTCGTTGGTGTCAAAGTCCTGAGATGATAGCTGTGGGTATTTTGGACTTTTCAATAACACCATCGGCCAACAAAAGTTTTTGTGATTTTATATGTTGTGTAGAATTTGACAAGGATTCTAGAAAACCAAATTTCACAAAAATTTGACAAGTATAAAAATTCCTAAAATTTGCGAATAGTAACAAAATAATGAAATCAGAGGAGATGACACCCTTGTGGTCTACGACTTTTTAAAAAGTCTCTACAACACCAAATTCTCTAAAATTTGGAATAGCTATTCCTGACTAGATTTGGAATCTTTGGGTGAAATGTCAAGATTTTAGAAGGCCTGTGGTGTTGGGAATTGATTTTTGAAATCTGGATAGAAGTTTGGGCCCAAAAATCAGAACACCAACACCTTGAGTAGAGTGGTGTTAATTAATCAAACAAGCAAATAATGGCTTTTAAAACTCACCACCCTACCTAATTTTAATGTTCTTGATCTTGGAAGCCTGAATTAATATTTTTTTTGATAGTTTTCAGGAAGAATTATGTGACAAGAAGGATGGCATTAACCTTGAATCCATGGGAAGACACAGACTTTAAACTTTCGCATCCAAAAATCCCGCTTCTTCCTGTTGTGTCTACACACACAAGAAGAAACAAAGAGAAGGGGATGAGTTCCGTGTATCAAGGAAGAGAGAAGGAGATAGAGTGTCTCCGTAATCTTTTTCTTCTTCTCCTCTTCTCCTTGGTCGTTGAGAATTGATGGAATGAAGGTGGAAGAATGATATAAATATGTGTAGCCAAGGATGGTTGGTTAGGGTAGTTATGGGTGGTATATAGAGAGTTATAGGAAGGGGGGTAGGCGTGGTGATGGATGGATGGTTAGGATGGGTATTAGGAGGTGGTTATGGATCCTAAGGCTAGGGTTCTTTGGTGCCAGAGGAAGGGGCATGTGGATGGTGGTTGTGGTGGTGGAGAGGCACCATAAAGTGGTGCCAACTATGGGAGGTTAGTAGGGTTGGTGGTTGCCATGGAGTATGGAGGGCTAGGATAGGCTGATGAAGTGGTGGTTATAGGATGGAGGGTAGAGATTAAGTGGCGCCATGTGGAATGGTGTAGGAAGTGGAGTTAAGGTGTGGTTAGGTTCCTTTTGGTGCCAACTATGGGTTCTAAAAGTTGGCGCGAAAAGGGAAGGCTAAGATTGGGTTCTAGGGTTAGTTGTAGGGTGCTGATTGAATGCTATTTTGGCGCCAAGATGGAAGGGTGTATGGTGGTGGTGTCTTTTTGTTTTGGCGCTAAAAAGGGGTGGTTAATAGGTGGTTTTGTAGGTAGAAATAGGTGGCTATTGGGTGGCACCAAAAGTAGGTAGGAGTAGGAATAGCGTAAGTGGAGCTATGTTGGGTTACTTGGTGGAGCTTAGATTAGGAAGGGTTTAGGGTGATGGTGGACAACCATGGAGTGGAGAGGAGCTAGGGTTTGCTATCTAAGGTAGCTTAGCTAGTTGGAGAGTAGAGGAATCTAGGGTTTAGTTGGAAGAAGGTAGCCAGGAGCTGTCTGAAGTAGATTTGGAGCTGATGGTGGTTGAAGAGGTCTTCTTAGGAGCTCAACTACTTAACTTAGCTAGCTAGATCTTTTGCTAGTAGCTAGGCTTAAGTAGTGGAGCTGAGTTGAGCTGGTTTTAGCCTTTTTGAAGCTAGGTTGAGCTAGATCTGCCACTAATGAGAACTCTCGAGCTAGCTTAGCTACTAAGTAGACTAGTAGCTAAGCTGGAGGGAGTTCAGATGTCGTGAGTTGAGTAGAGTTGGGAAGAGTTGGACCTAATCTAAAGTGAACTCCTACCAACTATGTTGAGCTATCTAGAGCTCCCAGTGAACTGATTGGAGCTAGGATGAGCTAGACTCAACTAAGTTGAGCTAGATCTGAGTTGAGTTGAGGTGAGTTGAGCTACCCTGAGCTTCCATTCAGCTAAGATGAGATGAATATAGCTGGAGAGAGCTAAACCTAACTAAGGTGAGCTGATATTCAGCTGAGATTAGCTGGATCCAGCAAGGGTTTAGTTGATTTGATTTTCTTCTTCACTTTCTGCCTTCTTAAGTGCTATGATTTTAGAGGTTTGATCATCTTCTTGTCCTTCACACTCAAGTAAATATGTTAAAAATAAAAAAGTATGCAATGCATGCCTATCCTAGGTAATGCCTAAATGCAACCCAAAAACCTATTTTAGAAATGTTATGAGTGATCTATCAGGGATTTAAATCAAAATATTGTTGTAGTAGTTTGAAATCCACAATAAATCGAACAACAAATAAAATTTATAAGCTCAAAATCAAGAAATGAAGTCCGAGGTCGAACACAGGGAGTAAGTATTGCATTCACGATCTAATCTCAATAGATAATATAAATGAGCATAATTAATTACTCAAAAACTAATATGCAATGTATAACATGAATATATGAGGAGATAAAAAGAACTCTAGATAAAATAATGGTGATTTGGATCACCAATTATTAGCCTAACATATATATAAATTACTCAAATAGAATCAAATGAACAAATAGTGAATCAGGTGTCTGATTGTGAAATCAGACGACTTAAAGTGCATTGTGACAGTGCTTCTTCTTTGATTTTCTTCTGCTGTTCTTCTTCTTTGGCTTTCTTCTGTATGGCTCCTTTCTCTAGATTTTCCTTCCTTTCTTTGGCTTTATCTCTTTTCCTCTTCTCGCGACTAAGTGTTGCATAGTTGCCTGCAAGAGCAAAACACCCCTAACCCCACGCACTTTCTCTCTCTCTCTCTCTCTCTCTTTGTCCCCTTCTCTTCCGCAAGGGTAACCGGGTATGTGGGTATTAGATCAGAGTGTACCTAGGACCAGGGCTGCCTGTAGTGGGTAGTAGCTGAGGTGTGAGGCTTAGGCGGGTAATCGGATCAGACCCGCGTGGTGGTGTCATGGGCGAGGCGTGAAGGGGTGCAGGGAACCTCACCCCTCAAGTGTCTTGAGGCACTAAGGCCCAATCACAAATTCTCTTTATGCGCTGCAGGGGATGCTGTGCTCCACGATGTGGGACTAAATCCCACGGCTCTTTCTTATGTGCATCTGCTGTTGGAGTGATCTTCCAATCAAGGCAGTTGCTGAGGCTGCAGCTTCCAATTAAGTCCTTGGATCACAAGCTGGGAGGTGTCCGCACCTCCTAGAGGTGTGACCTGGAACGAGCGAGACCTGGAGCAAGCTTCTAGCAAGCTTGAAGCTTCCATCAATGGTGATGAAGGATCAAGTACCTAAAATCAAAAGATGGCCTCTCGGCCATGTCAAAACAACTCAGGAAGCATTGTTGGATGACGTGGAGTGTAATGGTGGTGGTGGCATGTTTCCAGAGGTCATGGGTGAGTGTGGCAAAGGCGGATTAGGTCGAAAGAGGTGGGTCTGTTCGGTGAGTAGTTTGGGAGGTGGAACTGATGAAATAAGAGAGGGGTTTGGTTCATGGAGTTGAGGCAGAGGTGTAGGTAGTTTCGACGAGGCAGATGGAGAGGTGTAGTGGTGGAAATGCTTCGCCGGAGTGGTTGCCAGAGGTGGAGACGAAGGTGGTGGGTGGTGTAGTTGAGGGGTTGAAACAAGAGTTAAGAGGGGCAGAATTAATCTATGAGTCTAAGGGAATTATTCTAATCCTAATCTAATGGATGAATGGGGGAGAACGACGTCGGCTTTGATTGGCTGGTGTCGGGGAAGAAGATACTCCGATGAGGTAGGAAACGACGATGAAGACGAGGGAGAAGCTCCTACTGGTATAGCCAAGGGCAGAAGGAGAGGAAGGCAAATCTGTTGCTAGTATTGCATACGAACAATGAGGGAGGTCGGAGAAGATTGTCGGACATTGAGGAGCTATTTGATCGGAGAGGTGGGAGGAACGAGGAGGATTTCTGGCCAAATTCGAGAGTAGGGAAAACGGTTTGCCATGGGGATCCTTTTATAGGCCTCAGGGAATCAGTTTAAGCTTAGAATCAAGCTTTGTGAGCTTAGAAAGCTTGACGGAGTTGGAAACTCAAGAGATACCCGAATCTCTCATGCGTTCACATGAGAGATTGGGAAGGTTATGAAGTTCGAAGTTGGGTGCGTTGGAAAGGGAACTTCTTAAGGAATCTCCCTTGCAATTTTGGAAGGGATTTGTTGATCAGAGGAGTTCTCTTCAATCAAAGGTCACCAAAGAAGGATTCCTTCACGATAATGGTGGAGGGACCTATTTTCAAAGAGTGACGACAAAGATAAGGGTCTATTTGTAAGGATTTTGATAGTTAGGGGCATGTGTGTGAGAGAAAAGAGTTAGATAGGACTAAATTGCAAACTAGGTCAAGATGATCTCAAATTAGGTCCAAATTTTGGTACAAACCTAATTTGGACCTAAGGAATCCAATGGTGAAGTTGGATTTATTTTTTGAGCAAGTTTGACTATGTAAATTGCACGGTTACCTAAATTAGGGCAACTGTTCATCTGTGGCTCTATTTTAGGTCAAATTAGGTTTCAATGGTCAAATTAAGCATACCAAACCCTAGAGAATATTTTTATATGATTTTTAAAGGGTTTATGTGAATTTTATCTTGATCATAACCTCAGTTAATTAAGCGGACCTATTTTTAGTGTTTCAGATGTCATTTAATTCTCGAAACGTATGAAAACCTGTTTTTGTCTTGTATTAACCTGCTTGTTAGACTCTTAAGACCATTTGACCCTTAATTAATCCCTGGAGAAACCCACAGTTATTCTGTATTCATGATATGATGGTAAAATTATAGTTTTAACCATGGTTTCTTGTTATTTCTTAAAAAGGATGTGCAATGAATTACTGTCTTCTGGCAGTTATGGAGGAGCATTTAATGATGGAATATTACTAAATAAAGCTAGGTATGGCTGATGATGATGTCATCATCATTAAGTTAAAAACCTAAGAGCTATATCTATTTTAGGGCATAAGAATGATAATAAACTAGCATTTATCACACCCCAATGCTTATCTTTTGTTAGTCTCCTAGCAAAACTTAATTTCGCAAAATGGAATTTTGGGAAAGACTAAGTTTTCTTTTTACTTTTGAGAAAAAGGAGATTGTGGGACTTTGGTTGATTAAAGCATGAAAGGCAGAGATTTGTTAAAGATAAACATCGGGATTCGTCTTTGGATCCAAAAAATTAGATGAATTAGGATTAATGTATCCTTTACAAATTCACAAGTTAACTCCTTGACAATTCAAATGACCCAAAATTGTTTTGCAATTAGGATTTCTTTGGCTCTTAAATCTGACTCAAAACTTGCATAATCTTTTAAAACCTTGTGTTAGTGCTTGTGAATGCCAACATTTATATGGTCATATTTTTATTTGGATTTTTTTTTTTGTCTCCCCCATGCTTATTCCTAGCTTAACCTTACAACAGATGTGTCAAGATCATCATTCTCTTTACCAATCCTTGAGAGGGCTCCGGCACTAGCACTTCAAGATATCCAAGACACCACCTAGGAGCTCACAACCCCAAAACACAATGTGGTGTAAAGGGGCATTGCAAGCGAACTCAAGCTTTTGCTCCGACGCTATGGGTAGAGCACCATTCAAGACACTTGACCCATAAAATGTGCCTAATGCTCCATTTAAAGTTATGAAATAAAGATATAAAGTAGCACCGAGGTGGTAACATGTTGACATTGTCTCCTCAAAGGAGGCATTTCCTCCTTCTCGATGGTGGGAACTCAAACCAATCATCTGCTTCAGATTTCACTGAGACTAAACAAGGGGCTTTTCTAACTTTTTTCTATTTTGTTTTTAAGTGTTGGCTGTGTGTGAAATTTGACATAAGAATTTTGCAAGGGACACAGGTTTTTGAGTCAGAAACTAAGCCAAATATTTTCCAAGTCGCAAAAAGAGATCAAGTCACCCGAATCATCATGAGTTCAGGTGGCATTTAGAGAAGGATACTTGATCTAGTCTAAATGTAGACCTAGAGATTCTAATAGTTAGATCCACATCTTTATCCCTAGTTTGTTAAAGATTAAATCCCATTCTGCCTTGAAATGATTTCTCAACCTTAGTCCCGATTTCAAAATTTTATTAAAAAGTTTTAACATTTTTATTTTTTTTGGGTATGCATGCAAAAAATGAAACAAAAGTTGAATGTTTTTAGGTTTTGGAAATCCTGAATTGATCATCAAAATTTAAATGCACCCCCCATGCTTAAGATATGCCATGTCCTCATGCAATAGGAGGGAAAAGAAATCACCTTGGTGAAGTTGGTCAGAATTAGGATAGTCAAAACCTCTAACAAAGAAAAATGGAAACTAGGAAAGAATGATGGGTTACCTCCCATCCAGTGCTATCTCTTATGACATTCAGCTCGGCGTGAAGTCACTAATTATCGGGTACATCATGGAGGTCTTGAGAGTCAGATTTCGCATTGAGGGTGTTATCAAAATAGGGCTTAAGTGGTTGGTCGTTGACTTGGAAAGTGTTGTTGGTTTTTGGATCCAAAATTTCAATGGCATCGTGGGATAGGTGTTGATAGCATTTTGAGGATGTTTATGAAATGGTCGTTGTAGTACACTCCACAAATCACTATAAACACTTAAATTTATAAACTCAAAATCAATTTGAAGTCTGAGGTCTTTCGTAGGGAGCAAAGATGGCAATTCAATTCACTAATCACAATTTACTTCAAAAAGATATGCAAATATGATCAAAACTTTGCTCAGAATAAATCAAAATAGTATATCAATGAAACTAGGTATGAGAGTGCAAAAAGGTTGGGTTAAAATGGTAATTTGAATCACCAAATTAACCCTAATATTTAACCTCACAATTATCTTAAATATTTCAACAATATTTCTCAATCACTTAAGAGCAATTTCCACATCAGTAGATGTATCAATCAGAATCAAAGCAAGTATCGTATCAGACGTCAAGACAAGGCTTTGGATATCTTAAACTAGCAGAGCTCACAAGGCACGAAGCCTTTCCTTAAGGCTTGGAGAACCAGCAGAGGCACAGCAACAGTAGCGTACCAATCAGAGGCATAAGGGCCTCTTCAGAGACTAAGTGTTGAGAGAGACGACAAGTCTTACTCAGCAAAGCAATGCCCCCCCTTTCTCTCTCTAATTCTCTTTTCTCTTAGATCAGATCATGCCAGACCTGACTTCTCGAGTAAACGGATGCACCACCTAGACCTGTGAGGTGTGAGCGTAGGCGAGGGTGTGGATATGCCCGTGTGAAGCACATGTGTCGAGGCATGTGAGGGACCTCACTCCTATGCTTTTGGAGGCAAAGAGGCTATGACAGCTTTTCCTCTTATACTCGGTCGCGAGCAATCCCACTAACAATGTGGGACTATCTAATTTGCCTCTTCTTCACGTGGCAGTTATAGGTGAAACTACTACAATTGAGGTCGAAGGAGCACCTAGTTGCCTCAATTGATGACCTAGAGATACACCTGGGATTGATCCGTAGAGCCTGGAGCTAGTAGCATGGATAAACACAACTGGGGATTGATGAACGGAGTTGGAGAAAGAGATGGTGGTGATGGAGCTCCAGCGGTTACCTGAAAGGAGAAATATGATCTCTCAACCTTGTCAGAATAGTTCAGGAGATTTTCCTGAAGGTGGCGAGTGTGCTGGTGGGTGTTGCATGTGGTGCAAAGGTGTGTGTGTGCATGGAGATGGTGGAGAAGATGAGTGAAGGTGGTGGAGGTTGGTGGGGTGTTATGGTGGTCAATAGCCCTAGCAAAGTTAGGGCTTTTGATTGTGATGTGCTGGCGAAACGTCTGGAGGTGGTGGTAGGTGGTTTGACTCATGGAGCAGGTGTGTGTGCTTGATGGAGGTATGCTGGCGTTGGGGAAGGAGATGATGGGATGGGCATAGCGGTGAGTGATCCTAGGTGCTGAAGGCGTAAAATGAGTCAAGGGGAAAAGAGTCGAAGAGGTGTGGTTGTGGACGAAGTTAGAGTGGAGATGGCGCCGGCTATGATTGTCCGACATCGGAGACGAAGAAGCTCCATCGATGAAGAAGCTCCAGAGATGAGGATGGCAACGAGGAAGGGATCAAAGAGCTCTTTGTAGGTATGGCGAGGTGCAGAAGGAAGAGAGGAAGCTTTTCATATTGCCTATGGTATGTGGCAGCGGGAGAGGAAATTGGAGAGAGGAGGTCTCCAGAGTGAGCTTGGAGCAGGCCAGAGGTAGAAGAAGGAGGTTTCTAGGCCAAAAGCTCGCTATGGAGCAAGGCCTTGAGACGGGGGTTCTTTTAAAGGTCCAAGGGTGGTTTCCAAGCTTGGGAAGAACCTCGAGAAGCTTGAAATTTCAAGGAAGAAGATCCCTAAAATCTTTATGTTCACATGACCTTTAGGGCCCAAATAAAGGTCCAAGATGTGATTCAACTGATTGGGAAAGTTCTCAAGATCAATCACTCCAATTTTGGAAGGATTTGGATAGAAATCATGGAGAAATCCCATATTGAAGGTCATATGCTTTGGGTTCACACTGTAAATGCATGCAGGGACCATTTTGAAGAGAATGACAAGAAGATAGGGGGCTATATGCAAATATTTCGAAACTTGAGGGGCTAAATGTAAGAAATAGAGTTTTGAAGGGCTAAATTGCAAACTAGGTCAAGATGGATTCTGATTGAGTCCAAATTTTGGTAAAAAGATAATTTTGACACAAGGAATCTAATTTTGAAGTCATATTTTAGTTTTGACCAATTTTGATTGGAAAATTTGCATAAAAACCCAAATTAGGGTAAAATTTCATCTAAGACTCTGTTCAAGGTCAATATAGGTTCAGATGGTCAAACCTAGGGTACTAAACCTATTAGAATATTTTTATATGAATTTTATGAGGTTTAGATTAATTTTATCCTAACTATAACCTCGTTAATTGAAGCAAGTCAGAAATTAGGGTTTTTATGTGTTATGGTTCTCGAAATGTGTGAAACCCTGTTTCTGATAATGCTGACCCACTTTTTGGACATTTAAGATCATTTGACCTTCATTTAAACCATGAGTGACCCCATGGGTAATCTATGTTTGAGATATGCTGTTAAAATTGCATAATTACCCTGATTTCCTTTTTTTTTTTCAAATCAGAATATTATGGAGTTATAACCCTCAGATGATTATGTAGGAGAACTTGTCACATGATTCCACTAATTTAAGCTAGTTATGGATAATGATGATGTTACCATCAATAGCTTTGAAGTACATTGTAAAGATCGATCCATTTAGATTTTGGTTTACTAGGAAATAGTCTTAACCTCGCATTAAAAAGCCACTCACGTTGATCAGGTTCAAAGGATTTCCAAATGATGAATTTGTCATGAAATTTATTTCTTTTGATCTTTGTAAATGCATGCATTTTCATAAGCCATGTTGCGAAGTTCTTCAAGTTTGGTTAATTGCAATTTTCTATGTTTTCCAACTGTGTCCAAATTGCAATTAAATTCTTTTATTGCCTAATAAGCCCTATGTTCTAGTTCGATAGGGAGGTGACATGCCTTTCCAAAAATTAGGTGGAAAGGTGACATGCTGATCGAGGTTTTGAAAGCTGTACGATAAGCCCATAATGCATCATCAAGTTTGATTGACCAGTCTATTCAGTCGGGCTTTACAGTCATTTACAAAATATTTTTAATCTCCTGGTTGGAAACTTCAGCTTGACCATTTTTTTGAGGGTGATATGGTGTAGAGATTTTATGGTTCACCCCATATTTAGAGAGTAGATGGAATTAGGAGTGTGTAAAATGTGATCCTCCGTCACTAATTATGGCCTTAGGAACACTAAAATGTGAAAAAATGTTTTTCTTAATAAAATCCATGGCAACCCGATGGTCATTAGTGTGCATGGGTACTGCTTCAATCCATTTTGAAACGTAGTTGACAATGACTAAAATGAATTGGTACCCAAACAAAGTGACAAATAGTCCTATGAAATAAATGCCTTACACATGAAATATCTTGATGAAAACCTCATCATGAACCCTAACTAGCACAATCTAACCTAGATATGCAAGAAAAAGCTCCTACATTACTCAAAGAAAGGCTTAACTCAGAGAATTCTGAGTTCAAAAAGAAAATAAGTCATAAGGGTTAAAAATGCAATTTCACCAACACAATTTGCAAACAGGGTAATTAAGGGTCCAAACACAGGTCAAACTAACCTAATAAGAATGAAAGTGAGATGATCTAACCTAACAAGGGCTACAGCAACTCCAAGGAATTAAATGACATTCTGTAACCCTAAAACAAACCTACTTCAATTCATGAGGTTCGAGGCAGGTTAAAAATCAACCAAACCCTCTAAAATTCATAGAAAAATAATATCTAGGGTTTAGAACCTTCAATTTGGCCTTAGAAACCCATTTTGACCTACATTGAGAACCATGCCCAATTAATGATTTAATTTGGGTTTTTACGTAAATTGGCTGGTCAAACATGGTCTGACCTAGAAAAAAAATTCACCATTAAGATCCTTAGGTTCAACATAGTCATGCATAAAATCTTGAGCCTAAGAAGAGACCTCCTTGACCGACTTTGCAATTTGGTCCTCATCATTTACTTTTTTGACCCTTAACTTTCGAAACCCTTGCATTTTGGCCCCCAATTTCCTCATCGTTATTTGCATTTTGGTCCCTCCTGCAAGTCTCTGCACAGCACCATGCTCCGGCGACTTTGTGCTGAGCATGGCGCTGCGTAGGGTGAGGGGGACGTCCTGCAAAGTGAACGCGGAGTTCCCTACGACGTCTGCTGTCGCAGGGACTTAGCCATGCTGCCTGACGACCCCCACACCTTCCGTGCGAACATGCGGAAGGTATGGGTCTCATCTCCGACCATACTCCGGCGAGGGGCTCACGTCGCCAGCCTGCATCCGCCTCTCCTCCACTGCCTTTATAAGAACCAGCATCGCCAGCCGGTTCTAGGAGTCTGGTCTTAGCGGAGAAACCCCGAACCCTTCCTCTCTCCCCACTCCGACAGGAAATCCACCAGCTCCGGTGGCCACTCCTCCTCCTTCTCGTCGCTCTGCTGCAATACCAGCAGCAGAGCCAGCTTCGCCCAATCTTCCCGCATCGCGCCGTACCAAGCGTGCGCCTCCCTATCCACTTCCTCGCCGCTGCTCTCTCCCTCTGGGTGCTTCTTCTCCGGCAACAGTAGATACGACTGCCCGCCGCTCCGGCCCCCTTCGTCCCTGTAAGTAGGTTGCAGTTACTCCCCTTCTTCCCCTCTTTCTTTTCCCTAATTTATTTTGCTTGATTGCCCTACGACCACGCCTGATCACCCTCACCTTCCCCGCCTCCGGCCACTCTCTGGCGAGTAGCCCCCGTCATCCCACAACCCCATACGACTCGCCAACTGTCCCAAAAGCTCCTCCACATCATACCAAACGCCCTCCACCCCTCCACTGCCACTCTACACCTCCATAACTCACCCCCGATCAAACCCACTTTTTCGGCCACAGGACGACCTAGGCACACACGTCTAGGCCATCCAACGGCCTGCTGCACCTCGCACTACCTTCGCCGTGCCACGGCGAAGGTTCCCCTGTGGTCTAATTAGGCCGAGAGGCCCTTTTTGTGCTAGACAGATCTGCTGCCCCAGCTGCCATTGGCGACGACTTAGGGAGCTTCCAAGCGAGCTCCAGGCTTTAAAGCATCAGGTCTCCAGCTGATGCGAATTGGGAAGACTAGGGTGAAGGCAGGCAGCTGGCACGAGAGGGGAAACGAGGACGCAGCTGCTGAAGCGAGGTCGCGGTCTTCCTGCGGGCGTGCGTGAGAAGGAGCAGAAGTTTAGTCCCACATCGTAAGTCCTTGAAGCGCCGCACCCATTTAAATTGATTTTGTGTTTTTACCTTATTGCCTCAGAACACAGGGTGAGGTCCCCTCTCCCACTTATCCGCCTCATCCGTGACCCACACTACGCGGACCTGGCTGACCCGTTTACCCTGCACTCCTCGCGCACCACCCACGCTAGTGTGCCTGGTCACGGGTACGCTATCCGACCCGATAACCCAGCTCTGGGAGAGCTTCTTGTGAGCGGTTTGCAGAGAGAGACGTGCGGGTAGAGGGAAGGGCTAGGTTTTGCTGTGCCTTGTGCAGGAACAGGGCGCCAAAGAGAAAGGCTCATCACTTAGCCGCAGGAAGGAGAAGAGAAGGAGAAGAAGAAGAATAAACTCTGAAGAAGAGGCTGAGCAAGGCAGAAGAAGAAGAAGGCTCGCCAAAGAAGAAGAAGCAGCGAAGGAAGAAAAAGAGGAGAAGCACTATAGTAGACCGCAGTTTAAGTCGTCTGACGGTTGTATCAGACGACGGATGAACCTTCAGAGGAGATAAAGCAGAGAAGAAGTAGAAGAAGAAGGAAAGAAGAAGGCTTCGTAGCTGAAGAAAAGAGAAAGAAGAGAAGAAGAAGACAGGAAGAGCAGCAGAAGAAAGAGAAAAAAAAGACAAGCACAAAGAGAAGAAGAGAAGAAGAAGCCAAAAACAGAAATCTATTTCTCTCTCTCTCTCTTATTTTTGTAAAGAAACTTTGTACTTCTAGAATTCCAGTAGCTCCCTGAGTTCGACCTCGGGAAACTATTTCCGAGTAAATTTCTATGGTAATGACAACTGTAGCTGTCTCATCTTATATTACAACGATTGTATTATAATAAACATAAAGACACGCAAAAGCAGCACCGCGGTTGGACCATCACCTGATCTCAACTTCCAAAATCGAGTTGAGGGCCATCATATCCTTAGAGTTCATGTTGACGATGCTCTGGCAATGCACACAGGACCGTGAAAACTCATGAGCGTCCTTGTGTATGCTAGGTCAATAAATTTCAGCATTTAAAACCTTGGCCATCGTTTTCTTCCCTAAGAAATGTCTGCTGCAAGCCATTAAATGATAGTAGTTCAGAATAGCATGTGTTTCTAAATTGGGAACACATCGTCTAATGACTTGGTCGACATAAATGCGGAATAGATTAGGGTCCTCCTAGAAGTAATATTTGATCTCGACAAAGAACTTATCCCTTTTTTATTTAGGCCAGTCAGAAGGAATCATCCAGTGGCGAGATAATTCGCATAATCAGCATACCAAGGGAGGGATTTCAGTATCAGGAGAATTTCGTCTGGAAAATCAACTATTTAGGTCAATACATCACCAGCCTTGTGCCTTGAAAGGTGATCAGCCACAACATTTTGCAAATCTGTTTTATCCTTGATCTCCAAATCGAATTCTTGTAATAATAAAATCCATTAAATTAAGCAGGGTTTCACATCTTTCTTGTTAAGAAAATATTTCAAGGTGAGTGATCAGTGTAGATGGTGATGTGTGACCCTAACAGATATGAACAGAATTTTTCAAGGGCAAAAACGATCGCAAGAAGTTCATTTTCGATAACAGTATAATTCTATTGTGTTTCATCAAGTGTTGTACTGATGTAATAAATCACAACAAGTTTCTTGTCAATTCATTGCCCTAGGATGGCTCCTACTACGTAATCTGAGGCATCTATCATAAGTTCAAAAGGATGAGCCCAATCAGGTGCTTTCAGAATGGGTGCCTCAGTAATCGCTTCTTTTAAAATATTAAAACTCTATAAGCAATCTTTCTCAAAGTCAAATGGTTGGTCTTAGTCAAAAGGTGACTTAATGGTCAGGAGATTCTGGAGAAATACTTAATGAATCATCGATAGAATCCCACATGCCCCAGAAAATATCGTATTTGTTTCACCGACTTGGGTAGGGGAAGTTTGGAGATTGTATCAACTTTGGCTTTATCTACCAAGATTCCTTTTCCAGAAATAACATGGCCTAAGACAATGCCTTCCTAAACCATGAAATGGCACTTTTCCCAACAGAGTACCAGGTTAACCTTAATACATTTTTGGAGAGTTCTTTCTAGATTCCAAAGACAATGATCAAAAGAATCTCCAAAAATGGAAAAATCATCCATAAAGACCTCCAGCCAATCACCTACCAATTCAGAGAAGATTGCTAGCATGCACTATTGAAAAGTCCCGGATTCATTATACAATCCAAAGGGCATTCTTTGGAAAGCAAAGGTTATGAAGGAGCAAGTGAAAGTGGTCTTTCCTGGTCCTTAGGGTGGATTGCGACTTGATTGTAGCTGGAATATCCATCAAGAAAGTAATAATATTCTTGTCCGGCTAGTTGCTCCAAAATTTGATCAATAGAGGGGAGTGGAAAATGATCCTTGTTTGTGGTGGTATTTAATTTTCAGTAATCAATACAAACACGCCACAAAGAGGTAGTCTGAGTGGGGATTTCTTCACTCTTATCAATTGTAACAATGGTGAGGCCAGCTTTCTTGGGTACAACTTGTGTAAGGCTGACCCATTGGCTATCTGATATAGGGTAAATAATGCTTGCATTGAGCCATTTAGTGATTTCCCATTTTATGACCTCCTGCATATTAGGGTTTAAGTGACGTTGAGGTTGGCAGGAGGGTCTAGAGTCGTCCTCAAGAAAAATGCAGTGAGTGCAATAGGATGCATCAATGCCTTTTAAATCATTTAGAGTCCAATAAATTGCATTTTGATATTTGTTCAAGACTTGGAGTAGTTTTTCCTCTTGTACCCCAGAAATATGTGCATTAATGATAAGGGGTTTTGAACGATGTGGGCCCAAAAACACATATTTTAAAGAATTCAACAGGGGTTTCAAATCTAATTGCAAGCCGAGTTTTGGAATGGGGCTAGTGGTTAGCATGAAATTAGGTGTGGTGGGTGAGGGTGGGTTAGACGATTGCTGCAACTTGGGAGAAGAATTGATTGCAAAACACATATCCACAAAAAGCATTTCCTCAACAAGATTTGAGGTTTCAGAATCTAAGTCGTCGAAGAAATCTGACTCGTGGAATCTTTTGGAAGTCCTAAAGATATCTAATGTGAGTGTCTCTCCACCGCAAGTGATGTCCATTTTACCAGAATTGCAATTTATATTAGCTTTAACAGTGGCAAGGAAGGGTCTTCCAAGAATAATAGGTGCATTTTTTTTAGAGCTTCGGGTACATCAATGTCGAGAACCAAGAAGTTCACAGTAAAGAGGCAATTTTGTATTGTTCCAGGGCGAAATGGGAGGTTTAATATGCATTTGTTGTAGTACACTCCTAAATCACACAACAATCACTTAAATTTATAAACTCAGAATCTAATTGGAGTTCGAGGTCATTCACAAGGAGCAAATGTGGAATCCATGCATTAATCATCATTCAGAATAAATGAGCACAGTAAATTAAGCATTAGACAGAAGATATTCAATGAATAAACTGGTCAGATTAGCATTCAAATATAGATCAATGTATCTCAAAAGATCATGGGATAAAAAAAAATATAAAGACAAAACAATGGTGATTTGAATCACCAATTATTCATCTTAATTAAGCATGTATCCCAAGCATTTATACCATTCAGCAGTATTCTCAATTAATCAACTTAGTTACTTAAATGATCCAACAATACCAGTAGAATCAACCTTAAGCCTTAGAGGACTTAACTTCACATAGCACAACCTCACAGAAGGCACACAAGGGTTCCAAACCTTCTCAAGCCCTTTCAAACACAAAGCCTTCCTCAAGTATAGCTTTCTCAAGCCTTCACAAGCTCAGGGCTAACTCTCTCAGTGGCTAAGTGTCAAGGGCTCTTCCTTCAGCACGTGCCCAAGTCACATAGAGAAAAACCCTCCCCCCTCCTCTCATAAATCTCTCTTCTTTTCTTCTCTCTCAAATAACCAGGGTTTAATCGGGTCAAGTATCAGGTAATTGGATCCTGAAAAGTGGCCAGACTCGCGTGCCATGTGCACGGGTGAGGCGTGAGACTGCAAGGAGGTGCGTGCATGGGGTACCTGATCCCCTGTGTTATTGGGCGAATAGCTCATTTCATAAAATCTACTTAAGCGCCTGTGCGAGTCCTTCACATTTCGAGGTGGGACTATATTCCACCCTCTCTTCACGTGCGCAGCAGTAGGTGAACCCGATGAAATCGATGGAGCTGCTACGGCTTCACGTCTCGATTAGAGCCCTGGGAAGGCTCTTAGGATTGGGCCACAATGTCTGGGAGTTGCAATGAGGTCAGTGCAGGTCGGAGCATGGTGGATAGCACTGGAGATGATGGTGGCGACGACGAGCGACGGCAAACACCTGAAATAGAGAATAAGGCCTCGCGGTCGCGTCAAAATATCTCAGGAGGGTTACCTGGGTACGGCGAATGTGTTAGTGGTGGTTGCATGCGGTGGGGAAGCGTGTGGAGTTTTGGCGAAGTTGAGGAAGGTGTGAGAAAGATGGGTTGGTCAATAGGGTGTTTCAGTGGGTGTGTGGTGGAATTAAGGGGTTTTGATTGTGGAGGCAAGGCGGAGGTTATGGGAGTGTCGCGGTGGTGAGTGGTGGTCTGTGGAGGGCAGATGGCCTCACCAGAGTTCAGTCAGAGAGGAGGAAGATGAAGGCGTTGAGGGCGTATTGGCGGTTGAAATAGGCAGAGAAGGGGATAGGGAGATTCAGGAGAAGGGAAGGAAGGATTATACCTAGCTAGTGGACGAAGGGGATGAGGAGAGGCACTGGCTGTGATTGGTCGGCACCGGAGGGACGAAATCTCCATTGAGGGAAGACGACGGTGACGATGAGGGAGGGAACTCCTGCTATGGCTAGCAAGGAGTGGAGGAAGGGGAGGAAGACGGCGGACCACTTGATTTGTCCGTCTAGTGGTCAGAGGGAGGAGGTCGAGAGTGCTTGCTGGAGTTGCAGTCAGAATTTGCCGGAGGAAGAAAAGAAGGTTTTAGGGCCAAACCAGACTAAAAAATAAGGCATAAAGCTCCAGAGCTTTTATAGATCTCTAGTCGAGCTCTAGACAGGGAAGCAAGCTCAATTTGTCTTCTGCATGAAACACAAAACACCCACAAATTTTGTGGGTTCACTAGGGTTAATAGGTGTGATCTAGGATCCTAAATTGCCTTCAGAGGATTCCTCGTAATGTGAACACTAATCCCACCAAATTTGGTGGGATTTGGTGTTGATTTGAGTAGGATTTGAGGTGGTTAAAAGCTTCTTGGAGGTTGGTTGACCTCCAATAGTGGCAGGGACTTGCTTGCAAAGAAGGTAAGGAAGTTAGGGATTCAATTGCAAGGATTTTCAAAAGTTAGGCGCTTGTCTGAAAGAAATAGAGTTTAAATGGACTAAAATGCAAACTAGGTCAAGATAGACTCTGTTTAGACCCAAATTTTGGTACAAACCTAATGTCGACCCAAGAAATATGATGGTGAAATCAAATTTCAGTTTTGATTAAGTTTGACTAGGCAATTTGCATAGAAACACAAATTAGGGCAGAAATCTATCTGTGTAGGTCCTCTGATTAGACTTTAATGCTCATTTGACCTTAGATTAACCCCTAGCAAACCCTGTGGTTACTCTGCTTTCATGATATGATGTTAAAACTGTAGAATTAACCCTATTTAATGTTCTTCTCTCAGAATGGATATGCAAGGAATTATGGCTCTCAGGCGACTATGTAGGAGCATTTGTCACGTGATTATAACTAAATAAAGATAGTTATGGCTCATGATGATGCTATCATCATGTACCAGAATAATGACATCCTCTACAACTCCTTTTGGGTGAAGAACAGATCGGTCAACAAGTAGAAGGGTGACCTTCACAGGTTTAAGTTCACTGAACTAAAATTCATCAAAAAGTATGGTAGGGATAAAATTAATAGATGCACCTAAGTCTAAGAGGGAGAGATCAAAAGTAGTGTCATTAATGATAGCTGATATTAGTGGGGCACCCGGATCCTTTCTTTTTGAGACAGCTTGCTCTGGACAACAGAGCTAACTATCTTAGAAAGGACCACCTTTCCTAGATTTTTTGGCTACCCTTTTGGTGTATAAATTTCCTTTAAAAATTTTGCGTAGGCAGGAACATATTTAATCACATCTAGGAGAGGAATATTGATTTCCACTTGGCCAAATAATTCATGTAATTGTTCTTCAGTTGGCTCAGTCTTTCTAGGTTTCTTTTTCTTGGAGTTTAATGCCTGTGGGAAGGGTGTTGTGTTTGTGTTATCTTCTTTATCCTGAGAATGAACGAAGGCAGGAAAAATTTTATCTAGGTCCAATTTGTTTTCTCGTGGGGGTCCCATATTATGTGTGGCTTTACCACTTGTTAATGTTACTGCATTGGTAGTGTGATTGCTTTGGTGTGGAAAATGTTGATTTTCTTGTGTGTTATGAAAATCAAGCCAGAATTGAGGTGCAAGATTTATTGGTTGTTGATTCTGTTAACCCTGATTATTCCCGTTTTGAAATTGGTTCCACTGATTTCTAGGGTTAGGGATGGTATGGAGGGCAAATTTCCCATTGGCCTTTGATTGGGCATTACCGTTATTTGGTTTTGTAAATTAGAGACGTCACAGGTAATGTTATTCATTTGTTGCTACATTCCTTGCAGGGTTTTCATTAATTGGTTATTAACATTAGCCTGCAAAGGTTGTTTTTGGCCAAAATTCCCCATTTTATTTGGAAATTGCAGAACTTGATTGGTATTTTTCCAGGAATAATTAGGGTTATTCCTCCAAGTGGGATTATAGAAGTTGGAGGAATTATTTCTGAAATTATCCTGGAGAGTGGAAATATTCTCATTAACTGGGACAAACATGGTAGAATTGTCAAAAGTCCCAGTAAAACCAGGTGTAAGGTTTGGGTTTTGAAATCTGTTTGTGTCGATTTGTTGCAAATTTTCTTTGTGGAGGAGGGTTGGGTTAGGATTGGAGTTAGAAAAGCAAGAGATACGGTTGGTTGAAATAGTGTGGTCATGCATTGAATTTTTCTTCCATTTTCTTTTGATGGATTTACATTTAGTCGAGCCTTTGTGCAAACAGTTGCAAATCGTCTTGTGTGACTAGGAGAGATTGGTGTTGTGTGCCTACTTCATGGACACCTACACAGGAGTTGGCATTTTTGCCAAAGGTGTCCATGGACGAATGGTTGAAAGAGTTTTGGCTCAATTCGTTAAAAAGTTCATAGGCACTTTTGGCATCTTTATTTAAAAATTGCCCCCACATGAGGCATCAACAAATCACCTCAATTGGTCATCAAGACCATGGTAGAATATTTGCACGAGTTGTCAAACTAGCAACTCGTGGTGGGAGTAGCTTCTTATTAAATCCTGAAATCTTTTCCATGCCTCATGCATAGGCTTGCTGGATTTTTGTTGGAAGGTGATTATTACATGGCGTAAAGCGTTAGTTCGACTGATAGGAAAATATTTTTTTAGAAATGCGCTCTTCAATTGTGTCCAGGTAGTGATGGGTTTTCCCACAGTCCTAAACCAATAAGCATCCTTATCTTTAAGGGATGGTGGGAAGAGCCACATTAGCCATAAATCTTTCGGCACATTCCAGGATTTACTGGTTTGGGCGAGGACCGTGAGTTCCTCTAAATGGCTAAATGGGTCTTCTCGAGGAAGGTGATGAAAATGCTTAATAAGGTCTAGGACCGCAGGTTTGATTTCAAACTCTCCATCAGGTATGATCACCCCTGGTCTTTCTTTATAATTTGAGGGATCATAGAAATCCCTCAAGGGAACAGTGGGTTCAGCATTGGGTGGTCAATTATTGGCTAGGTTTGTTAACAGTCCTAGTCAATTGTTTTTGATTCGCTTTGAGTTGTTGGAGTTGGATTACTACCATGAACAACGGGTTGGTGTTGTCAAAATTCAAATTTCCCATCAGATTTTGATGAGGCGGCATTTCAAATTGTAGTTTGGGAACTTCAACTTCAGGTTGTTGAAAATTGGTGTTCCCATTTTGATGGTTAGAAGATGATGGGTTGTTAGCATTTTTTGTATGATTTTTGGCTTTTTCCATTTTTTCTTGATTTTCTGAGGAAAAATCAAACAAACGAGTATGGGCGGTGCGACAGGCCGAAAAATCAGTTGGTCCCTCCAAGTATCGTCAGTCGTGGATACACATAATGGAAGATGGGAGGGGAGGAGAAGTGTGCAAATCAAGCAAAAAAACCTAATTCTATCTTAGGGTTGACTCCTTAGAAACCCAAGACTTGGGAACCTGGAAAGTAAGGGATCAACAAGTGAACCCACTTCTCGAAGATCACCCGATTAGACTAAAGAGGTGGATTGGACCCAAGCATGTCTTGGGAAAATCACCAAGGGCTTGTGTAAACTTGCACCCATCATTTGACTCCCCTCCAAGTCTGTCAGCAAGCTTTCTATGGGAATTAGGAGCGCTTGAAGATTCTTAAATGTCGGATATGATGCTTAAATTTGATGATGTCCTTAAGTGGTCAAATGACTACTTAGTTTAAATTAGGCTTGGGTACCTGAATGTGCACGGGAATGTGGAGGGTGTTGATCGGCGTAATGATCTGTTATTTCAATTTTTTTGGTGTGTGCAAATGTATGTAGTGAATCTAATGCCAAATCAAGTTGTCACACAATTTTTGTTGTTTTTCTGCTTTTAAGATTTGATATTAGGATTGTATTTTAGGGTTTTCTTGTTAAGAGTTCAAAACAAGTTTTGAATTCCACAAACAAAAAGAAATCAAGTTGTGTTGGTTAGGGTAGATTTCCTTTAGAATGTGGGACTACAAATTGAAAGCAAACCCTAATTGAATTGAATCCTTAAGGAGAAATTTTACTATCAGTGAATCTTTTTAGGCTTTTCTTATTAAGGAGTAGTCTAATAGAGCAAACAACACCACTACTGGAAGACAAATCAAATAAGGATTTCAAAAATATTTTTCTGTGATTTTCGGAATTTGTTTGATATTTTTTTGAGATTTTTCTTTGTACTAGTGTCAAAGTCTAGAAATGATACCTGTGGGTATTTTGGAATTTTCAGTAACACCATCGGCTAGAAAAATTTTTGTGATTTGATATGTTTTGCAGAATTTCACATGGATTCCAAAAAGCTAAATTTCACAGAAATTTGACAAGTAGAAAAATTCTTAAAATTTGTGAATAGTAACAAAATAATGAAATTAGAAGAGATAACCGCCCTGTGGTCCACGAATTTAAAAAAAATCTCTACAACTTCAAATTCTTTCAAATTTGGAACAGGTGTTCTTGACTTAATTTGGAATCTTTGGGAGAAATTTCAAGATTTTAGAAGACTTGTGCTATCGAGAATTAATATTTGAATTCTGGAAAGAAGTTTGGACTCGAAAATCAGAACACCAACACCTTGGCTAGAGTGGTGTTAATTAATCAAACAAGCAAATAATGGCTTTTAAAACTCACCACCCTACCTAATTTTAATGTTCTTGATCCTGAAAGCCTAATTTAATAATTTTTTTTGATAGTTTTTAGGAAGAATTATGTGACAAGAAGGATGGCACTTACCTTGAATTTGTGGGAAGACAAGGACTTTAAGCTTTTGCTTCCAAAAATCCCACCTTCTTCCTGTTGTGACTGCACACACAAGAAGAAACAAAGAGAAGGGGATGAGTTTAGTGTGTCAAGGAAGAGAGACAAGTGAATGCAAAGCGATGCCTCCCCGGCAACGACACCAAAAAGTGATCGCGAAAAAGCATGATTTGTAAATTGGGGTTTTTATCATTATAACATGCAATTACGATCGCTTTTAAAATTTGTAAAGATCGTGTACTTGGAAAGTATTCGAGTCATCCCAAGGGAGGTAGGAATGCAATTTGAAATCTCTCACTTGAAATCTAGAAATCAACTTTCTTTTTTAGTTTTGAAATATATAATTTTTTTAGGGTTTTTGAATAAGGGCAAAACGAATGTGGAGAGAACGGTAATTAAAGCTACCTATTTTCTCCAACTCACTCCAAGAACGGGAGTCTTGGAGTAATGGAGGAACAACACACAAGGAACAACACAAGCTATCTATTCAAAAAGTAGAGGAATGCTTCTTGAAATCAAAATTATTTTACAATGGGGTTGGAGAACTCACAAGTAAGAGGGATTCCCACTTGTAATCTCCAACAAAATTTGAACACTACAATACTATGCAAAAAAAAAAATACAAAATAAGATGTATGACAAAGCTTATGAAGAAGATGATGTTGCTGCAGAACTCCCGCTCCAATTCAGGTTGCCCCTGAATTAAAGGAAGCTTGCTCCTGGCTCTCCTTCTCTCAGCAAGCCCTAGGTGGGGCGTGCTTGACTCCTTCAAGAGTGGAAGGTTTCCACTCTTGAACTCCTCCTTAGGGTGGATGAGGACTACCCTATTTGCTCGTCCACTGGATGTCCTCCTTGCCTGGCCTTCCTCCTTAGCTTGGTGAAGACACAAGGTAGAAGAAGGGAAGAAGTTGAAGGCACCGAGGAGATATAGTGTCTCCTTAATCTTCTTCTTCTTCTCCTCTTCTTCTTGGTCGTTGGTAATTGATGGAATGAAGGTGGAAGAATGATATGAATATGTGTAGCCAAGAATGATTGGTTAGGGTAGTTATGGGTGGTATATATATATAGAGTTGTAGGAAGGAGGGTAGGTGTGGTGATGGATGGATGGTTATGATGGGTTTTTAGGAGGTGGTTATGGATCCTAAGGCTAGGGTTCTTTGGGGCAAAAGGAAGGGGCATGTGAATGGTGGTTATGATGGTAGAGAGGCACCATAAAGTGGCACCAACTTTGGGAGGTTAGTAGGGTTGGTGTTTGGCGTGGAGTATGGAGGGCTAGGATAGGCTTTTGAAGTGGTGGTTATAGGATGGAGGGTAGAGATTAAGTGGCGCCATGTGGAAGGGTGTAGGAAGTTGAGTTAAGGTGTGGTTAGGTTCCTTTTGGTGCCAACTATGGGTTCTAGAAGTTGGCTCCAAAAGGAAAGGCTAGGATTGAGTTTTAGGGTTAGGTGTAGGGTTGTGATTGAATGTTATTTCGATGCAAAGATGGAAGGGTGTATGGTGGTGGTGTCTTTTTGTTTTAGTGCCAAAAAGTGGTAGTTGACTGTCGCGAAATGTGTTTGTGTAAAGTCGCTCGTAGCAAGTTTTACGACATCAATTTTAAATAAAAGTTATTAGATGTGAGTCTAAGTGTCAAACATAGGGAGGCAAGATTTCGAATCATTTACTCGCTTCAATGTCACAAAAATATGTCGATTTGTTTGCTTGCAAAATGAATAGAGAAAGAGAGAGAGATAAGAAGAGAAAGAGAGAAAGAGAGAGGGGTGGACATAGGGTTAGAGAATCACAATAACTTGTTGCAAAGACAAGATATCAAAAACGTATTCAATTGATTATCAAATGTCATGTTCAATCAAATATAGATGAATGCTTGAATATAAGGAATATCTACAACTATCAAAGCATTAAAACTAAATGTAAGGTGGTGGATGGCATCGAGACAGCCATGATGGCGAAGGGACTTCCATCGGTAGCTTGGCATCTTCACAACCTTGCTTAGGAGCTCTATGGAGTGGTGGAATTTCTTAGGTACAAATGGGAGGGGTATGTCCCTTTTTATAGTTGAGGAGATGGCTAAAATTCATCCTCTGGTCAATAGTGACATTCAAAATGTCACTATATACCAGCTGCAAGAGTCGCCCTAGCCCCCGCCTTGCGCCTTTAATGCATGCACAACTGCCATCCATTAGATCCGATGGATCGGACGACTAATGATGAGTCCATTTTAATGGACTAATATTACGCCTAAGTAACTTTAATCGTACCGTTTAGGTGTGTTAATAACTGCATTTAAGTTGTAGAATATTTGTATGCATCATAATTTAAGTTTATAACATTCTATAACTTAATATGTAATGATTTTGTTGTTTTTATGTGCAGGAATTATATTTAGAAGGAGAAAGGGTTGGGGAGTAAATTTCCCCAACAACCGACGACATCTTTTCCTTGATCTCCGGCCAGCCACAACTCCTCCCAACATTTATCCGATCTCTCGCCGCCATCCCTCAACAAACATTGCCAAAAATAGCTAAGGGATTTGAAAATCCCTTGATTGGCGCACGCGGGGAGAGAGAGGAGTTAGAAAGGATGCGGAGAAAGGAGAGGAGGCATCTCCCCCCTGGGGAAACGGCATCAAGCGTGCTCTGTGAAGAACTTTCACCATCTTCTCCTCCATACACTGTGGACCAGGATCACCTACCCTTCAACCCTGTAGGCGCCCTTCTCCAGTGCCTCCCCGCAGGCGCATGCCCCTGCAAGCATCTACAGCCACACCCTAGTGCTCTCTGCAGACCGCCTCCCCACCTGCGCTCGCAAGCACGCCTGCCTTCATCCTCCAACCGCAAGCGCCCTGCAGGCACCTCGCACCACCAGCATTTCCACTCCCACGCTGCAGGCACTCGTGCCATCATCTCTACCTACTCCAGCGCACACCGCCTGCACCTGCCTTCAAGCACTGCCCTCGCCTCACCGCGCGCCTGCCGCAACACCCGCGCCTCTGCAAGCACCTGCAGGCATCCGCTCGTGCCCCACTCTAGGCCGTGCCATCTGCAGCACCTCCCCGCAACTGCGCGACCCTGCAAGCGCCTGTAGCAGCACCCTAGCACTCTCTGCAAACCGCCTCGCCACCCCGCCCGCAGGCACACATCTGCAGCACCTCCTCGTAGGTGCGCACCCCTGCAAGCGCCTGCAAGCGTCTGCTCACCATCACCGCAGACCTATGTAGTTGCCACACCCGCTTCAGCGCCTGACGCTCCTAGCAGGTTCCCGCACAACGCCTCCCTCTAGCCGCGCCTAAAGGCGCTGCGTGCCTTCACCACCACCAGCAGCCACCTACAGGCATCGCCCACGCTCCCCTCAGGCAGGCACGCGGCTACAGTAGACAGCCTCCTCCGGCCACTTCTCCTCCGCTGACTGGCCACCTCAGGCCATCTCCGTTGATGCCGCGGCCTCCATCGGATAGCCCTCATCCTCGCCAACCTCCCTAGCGCATCCATCGCCCGCCGGTGCTCTCTCTCTCTCGCGAGGAGGAGAGAGAGCAAATGCTCTATTTTGAACTCAATTAAAATTTACATTCACTGCCATTGCCACCATAATTTGATTTTTATTTATTATTATTATATTATGGCAAAATTGTGCATGCACAATCATATTTTTTGATAATTGCATGTTATTGATATTCACTTGTTTTAAGATTAATTTTGGGATCACACGTGCCCCGATTCTCTCTAGTATACGACACGTGAAAAGTACACAAAATCATCATATAATTATTGAAGATTTCAGTGAGGGAAAAATGCACATATACACTTATCTTTTTAAGTTATTGTGAATCTACTTTCCTTCGCATTTTATGCCAGATTTGAATAGGGATTTTGTACTTATCCGAAAGAATATAAAATAATCAAGGGTTTATTGCATAATTGCCTCCCTGTGGACACGACCCGCTCTTCTGTGAGTGGTTATTTTTAATTTTTTGATTAGTCAATTTTTTTCCACCACTTAAATACTACAATGCAAAGCAGAAAGTCGACTTATCAAATTGGCGCCGTTGCCGGGGAAACAACAGACGCAATAGATTTACTTCATTATTTTTAAATATTCTGAGTTGCGAAATTATCTGATCAATTTTTTTTTACTGTGCGAGGAATCTGAAGAGGAGACGAGGCACAACAGAGCGGTGACAGCAACCACGAGTTAAGCCACACGAGAAAAAGACGAAGGAGACAAAGATCCTATTTTCGCAGAGGATTCTCCGTCGTCACAAATTTATTTCTATCTTTTCTCCCTTGTAGTAATTGGGGCTGAATTTTTGGGGGTTTGTCCCCGCATTTTTTAGCTACTATGGCTTACAATATTTTTGGTGCATGCGTGATTCTATTTTCTGCTTGCCTACTTTTAAAATCAACAAAGAAAATATCGAGCTGCCTATTTAGAAGTTGCATGCCCTTAGGTGCGTGCATTTAGGGGTGATTGAGCAGCACATTAGATCTTATTATTGCATTGCAAGCATATTAGCACGAAGATCGCTGGAGACAGGCACATCTTTCTAACTTTTGCATCAGCTCCTGTTCACACATTTGCATTCAAATTTAAATTCAAGACCACCAAGTTATTTGAATTTACTAATTCAGTGGTCACATAACTAAAAGTGGAACTAATAATCAGATTCAACCCTAAAAGCAATTCACATTTGATCTTACTCTAAGGGACTTGTCTGCGATTTCAAAAGAAATTACAAAGATTTGCGGTGTGTTGCACACTTCTGACACTGAGCACACACATTAGGCACCGCACTAAGGCTCGATCCCTTAAGGCTACAGGCACCAATCTCTTTATCGGTGCAGACCCTCCTATTGTGCTTTGTGGTGGTGGTGATACTATCTTTTGACCAAGTGTTTTGATACTCCACGGAGGGGGACACCGCTTAAAGGAACAAAAGGCTAGTTAAGGGGCACCGCATACGCATCGCCTCAAAGGAAGGGTTTACCCTACTTTCATCCCTTTGTTCATCCTTGAAGTAACTTCTCACTTGATCACCTGGGAGTATCATCCAAGCAGAGTATAGGTCCTAGGGCACTCGAAGGTTGAATTAAGGCACGTAATTACAGTGAAAAACTTGTTTGGCCATTTATATTAACTAACTCGACATCCACAATACAGAAGGTTAAGATTTCAAGTCCACACCCGTCTTATACCACTTACGTGGGAACGAAGGGATAAGTCTTGATCTTTTGACTTATCTTTGCAGTGGAGGTTTAACTTAATAAAAAAAAACATGAATTGTGTTTTGTACGCTTGGTAGACGCTCTCTTGAGGGTAGTCTAGTGTTTGATCCTGAGCCTGAGAGAATTCTTAGGAGAGCTCACCTAGGAGAGGAAAGAATGGCTGAGCAAGGTGCAAATCAACAAAGAACCCTAAGGGACTATTTTATTCCAACTAACCAACCTGCACAAGCACTAAGACGACCGGTAGGGGATAATCTGTATGAGATCAAGAGCAGTACCATATCTCTATTGCCCTCTTTTTATGGTACTACTAGGGAGGACCCCTATCGGCATTTGGAGGAATTCACCGAGGTTTGTTCCACGGTGAAGCTCCAGTGCTTTACTGATGAAGCCCTGATGAGGACTCTATTTCCTTTCTCCCTAAAGGATAAGGCCAAGCACTGGTATCATACCCTAGATGCAAGGGTAAATGATTGGGCCACCCTTAAGGGAGAATTTTTAAAAAAGTATTTTCCTATGAGTAAAACCAACCATTACAAAAGAGAGATTATGGGTTTTACTCAATAGGAAGGGGAGCAATTTCATGAGACTTGGGAGTGCTTTAATGACCTTCTTAGGTTATGCCCCCACCATCATGTGCCAAGATGGCAGTTGGTCGAAAGGTTGAATAACGAATTATCTGAAAGGCATAGGCAAACCATTGATGCAGCCTGTGCAGGAACCTTCATGACCAGAACTGAGGATGAAGCCTGGGCATTATTTGAAACATTAAGCGACAACTCCATACATCTGTCCTCTGCCTATCAAGAAAGAAAACCATCAATCTTGCAGAGGAAGATAGAGGCCCATGAAGCTGGGGCTTCTCAGGATTTGGCTTATCAGATTCAACTATTGAATAAAAACTTTGATAGGCTTTTAGCAAACCCCAGCATGAACCCGCAAGCAGCCTCTATTTTTCAGGCCTTAAGAGAATGCTCCATTTGCCAAAGCATAATGCACGCCACTGCAGAGTGCCATCAGGCAAACCAATTCCCTATGTTGATTCAGGCCGACTTGAACGCGGCCCAAGGTTTCCGCCCCCTCGCAATAACCCTTACTCCAACACTTATAATCCAGGGTGGCGGAACCATCCAAACTTCTCTTGGAATCAAGGTGATGCTTCTAACTCAGGGAATACTAGACCCTTACCTCCCCAGCCCACATACCAACCTTCGTATGAAAATCCTCCTCCGAATAAGCCCTCTGAGATGGATGAACTGAAGGCTATGATGAAAGCAATGCAAGAGCATCGGAATATGGTTATCCAATCTCAGAATAAGATGATTACTGATATGCAATCTCAAATTGGTCATCTTACTGATGCAGTTAGGCAACGTGATCCGGGGAAGCTGCCTAGCTCTTCTGAGGAGAACCCTAAGGGCAAGGGGGTTGTATTCAGGCAGCACGCCCAAGCAGTGACCGTGTTGAGGAATGGAAAAAAGATTGACAAGCCTGATAACACTCCTATGGTTACATCTCAGAATTCCCCTTCCACACCTGACCCGACTTCCATTTCACCCGAGGAAGAGCCACACCACTCTCCCTCACACAAAATCACCCACAATGAGGATGTCGTCCTTCCACCACCCCTTCTGGCCATGACAACCCCTCTACCCAGAAGCCGAGAGTGCCCTATCGAGAGCGCCTATCTGCTCCTAGGGAATCTTCTGTTGGCTCATCTGGAGCCAAGGATAGGATGGAAGAGATCATGGATACTTTTAGGCAAGTCCAAATTAACTTGCCTCTGTTGGAAGCAATTAAACAGATTCCGTCCTATGCCAAGTTTCTGAAGGACCTGTGCACCCAAAAGCGTCGATCTAGGAAATAGGTCCAAACCAAGGTCATCCTACCTGACCATGTTAGCTCAGTACTCCAGCATGGAACACCCCCCAAAATGAAAGACCTAGGGGCCCCGTATATTTCAGTGGTTATAGGTAACCAACACATTGACGAGGCTCTGCTCGATCTGGGTGCGGGGTAAACATTCTACCGAGCTCTGTCTATGACCTTTTGGGAGGAGGAAAGCTGAAGCCCAGTCCAATAATCCTCCAGGTTGCAGACAGATCACTTAAGACACCGCGAGGATTGTTGGAAGATGTCCTTGTGAGAGTGGAGGATTTCTTCTTCCCTGTTGACTTTCTGGTACTTGATACTGACCCATCTAATAAGCCTACAAAGCCATCCATTATTCTGGGACGCCCCTTCTTGGCCACAGCCAATGCCTCTATAAATTGTAGATCCGGGGCACTTAAAATGGGCTTTGGGAACAAGAAGATCCGGTTGAATGTTTTTGATACTTACAAGCAACCCAGATTTGAAGATTGTTCTCAGATTGAGGTCGTTGATGAAATAATTGAAGAGACTACTCCAGCACTCTTATGTAGAGATCCCCTTCAGAAGGTCATATCTCAGGACCATCCCTCAATTATTAAAGAAACTGAAAGGAAAATGCCCGAACTAGAAGAGTTGTTGGGGATACACATTGAGTCTCTGTCCCCACCCTAGACTGTGAAGGTAGATCCATTGCCTGAGGCAGGAACATCTCAACTAAAACCCTCAATCCAAAAGGCTCTTGAATTGGAGTTGAAACCCCTCCTGAGCACATTGAAATATGCTTTCCTTGGCCCTAATAACACGCTCCCCATTATTATCTCATCTGCATTATCTGAATTGCAAGAGGGAGCTCTACTTGAGTGCTTACAAAGGCACAAGGAAGCAATTGCCTGGACAATTGCTGATATTAAGGGTGTTGATCCCTCTCTTTGCATGCATCATATATACACAGACAAATCTGTGAAGCCTTTCCGAGACATGTAGAGAAGGCTCAATCCAAATATACGGGAGGTTGTTAAAAAGGAGATTCTGAAATGGCTGGATGCAGGGATTATCTATCCCATTTCAGATAGTAAATGGGTCAGTCCTATTCACGTAGTTCCGAAAAAGGTAGGAATCGCTGTGGAGGAGAATGACCAAGGAGAACTGGTGACCATTAGACCCTCAACTGGTTGGAGGGTCTGCATTGATTACCACCATTTAAACACGGCTACCCAGAAAGACCATTTCCCCTTACCGTTTATCGATCAAATTCTAGAACGATTGGCGGGGAACAAGTACTTTTGTTTTCTTGATGGGTACTCTGGGTACAATCAGATAGCCATTTTTTCTGATGATCAGGAGCGTACCACCTTCACGAGTCCTTATGGCACTTTTGCGTTCCGCCGAATGCCATTCGGGTTATGTAATGCTCCTGCCACTTTCCAATGCTGTATGATGGCTATCTTTTCTGATATGATCAACGAGTTCGTTGAAATTTTCATGGATGACTTCTCCATTAATGGCTCGTCATTTGACCTATACCTTTCGCACCTTGATAGAGTCTTCACCCGTTGCGAAGAGGCAAAGCTGGTGCTTAGCTGGGAGAAAAGCCACTTTATGGTCCAGCAAAGCATTATGTTAGGGTATATAGTTTCTGAGAGAGGATTAGAGGTGGACACCGCAAAAATCGATTCCATCTCTAAGCTTCCATTGCCCGCCAATGTTCGTCAGGTTAGATCTTTCCTTGGCCATGCTGGATTTTATAGGCGCTTCATTAGAGATTTCAGTAAAATCTCTAAGCCACTCTGCGACCTATTAGCGAAGGATGTCTCCTTTGATTTTGATGATAGATGTGGCGAGGCTTTCCAAGTTTTGAAGAAAGCCCTCATTACCGCGCCGATTCTCCAAGCACCAGATTGGACCCTCCCATTTAAGCTTATGTGCGATGCCTCTGATTTTGCAGTGGGAGCAGTCTTAGGTCAAAGGGTTGATGGCAAACCTCATGTGCTGCATTATGCCAGCAAGACCCTTACGAATCCTCAGCAAAACTACACGGTCACTGAAAAGGAATTACTTGCTGTAGTATTTGCTTTGGAAAAGTTTCGATCTTATCTTTTGTGATCCAAGGTTGTGGTGTTCACTGATCATTCAGCCCTTAAGCATCTTCTGGCTAAAAAGGACACCAAACTTCGCCTAAGTCATTAGATTCTGCTACTCCAAGAATTTGACCTGGAAATTGAAGACAAGAAAGGAGTTGAGAATGTGGTAGCAGACCATTTGTCTAGGATCCCTATTGAGGCATCAAACCCTGCTACCGGTATTCAAGAGACATTCCCTGATGAGTCTCTAATGGTCATGGAAGCTAAAACTCCTTGGTTCGATGACATAGTAAACTATCTAGTCATGGGCATTACCCCCAGTACTTGGGACAAGCAGAAGCGAGACAGGTTTCTCGCCAACGCTAAATTTTATCACTGGGAGGAACCCAAGCTTTTTAGAATAGGCCCTGACCAGCTGTTTCGCCATTGCATCCTTGATGAAGAATAAAGAAGTGTTCTGAGTTTCTGCCATGACCTCCATTGTGGGGGACATTTTAGTGGGAAGAAGACTACCCATAAGGTTCTTTAGTCTAGTTTTTGGTGGCCCACATTATTCCGAGATGCACATACATATGTGGGCGCATGTCTACATTGCCAGTAGACAGGAACCATTGGAAAAAGGGATGAGATGCCCCAACAACCTATCCTCCTTATTGAAATCTTTGATATTTGGGGCATTAACTTCATGGGTCCCTTTCCTGTGTCCTTCGGATATGAATACATCCCTATGGCTGTTGACTATGTATCAAAGTGGATAGAAGCCATACCCATGCGAACCAATGACCATTCCGTGGTCTTGGGCTTTGTTAAGGCTAATATCATTTCTTGATATGGGTGCCCAAGGACAATCATAAGTGATGGAGGACCTCACTTTAAGAATGTACACTTCACAAGACTACTCCAAAATTTGGGAGTCAACCACATGATAGCCACACCTTATCATCCCCAAATGAGTGGACAAGTTGAAGTGTCTAATAGGGAGATTAAGCGAATTTTAGAAAAAACTGTCAGGTCTGATTGGAAGGATTGGTCTAAAAAACTAAATGATGCTCTTTGGGCCTACAAAACTACGTATAAGACTCCCTTGGGCATGTCTCCTTTCCGTCTTGTCTACGGAAAAGTGTGCCACCTTCCCGTTGAAATCCAACATAAAGCTTATTGGGCTATTAAAAACGTTAACTTAAATCTGGATAAAGTGGGAAAAGCATGTATGTTAGAATTAAGTGAGCTTGAGGAGCTTCGTAATGAAGCTTATGAAACTTCTCAAGCTTACAAGCAATGTACAAAAGTCTTCCATGACAAGCACGTCATTAGAAAGACTTTTGAGCCCAACCAGTGGGTCTGGCTTTTCAATTCTAGACTTAAATTATTTCCTGGGAAGCTCAAGTCCCGCTAAGATGGGCCATACGTTGTTATTAATACTTTCCCTCATGGAGCTGTAGAGATTAGGAACCCTATTTCAAGAACGAGCTTTAAAGTAAATGGCCAGCGACTTAAACCGTATATTACTCTTTCAGATGGCCAGGTTTTGGACGCACTACGGCCTGAGGAGCCTTAGCTCCTCCCACTCTCCTCCTCAGGTGATATTCTTCTGTCTGTATTTTTCCAATGAGGACATTGTCAGTCTTAGGCATGGGGGTATAACCTGAGAATGTTTATAGCATTTATAAATATTTACATACATATTTATCTATATATATACATAATTCCTCTTTTCTTGAGCTGAATGGGTTAGTCCTTAGCAAAATACATTTGTCATTGGAGGTTTTTCTTCCCGAATTATTTCTTAAGTTTAGAATCCAGTACATTTATTTCACGTGCACATAGACTTGGTAATGGATCCTTGAGGAAAACCAATAAGCATTTGCAATCCACTGAACCCTTGGACAGTTCATAGGGAGTCAGGCATACTATCTTCTAGTAGATCCACCTCATATTTGTGAGAAGAAAGTAGAGAGATTACTGGTGCGCTAAGTCTAGTGCAAGGACTCTTAAGTTGTGGATAGTTAGATGATGATACTTCAGAGTTAGGCGTAGTTTTCACTCTCTGTTCCTGTGTGAGTACTTTGTGTTTCCTGAGAGTCACCAAATAAGGCAGATACACAGAGATTGAGTCTTAATAAAGCTATAACTGTGGTGGATGGTTACGACCGTCCTTCATAGAGTCCTCGGCTGAAGGAGGGTAATAGTGTCAATGGTTAGAAATACGCCTGTCCTATCCATTCCTTCCCGGTGTCGAGAATAGGTACTTCCATCAAATAAGCCACACAACTTCCTCTTGACCATCATCATCCTTAATAATGCCTTGTAAATAAATTCCATATTGTGTTGTGTTGATTGAAAAAGAAACAAAAACAAGATGAAATAAAAAAAAAGAGAGAAAAGAAGAAGAAAAAGAAGAAAAAAAAAGAACAAAAAGAAGAAATAGTTATATTACAAAAAAAAAAAGTCCAAGTTTATGATGTAACACTATTTCTTAGGCAACAGAACACCTATCGCGTTCCACCAAATATGACCCATACCTACCTTCTAGTATTTCTGATCGCCTGAATACTGGTTGAGGACTCTAACTTAGTTGTAGAGTTATTAGGACTTTAATTGAAGTGTGGATGCCATGTGAGGCCACCAAATAGTGAGTACAATTTCTAAATCTGGCAAGATTTTTGATCTCAGAAAGAAAGAAAAGAGGGAGTGCCCAGGAACATCAAGAGAGCACAATTGTGTAGCCTCTCTCAAAGTTGACTTGTCTAATAGTCTAGAGATCTAGAGTATGTAGTACTAGACTATATATAGCACCAGAAGAGTATGTGCCACCAAATACAAATCCATTCAACTCAATATCTCCTACCTTAGCCAAATGCCGGGGTCAAATTATAGATTATCCTCTGCTTTATCCCCGAGGGAAGTAGTTGCCTATCTCGACGTAATATTTACCAAGGGTGAAGTACGAATTTCCAATTCGAATTGGCTCTTTCACTTGGATCTGTTACCTAGGCTATCAGCACTTCACATTTGTTTGGATTTCTAATGTTTTGAAGTAAGAAAAGAAGAAATCTTCTGATTACTTCTATTTTTTTTCATTTTTGCTAGGGACTAGCAAATCTTAGGCATGGGGGTATTTGATGAGTCCATTTTAATGGACTAATATTATGCCTAAGTAACTTTAATCGTACCATTTAGGTGTGTTAATAATTGCAATTAAGTTGTAGAATACTTGTATGCATCATGATTTAAGTTTATAACATTCTATAACTTAATATGTAATGATTTTGTTGTTTTTATGTGCAGGAATTATATTGAGAAAGAGCAAGGGTTGGGGAGTAAATTTCCCCAACAACCAGCGGCATCTTTTCCCTGATCTCCAGCCAGCCGCAACTCCTCCCAACATTTATCCGATCTCTCGCCACCCTCCCTCAACAAACGTTGCCAAAAATAGCTAAGGGATTTGAAAATCCCTTGATTAGCACACACGGGGAGAAAGAGGAGTTAAAAAGCACGTGGAGAAAGGAGAGGAGGCATCTCCCCCTGGGGAAACGGCATCAAGCGTGCTCTGTGAACTTTCACCATCTTCTCCTGCATGCACTGTGGGCCAGGATCACCTACCCTTCAACCCTGCAGGTGCCCTTCTTCAGCGCCTCCCCGCAGGCGTGTGCCCCTACAAGCGTCTGCAGCCTCGCCCTAGTGCTCTCTGCAAACCGCCTCACCACCTGCGCCCGCAAGCATGCCCGCCTTCATCATCCAACCACACCAAGCGCCCTGTAAGCGCCCTGCACCACTAGTGTTTCCCCTCCCACGCTGCAGGCACTCACACCATCATCTCTACCTACTCCAGCACACACCGCCTGCACTCGCCTTCGAGCACTGCCCTCGCCTCACCATGCGCCTACCACAGCACCTGCACCTCTGTAAGCGCCTGCAAGCATCCACTCTCGCCCCACTCCAGGCCACGCCATCTGGAGCACCTCCCTACAGGCGTGCACCCCTGCAAGCGCCTACAGCCATGCCTTAGCGCTCTCTGCAGACCACCTCGCCACCCGCACCTGCAGGCACACATCTGCAGCACCTCCCCGCAGGTGCACGCCTTTGCAAGCACCTGCAAGCATCCACCTGCCATCACTGGAGGCCTGCGCAGCCGGCGCACTCGCTTTTGTGCCTAGCGCTCCCCGCAGGCTCCCGCACAATGCCTCCCTCCAGCCGCGCCTAAAGGCGCTACGCGCCTTCACCACCACCATCACCCACCTGTAGGCATCGCACATGCTCCCCGCAAGCAAGCGCGCGGCAACAGCAAACAGCCTCCTTCGGCCAATTCTCCGCTGGCCAGCCACCTCCAGCCATCTCCGTCAATGCTGTGGCCTCCATCGGATAGCCCTCATCTTCGCCGACCTCCCTAGCGTGTCCACCGCCTGCCGGTGCTCTCTCTCTCTCGCGAGGAGGAGAGAGAGCAAATGCTCTGTGTTGAACTCAATTAAAATTTACATTCACTGCCATTGCCACCATAATTTGATTTTTATTTATTATTATTATATTATGGCAAAATTGCACATGCACACTCATATTTTCTTATAATTGCATGTTATTGATATTCACTTATTTTAAGATTGATTTTGGGATAACACGTGCCCCAATTCTCTCTAGTATATGACACATGAAAATTACACAAAATCATCATATAATTATTGAAGATTTCAATGAGGTAAAACTGCACATATACCCTTATCTTTTTAAGTTCTTGTGAATCTGCTTTCCTTCGCATTTTGAATAGGGATTTTGCATTTATCCGAAAGAATATAAAATAATCAAGAGTTTATTGCATAATTGCCTCCCTGTGGACACGACTTGCTCTTCTATGAGTGGTTATTTTTAATTTTTTTGATTATTCAATTTTTTTCCACCACTTAAATACTACAACGCAAAGCGGAAAGTCGACTTGTCAACTAAGATCGCATCTCGCCCACTGCCTCAGATCGCACCCCGCACGTGTTGGATTGGGCATGCTCAAGCGCATGATCGTGTGAAGGGCTGGATGGCGCTCAACGCACCCGTTTCTTGATGGCATGCCATGGAAGGTGAGGTGGGATTCAATCCCTCGCTGCTTGCTTGCAAGTGGCTTGCCCACCTGCTGTGCTACAAGCGCGATTGGTCGCGAAGACGACGAGGTACTGGAGCAATGGCGACCGTTGGATGATGATCGTATGGTGGTGATCGCACGATGAAGGATCAGCTAAAGCGTGATGGAGAGAGGAAGCGGGTGCCACGTGTCGCATTTGGGGTCGTTGATCAGTAGATCAACGGTCAGAACTTCTCAGGCTTGTTGTGGGAGCTATGGAGGTCGGATTGAGGTGATTTTGTGTCTGTTGGACTTCGTTCGTCGATCCAAATCCATCCGTATGGTTCGATTGCTCATCTGAGACCTGTTTCAATATGGACTTGCACACAAGGTCATTAAACATTGATTTTAAGCAACTTAAATGTAAAGATCATGCAATATGCTTGCAATGCTCCCAAGCCCGTTATAATATGTCATTATTGCACAAGTACCCTCAAAATTGACTCTAATTGATAATATTAACATTGATAATTTTAGAGTCATCATACCCCATAGCCACTTCTTGCTAGCCCCTAGCAAGGTTTAACCTAAATGCTATTTACAACTAGGAATTGATCACTTAGGTAGAAGTTACTTATCAACCAGAGGAGATTTCTACTAAGAACCTAACTCACAAAGACTCAACAGTGCCCGATTTTCCTGCCAAAATGCTGACCGCCTGAGTCCTCGCCTTATTTTATATAGAAGCAACTATATATTTTTTTCTTTTTCATCTTTTCTAATTTTTTGGATTTTTGGAGTTGAGGATTTTTGGGTAACTTTTTACAGCTATCCAACCCACCCAAGACTCGAAAAGGACTCTTAGTACTAAGAATTTTATTGTGAAAGTGATAGACTCACTCCACGGCAATTGAAACGGACTTCGGATTTCTACGCCTCTAGGTGACCTAAAAAGAAATCTGCCTTAAGGTTTATCCTTCTGATCGGTAGCTTTCTTCCTACCTTTTTATTTTTTATGGGGTCAACACAAGGGTGAACCGAATGTATATCTCCCCGGTTTTATTCTACTCCCCCGCTTCTTCCCTAAGTGTTTTGGGAATTATTTGTGCATTTTGTGAGTTGGGCTCCTGATAACCGGCCGATAAGCTGTTACCATCGGCAACTTGCCAACCATACTCGTGCTGTGAAATGTGGCCTATTTATTTTTTTTATTTTATCCTTTTTCTATCTTTTATATATTTTTTCTTTTTGAGTATCATTTATTTTTCTGGTAGGTAGCTTCCCTAATCTAAGATTTATCTAAAGGTAATAAAAGAAAATGGTCCAGTGGCTGAGCTCTGGACAACCGGCCGATGAGCTGTTACCACCGACCACTTGCCAGCCATACCACCCTAGAAGTTCATTAGCTACCCAACTTCTGTTAGAACTGTCGATGAGTATGTCAGTGCAAAATGTGTGTAAATGCTTAGACTAAAAATTCCCCTAAATTAGAGGGTGGGTTGATAAGTCATATACTTATCACCCTATTTTATTGACCAGATTAATATACATTGTGGTGGCAAGGACTCATAACCAAGTCCACATTTTAGTTGACACCCGGACTGATTAAGTCCAAGACCTGAAGAGTCTACGCATTTAGGTCCCTAACATATCATTTCCTAAAGTTGACAAGCTCCTAATACCAAAGTTTTCTTTTCCTTTTTTTTTTTGATATAAAAAGAAATTAGTTCAAGCTGACAATTTGTACTCAGAACATATGAATTACCACCCCTCCATGCTTAAGTTAGATAATGTCCTCATTGGAAAATGAATGTATGCAATGGAGTAAGGAAGGAAATTACTTGAGTTTCAACAGTTAATCCAATCAACTTGAATCCTCTGGGTTGCCTCCCAGTAAGCACTGAGTTTATTGCCTCCAGTTGGGCGAAGTTCTAGTTCAACCCTCATTGAGGGTTACAACTTCCTTTGGGGGAATCTGGACAAGAAAGTGTTTCAATCTTCGGCCATTAATGGTAAAGGTTTGCCCAATCTTGGGATTAGCAATTTCTACTGCCCCATTGGGATAAGGTCTGACCACTTGATACGGTCCCGTCCACTTAGATCTCAGTTTCTTGGGAAAAAGCTTAAGTTTTGCATCAAACAGCCAGACTTACTTATTCGGCTTGATGGTTTCCTATTAATGTGCTTGTCATGGATGGCTTTCATCTTCTCCTTATAAATTCGATTGTTCTCATAAGCGTCCCGATGTATTTCCTCGAGCTCGAAGAGTTGGAGCTTCCTTTGAGTTCTGGCCATTTGGGAATCCATCTTGCACCGCTTAAAAGCCCAGCATGCCTGGTGCTCCAACTCTACCGGAAGGTGACAGGCTTTGCCAAAGACTAATCGATATGGTGACATGCCTATTGGAGTCTTAAAGTGGTCCTGTATGCCTAAAGGGCATCATCCAATCATGTGGACCAATCCTTCCGGTTAGGTTCAGGGTCATGTGGTCTTAAGCTGCCTGTTTGAGACCTCTGTTTGCTCATTCCTTTGCGGGTGATACGGGGTGGAAATGCGGTGAGTGACCCCGTATTTCATAAGTAAGGCACGAAATTGGGCATTAATGAAGTGACTCCCACCATCCCTGATCATGGCTTTAGGTATACCAAACCAGGAAAAAATATTTTTCTTAACAAAGTCCATGACAGCCTTATGGTCACATTTTCGGGTGGGTATAACTTCAATCCATTTCGAGACGTAGTCCACTGAGACTAATATATACTCAAAACCATTTGATGGTGGGAAGGGACCCATGAAATCAATGCCCTAGACAAAATTTTGATGATCAGAATGGGTTGTAGAGGCATCATATCTTTCTTGGTCATAGTCCCTAAGGTCTAGCACCTAGTGCAAGTCTTCGCAAAGTTATGTGCATCCTTGTATAATGATGGCCAGTAAAAATCTGACTACAAAACTTTTGCAGCTGTTTGCTTCCCAGAGAAGTGGGCACCACAGGCTTGGTCATGACAAAAGGATAGCACACATTGAACTTCCTCTTCATGAATACACCTTCTAATGATTTGGTTAGCACAAAGTCTAAATAGCATAGGATCATCCCAAAAATAATGCTTGGCCTTAGCCAAGAACTTATCCTGCTGCTGTCTAGACCAACCATGTAGAGTCTACCCTGCCACTAAATAATTGGCTAAGTCTGCATATTAGGGTAGACTCTTTCCATGCACGACTAGAAGTTGTTCACCAGGAAATGTGTCGATTAAGGGCAATGAGGGTCCAATGTGTTCCGGGTGAAGTCTGCATAAGTGGTCGGCTACAACATTCTTAGATTCAGCTTTGTCGCGTATTTCCAGGTCAAACTCTTACAAGAGCAAGACCCATCTGATTAGCTTGGGCTTAGCATTCTTTTTGGCAAACAAATGCCAGATAGCCGAGTGGTTAGTGTAAATAGTTACGTGCGATCCTAGAAGGTATGATCTGAACTTTTCTAATCCAAAACCTACGATGAGCAGTTCTTTCTTCGTGACAGTGTAATTCCATTGAGCCTCATCCAAGGTTTTGCTCGTGTAGTAGATCACCATGGGTTTTTTCTCTTGTCTTTGTCCTAGGACTGTTCCAACAGTGAAATCTGATGCATCGTACATTATCTCAAAGTCCTGGGACTAGTTTGGGGGTTGTAAAATAGGTGCAGTTGAGACTGTATCCCTAAGGGTGGTGTAAGCCTTGATGTAATCAGGTGACATGTCAAAAAGTACATCGTTGGCTAGATGGTCAGTCGAGGGCTTGGAAAGTTTGGAAAAATCCTTTATGAACCTTCTATAGAAGCCAACATGTCCTAGGAACGATTTGATTTGCTTGACCGAGCTAGGAGGCGAACGTTTGGAAATTAAATCAACCTTAGCTCGGTCAACTTCTATGCCCCTATGCGAGACGATGTGAATGAGGACAATCCCTTCCTAAACCATAAAATGGCTCTTTTCCTAGCTTAAAACCAGGTTGACCTCGATACATCATTTCAGGATTTTCTCTAGGTTACTAAGGCAATGGTCGAATGAGTCTCCAAAAATAGAGAAATCATCCATAAAGACCTCAACATATTCACCCACCATCTCCGAGAAGATGGCTAACATGCAACGCTAAAAGGTAGCAAGTGCATTGCATAACCCGAATGGCATACGACAGAATGCAAATGTGCCATACGAGCAAGTGAATGTGGTCTTCTCTTCGTCCTCTAGTGCAATAGCAACTTGATTATATCCTGAATATCCATCCAGGAAGTAGAAATATTTTCGCCCTACCAATCGTTCGAGAATCTAATCAATGAATGGTAGGGGAAATGGTCTTTTTTAGTGGCCTCATTAAGCTTCCGATAGTCAATGCACACCAGCCACGTGGTGGTGGTGTGGGTAGAGATGGATTCACCTTGGTCATTTGTGACCACAGTGAGTCCGACCTTCTTTGGTACCACTTGTGTAGGGCTCACCTAGGGGCTATCGAAAATCGGGTAGATGATTTCTGCATCAAGCCAATTGATTATTTCTTTTTTAACAACCTCACACATATTCGGGTTCAATCGCCTTTGCATCTGGCAAGTAGGTCGAGCCCCATCTTCCAAATAAATCTTATGAGTGAAATAAGTAAGGCTAATTCCTCCTAAGTCAGAAATTGTCCACCAATATCTGCCTGATGTTCAGAAAGGGTAGTAGTCAACCGAAGTTCTTACTCCATGGTTAGGTGTGCATTGATAATCACAGGGAAAGTCTGATCAGGTCCTAGGAAGGTGTACTTAAGGTTGTTGGGCAAAGGTTTCAATTCAGGTACAGGTGGGATAATGTTTGACAGGTAAGGGAAGGGCGGAAGTTGATTAACATCAATCTCCTCAAATGGAGGTTGCCAGTGGTAATCAATTATGTAGATTTCAACCTCCAAATATTGGGATGGGTTAGAGTGGTCAATAGCTGGTTGAATCAGATGGTCTTCTAAAGGGCTTATAGTCAGGCATTCTTGAACCAGGGTTTCCACAGGATCGCATTCCTCAGCCCAACAATAATCAAATGACTTTGTTTCCTTGAAGATATCCAATTGCATCTTCCTATCTCCGAAGGCAATTTCCATACATCTCGTGTCGCAATCAATATTAGCCTTGGCTGTATCCAAAAAAGGTCTACCTAGAATGATGGGTGTGTTCTGTAGTTGTTCGGGGACTTCCATGTCAAGGACTAAAAAGTCAACTGGGAAGTAGAAGTCCTTAGCCCGAACAATTACATCCTCAACTACCCCTTTTCGGGTTTTCACGGATCAATCGGCCAATTGGATAGTCATAGGTGTGGGTTTTAACTCTCAAAATCCAAACTGGTGATAAAGAATTGTCGAGAATAAGTTAATCAAGGCACCTAAGTCCAAGAGCTCTCTATTAAACGTCATGTCACCAATATTACATGATATCAGAGGTGCTCTGGGGTTAGTTCTTTTAGGAGGTAGGCTACTCAATATCACTGAACTAGCTTGTTCTGAGAGTACTACCTTCCTAGGTGCTTGGGTTCTTGGCTTACAGTTGGGTGTGCAAACATCCTTCAAAAGCATTGCGTAAGCTGAGATATGTTTGATTGCATTGAGGAGAGGTATATTGATATGAACTTGCTTGAAAATTTCCAACAACTCCTCATTCTCAGCCACATTTTTCTTCTTCTTTACTTTGTCCAAGGCTTCAGGGTATGGGATTTGGATTTGAACTAGGTTAGGCTCCTGATCCTTGGGTTCCTCCTGCTCATCCTCATAATCAAGCATCTCAAGTAGAGAAGTCATGGGAGGGGTTGGCCATTTGGCATCCTGGGTTTGAGTGCCGCTTCTCAAGGTAACCACATTGACTGAGGCATTGGAACTAGGGTTAGGTCCTTGAGAAGAAGAAGAGGTAGCAAACTGGCTGGGAGGTGTTTGTGGGGGTTGTTGAATCATATGAGGTTGCCCCTAGTTTGGCTGGAACCCTTAAGGATTGTGGCCTCTGTTCATTACATTCCTTGGGTTCGATTGTGGTTGAGAAGGAAGGGACCCCTATTATTTGTTATCCAACAACTACCTCAACTGTCCCTTCACTAATGCCATCTCCTCCTGATGTTTCTGATTCATATCAGCCATCATTTTAATCAGGGTGTCCATTTGGTTTTACTGCGTAGGAGCTGCCCTATTCTGGTTATAGGGTGGTTTGGTAGGTGGACTAAGCTGATAGGAGGGAGGGTTTTGCCTAGGTTGGTTCTGGAATTGGTTCGGTTATTGATTCGACCAGGCGAAGTTTGGGTGGTTGCACCATCCAGGGTTGTAAGTGTTGGAGAAAGGGTTAGGCTTAGAATATCCCTAGATGTTATGGGCATCTTCGAAGGTAGAAGGTGCCGAGGGGGAGGAAAAAGAATAATCAGAGTTTGAGGGAGCAAAGGTCACTCCCTGGAACATGGCCAGGGGTTGTTCTAGGTGCATCCCTCCCTGGAACATGGTCAGGGGTTGTTCTAGGTGCATTTGATTCATAGACTGAACTAGGTCCACATTGTTTATTCCCTTCCCTAGAGAGAAGGTCTACAATGGGGTTTGGGATTAATTCAATAGCTCATCAATCTTCTTATCCACCAACTCAACCTGATCCAATTTCTTGACTATAATGTCCATGTCAACCATTCCAGAATTAGTTTGTACCTCATAAATCCCACCACGAGGTTGACTAGATCGATTAAATTGCATCATGGAGGCATTGTTAAGCGAGTTCTCGCTCATTGACTCAAAGAGCTTGAACATACTTTCCTCATCCTTATTTAGAAAATTGCCTCCACATGAGGCATCCACGAAATTCCTAAAATTGCTATCCAGACCATGGTAGAAAATTTGGGCCAATTGCCACCTTGGAACCTCGTGGTGTGGGCATTTCCTCAATAATTCAATAAGTCTTTCCCATACCTCATGAAAGTGCTCTCCACTTTGTAGGGTAAATGTAGTGATGGCTCACCTAAGGGCATTAGTCTTCCCTATGGGGAAAAACTTCTTAAGAAAAGCATGCCTTAATTCCTCCCAAGTGGAGATGGTTCTCCCTAAAGTCCTAAGCTAATGAGATGCTTTGTCTCTTAGGGAGAACGGGAACATCTAAATTAACATAATATCCAAGCAGATGTTCCTAGGTTTCACGGTCCGAGCAATCCGATCAAGGCCCTCCAAGTGTTGGAAAGGGTCTTCATTTGAGCTTCCATGGAAATGGCTTTGAATCAAGCTAAGGACATTAGGTTTTAACTCAAAATCATCTCCCCCTTTGAGGACCCTAAGGTATGGCTCTACACTGATGGCAGACGGATCATAAAAATCACAGAGAGGCCTTGGTTGGCCCTCAAGTGGTGGTGGTAGGTTAGGTGGGTTCCAAGGGGGTTGTCCTTGAGGGTTCTGTAGTCAGTGTATGGCCTGCATGATGGTGTGAATCTGTTGTTGCTGAAGTTGATGGTTGGCGGTAATCTGAGCCTAAATCATGGTGGGTTGGCCATGTCCTCAGTCCTACCCTTTGAGAAATCAAGTTTTCTCCTAGTTTCTCTGTCTAAAGCAACCAATTCGAGATGAAGTGATCGCCTTCCGTGCATACACTGGAGAAGAACCAGGAGAGATGCGAAGGGAAATAGATGCGAGAAGTGTGTGCACAATCAAGCAAACAAATCTAAGCCCTACAGTGTACACCTAGGTGACTTACACTTCAGAAGTAGATTCCGACCACATGGTGAATTCAGTGTTGTCCTTACTGCTGAAGGTGGTAGAGTTGGGAAGGTGAAGCAGGGGAAGTGTGTCTCAAACGCTACTAATTATGCCAAACCCCGACTTGCTTAAGTCATTTGACAATCGAGCGTCCCAACTCAACACCTTTTGGAGCAAACAAACATCACTAATTCACTATGCATCAGGAAAATACCCTGAAACGAACTCAATGAGTTCTAGGGCCAACATCTACTTAATTTTTAGGGCTAGGTCAGTGCTTGTGCTCAATGATTAAGTGAAGGACGTTAGGGGGGTTAATGCCCTTATAATTTTAGTTTAAGCCTTATGCACAATTGGGTGCAAGGACCCAATGCCAAAACAAGTGTTCTTTAACAAGTAAGATTAAGATGTGTGATTTTTAAAATTTGAATGTTGCTTTAATGGATTTTAAAATTTCACTTGTTTATGCATTCAAACAAGGAACAAATGTATAGTCACACAGTTGATGAATATTGATTTCTTTAAAGTCTTTTGTGTGACTATAAAGTTAAAAACTTCCTAGTGTGGAAGATCCTAGGGTGTGCAGCTTCTACTCAATGAATATTTTTTTTAAGATTCTATCAAGAAGGGTCTAATCAAAACAAGAAATGGCCTTATCCTGACCAAAATCGAATGAAATTTTCAAAAAAATTAATTTCAAAATTTTTTGAGGATGATAAACCACCCAAATTCACATTTTTTCAAGAGGGTGTCAATCTGTCTAGAACTTCTAGATCAATGCGCAAGTTTAAGATTTTGATCAGAACTGGCATTAATCAATTTCAAATGCAAAAATGGTCTTTAGATGAAGTGTAGAGAATTTCAAGAGCTTTCCATAAATATAAATCTCTCACAAGTCCAAGTTGTGTGGAGTTCTCATAAGCAATAACAACCTACAGATCTCCATAACTCAAGACAACCTTGCGCACTTTCAGTACCGAATTTCCACTGCCAACCACAAATAGTTTGGGTACGAAATTTGAGGTGGTGTTCTCCTACTAGAAGGAGCACCTTTGAGATTTTTCTCAAAATTTTTAGAGGTGTTAAGTTTCCTTTAATCATGTCATCAATCTTAATCCAAAAAATGGTTTTCCAAAGTTAACGGGTTGAAAATTTAATGGTGGTGTTTCTTCGACAAACAAAAGAGAGGTTTTCTTTTATAACACCACCATTTTTATAAAGTCCTAGGATGAAGAGTTACCTTTAGATCATGGGAAGACAAGATCGAACCTTCGGATTGATGGCAGTCTTCTTCTTGCATTTCCTTCGACCCAACCTGATTCATTCTCCTCTCGTTGCCGTTGCACACGTTTCCTTCAACCACAAAAAGAGAGAGAAGAGCAAGTTAGGTAACATGAATACAATTAATTTCTAGCAAAATGAAAGCGAATAAAAGATCCATTGCGTCCCTGGCAACGGCGCCAAAAATTGACCATCGCAAAATGCATTTGTGTAAAGTCACTCGTAGCACATTTTATGACGTCAATTTTAAATAAAAGTTATTGGATGAGTCTGAGTGTCAAACATAGGGAGGCAAGATTTCGAATCATTTACTCACTTCAATGTCACAAAAATATGTCGATTTGTTCGCTTACAAAATGAATAGAGAAAGAGAGAGAGATAGCAAGAGAGAAAGAAAGAGAGAGGGGGGAGATAGGGTTAGAGAATCACAATAACTTGTTGCAAAGACAAGATATCAAAAACGTATTCAATTGATTATCAAATGTCATGTTCAACCAAATATAGATGAATGCTTGAATATAAGGAATAACTACAACTATCAAAGCATTAAAACTAAATGTAATGTGGTGGATGGCATCGAGACAGCCATGACGGTGGAGGAACTTTCGTCGCCAGCTCGGCGTCTTCGCAACCTTGCTTAGGTGCTTTATGGAGTGGTGGAATTGCTTAGGTACAAATGGGAGGGGTATGTCCCTTTTTATAGTTTATGAGAGGTCTAAAATTCATCCTTGAGTCAATAGTGACATTCAAAACATCGCTATAGACCCGCCGCAAGTGTTGGCCTAGCCCCCGCCATCGCACCATCAATGTACGCATAGCTGCCATCCATGTGATCCGCGTGCATGCCACTTAAGCCGCCCGATCCTTGATTGGATGGCTAGGATCGCATCCTACCTGCTGCCTCAGATCGCACCCCACATGCATTGGATTGGGCATGCTTGAGTGCATGATCGCGTGGAGGGCTGGATGGAGCTCAACGTGCCTGTTTCTTGACCATTTGATTGCAATTGAATGGTCCAATTTCAATTGGCGCCTCTTGGAGGGCAAGGCAGGATTCGATCCCTCTCTACTTGCTGGCGAGTGGCTTGCCCATTGTGCTACGAGCGCAATTGGTCGCTAAGACAACGAGGTGTTGGAGCGATGGTGACCATCGGATGATGATCATGTGGTGGTGAATGCATGATGAAGGATCAACTGAAGTGAGATGGAGAGAGGAAGTGGGTGCCACGTGTCACATTTAGGGTCATTTATCAGTAGATCAATGATCAATACTTCTCGGGCTTGTTGTGGGAGCTACGGAGGTTGGATCGAGGTGATTTTGAGTCTGTTGGACTCTAATCGTCAATCCGCATCCATCCGTATGGTCTAATTGCTCATTTGTGACCTATTTCAATATGGACTTGTACACAAGTTCGTTACACATTGATTTTAAGCAACTTCAATGTAAAGATCACGCAATATGCATGCAATGCTCCCAAACCCATTATAATATGTCATTATTGCACAAGTACCCTCGAAATTGACTCTAATTGATAATATTAACACTGATAGTTGTAGAGTCATCAGTAGTTAATAGGTGGTTTTGGAGGGAAAATTTGGTGGCTTTTGGTTATGGTGATGGGGTGAAGGGGTGGCTATTAGATGGTGCCAAAAGTAGGTAGGATTAGGGATTGCTTAAGTGGAGCTAAGTAGGGTTACTTGGTGGAGCTTAGATTAGGTAGGGTTTAGGGTGATGGTGGACAACCATGGAGTTGAGAGGGGCTAGGGTCAGCTAGCTAAGGTAGCTTAGCTAGTTGAAGAGTAGAGGAATATAGGGTTTAGTTGGAAGAAGGTAGCTAGGAGCTGTCTAAAGTAGATCTAGAGCTAAAGTAATTCTCCGAGAGCTGATGATGGTTGAAGAGGTCTTCTTAGGAGGTTAATTACTTGGCTTAGCTAGGCTTGAGTAGTGGAGCAGAGTTGAGTTGGTTTCAACCTTTTTAAAGCTAGGTTGAGAACTCTCGAGTTAGCTTAGCCACTAAGTAGACAAGTAGTAGCTAAGCTGGAAAGAGTTCAGCTGTCGTGAGCTGAGTGGAGTTGGGGAGAGCTAGATCTGAGCTAAAGTGAACTCCTGTCAATTAGGTTTAACTAGCCAGAGCTCCCAATGAACTGATTGGAGCTAAGATGAGCTAGACTCAACTAAGTTGAGCTAGATCTAAGTTGAGTTGAGGTGAGTTGAGCTACTCTGAGCTACCATCCAGCTAAGATGAGTTGAATGGAGCTGGAGAAAGATATACCTAACTCAAGTGAGCTGATATTCAGCTGAGATGAGCTAGATCCAGGTAGGGTTCAGTTGATTTGATCTTCTTCTTCACTTTCTACCTTCTTGAGTGCTAGGATTTTAGAGGTTTGATCATCTCCTTGTCCTTAACACTCAAGTAAATATGTTAAAAACATAAAAAGTATGCAATGCTTGCCTAACCTAGGTAATAACTGAATGCTACCTGAAAACTCAATTGCGGGGCTAAAAACTTAAGAGTTAGATTTGTTTTAGGACATAAGAATGATGATAAACTAGCTTTTATCAGGTAGCAGACCCAATCTTGACCCAACAACTATGTATCCCAAAAACCCATGGATCAGGGTTATGTATATACTCAACTACCCTGAATTAGGTCAATCAGCCTATGTGGAATGCCCAACAACCTGCAGAGTAGGCTGATTTGAACTTGAAGATGGTAGAAATGCAAGGGTCAATGCTCTAGCTCATGCAACAAATGAAAACTTCACTAGACACCTTGTAATCCGGACTTCGTGCACACAACCAACAATCCAGATCTCTTCCATCTCAACTAGTATCGAACCCTAGAAATGTGCAGAACTGAGGCTCTAGGCCTCAAGAGTTTGGTAATGGTGAGGAGTTGCATGCTCAATGATGGGAACACCATCATGAGCCCTAACTAGCTCATTTTGACCCAAAGAAAAGAATAATGCTCCTACATAATCAACTGGAGGTCATAATTCACTGAATAACCTTTTCGAAAGAAAAGTAAGAAACAAGGGGTAAAACTACAATTTTATCATTGCAGTACAACAATGGATTTTCTCAAGGGCTAAACACATGTCAAAAGGTCTTAACAAGATAAAAAGTGTGTTGGATTTGACACAAAATGGTTTGTGTGTACATTGTGAATTTAATGACTTCTTCAAACCCTAAAATAGACCTGCTTGATTAACCACAGTTATGGTTAGGATAAAATTCACCTAAACCCTATAAAAATTATATAAAAATATTCTCTAGTTTTTAGAACCTTTAATTTGGCCATTGGAACCCATTTTGACCTAGAATGGGGTCGCAGACAGATATTTACCCTAAATTGGATTTTTGCATAAATTACCCAGTAAAGCGTGGTCAAACCCAAAATCTAACTTTACCATTGGATTCCTTAGGTCCAAATTAGGTTTGTACCAAAATTTGGACCTAAGGGGAACTCATCTTGACCTACTTTGCAAAAAAGTCCAATCTAATTACATTTCTACCCCTATCTTTCAAAAAACCCTTGCATTAGGCCCCCTAGCTTCTTCATCGTCCTTGTAGATAGGTCCCTCCACCATTATAGCAGAGGAATCCTACTCCGACGAGCTTTAGAAGGAGGATTCTCCTTAATTGCTAAGAGAATCCCTCCCAAAATTAGAAGGGAGATTCTCTGAGTAATCTCCTCCAGTCTGAACCCATCAGTGATCCTTGATATGTACCCAAGATCTCATTCGAATGCATGAGAGATTTTGGTCTTTTTGAAGCTTCCATCTCCAGCAATTATACCTTGCTTGGAAGCTTGGCTTCCAAGCACAAATCCTTCTCCAGATACTTATTTAAGAAACCCCTGATCTAGCCACATCTCCGTAGCTTGAAATTGGGTCAGTTCCTCCTCAATTCCTCTCTCTCTCTCATCGGTTACAACCCTTCGCAAGCTCTGACGGCTCCTCCCTCGCTCTCTTGTCGCCCAACCACAATACCAATGGTTGGGTTGTCCTCCTCTCCATCGTCCGTGTCACGCAACACCGATCACCACCGCTTCTGCCCTCGTCTTCACCGCCACCTCATCTACGGAGATCTTCATCTCCGGCGTCGGCCGTACCAGCCTAGACGCCTCCCCTGTCCCCTTTGTCTTTAGATTAGGTTTGTTAGCTTCCCTCTCTCTTCTACTCCCGTTCCCTCTCTTTATTTCTCAAAAACACCCCTCGACGCCACTGATCACCATCACCTTCTCCACCTCTGGCAATCCCTCCGGTGAGGTGCCCCCATCGCTCCACACCTCCATCCACCTTGGCAACCACCCTACAACCTCCGCAACGACTCATTGATCAATACCCCTCACATCAATCTCTCCATTGACCACGCAAAAGCACCCCCGAACACACCCACTTACACGACCATAGGGAACCCTAGACACGCCACCACAGTCATCCCCACACCACGCCAACCACCGCAGTACACTCACCATACCTTGGCGAAGCTCCCTGGACGATTTGACGTGGCTGCAAGGCCGTTCTCATGTTTTCAGATACCCGACCACTAGCTGCCATGGATGAAGGAGCTTGAAGCTTGCTTGCTGCGCTCCAGCTGCTGCTGCTCCTGGTGCGAGTCCTAGGTGGTGCGGACTTGAGGCACGAACGTGCTCAGGTTCCCAATTGGAGGTAAACGCCCTTGCAGCCTCGCGAATTGGAAGCACTACCTGTTGCTGTGGCGCGTGAAAGAAGGTGGGACATTTAGTCCCACCTCGAAACTGGACAAGCAGGTGTATGCACATAAAAGGAATTTCTGCCAGAGGCTTATTGCCTACAACTCACGGGGTGAGGTTCCTCTCTCCCCCTCTCATGGCCTTATCCATGGCACTACCCATGCGGACCTGGCCACGACCCGTTTACCCGACCGACTCACTCCTCGCTTACCACCTACGCCGGTGAGCTTGGACTTGGGTCTTCATTAGGTCCGATTACCCAAAGCAGCTGTGGCTCTGGGAGAACGAACCGAAATAGAGAAGAGAGAAAGAGAGAAATGCTATGCAGAGGAAGGGGGTTTTGCCTTGGAAAGCTTAAGCTTGACACTTAGCCAAATTAGAAAGGAAGAAGAGGAGGTCAGGTAAAGAAAGAAGAAAGGAAGAAGCCAAGGAAGAGAAAGAAGAAAGAAGAAAGGAAGAAGCTGAAGAAGAAGACTCGCAAAGGCAGAAGAGAAGAGAAGGGAAGAGAAAGAAGAAGGAGAAATCAGAGCAAAACACTGTAGCACTTAACCTTTAAGATGTCTGATTTTGTAATCAGACGTCCATTTTTTTATAAGCTTTCCAATATTTTATTTGCAATTATTTTTACTCTTCATATACTCATGCTTTACAACCCTAATTAGATTTTGAGTAGTATTATGTGTTTAATTTGCATTTATTATTGAGATTAGTGTGTGAATTCCATTTGCTCCCTGTGTTCGACCTCAAACTTCAAAATTCGACTAATAAAATTGTATTTGTTTTGAACGCTTTTTCAGCTATATAACAACGCGATATTCTTAAAACCCGATTCAATGCTTTAAACACTCAAGCTCATGCTATCTACTAGGCTACCCCAGTTTCTCCTGGAGCTAACTAAATGCCCACCATAACTAACTGGGAGTCTCCTGTTTTGCCTAACCCTCCCCAAGGCACAAACCAACAACACTTTGCCACTGCAAACACAATCACCTTTAGGAGTGATAGTGGACACAAGGGTCCCACCCAAGCCCAAGTCAAATCCATTACAACCCATAATAAGAATTCTAAACTCCTAACTAAGATTGTGATCAACAGAAAATCATAATTTGATTCAGGAGTGTGTTGTTGTTGTATGGGAAAACACAAAAAGTCGAAGGATATCTTTGTTACAAGTTTTTAAATTGACAATCATTTTACTCGTGGCTATTGGAGCAATTCCCGCCTACGCTAGATCTTTATTGAGTTCTTATAAAGAAAAGCGTAAGGCAAAATCTGGAAACACTAAGAGGGTAGTCTTATCTGATAACACAAGTACTTTAATCGTAAACAAACTACCCCCCAAGAAGCAGGACCTGGGAGCCTCACTAATTTCCTACACAATAGGAAACACTAGTTCTGACTGGGCCCTCCTCGACTTGGGTGCTTCCATAAATGTGATTCCTACCACACTTCATAGGAAACTGGGTCTAGGCCACCTGAAATGCACTGACATAACCTTGCATTTGGTCGATAGATCAATTACAAAATCGAGGGGTCTTTTGGAAGATGTTTTAGTCATGGTTGATGATTTACATTATCTTATTGATTTCATGCTCCTTCACATGGAAGCACCAAAATAGCTCAACCACACCCCGATCATTTTGGGAAGACCTTTCTTGGCCACTGCTAAGGCAAGGATTGATTGTTAATAAGGAGATATAGAGATTGCCTCTAGGAATAAAATGAATCAATTTAATATTTTTGAGGCATAGAAGAAAAATAAAATTAAATGTGGTTTGATTGAGGAGCTTGGCAGAATAGAAGAGGTGATGGTCATACACACACTAAAGAATCCCCTAATGGCTAACTCAACCCAAACTTAGGAAGAAAATCATGAGGTTGTAGGAATAATTGAGGATAATAATGACATGCAACCAACTATGGCACATCGGGATGAGGATTTTACTTACAAGGAAACTATTCTTAAAATTGAATGCTTGTTGGAAGATTCACCTAATCAATTATAAACCCAACAAGATCCTTGTCTCGAATTTTTAGAGTTTGATGTTCAAATTGTGGGTGGAAAACACGAAGATTAGAATGGTTGGAACAAGTACCCAGATATTGAGTATGAAATTAAAATTTGAGGATAAACTCTTAGGAAGCTTGGTTTAATTATGAACATGTGCATTCTAGAGTACACACACATGAATATATTACAAACCCCCAACACCACACAAAAACCTCGTAGTCCTCTTTTCCCAACCATTGCACAAATCCTGCACCCACTTAAACCTCCTTCGTACTGATTCAGCAAAATTCCTATCGGAGACCATTTGGGCTCTCCTTACACCATCAGCTTGCCACTTTTATTGATCATCTCTTTGGCAAGCCCACTCCTACCCTCAGGGACCCATATCTTGGGACATGAAAACTCTACTTTTGCAGCCTCAATGTATATAATTAATATCTGAGGAATGTGCCTAGCTGAAGGTACTAAATTTAGAACTTGTACAATCTGTTTTCATCTCGAAATTGACCAGATCTGTCACGAAAATTCACGTGATATCTTGTCTACTACTATCCTTTTCATGCCTTTATTTTTACAATGAGGACATTACATCATCTAGTCATGGGGGGGTGGATATTCATTTCTGAATTATTTTGTCAGTTCCGTAAAGAACTTTTATTTATTTTCTCTTTATTTATAAAAAAAATGAGAATTAGGAAAAGGGAACTTAGGCATTACGAGTTTTTGAACTTTAGGAAATAATACAATAGGGCCTGAACACTTGGACTCTTCAGGGCTAGGGTTTAATTAGCCCGAGTGTCCACTAAAATGTGGACCTGTTCCCTAAGTCCTCGCCAACTTAAAATTTATTTTAAGTGGTTAAATAAATTGGGGTATGAGTATGCGATTTATCAACTTGCCCTCTGATTTGAGGGGACTTATAGTCAAGCATATGCACACTATTTGCACTAACTCACTTCTCAAGCGATCTTAATGGAAATTAGGTAGCTAATAAACTTTCTAGGGTAGTGTTGCATTGCTTTCATTGAGTTTTAAGAAAATGCATCGTAGTATAGCGAACAAAAGCGATATAGCACTTAAATTTATAAACTCGAAAACACAAGTGAGTCCGAGGTCATTCGCAGAGAGCAAATTGGGCAATTCAATCTCTAATCACATTATCAAGAATAATATGCAATTGAAATAAAAAATGTTAATCAATAAATATCAGGAGAATATCTCAAAATGTCAGGAATAAGAGTGCAAAAAGATTGGGTTAAACTAGTGGTTTAAACCACCAAATTAACCCTACAAGTTAAGCTCTGAATATCTCAAATATTTCAACAATAATTTGTAACCACTAATTGAAAATTCCACGTCAGTAGATGTATCAACAATAACCATTCAATTAGGCACCAAGTCAGATGAAAGAGTCAAGGCACAAACGCCTTAACCTCAAAGCCTCAGAGAACCTGAGGCAAAGCAGCACAAGACAAAGGCGCAAGGGCCTCACAATAGCAAGGCTCAAGAGCCTCATAATGCTAAGTCTTAAGCGCGTGCCAGGGGGGGTCGGGGCAGGGGTTGGCACTAACCTCGAGGTGCTATAGTGCAAAACCCTTCCCCCTCCTCCGATTTCCTTCTCTTAGAACCACGTTGGACTCGGGTATCTGAGTAATTGGATCCAGCCCAAACTCACCGACGTGCGTGGTGCGTGAGGGCACTGATGATAACACCATCATAAGCCCTAACTAGCCTATTTTGGTCTTAAAAAGGTAGCAAAATCTCCTACATATCCATAAGGGGGTCCTAAATGCTTGATGTTTTGTTTTAAGAAGAAAAAGATGAATAAAAGGTCATTTCTGCAAAATTAATTTCATTACACAAATATAGAATAACCATGGGGTTTTTTAGGGGTTTATTAAAGGTTATATAGTCATTAATGTGTAATAAGTTGGTCCATACAGAATAAAATGGGTTTCCACGCATTTCAATAATTAACGGACATCTGAAACCCTAAAACAGACCCGCTTAATTAACTGAGGCTCTTGTCAGGATAAAATTCAACTAAACCTTCTAAAAATCATAGAAAAATATTCTATAAGGTTTGGTACCCTTCATTTGACCATTGGAACCTAATTTAACCTAAAATAAACTCTTAGATAGATAATTGCCTTAATTTGGATTTCTATGCAAATTACCCATTCAAACTTAGTCAAAACCTAAATCTGACTTCATCATCAGATTCCTTTAGTCCAAATTACGTTTCTACCAAAATTTGGGCCCAATCTGAGATCATTTTGACCTAGTTTGCATTTTGGTCCAAGTTTGACTATTTTCCTTACAAAAAGCCCCTCAACTTTCAAAAATCCTTGCAAACTACCCCCCAACTTTGTCTTCTTCATAGACAGGTCCCTACCGCCATGGCAAGACTGAACCCACACACCTGAGGTTTCAATCAAGGATTCCTCCTTTATTACTTGATCAATCCCTTCTAAAATTAGAAGGGATGATCTTGAGGAAATCCCTGATCATCTAAACCCATTTCTAGTTTCCAAATCCTTCTTTGTGGCTCATGCGAATCCTTGAACCTCAAGCTTTATTTCCCTAAAAATCCAAGCTTCTCAACCTTGTTTCCAATCTTGGAAGCTCGCTTGAAAGCTTATAAAGGACCTCCATGCACAACCTTACCACAATAGCAAGTTTTGGCGAGCCAAATCACCCTAATCTACCCTCTCTGGCCACCAAACATCCTTGCTCTGGTGACCTCCCCGGATCTCCCTCCTCTGGCCGTCCAACCATCAAATTGGATGGCCTAAGTTCTTCCTCTCTTCCTTGCGATCCTCTCCAGCCAAAGAGAGGATGTTTCTCTGCCTCGTTCGCTATCGCCACCTCGCCATCTCCATCTCCTCTGCCTCTGGTCAGGCCACGACCGGAGCTCTCCGAACTTTTCCCTCTTTTCTAAGACCCTCCTTCTCTTCCTTTCTCCCTCTACTTCACTTCCCCCTCACTTACATTCCCATACAACCACCATCTCAACCCTAACGCCTTCACCTTCCCCCGCTCCGGCGAAGCCCCGACGACACCTATCTGCCACTCCACTGCACGAATCTCACCGCTACCACACCCATCAGCTTCGCCGCGACCCCACTGACTAAAGCCCTAACCTAATTCCACCAATTAGCCACTCTCCCATCTCCCCGAACACCATCGCCTTCGAAGCTCTGCCCCGACCTTGCCCTACGTGCACACACCCCCCTACAACACAAAACCACCACTGCCACGTTCGCTGTGCTTCGGCGGACCTCTTGAGCTATCTTGATGAGGCCATGAGGCCGTGTTGTGGTTTTCAAGTACCCCACCGGAGCTTCACTGCAATGGCGACTCCTCCGATTTCATCTTCAGTGTTCCGGCCACAAGACCTCCAAGACCTGACCCCAGATGCTGCGATTGACCTCCAGGACTTGATCCAGACATCCAATTTGGTTAAAGACCTGCTAATGTGGCTTCAATTGAAGCGTCAATCTTTCGCAACTGCATGAAGGAGGGTGTGGGACATTGGTCGGTCGGCCCGGATAGGCTGTTAATATGATGTTTTCATCATTGAAATATGTATAGTGGTTAACCTAATTCGGCCCTAACCATCTCTTTACAAAATTTTTAACCTGGCCTACTTGATTTTATCTTGTCACTTTTAGGCCCAGGGTCGAACTGAAGGAAGTGGGGTTCAAGTCGAGTTTCTACGTTTTCCTTAAAACGCATCTCTTACATTCGTTTATTCTATTTTTGGTGTTTTTCTTATTTAGATTTTTTTCTGGTAATCCTTGTCCATGAGGCACACCCTCAAAATTTTGTCCTTGTCTTTATCCAAAATAGAGTTCCAAAACGAGTCTCGCTACTCGCAAGACGGGGTACCTGCAAATCAAAGATTATCTTTTCTCTTTTATGTTTTTTTTTTATCTTTTTACTAAGAGAGAAGCGAACAGACAGAAAGTAAATATAGTATGTCTATATATATATATATGTATTATATCTATAAAGGGGTGGGGGTGGAGGTGGCGATGGAGTGTAGCACTGTGTCGGGTTGGTCGTCGTCTATAAAGACGCAACCAACACGACTAGGTGCCGCGTGGAGTGTGGATGGATGATGTATGGGTCCACGCTTTTTGTATGCGTGTACCGGGAAATATCAGCAACTGGTGCAGATATTTCCGCGATACAGTGTATAGTAAATAACGTGAAAATATATGTACATATGTATGTATATAAGTAAATATATCTATATATATATAAATGTATAGGTATATATGTATAGATATATATAGATATATATGTATATATATAGGTGTAGATGTATGTATATATATATATGTATGTTTATATGTATATAGCTATGTATATATGTATATAAGTATATGTATCTATATATATATATATATCTATATATATATATGTATATAGTTATGTATATATATATGTATATAAGTATATATGTATATATATATAAGTATATGTATAAGTATATAGATATATATATAAGTAGATATATATATATTATATATCTATGTATATATATTATATATATATGTATGTATACATAACTATATAGATATACTATGTACATAAGTATATATATATATATGTAGATATATGTATGTATATATATATTTATGTATGTATATATATGTTACTATATATAACTATACTTATAGTGTAAGTGTGTGTGTGTGCGTAAGTGTGAGTGTAGGTGTGTGTACGTTGGTGAAGGTGTGTGTGTGCGTTGGTGTAGTGTGTGCTGTGAGTAAAAAGAGAGAGAGACAGCGGGAGAGAGAGAGAGCGCAAGAGAGAGAGAGAGCGGGTGGGAGAGATCGCGGAAGGGACGAGTTAAGTCGTCGGTGGATGGCGGCAGACGTCTGGAGCCGCGTCGTCTGGAGAAGGCGGTGGACGTCTGGACGTCGCGGGTGCGGGCGCGCGCCTTCGCGTAGGGTTTCTACAGGCCGACGCGAAGACGACGAGTGGGCGATGTGCGGAGGAGCGAACGTGGAGGAGGGTCTGCGGGCGGTCACGGAGGGGCGTGGGGGCTGTCAGGGGATGGCGAGAGGGCCTGGCCGACCGCTGCAGTGAGTGCAGCGGCCGGTCGCTGGTGCAAGGGCGGAGGCGACAGAACAGAGACGGAGGCGGGGAATGCCCTGCAGGGGCGCACGAAGGCGGAGAGCGGCTGCGGGGAAGGTCGCAGAGGAGGCGAGGGAAGCTGCTACTGCTGTTGCCGTCGCTTGGCTGCTGCTGCTGCAGCTTCAAGCTTGGGAGCTTGAAGTGGCAGCAATGGCGTGAGACGAAAAAATGAAATGAAGGAAGACACCATGCCCACCGGCTCGTTGAAGAGCTAGGCGGTGGTGTTCCCACTGTGGTGGTGTGCACCACAGTGGGTTCTCCTGCTCGCCGGGTGCCTCCTCGAAGGAGGGCCAACGTATGGGAGGGGAGGATGGTGGAGGAGAAGGTGGTGGCTGCGGGTTTTTCTTCTGCAGCAGCGTGTGTCTCGCGAGGAAGAAGCTGCAGCTTCTTATAGAGGAGGAGAGAGTGGCGTGCCTGGCTGCAGCAGGGAGAGGGCGCGGGATTGGCAGCTGCAGGGAGTGGCATTGACAGGGAGACATGACGTGGAGTAAATGCATGCAGCTGCGGGAAGAGAAGTGCAACCGCGGGAAGAGAGAAAAGAATTCAAGAGGAAATAAAAATAGAGAAGGGACTTTTTGCAAAGACGCACTCGCGAAAAAATGTAAATATGCAAGCCATTTATTCCATTCTCTTCTCCTCTCAATTAAATGCATGAATGCAAGTGTTTTTACAAATGCAACTATAGAATCCTAATATGCAACGTTAATGCTAGGAAATAGCATAAGAAGGCTTTATTGCAGGCGTATTTTGAGGTGCAAACATATACCCCCATGCCTATCTTTTGCTAGTCCCTAGCAAAACTGTATTTAAAAATGATCTTAAGCTGAAGATTTTCTTCTGAGGTGATATAAGTGTGTTTATTGTCGGATATTGTGAGAACCAATTGTAGAGAAGATTACTAGTACTTTAAGTCTCACATGACATAGATCATCTCTCAACTAACCAGGACTCTTGATATTTAAAACTTAAGTACGATTTCCATGACCCAGGAGGTTTTTGCCGTACTCGAGAGCTCAAGAGGTTATGGTTTGTGCATAGTGAAGGATCAAGACTGACTAGAACATTAAGACTCAATCTCAGGGTTTCACGAATTTTTAAGTACAGGTTGGTCCCAATTTCAGCTCGTGTTTTCAGATTGACCCTTAAGACGATTACGGAAAACTCAACTCCCATTTTCTAATTTTTTTTTTCTTTCTTTGTTTTTTTTTTTTGTGGCTCACCGAAAAATAAAGTATACAGACATTTATGAGATATACTGACTCTTTTGCAACTTTTTTTTTTTTTGAAACACGTGTCAGTATATCTCTTACAACACATTTTTAAGGAGCACACTTTTTTTCTTTTTGGTGGGAGAGTTTCTTTTTGATGGAAAGATTCGCTCCTACACACAAGACTAAAGCCTGGGATAAAAAGTCTACCTGCACGCACAGGTAAGGACTCCACCTTCCCTAATGAACACTAGGGTTGGATCTTATGTTCACCTGGTCTTTCCTGATATGTGTAGTGTGAACCAAGTTTACTTAAGTTCTCAAGTAAAAGCAAACCAACGAATCCTATACTGGTGTCTCAGGTACAAGAATACGTCCTTAGTTAGGAGAGATTTTGATCTATTTTGTCAATGCTTTAAGTGAATTAAGCCGAACCTGAGCGAATCAAGCTTCTGTGGCCTGGAAAGTCTTCAAAACAGAGGTTGAATATCCATAAACACTTATTGCATTTTTGTTTCAGCTTTCAGATCATTACTAAACACCATTTATTATTATTATATATATATTTTTTTTTTCTTCTTTTTTCTTTTTCTTGCATATTTATAAATAGGTGGGAACTGTATGATACCATAAAATACCCGGATCCTATGGATGCCTATCCACCCCTCCATGCTAAACAATGCTATGTCCTCATATGCATGCAGGGAAAGGCAGAGAAAGGACAAAAGATCGGGTAACAAGAGCTGAGGTTCAGGGTATAGATCAGGGTGGTAGGGTGGGTGGATGGTGGGTGGTGAAGTGATCGTGATAGGGGCATGAAAAGTGATGGAGGATGGAGAGAGATTTGGCATTTTCTGGGACGAGAGTGTCCCAAGCGGATCATAAAACAGATCAGGAAGAAGAAGTTGGCCCTTAGATTGGCCAAGAAGAGGGGCTCTTTGGATAGATGGATCCAAAAGGGAATAGCCCCAGTGAGTAAGATGTAGGCTCAAGGTCCCAGTGTGGATTTACAAATCCACCTGATTTGGTGGGAAAGAAAGGGCAATCCGATCTTCCATAGTGTGGACCGGCAATGAGCAGCCCGGCGATGACTCAGACCACGAGGTATGGGAAGCGGAGAAAACCTCGTCAGAAGTCTGGTCAGGAGAAGGTACGGGAAAAGGGAGGGATTGGGGAACGTCACAATTTGTATAGGTCAGGCAGTCATCAGGTAATTCGCAGCAGTCTGAATCGGCTCCAAATAGTTTGATACACGTACTGACAGTCATGTCCTCGTCAGACGTGTCATCCTTGATGTAATCGCTATCAGCATGAGAGTACAGTGCTACAGCGGGATTAACCTGAAATCCCGAAGGAATACTCGGAGCTTGCAGAATTTGATGTACTTGTTCCTGAGAAGGTTGTACCTGTGGTTGCAGATCACAGGGTACGAGGTTTTGCGGGTTTGGAACAGGTTGGGCGGGAAGAGTGCCCTGAGATCGAGTCGCCATGCTTAGTTGACTGATCTCAGCATTCTGCTGCGCCAAGTGCTAAAGAGAGGTCATGTTCTCTTTATGGCGCTTTGACATTTCCGTCATCGTTCGCATCAATTTATCAAGAGGCTTTGATGAGTGTTTGGTTTGCGGTACACAAGGGCCTGATGGCAGATTTGCCATAGGATTAGACTAGGCCCTTAGGATGACGGGTGCGGACGATCGCATCAGTCCACCAGCGCGGTTTTGGCACTGCAGGCTGTTGGACCATGCAAAATTCTGATGATTGCACCACCCTAGGTTATACGTGGCAGAAAACGGGTTGTTCCCCAGGGTGCAGGCATCTTCTACTCCAGAAGACGTGTCCGCATATGTGTCCGAGCACACGGAGGCTTGGTCCTCCATGTTGAAATATTGGCTCGCAGAAGCTAGTTCCACATGACTTACCGAGTCGCTTGGAGCGACACTCGATAAGGAAGGTCTTGCAGGGTTTCTCGGGATAAGCCTCGTGTTGGAAGAATTGGGATTGTGATGATGTGGTGAGGTAGGGGTGTGTGCCATGTTTGTGGAGGAGGAGGAGGGTTCGGTTCTTTTTCTACATTTAGCAGTCAATTCAAACAGTTTAGGGTTGTGTGACCTCCTTCCAAACATGCACTACGCAGGAAGAATTGGGGAGATGAGAAGGGAAGAGAGAGATGAGAGAAATGACGCCGCAAAGGTACACTTGATTACAAATAAATACAATCAAGTTCCTAACCTCTACAGTGTTCCCTTAGACCTAAAGATCTAAGTTACCTACTATCACGAACTACGTAATCGAATGCGAGCACCGCGGAACCATCGGGCCAGATTGAAAGGCTGTTTGCCCCAGTCTTAGACACCCGATAGCACGCAGGAACTCTCAATAGCACGTAGCCGCTACACGCAGGTAGTTAGACCTCCAATCCTTAGTAAGGGTCAAGTTACTGCCAATTTTATTTAGAAGCTTAGGATCAAGTGCTTCTGGAATGTAAAGGGCATTGTTTACGGGTAATGCCCAAGTGATTGATTTTCAGAGTGTGTAAAAGCACGCATGCAACAGGGAAATCTCTTCGAATTGAAGTTTTTATTGGTGAATGTTTTTTTAGAGTTCAGCCTTAAGTAGTATGAATTTTAGGATTTTACCGAATTACCAATTCAACCAATCTCCGGGTTTTTGCAAAAATACAGGTTTTCTTTCTAAGCCCAACAAACCCTTCTTCAATATCAGTTGGTTAATGCATGCTAAAGTGCAATGGGCTACCCTAAATGGAGATTTCTATGTGTGGATGCACGAATCAGTTTTATATCAATGTGAAAGGGAGCCAAAACACTTCAATTCAAGTGCTCCCAATCACCAGAAATGATTTGCACACACAAGGCTTCAACCAAAAGATAAAGAAAATCAAATTGTTGGGGTTGAAGTATTCAGGATCGAATCTCAGGCAAGTTGAAAAGTCGTGGTGGGGTTGGAATCAACTTAATTCCAAATCTCCCCACCAAAAATGTGATCCTGAATTAAAGATAAGTGAGGCAAAAGAGGGATGCAAACAATCTTTTTCTTTGCCTCAAAGAATACTTCCCACAGCAAAAAATCCAAGAATCAAGATTCTCGAATTTTCGCTATGCGAAGTGTGGCGGGAAATCCCGGGGTAGTGGGAGTGAAGACAACCAATCAAACAAGTGAATTTTAATCCACTTGCCCCAAGAAATCTCAAGAAGTTTTTCTAGCTTTTTTTTAATTTTATTGAGGTGGCAAGTTAATCCTAGTTTGCTAAGAAAAGAAAACCTACTTGTTCGGCAACATGTGCGAAGCTCCAATGCGTTTTCACGCTCTCGTTTCCGCCTTGGATCTGCCCTCGTTCCCGACTTCGTCTGCTTTCCTTCTCCTTCCACCAAGTTCACCTGCACACCAAAAAAAAAATACCCGTGAAGAGGAGAAAAATTAAAAGGAATTGAATAGAAACTTACTTGAAGACCCGCTTCCCCGGCAATGGCGCCAGAAAAGGATGGTCGGTCGGCCTGGATAGGTTGTTAATATGATGTTTTTATCGTTGAAATATGTATAGTGGCTAACCTAATTCAGCCCTAACCATCTCTTTACAAAATTTTTAACCTAGCCTACTTGATTTTATCTTGTCACTTTTAGGCCCAGGGTCGGACTCAAGGAAGTGGGGTTCAAGTCGAGTTTCTACGTTTTCCTTAAAATGCGTCTCTTACATTCGTTTATTCTATTTTTGGTGTTTTTCTTATTTAGATTTTTTTCTGGTAATCCTTGTCCTTGAGGCACACCCTCAAAATTGTGTCCTTGGCTTTTGGCCAAAACAGAGTTCCAAAACGAGTCTTGCTACTCGCAAGATGGGGTACCTGCAAATCAAAGATTATCTTTTCTCTTTTATGTTTTTTTTTTATCCTTTTACTAAGAGAGAAGCGAACAGACAAAAAGTAAATATAGTATGTCTATATATATATATATTATATCTATAACGGGGTGGGGGTGGAGGTGGTGATGGAGTGTAGCACTGTGTCAGGTTGGTCGTCGTCTAGAAAGACGCAACCAACACGACTAGGTGCCACGTGAAGTGTGGATGGATGATGGATGATGTATGGGTCCACTCTTTTTGTACGCGTGTACCAGGAAATATCAGCAACTGGTGCAGATATTTCCGCGATACAGCGTATAGTAAATAACGTGAAAATATATGTACATATGTATGTATATAAGTAAATATTTCTATATATATATAAATGTATAGGTATATATGTATAGATATATATAGATATATATGTATATATATATGTAGGTGTAGATGTATGTATATATATATATGTATGTTTATATGTATATAGCTATGTATATATGTATATAAGTATATACATATAATACTATATAGATGTATATATATATGTATATAGGTATATGTATCTAGATATATATATATATATGTATATATATATGTATATAGTTATGTATATATACATATGTATATAAGTATATATGTATATCTATAAGTATATAGATATATATATAAGTAGATATATATATTATATATATGTATGTATACATAACTATATAGATATACTATGTATATAAGTATATATATATATAGATATATGTATGTATATATATATTTATGTATGTATATATATGTTACTATATATAACTATACTTATAGTGTAAGTGTGTGTGTGTGCGTAAGTGTGAGTGTAGGTGTGTGTACGTTGGTGAAGGTGTGTGTGTGTTGGTGTAGTGTGTGCTGTGAGTAAAGAGAGAGAGAGAGAGCGGGAGAGAGAGAGAGAGCGGGAGAGAGAGAGAGAGAGTGCCAGAGAGAGAGAGTGGGCGAAAGAGATCGCGGAAGGGACGAGTTAAGTCGTCGGTGGATGGCGGCAGACGTCTGGAGCCGCGTCGTCTGGAGAAGGCGACAGACGTCTGGACGTCACTGGTGCGGGCGCGCACCTTCGCGTAGGGTTTCTGCATGCCGACGTGAAGACGACGAGCGGGCGATGCGCGGAGGAGCGAACGTGGAGGAGGGTCTGCGGGCAGTTGCGGAGGGGCACGGGGGCTGTCAGGGGACGGCGAGAGGGCCTGGCCGGCCACTGCAGTGAGTGCAGCGGCCGGTCGCTGGTGCAAGGGCGGAGGCGATAGAACGGAGATGGAGGCGGGGAATGCCTTGCAGGCGCACGCGAAGGTGGAGAGCGGCTACGGGGAAGGTCGCAGAGGAGGTGGGGGAAGCTGCTGCTGCTGCAGCCGCTTGGCTGCTGCTGCCATGGCTTCAAGCTTCGGAGCTTGAAGCGGTAGCAATGGCGTGAGACGAAAAAACGAAACGAAGGAAGACACCACGCCCACCGGCTCGTTGAAGAGCTGGGCGGTGGTGTTCCCACTGTGCTGGTGTGCACCACAGTGGGTTCTCCTGCTCGTCGGGTGCCTCCTCAAAGGAGGGCCGACGTATGGGAGGGGAGGACAGTGGAGGAGAAGGTGGTGGCTGCGGGTTTTTCTTCTGCAGCAGCGTGTGTCTCGCGAGGAAGAAGCTGCAGCTTCTTATAGAGGAGGAGAGAGTGGCGTGCCTGGCTGCAGCAGGGAGAGGGCGTGGGATTGGCAGCTGCAGGGAGTGGCATTGACAGGGAGACATGACGTGGAGTAAATGCATGCAGCTGCGGGAAGAGAAGTGCAACCGCGGGAAGAGAGAAAAGAATTCAAGAGGAAATAAAAATAGAGAAGGGACTTTTTGCAAAGACGCACTCGCGAAAAAATGTAAATATGCAAGCCATTTATTCCATTCTCTTCTCCTCTCAATTAAATGCATGAATGCAAGTGTTTTTACAAATGCAACTATAGAATCCTAATATGCAACGTTAATGCTAGGAAATAGCACAAGAAGGCTTTATTGCAGGCGTATTTTGAGGTGCAAACAGACATAGTCCCACATCGGAAAATTCAAAAGCCCTTGTGCGAGATAAAATGAATTTGTACCTGGGTCTTGCTACCTCGACACACGGGGGATGAGGTCCCCCGCACACTTACACACCCTCATCCGTGTACACAGCCTGCGGACCTAGACCCTTATTATATACCCGGTTACCGACCTGATTAGCCTCAAGTAACTAAGAGAAAGGAGAATAGCGAGAGAAGGAGCGGGGGGGGGGGGGGGGGGGGTTGCCTTCTACTGTTTAGCCGATCTTAAGGGACCTTTGCCCTTGTATTGCTGTGCTTGGCTTTCTCCCTTGAGGCACGAAGAAGGAAAGAAGAAGGGGCCTTTTGCCTTTCTATTGAGCTGATCCCTTGAGCATTTAAGGGTTCTGAAGGCCTTGAGCATTCGTCTGATACTTACTGGTGCTTTAGTTCTGATTGAGATATTCATCTGGTTGACGTGGGTTATTTGATTACAATTACTGTTGAGATATTTGAGCTTGACATTAAAAGGGTTAATTGATGATTCAAATCACCATTTTAACCCAATCTTTTTGCACATTGCTACTTGGTTTTATTTATATATCATTTTGAGTTTTTATGAAAGAAGTTTTGGTTGTAATTGTTTACATTTCTGATTAAATTATGATTGGTGAGATTAAATTGCAATTGATTTCTCCCTGTGTTCGACCTCGAACTTCAAATTCGAGTATAAATTGTATTTATTTTGGAGCAATTTCGACCTATACTACGATGAAGTATTTTAAAACATCAATCTCCTACGTTAACATTTTGGCACTGTTGCCAAGGAGCAACGTGCAATTTGAACTCTTGATTACAATTCCTGGATTGATACTAACTTGCTCTATCTCTTTGGTTGTGATTTGTGCAGGGATTCAGTCAAGGATAAAGATCAACTGCACGACAACCACTCTAGGGGCAGGTAATCTCGTTTTCCATCTTCAATAAGCAACGTGCAATTTGATCTCTTGATTACAATTCCTGGCTTGATACTAACTTGCTCTCTCTTTAGTTGTGATTTGTGCTGGGATTCAATCAAGGTAAAGATCAACTACACGACAACCACTCCAGGGGTAGGCAAATCTTGTTTCCCATCTTCATTAAGCCCCTGATTCTGAAAAAGCTAAAAAAGGAAAGAAATCAATTAGGACCAACTTGCATTCTATATTTAGATTCAATCATCACAAGTTGCACGATTTGTTTCATTTCTAGAAACATCCCGAACTTGATTTCTACACCTATTTAGGGATTTAAGACACCTAGGGCTACGCACCTTCTTGATTGAGCCCTAGGTGCCAGATTTGGAAGAAATTAATTGGACCAAGTAGAGCCACATTAGGGTTTTCATTTCAGGATTTTAGAGACACACTCGCTTAAACAAGAATATGTTCTCCCAAATTGTATGTTTCTTAAGCCTTGATTGAACCTACCTAAACAAGAAAATCCTAAAATCAAGCTCTAAACATCACTTGAATCCTAAAAAGAGGGACCTAATAATTAAGGACAAATTAGGTGAAGTTGACCCACCTTGTGGGGTCAACCAATCTTCAAATTACGTCATCACTCACAAAAACATCTTAAAGTTCAAGTGAAATCATAAGCACCCACTCTCTAAAGTTAAAATTGGTAGACTTAAGAGGTCAAGTTATCCATTTTGGTCTACATGGATCCGCGGTGACAAGGAAGGTTGGGCAGGGGAAACCTTGTAACCCGTGGGGGCGCTCTACTGTGTTGGGGTCTTTGCGAGACTCTCCTTTCCTGGCTGCCCAGGTATTTCTCAAGTGGATGACTTTTTGATTTAGAGGTATCATTCGCCTCGAACCTCTATAGTCATTCAAAAATCTTTGGGTGTCTTGATTGGGTCCATCACACCTTCTACCCCTCCTGTCCACCATCAGTGCATGTTTGGGAGGAGGTCGTTAAGACCACCCTTGAGGCCTCCATTAGCTATTCACTCTCGTCGAGGCCAAGCCTCGACCTCCCTATTTGTGCAACAACCCGACCAAATCGATATCTCTTCTTATTCATCTGAGCCTAGATCTCCTTCATCCATAATCATGGAGCACCTAGCAAAAGAATAAAACAATCTCTAGAATCAGCTTCAGTGCCTCAAAGATCTATTACAGGCTTTTATGAATCCACCGCAGCATCTTATGATGCGAGAGCATTACAATCCCACTGAGGTGGCATTTGAACCTCGAGTCCAAATCCCGACTGGAGGTCCTAATACTGAACTCAAGCCCAACATGATTCATGTTATCCCTAAATTTCATGGGCTTAATTCCGAAGATCCCTTCCAACATATCATGCAGCTTAAGCATCTAGCACAGACCATCGGGTCAGAAGATTAAAATCGGGATATCTTGCTCATGAAGATGTTCTCCTTCTCTCTCATGAACAAGGCTGCTCACTGGTACCAAACCCTAACTCGCCCGATCAACACATGGGCTGAACTGCAATTCGAGTTTCTGAAACATTCTTTCCTATTGGTCGGACAAATGCTTTGAGGCACCATATCACGCATTTCATGCAAAATGCAAGAGAACCACTTCATGAGGCATGGGATCGCTTTTCGGATCTCATGCAAAAGTGCCCCCATCATGGAGTTCCTAAATGGGAACAAGTCCAATCCTTTTACCAAGGACTCCATGAGGACATCAAATTGATTGTTAATGCGACCTGTGGAGGAAACATCGTGGGTCAGCACGAAGACACCGTGTGGAAGATACTCAAGAATATGTGCGAGAACTCCATCCATAATGAATCCATGGGCATGTTCGATCGGACAACTACTTGTGCACTGACGAATACACGGGGAGCACACAAGACGCAGGGCCTGTCCTCATCTGTTGATCTGGATTAATGGCTAATTGCGTAGACAAGGACTTAATCATCGAAAAGAAGATTCTCGAACTGACTCGACATCTACAACGAGCCACTTTCGCACAAAATCGTTTGCGCAACCACCCTCTGGGAGGGAGGTTGTGCATAGCATCTACCACCGATCTTCTCAGGGGATGGATCTATATCCACCCCCATCTAATCTAGGGTTTGGAGGAAACTCTGGATCTGCCTACTCTAGTTGGAGCAACTCTGAACCCTCATCTGATTTCTCCGAGGTTCCTCAGACCTACGAGGACCTCAACACCGTCTAGAATAATCTTTTCTCAAACACTTATAATCCTGGATGGTGTAATCATCCTAACTTCACATGGTCGAGAAACAATCAAAATCAGAGACCTCAATTTCAACTCCGACCACAAGCTTCTCATCCATTTTAGCCGCCTCAGCCTCGACCCAACCTGAATTATCAATCCGGACCAACTCGGGAAGATCAAATGTCTCTACCTTCAAACCCTAGCTGACATCAAAAGATGAATACAGCTATGCAAAAACAGCACAAGGATGAAATCATAGAGGTCCGTAATTAGCTCGCATAGATGGTGAATTCTTGCCAACCTGGTACACTCCCTTCACAACCTTTGCCTAATTCAAATAATGTGCCAAACCAAAGGTGCGTTATGAACCTGACTTAGAGCTAGGCTCACTACATCTATCAGGCCCCTTCTACTCCATCACATGACGGGATAGAGGCTTCGACATCATATTCGGGTTATTAGCAGCAACCACCTGTTTTGCCAACCTCGACCCTGAACCAGGTAGGACTGAATTTTGTGACTACTCATAGTGGCAAAACAACTCAGGACCCACCTTATTCGAGCCACTCTCTGCCTGGTAGTTCAAACCTAAACCATAGGTTGGTCATCCAGGATACCCTTATCCCAGATCAAGAACCTGGACCAATTCTGGAGGAACCTACAGAGGTTCCATTTCCAAAAGCCTTGACCAAAGGAAAGAGGAAACCCAAACCCATGGCTCTCGAGGAAGACCTAGTCAAGCTCTTTGAGCAAGTCCAAACAAACATCCCGTTGACGGATGTGATTTGCCACGTATCGACTTATGCGAGATTTTTGAAGGTCGTATGTACACCTAAGCGTAAGCTGCAAACCAAAGGCGAGAATCCAATCATACTGTCAGAGCAAGCTAGCTCCATCATCTTGAGGAACCTCTCACCTAAGGCAAAGGACCCTGGTACCCCCTAATCTCTTGCAGAATCAGTGATTTAGAATTCGACAAAGCACTCTTAGACTTAAGAGCTTCCATCAATTTAATCCCTATGTCCCTAGTAGATCATTTCGAGGAAACTGAGCTAAAACCAACTGAGGTGACCTTGCAGTTAGCTGACCATTCGATCAAGTCACCTAGAGGAGTTCTCGAGGATGTTTTGGTTTAGATCCGCAACTTCTACATTCCTGTGGACTTCATCATTTTGGATATGGAGTCTCTTGAGAATTTGAAGAATACACCGATTACACTAGGAAGACCAATATTAGCAACAGCTAGGGCAAACATTAACTACAAAGAGGGCTAGATTGAGTTGAAGTTCGGGAATAAGACTTTGAAAATCGATATCTTCATTTCCCAAAAAGGAATTAATTGCAGGGCAGTGAACAAGTATGCGACATTAATGCTGTGGTTGAGGACTTGTTTCTCGGCGATGACTTGAATACCCTTGATCCTCAACCCCAAGCAAATCATACCCCCCAGATAGAGGAGCCTAGCACCGATCTAGACCTACCCACAGCTCCCACCTTTTCTTTTGAGGCCCATCCCGAACCCCCTTCTGCTGCTGATAATCCCGTCATGGAACCAAAACCTCGTCCCGATCATCTGAAGTATGTCTTTTTGGGTTCTTATCAGATGTTTCCTGTGATTATCAATTTCATACTCACATTTGATCAGGAGACAAAGCTGATTTCTGTCCTCCAACAGCATTAGAGAGCCATTGGATGGACTCTCGATGATTTGACTGGTATTAGCCCCTTCGTATTGCACTCATCGCATTTATACCGAAGAGGGCTCATGACCATCCTGTGAAATGCAGAGACGTCTGAATCCAAACTTGTAGGATGTTGTGAAAAAGGTGATCATTAAGTGGTTAGATGTTGGGATCATCTACCCGATCTTCGACAGTCGTTGGGTGAGTCCGATCTAGGTTGTGACTAAAAAGGCATGACTAAACGTAATTACGACTGAAATCGAAGAGACCATACCGACCCGTATAGCAAAATCATGGAGAGTCTACATTGATTACACAAGATTGAATGCCTCCATGAAGAAGGATCATGTCCCAGTTCCGTTCATTGATCAGATGCTAGAGAAACTAATGGGAAATCGATTCTTTTGCTTTTTGGGTGGGTACTCTAGTTATAATTAGGTGGCAATCCATCCTGAGGACCAAGAGAAAATCACCTTCACCTGCCCCTACGGTACGTACGTGTTCCACAGGATGCCATTTGGTCTCTGCAATGCACCTGCCACCTTTTAGCGGTCATGCTCACCATATTCTCTGATATGATCGATGAGTACCTTGAAATCTTTATGGATGACTTCTCGATGTTTGGTGCATCTTTCGATGATTGCCTCTTGTGTTTGGTTCAAATCCTCAGGCGATGCATCGACGTGAATCTGGTTCTTTCTTGGGAAAAGAGCCACTGCATGGTTCCTGAGGATATTTTCTTGGGAACCTCATGTCTGAAAAGGCATCCAGATTAACTGGGCTAAGGTAAATTTGATTTCCAAACTACCTGTACCTAGCTCGGTCAAAGACATCAAATCTTTTCTGGGGCACGTCGATTTTTACAATAGATTCATTCCTAATTTCTAGAAAATCGTGCGTCCCCTGACTAATCTCCTATCAAAAGATGTCCCATTTGAGACCACGAATGAGTGCATTCACACATTTGAAAGCCTGCGTGACCGAGTTACCCAAGCACTAATCCTGCAATCCCTTGATTGGTCTCTACCCATTAAGATCATGTGCGATGCATCTAACAACGCAGTAGGTGCAGTGCTCGGGCAAAAAATTGACAAGAAACATGTGGTCATCTACTACGCCAGCAAGATGCTTGATGAGGCTCAGCATAACTACACAGTTACTGAGAAAGAGCTGCTGGCTGTAGTATTTGGCCTAGAAAAATTTGGATCATACCTTCTGGGTTCCCATGTCATCATCTACTCGGATCACACAGTAGTGAGGCACTTACTCGTGAAGAAGGACACGAAACCTCGACTAATCCATTGGATCTTGCTGTTGCAAGAATTCAACCTCGAGATTCACGATAAGGTAGGGAAACAGAACATGGTAGCTGATCACTTATCCCGCTTTCCTTCTTCTGTCATTGACCCATCCGGTCCAATCACAGAGCGTTTTTCGAATGAGCATCTATTGGCTATTCATGATCTTCCCTGGTTTGCTGATATGGTAAACTACTTGGTTACGGGGAAACTCCCACCAGATTGGGTGACTTCCAGGCGGGACAAGCTCATTTTCGAGGCCAAGTACTATATTTGGAAGGAACCGTATCTCTTCCACATTGGTAATGATCAAGTAATCTGGAGATGCATTCCTGACAACGAGGTCAACAACGTGATCTCATTCTGCCATGACCAGGCTTGTGGTGGCCATTTCTCTGGGTGAAAAACCACAGTGAAAATCCTCCAGTGTGGGTTCTTTTGGGCCACAATGTTTAAAGACACACAAACGTATTGCAAGGCATGTGCTCGTTGTTAGACCCTCGGCAACATGAGCCCATGAGATATGATGCCCTTGAACCCGATCATTGTATGCAAAATCTTTGACATATGGGGAATTGATTTCATGGGACCCTTTCCAAGATCTAACGGCTTCGAATACATCTTACTCGCTGTTGATCACGTCTCAAAATGGATCGAAGCTATCCCCACCAGAACTAGTGATCACAAAGTTGTTCTCCAATTCATTCAATAGAACATCTTTTCTAGATTTGGGGTTCCTAAGGCCATCATCAGTGATGGCGGGTCTCCTTTCAACAATGTGCACTTCCAGTCCCTAATGAAAAAGTATAGGGTGACGCATTGTATCTCGACTCCTTACCACCCCTAGACTAATGGACTGGCTGAACTGTCAAATCGAGAGATCAAGAAGATCCTTCAGGTCATTATTCGACCTGACAGAAAAGACTGGTCTATTCACCTTCCGGAAGCTTTGTGGGCCATAGGATTGCCCACAAAACCCAATTAGGCATGTCTCCCTTCAGACTTGTGTACGGCAAGGCATGTCACCCTCCCATAGAGATGGAGCACAAGGCCTATTGGGTTGTACGGATGTGTAATCTAGATCTTATGAAGGCTGGATTACATCATTGGTTGCAAATGAGCAAGATTGAGGAACTACGCAATGATGCTACGAGAACTTGTAAATCTACAAAAAGTGGGTCAAAGCCTTCCATGACAGGCACATTATGTGAAAATCTTTTCATCTTGGTCAAAAAGCCCTACTCTTTGATGCCAAACTCAAACTCTTTCTAGGCAAACTCAGTTCTAAATGGATTGGACCATTCTTAGTGAGACAAGTATTTGGAAATGGAGTTATTGAAATTAGTGAACTCAGCCATGATTTTGAGCCTTTTATTTTGAATGTTTAGAGACTCAAACTATTCATCGAACTCACTAATCCAAACTTGGTTGTTGTCTCTTTTGATCTCCATTCTCCCTAAGCTTATTGCGCCCAGCTGATGGCGTTAAACTTAGAGCTTAACGAGAGGCAACCTGTCATCTTTTGAAAAACCCCAAAACCGTTTTGACATATCTCTTCGATGAATCATATTGCACTTTAGGGATAGTCCATTAGAACAGTCGACTCCACCTTTGGTACTTGATCAAAGCTTGAAATCGAAAGCAACAGTCACCCCGACCCGTTCACCCACCCTTTGACCCTATTCTAATGTATGATCTATGCTGAACTCAAACCCACCTAATTTACAATGAGGACATTGCAAATTGTTGGCATAAGAGGGTATTAAAGTGCAAAACATCATGAAAATTAAATCACAAAAGGATTTTGTTAAAAAAGAAATGGAGGTTGAGGAAAAAGAATGTCCATTTGAGAGAAAAATGAGAAAAAGGAGGGAGGAAAATTGAAAAGAAAAGAAAGGAGCAAAAAGATAAAGAAAACAAATGGAGTCCCTTCAAAATAATATGGAACTTACCTAACTTCTAAGTTGGATTGAATGATGAATTAAAACCAGGAAGGCTAAAACTTAAGGGATTAGTGGCGAATACTGACCTTAGTCCTCTTGGATCTATTCTGAGATTTGAACACTCATGTACTTGTCAAGATCCGAATTAATCCTCAAGAGGTTAAGGAAAATGCAAGGCTTGTGTATTAGGTCTAAGGCTCAGGGATTATTTAGCCCCATTAACTGACCTTTGGATTGCGGGACTCGGTAACTTAAGCACCCTAAATCACACATAGTCTGGTTCAGTGCACTTAAATATGAAATCATGTCAAAAAGCATTTACACTATTCTGAAAATGGTCTTAAGATCTAGATTACGAGCGGCTTGGAAACACAACTTGATTTGGACGAGTTCCCAGTGCGGAGAGGTGGGAAATTCCCTCGAAGATGTGCAATAACATATCGACTCCTTGGTGTTTGTCTCCTAGGATGTCTAAACATCCTACCAAGGGCACGTAAGCACCTTGTGCTGGTTCAGATGCCATGGGTGGCATTATCACAAAATGTCGATTGCTAGGGTCAGGATTTAGCTACATAATGCCATGGGCGTCACTATCTCAAAGTGTCAAAAGCCAGGTTTCTGGGGGTTGCCTTAGGCAGTGCTATCTCGAAGCATCGATTGCTAGGGACCCTGCAAGGATTGATGATGGGGACAAGGAATCCGATACAGAACATGTTTAGGACCAATTCGAGGTTAGATCTAAGGAAAAATATAATGAAAAAGAAAAAGAGAGAGAAAACTCTCCACAAATGAAAATCTTCCTCTAACCCTCTCTCTTACAAAAAAAATCACTAGCAAACTAAACCTGGACTAACAATGTTACAAGCATGGGAGTTTTAACCGCTGGGTCTAACAAACCTTAGGATAGTTCCTGCGGGACTTAGAAACCTTCATGGTAGATTGAGGCAAGAGCTAGTCAGGTCTGGATTTGGGCTGGTACTTGAGTACCTCTGGGCCTATTGTTGGTATTAAGATATGATTCCTAGAGATGAAGCTTAGTAGGGCATCCCAACAGTTACATCCGAACTAGATAACTGGATTGATCCATAAGGTTTTGCTAAGGGACTAGCAAAATCTAGGCATGGGGGTATGATGAGAACACCATCATAAGCCCTAACTAAGGTATTTTGGTCTTAAAAAGGTAATAAAAGCTCCTACATATCCATCAGAGGGTCTTAAATGCTTGATGTTCTATTTTGAGAAGAAAAGATAAATACAAGGTTATTTCTGCAAAATTAACTGCATTCCACAAATATAGAATAGCCATGGGATTTTTCAGGGGTTTATTAAAGGTCATATGCTCATTAATGTGTAATAAGTTGGTCCATATAGAACAAAACGGGTTTTCACACGTTTAATGAATTAATGGACATCTGAAAACATAAAAATAGACCTACTTAATTAACTGAGGTTCTGGTTAGGATAAAATTCACCTAAACATTCTAAAAATCATAGAAAAATATCCTCTAAGGTTTGGTACCCTTGATTTGACCATTGGAATCTAATTTGGCCTAAAATAGTCTTAGATAAACAATTGCCCCAATTTGCATTTATGTGAAAATTACCTAGTCAAACTTGGTCAAAACCTAAATCCAACTTCACCATCAGATTCTTTGAGTCTAAATTAGGTTTGTACCAAAATTTGGGTCCAATTTGAGGTCATTTTGACCTAATTTGCATTTTGGTCCAAGTCAGACTCTTTTCCTTACAAAAAGCCCCTCAACTTTCAAAAATCTTGCAAACTACCCCCCAACTTTGTCTTCTTCTTCGCAGATGGGCCCCTGCCACCATGGCAAGTGTGAACCCACACACCTGAGGTTTCAATCAAAGATTCCTCGATTACTTGACCAATCCCTTCTAAAATTGGAAGGGATGATCCTGAGGAAATCCCTCATCATCTAAACCCATTTCTAGTTTCCAAATCCTCCTTTATGGCTCATGCTAATCCTTGGACCTCAAGCTTTATTTCCCTAAAAATCAGAGCTTCTCAAGCTTGTTTCCAAGGTAGGAAGCTCGCTTGAAGGCTTATAAAGGACCTCCATGCACAACCTGACCTCCTTAGCAAGTTTTGGTAAGCCAAATCACCCTAATCTACCCTCTCTGATCACCTAACATGCTTGCTCCGGCAACCTCCCTAGATCCCCCTCCTACAATCGTCCAACCATCAAATTGGATGGCCTAAGTTCTTCCTCTCTTCCTCGCGATCCTCTCCAACCAAAGAGAGGATGTTTCTCTACCTCTTTTGCCATCGCCACCTCGCCTTTTCCATCTCCTTCTACGGCTCCAATCAAGCCATGACTGGAGCTCTCTGGACTTTTCCCTCTTTTCTAAGACCCTCTTTCACTTCCTTTCTCCCTCTACTTCACTTCCTCCTCACTTACATTCCCATACAACCACCATCTCAACCCTAACGCCTTCACCTTCCCCCGCTCTGGCGATGCCTATCCGCAGCTCCACCGCACGAATCTCACCACTTCCACCCCCATCAGCTTCACCGTGACCCCACCAACTAACGATTAGCCTCTCTCCCATCTTCCGGAACACCATCACCTTCGTAGCTCTACCTCAACCTCGCCCTTTGCACACACACCCCCTACATCAAAAAACCACCACCACCACGTTCGCCGTGCTCCGGCGGACCTCTTGAGCTATCTTGATGAGGCTACGAAGCCGTGTTATGGTTTTCAGGTACCCCACCGAAGCTTCACTGCCACTGCGACTCCTCTGATTTCATCTTCAGTGTTCCGGCCAAAAGACCTCTAGGAGTTGATCCCAGATGTTGCGATTGACATCCAGGACCTGATCCAGACATCCAATTTGGTCAAAGACCTGCTGCTGTGGCTTCAACTGAAGTGTCAATCTTCCGCAACTGCATGAGGGAGAGTGTGGGACATAGTCCCACATTGGAAACTTCAGGAGCCCTTGTGCGAGATAAAATCAATTTGTGTTGGGGCCTTACTGCCTTAACATACAGGGGTGAGGTTCCCCGCACACTTGCACACCCTCATCTGTGTACACAGCTCGTGGACCTAGACCCCTAATCATATACCCGGTTACCGACTCGATTAGCCTCGGGTATCCGAGAGAGAGGAGAATAGAGAGAGAAGGAGCGGGGGAGGGCAGGTTTGCCCTCTATTGCTTAGCCGATCCAGAGGGGCCTTTGCCCCTATGTTGCTGTGCTTGCCTCTCTCCCTTGAGGCATGAAGAAGGAAAGAAGAAGAGGCCTTTTGCCTTTCTATTGAGCTGATCCCTTGACCATTTAATGTGTCTAAAGGCCTTGAGCATTCAATTGATACCTGCTGGTGCTTCAGTTCTGATTGATATATTCATCTGGTTGACATGTTATTTGATTACAATTACTGTTGAGATATTTGAGCTTAACATTAAAAGGGCTAATTGGTAATTTAAATCACCATTTTAACCCAATCTTTTTGCACATTGCTACTTGGTTTTATCTATATATCACTTTGAGTTGTTATGAATGAAGTTTTGATTGTAATTGTTTACATTTCTGATTAAATTGTGATTAGTGAGATTAAATTGCAATTGATTACTCCCTGTGTTTGACCTCGGACTTCAAATTCAAGTATAAATTGTATTTGTTTTTGTGCGATTTCAACCTATACTACGATGAAGTATTTTAAAACATTGATCTCCCACGTTAACAGGCACGTGCGCGAAGCATGCGAGTGGGACCTCGCCCCGGTGCTCTCAGAGGCAACTAGCTGAGGTGATGATTTCCTTTTATGCACTGAATAGGCTTTGATGCGGACGATGTGGGACTACGTAGTCCCTTCTCCATTGCGAGTAGCTGCAGTAGAGAGCTCCTTCAATTGGTGATGCCATTGGTGTTCATTGTCCAATTGACGCTTCAAATGGCTTCGTAGTTTGATTCCGCAGCTGTGGGAGATGGTGGCATGGCCGGAGATCGGCGGACGGCGACGGATGATAGCGTTGTGGTTGGTCGATGGTGGTGTAGGGTCCTAAAACAAAACATGGGCTTTTGTCCCCAATTACAAAGCTTAGGAGTATCGTTGTGATGTGAGTGTAGTGGTGGTGGAGTTTTGGTGTATGGAGCTGCGTGAAGGTCGGACAGTGTCAGAGATGACAGCGGAAGCGTGAGTTGTCCAGTGAGGTGTGGGAGTGGTCAAAGCCTTAAATTATCTTAGGGCTTTTGTTGCGGAAGTCGAGGCAAATCTAATGGAGGTAGTGGCATTGTGTTTCATGGTCTGTAGCAGCCGTGCGAGCTCACTAGAGCTTCACCAGCTATGGAGGTGACGAAGTGCATGCGGGCGATGTAGTGGTTGGTCCTAAAGTCTAAATAGGTGGAAGTGAAGTAGAGAGGGAAAGGAAGAGGTTTAGACTAGTTTAAGGGATGAGGAGGGTGAGAATCCTTGCCAGTGTGATGGCTGGCATCAAGGATGACGAAGTTGACGGTGAAGGGATCGGCGATGAAGAAAGGTTCGTAGCACCGTTACTTTGGCTGGCAAGGCACGCGAAGAAGAGGGGAAGAGTGTAGGCCTTCCAATTTGTCAATTGGTCAGCCGAAGAAAGAGAGAGGAGAAATCTCTTCGAGAATCTCATCCTAAGGCAAGTTCCCACCGCCAATGGTGGTAGGGACCTGATTATGCAACAATCATAGGTCTTGATTGACCTAAATTAGGCTAGGACTTAACATAAGTTAAGGTAATTCATGCATGCATAAGCATTACTAGCACCTTTACTGCTTTCTTTTAGCTATGCATAAAATAATGTTATAATGTGCTGATTAGGTGCATTATGTCAATTACAGGTAATAAGCTGACCAGAAGGTAGATCTAAACTTGGATCTGAATAATAAAGAATAACTGGAGTTGCATTAGAGCTGGAGCAGAAGACCTAGAATAAGATGTAGTAGACAGTAATGTAAGGGGTTGAGGTATGCTATTCTATTTAAGTAGGAAAAAAGTAGTAAATTATGAGGAACTTAGGACCATCCTAGCCTTAGGATAGCCTAGAAGCTTCCCCAAGCCTTAGCCACCCTTAGATTAGGTCACTACACCCTAGGAAACCTTAAAACTCTAATTCTAGCCTCTATCTGGACGTCTAGATAAGTTATAGGACGTCCAGAACCCTTAGCCAACTCCCACACACCTTAAACTTACTTCTGTAGTGTTATTGGACGTCTAGACACTTGGTCAAACGTCTAATTTCTACAGAATAGCCAAGACAGAACCTAGAATCCCTCCAGACTCTGATTGGACGTCCAGAGAACAAGTTTGGACTTTTGATTTTTCATTATAAGACGTCTAACATTATTATTGGACGTCCAGAACTGCCCTCCAAACCCTGTTTTGAGATTCTAGCCTTGATCTTGGATCTCTAGGTCCCTAAACCCAATTCCAACCCCATAGGAACCTAAATTAAGGTGTCTTAACCCAAGTACATCACCTCTAGACCTCCCTAAGCACCTAATTAGGTCCTCACTAAACCTAATTGACTTGGATCATGGTCAATCTCTTCAGTCTATTCAATTGGACTCATTGAGTCCGATTGAGCCCTGATCTCAGCACACACTATCCAATTGGACTCAGTTAGAGTCTAATTGACCTAGACCTAACTTAATTGAGTTATTTTACTCTCAATTAGGTTTTCACACACCCAATTAAACTTGTATTAAGTTTAATTGCAGTTTACCTTAGTGAATTAGGGTTTACAACCCTAATTTGAGACCTACCTTAACCTAAACCCACTAGAACCTAACCTAATCAACCTAGCCACCTAAGTTTCGACCCACACACACCCACACACACCATTCACACGAAAATACCTAGCATATAGTTCTCTAGAACTCTTTACCATTTGTTGTTGCCTTGGTTGCTAGAATTAGCAACCAAGAGCCATTCAATTTTTTGATCCACATTTGGTTGATCTAAAAACCACCATCCATCCTCTCTCTCTCACTCTCCCACGAGCTCCCACCATAGGCCTCTCTAGAGAATTCCATAATTCTCTAGAGAGCTTCCCTTACGTCTACAAAAAGACCTAAGGGGTGGCCATTTGCACCCATTCACTCTTGGCTTCCATTTAGCTTAGCTACATTCCACCTCCACTCCACCTTCACGAGTTGCTTCACCATGGCCACCACCACCTCCATGCCAAGATGCTGGATCACCTCTCCAACCTCTCTCCAAGGGTCGGCCTAAGCACCATTGGCCGCCCCTCCTCCTCTCAACCACTCAAAGGCCATCGGAGCCACCTTCGAATGCCCTTATTTCTACTAGATTAGATTATAGTTCTTCCTAGATTTACATGCCTTATTTACTGCTTAGTAGTGTAGCTTTATATTCTACCCTAATGATCCATGCATAATACCCCCTTGGATTCATGTATGCGATTGTTTTCTACTAGCTAGATTTGTATTTCCAAGCATTCCTCTATAAGCTTTCCATGAGCGTAATGCTGTAGCCACCATAATGAATTGAATGAATAAAAATCTTTTTCTATATATATCTATGTGTGAAAATCACCATGAGCTTATTGCAATATATTTTGTGTGATTAAAGTTGCCTGCTTTTAATTACTATCTTTTGGCAACTAGCATTTCGTACATCAATACGTAAATCACCATAAACCGACATGAGATTTAAAACAAGTAGAGCGAAAGAGCTCGATTTCAAATCTGCATTTCCATAAAAGCCTCCTAGAGACGAACAACGGGGACTCAAGTCTCGTTATCTTTATAACTTATTTTTGATGAGCATTTTTGTGCACTATACTACAACGAAATCTCTATTTTCAAAACATGCACGGGAAATGCCCTCTGTCAAATGGCGACATTGCTGGGGAGGCAATGCCATTTTTTACTTCAATCCTTTGAGCTATCATTGACAAATCTTCCTCTACTTGTCTTTTGATGTGCCGGAAAATAGGAAAAATGGGAATCTGGACATGCAACGAGTGTAGATTAAAATAAAAATAAGGTGCACATCTCATCTTAGATTAGGATTTCCCTTTTTGAACCCTAGGTTAGATTTATTTTAAAAAAAAGAAAAAAAAGTCTATTTATTTTCGTGAAAGAGAAAAAAATCTACGTAGTTAGATTAGGTTTCTTTTTTAATCCTAGTTAGTTTTGAAAAAGAAAAAAAAAATGAAAATCCATTGAAAAAAAAAATCCTTCTTGAAAAGAAAAATTCAAAATTTCTTGAAAAAAAAATTTGGTGGAAAGTTTGAATTTTAAGCTCAAACACCTTTTAAAAGCTTCTCCATTACCCTATGATTTTAGGCCAGATTTCAAATTTTGATTTAAAAATTCAATTGCCGAAAAATTAGTAAGCAAAAAATTCTGAAATTCTTGTTATACCTTCATTTTCAAACCATTCGTTTGAAAAAATTCCAAGTACAGAATTTTTTAAAATTCGTGAAGTGCAAGGGGGTCAGTCTGACCCGGATTTGAGATTTTTAAAAATTTAAAAAGCAATTCTGAGCAATCCGTGAATCTGTTTTGACTAAAAATGGTGGGGCTTGAAATATGATCTCATTGGCTTTAATTTTCATATTTTTTCCAAATTTTTGAAAATCATTTGATACTGTTTCAATTTGAAATATCGATCAGAGGTCAAAATTCTATATCTGACCCCTTGACATTTAAAAATCTCTATAACTTCTGTTGAAATAGTAGAAATTATAAAAAAATATTCTCTAAAAATATAATTGAAAAATAAATCTACTTGCTAAATTTCAACTTATTATGATTCCAAATTTTATCAGAGAATAAGTCTTAATTTCGTGGTCTACTGAAGAAGAAATAAAAAAACCCTAGAACTGCATGAACCCTAGGTTACATCTTTAGGGTTACACTCTAGAGACCATACATTTGGGCTAGACTAGACTTAATCAAGTCTAAGGTTTAGCCGGTGAGCTTGGTAACCTTATGGGCCACTCACCATAAACCCCAACTGAAGAAAAGAAGGGATAAAATTAATTTGAAAATACGAAATTAACTCGAATTCATTGTCATATTATTAAGTGTTTTCAATCTCTCTTGCCAAACCTGGTGACTAAGTCTATGGGGTAGTGTCAAACGATCGCAACTAAGGGGTAACGGAACCAGAGGTGTAAGCCAAAGGAGGAACCTTCCCCTTAGTCCCCTCGTAATCAGACTGGCTAGGTTAGCTTGAGAGGCAGGAATCACTTTCAGTTGGTTGTATGATGAATTTTTCTTTAGGAATTTGAATTTAAAATGGAAAATCTGGTCATCTGATCATAAGGACCATCAGATTGACAGGGTCTTAGCCTTGTTTGGCTTGGCTACACCAACCCAGGAGTTGGGTGGTGTATGTAAGGAAGGAGGTCACTCAAACCTCGAATGGTTGAACCTTGGGAGCCGCTCCCAAGGAGGCGAGTTACTTCGCTCGGGCCATCTTCTCCCCCGTCCTCTTCTTCTATCTGCTTAGCCACAATGGCTAACCCTAGATCTGGACCTGATCAAGATCCAGAAGAGCGGGATCCATGAGCTTATCTAAGAGCCTGGGTCATTAAATCAGCTCAATCTTGGGATCAGAACCCAAGGTGGCGAAGATGACTTTTTGCTTCGCTTGATCCTTCTCCTCGGGTTACCGAAATGGTTAACCCATATCCTAACCCTGGATATTATGACCCATACTAGTCAGTCCCTCTAAGGATCACATCTTAAAACCTAGGATATGGATTTCACACTCCTGCTTCTCAACCATGGAATATGGATAAACCTGATTCACCCCCTGGAACCCCTGAAGAACTACCGGTGCATATGCGACCGCATTATAGAATATAGAGAGCTACAGCTATCGCTAAGGATAATGTCGCATTCTACCTACACGAAATCCAAGCTATCACTGAGCCAAACCAAAGACAAAGCTGGATTCCGTATCAATAAGCTGTGATGGAGCTCCTTCAGGGAACAACAGGGATAACAAGGCTAATTGGATAAAATTGGGAAACTCAAGAACTATTACTTTTGAGATATCAAGTGGAAAATAGCCTTGAAGACCTCGAAGAATTTGAAACGACTACGTCGGAAGGACACACAGAAGATTCTCGGGAGCAGATGTTAGAAGATCATTCAGGGGAAGAAGAATCTAGCTTGGATATGAGACAGGAGTAGGAAGTATGCCGAATGTGTTCGTCTGAGAACTCTAGTTAGGAAATTGAGGAGGAAAGGACTGATATCTCCAAGATTGAGCCACAATTGGATTATCCTAAATCCTGGGAGATACCTCATGGGTTAGAAAACCCAACTGAGATAAGGGAAGTAGATTCAGTTGAGGATATGGATCTTGAGGCAAACATTACATGCAACACTACTGATCAATCTAGGACACTTCCCATTGTAGGTGAACCTGTGCTAGAGCCAACATCTTCTGATATGCACTCTTCTTCTTTCACCTACATCCCTAATTCAGATGTTAGAGATTTTGAGATGACACTTTCTATCCTTGATCCTGGCATCCGAAGACCAAAAATAGCTATGGATGATTTGACCGAAGAAATAAATATGCTACCTGAGGTAGGAATTACTAAGGAACCCAATGCATATGAGGGTGAAGCTTTGAGCAGAATGAGCTGGGGACGCACCTATCATCCTAGTCAATCGAATGGATGGCTTGACTCAGAGCCTGAAGAGTCAGCTTTTGATGAATCAGATATGAGTACAGACGAGGACAAAGTAATTTCTGACGAGGATTTTAGTGACCTCCCCACAGATCTTCTACTTTCATGGATACCCCCATATGATCTAGAGCCTGGAGAGGCCATGATCATTGATGTCAACTATCGTTATGAAGACCCCTATGACTCAGACTCTGGTTCTAAGATACAGTTTGATCTACTCCCTCAGCAACTTCTTACTGAATCGTGGGACATGATAAATCAGCTGAATCAATATCATGATCCACCCTCTGATTATGCTCTATTTTCCACCACCACTCTACACTTTCTTATAGCTAGACTTTTTGGAGTAGGGGCACACAATCAGCTGGTTCGCATCTCCGGAGCACTGATTCTGGGAGCATACGAGCATATCTTTCTCTTAACCTTGACCGGCTCCTATGCTAGAACTGATACATCTGATTGAGTTTTCGCCCAGCTAGAGGCGTTAAACTCAGCATCTACTCCACATCCATCACCCTATACATATTCATTTTTATACATAGCATATTCTTCTTTTAGCATATTTTCTTTCTGCATATTGCATACTGTCAGGTTAGTCAGTGCCGAATGTATATTTTCAGGAGCAATTCCAGGTGACTTCTACCCACTCATCCTCTGTCAAATTTATTTTCTTTTTATTCATGCATGAGGACATGTAAGAACTTAGGCATGGGGGGGTAGATATAGTAAAACTGAAAAATTTTTACGCTAACCCTTAGGAAAACCTCGAAGCTGCATGTTACATGTATTTTAGGACCCTAAATAAAATAACAACCGACTCCACCTGTCTGCAACAGCCATTTCTGACTCACCTGCTCACCTTTCCTGTTCTGAAATTTAGGATCAAGTTGAATGTAACCCAATATGGGAATTTCATGAAGTACAATTATACGAGGTTACTTGTTTATAGCATATATACATATTGCATTCATGAATAAGATTATCTTATTAAGAGAATGCATTAGGGATTTTATCCTCTAGTTGATTCCTGTAATTTGGAATCTAGTATAATTTTTCACACACATAGAATTTGCAATGGATTCACGGTGAAGGTCGATAAACTTCTCCTGAACCCCTGGATAGTGTTTTGGGAGCTAGGCAAATTTTCCTCCAAAAATCCACCAAATAGTGTGTGATGAGAGTAGAGTGTACTGGTGCTCTAAGATTAGTGCAAAGAATCCGGAATCCTAGATAATTAGGTGATGATACTCAGAGATAAGGCATAGTTCTATCTCTCGGTTCCTGCGTATACATTTTTGTGTGAATTTTGAGAGCCACCAAATAAGGAAAATATGCGGAGAGCGAGTTTTCATAATACTAGGGCTAGGGTGGATGGTTACGACCATTCTTTATGGAATCCTCAACTGAAGGAGGATATTAATGTCAAGGTCAAAAATACACCATCCTATCCGTCTCTACCGGTGCCGTGAGTAGGCACTTCCACCAAATAAGCCACCTAATGTCTCTTGAGTACCACCAATCCCTAATAATGCCTCCTCAATAAAGTTCATGGATGTGTGCTAATTGTGTTGTGTTGAAAAAAAAAAGAAAAGAAAAAGGAAAAAAAAGATGAAAAGAAAGAAAAAGAAGAAAAAGCAAAAAAAAAAAAGAGTGAATATTTAGTATTTATTTCAGTTGCATTGAGGCAATACCACCAAATAAATTTGAGATCCACCAAATATAGCCTTAACCCACCTTTCTTGTGTTTCTGACCGCCCGAATACTGGCTGAGGAATTCTGACTTAGTGTTAGAGTTATGGAAACTCAATTAAAGTGTCAATGCCAAGTGAGACCACCAAATGCAGGACATATGTTTGAATCTAGTGAGGTTGTGAGCTCTAAGAAAAAGGAAGAAAAGAAAAGAAAAGAAAAAGAAAAAGAAAAAGAGAGAATGAATACAAAGGAACCAAAAGAGAGCATAGTTTTTCTCATCTTTTTCTAAGTTGAGTTACGTAATAATTTGGGAATGTAGACTCTATAGTAATAATCTCTATGTAGCACCAGCCGAGAGTGAGCCACCAAATATATAATCTTTTCCCTCTAAGATTCTCTACCTAAGCTTAAAGTCAGGTGGAATTCATGGAATATCTTGAATACCCCGAGGGAAGAAGTCCGCCTATCCCGCTAGAATTTTTACTAGGGGTCAAGTACAGGCTTTAGAGGTGAATTAGTTTTTCACTCGAATTCGTTGCAAAAGCTACATAGCTACACTTTTATGATTGTCTGGATTTCTAGAGCATAGGATGAAAACAAAAAGGAGAAAAATTTCTTGGCATACACTTGATAAAATAATCAATCCCGTAGGGGCCCTTCAGTGAATAATTTAGTCTCGCATTTGCTAAGGACTAGCAAGATTTAGGCATGGGGGCATGATTGTGCAGCAATCATAGGTCTTAATTGACCTAAATTAGGCTAGGACTTTACATAAGTTAGGGTAATTCATGCATGCATAAGCATTACTAGCACCTTTACTGCTTTCTTTTAGCTATGCATAAAATAATGCTATAATGTGTTGATTAGGTGCATTATGTCAATTACAGGTATTACGCTGACCAGAAGGTAGATCTAAAGCTAGATCTGAAGAATAAAGAATAACTGGAGTTGCAGCAGAGCTGGAGCAGAAGACCTAGAATAAGATGTAGTAGACAGTAATGTAAGGGGTTGAGGTATGCTATTCTATTTAAGTAGGAATAGAGTAGTAAATTATGTAGAACTTAGGACCATCCGAGTCCTAGGATAGCCTAGAAGCTTCCCCAAGCCTTAGCCACCCTTAGATTAGGTCACTACACCCTAGGAAACCTTAAAACTCTAATTCTAGCCTCTATCTAGACGTCTAGATAAGTTATAGGACGTCCAGAACCCTTAGCCAACTCCCACATACCTTAAACTTACTTCTGCAGTGTTATTGGACGTCCAGATACTTGGTCAAATGTCTAATTTCTGCAGAATAGCCAAGACAGAACCTAGAATCCCTCCTGACTCTGATTGGACGTCCAGACAACAAGTTTAGACTTTTTATTTTTCATTATAAGATGTCTAACACTATTATTGGACATCCAGAACTGCCCTCCAAACCCTGTTTTGAGATTCAAGCCTTGATCTTGGATCTCTAGGTCCCTAAACCCAATTCCAACCCCATAGAAACCTAAATTAAGGTGCCCTAACCCTAGTACATCACCTCTAGACCTCCCTAAGCACCTAATTAGGTCCTCACTAAACCTAATTGACTTGGACCATGGTCAATCTCTTCAGTCTATTCAATTGGACTCATTGAGTCCGATTGAGCCCTGATCTCAGCACATACTATCCAATTGGACTCAGTTAGAGTCTAATTGACCTAGACCTATCTTAATTGAGTTATTTTACTCTCAATTAGGTTTTCACACACCCAATTAAACTTGTATTAAGTTTAATTGCACTTCTACCTTAGTGAATTAGGGTTTACAACCCTAATTTGAGACCTACCTTGACCTAAACCCACTAGAACCTAACCTAATCAACATAGCCACCTAAGTTTTGACCCACACACACCCACACACACCATCCATGTGAAAATACCTAGCCTATAGTTCTCTAGAACTCTCTACCATGTGTTATTGCCTTGGTTGCTAAAATTAGCAACCAAGAACGATTCAATTTTTAGATCCACATTTGGTTGATCTAAAAACCACCATCCATCCTCTCTCTCTCACTCTCCCAAGAGCTCCCACCATAGGCCTCTCTAGAGAATTCCATAATTCTCTAGAGAGCTTCCCTTAGGTCTATAAAAAGACCTAAGGGGTGGCCATTTGCACCCATTCACTCTTGGCTTCCATTTAGCTTAGCTACATTCCACCTCCACTCCACCTTCACGAGTTGCTTCACCATGGCCACCACCACCTCCACGTCAAGATGCTGGATCACCTCTCCAACCTCTCCAAGGGCCGATCTAAGCACCATTGGCCGCCCCTCCTCCTCTCAACCACTCAAAGGCCATCAGAGCCACCTCCGAATGCCCTTATTTCTACTAGATTAGATTATAGTTCTTCTTAGATTTACATGCCTTATTTACTGCATAGTAGTGTAGCTCTATATTCTCCCCCAATGATCCATGCATAATCCCCCCTTAGATTCATGTATGCGATCATTTCTACTAGCTAGATTTGTATTTCCAAGCATTCCTCTATAAGCTTTCCACGAGTTTAATGCTGTAGCCACCATAATGAATTGAATGAATAAAAATCTTTTTCTATATATATATTTATGTGTGAAAATCACCTTGAGCTTATTACAATATATTTTGTGTAATTAAAGTTGCCTGCTTTTAATTACTATCTTTTGGCAACTAGCATTTCGTACATCAATACGTAAATCACCATAAATCGACATAAGATTTTAAGCAAGTAGAGTGAAAGAGATCAATTTCAAATCTACATTTCCATAAACGGCTCCCAGAGATGAACAACCGGGACTCAAGTCTCATTATCTTTATAAGTTATTTTTGACGAGTGTTTTCGTGCACTATACTACAATGAAATCTTTATTTTCAAAACACGCATGCGAAATGCCCTCTGTTAGGACCTAAATGAAGAAAATGATGAGTGGTAGGGACCCAAATGTAATAAAATCAAAAGTTAGGGGGCTGGATGTGAAGATTAGAGATTTTAAGGACTGAAATGCAAACTAGGTGATGATAATGTCATCATCAGCCATAACTAGCTTTAATATGTCAGAATCAATAGACAAATGATCATAATTAACTGCTAGAGAGTCCTAATTCATTACATATTCTTTCTAAGAAAAATACATTAAATCAAGGGTAAATATGCAATTTTAACATCATATCCTAAATGCAGAATAATCATGGGATTTTCTAGGGGTTAAATGAAGGTCAAATGGTCATAAATGTCTAATAAGAGGGTTCATGCAGATAGAAACTGGTTTTTGCACATTTCAAGAATTAATGGACGTCCAAAACTCTAATTTCAGACCTGCTTAATTTACTGAGGTTCTGGTCAAGATAAAATTCACCTAAATCTTTTAAAAATAGTGGAAAAATATTCTATAAGGTTTGGTATCCTTGATTTGATCATTAGAATCCATTTTGACCTAAAATAGAGCCTCAGATGGAAAGTTATCCTAATTTAGGTTTTTGTATAAATTACCCATCCAAAATTTGTCAAAACCAAAATATAACTTCACCATCATACTCCTTGGGCCCAAATTAGGTTTTTATCAAAATTTGGGCTCAATCAGAGATCATCTTGACCTAGTTTGCATTTTGGTCCAGTCTAAATCTTTTTCTCTCAAATAACCCTCAGCTTTCGAAATCTATTGCAAAAAGCCCCCTAAATTTGTCATCTTCTTCACCAACAGGTCCCAATCACCATTTCCATGTGAACATATTAAGTAGCCAACCTTCAATCAAGGAGTTCTCCTTGATTTCTCATCCAATCTCTTCCAAAATTGGAAGAACTCCTGAGAGAATCCTCTTCCATCTAAGCCGCATCTTGGGCTCTAATTCTAGCCCAAAACCTAATGCGAACCTTTTGAAATTAATGGTTTCCTCTTTCATGAAAGCTCCAAGCTTGTAATGATCCCCTGAGTCCTAAAAAAGGACCCACATTGCAAGGTCGTTCTCTTTAGCTTGGTTTATAGGTCGAACTCTCCTTCCCTTCTCCCCAACCGCCATCTCCACAAACTTTGGTGAGCTCCTTGTCCTACCTTCTTTGCCGGCCGCCACATATTATAGTTGGCAGGATCTTCCTCCCCACGTTCTTTCGCATCTCGTAGCACCGGCGAACGCCTCCTTCCTCATCTTCCTCGCCGCTTCTTCACCACTGGAGACTTCACCTTCCACGTGCTGGCCATACCATAAGTAGCACCCTCTCTCCCCTTTCGTCTATTAGAATAGGTTAGTTAGACTCCTCTTCTCCCCTACTCTTTTTATCCCTCGATTCAACCCCTCGACACACCACTCACGTGTCATTTTCCCCATATCCAACCACACCTCTAGCGAGTTTGCCTCACCTCCACAATCCACCAAACAACTTGCCACCAAGTCCATAACTTTTGCCTCACCTCCATGAACCAAACCCCCATCTTTATTTGCCATTCCATCCACTCACGCGACCCCCCGAACACACCCATCACCGACCACCTTCTCCATCACCATCTACCCTCATCCATACACGAAACACCCCATGGACACCACCATCACCTTCCATGCCCTATGGCGATCCTCCTGAACATTTTAACAAGGCCTTGTAGCCCATATTTCATGTTTCAGGTATCCCACCGGAGCTCCGTCATTGTCGCCATCTTCTCCGGTTTGTTCATCAAGCCGCGGACACGTTCTTCATCCAATCCACCCCAGGCAGTGCGGATTCACTCCAGGTTCACGCCCAAGTCCTCAATCGAGGATCCCAGCTACAACAACTATGCCAATTGAATGAAGACTTCACATGCTGGTGCTGCTCGTATGCGAAGAGAAAGAATAGTGGGCTTAGTCCCACATTCGGTGAGGAAGAGCACTTGAGGGTGATTATTATGTTTTTGTGTTCTATGCTTATCGCCTAGCAACACGAAGGTCGGGTCCCCATTACCCACTCACCTGCTACCTGCCAAAGCCTCACTCCTCACCTGCGACACCACGCATGCAGGCTTGGACCTGATACTACTTAACCCGAATACCCAATTACGACCCGGTTATTTGAGAGAAAGGGAAGACAGGAAATTGTGAGAGAGCGGGGGAGGGTTTTTCTCTTTAAAGTATTCCCTTGTGCATGCACTCTCAACACTTAGCCGCTTGGAGGAGATTGGTTCCCTTGAAGCTGTGAAGTTAAAGGAGAAGAGTTTCTGAAGAAGAAAGGGAAGGATCAGAATAAGAAGAGAAGGAGAGGGCTCGAGAAGAAAGCAAAAGAAGAGAAGAAGCAGAGAGAAAGGTTTTAAGAAGGCCGATCATTTAAGTTGTCTGATCCACATACTAGACGTCTGATTACTATAGCAATTGTTAGGTTATTTGGTTTAATTGAGATATTTGATATGCATGTCTAGTTAGGGCTAATAATTGATGATTTAAATCACCCTTGTTTTGTCCTAGGTTTCTTTTTTTCATATTAAACTCTTGAAATAATCATGTTTACCATTGAATATCAGATTTGAGTAGTTATTATGCATTGAATATCATTATTGTGCTTAATTTCCTATGCTCATTTATATTTTGATTAAGATTAGCACGTGAATTCTACATTTGCTTCCTATATTTGACCTTGGACTTCAATTTCGATTTTGAGTAATAAATTTTATCTGTTGATTGAGCTATTTAGGAGGCCTTGCTACAACAAAACGACATTAAACTCTTATCTGGCCCACTCAACACTAGGTAAAGATAGACTCTGATTGAGGCCAAATTTTAGCATTAAGCTAATTTGGGCCCAAGGAATATAATGGTGAGCTTGAATTTGAGTTTTTACGACTTTTGACTTGGCACACATAAGCCCAAATTAGGGCAAAATCCCATCTGAAACTCTATTCTAGGTCAAAATAGGTTCATATGGTCAAACCAAGGGTACCAAACCTCTTAGAATATTTTTATGTGAATTTTAGGAGGTTTAGATGAAATTTACCCTAACCAAAACCTCTTTAATTTAAGCATGTTGATAATTAAGATTTTATGTACTATTTCGATTTTTGAAATACATGAAACCCTGTTTCTGTCAATGTTGACCCACATTTTGGATTTTTGAGCCAATTTAACCTTCATTTAACCCTTGAGTGATCCCATGGTTAATCTACGTTTGTGGTGTGCTGTTTAAATTACAGAATTAACCTCGATTCCCAGTTCTTTTCTTAAATTAGAATGATAATGAGTTATGACCCTCAGATGATTAGGTAGGAGCTTTCATCAATCAAACCTGACTAAATGTGGCTAGTTAGGGCCCATGATGGTGTTCCCATCAGGTGGTATGATTGACACGTTGCTGTGAGTAACCCTTCATAGTTGGGTGTCCAGAGCCTAGCCATGTAACCCATTCTCTTTGGCTGTTTCCTTTAGGTAAATCTTAGATCAATGAAGCCACCTGCTTAGAAAAAGAAAAATAAAAAATAGAAAAATACCCAAAAAGGAAAGAAAAAAAATGAAAAATAGAAAAAGAAGAAAAAAATCCACACTTCACTGATGAGGTGTGGCTTATCATAGCTAAAATGCCCAAGTTAAGCTGGAAACTAGGTTAAAACTATCTAATTAACACAATAAAAAAGTTAAGTGTGAGAATTAATGAAAATGACCTAAAACATCAAATTGGAGTTAAAAATGCATAATTAGGTCAATTTATGGGATATTCTTTACATAAATACAGAATGATGATCCAATTGCCAATTGAACACATTTCTGAGTTCAAAAGTTCAAATCAAGAGTGAAATCATGTTATGAAATGTTCAATTAAGCTTTCATAAAAACTTGGTTGCATTTGGACATCAATAGAACCTTGCATTTAGAGTTTCACATTTAGGTCCTCCTTCCATAACATTTTATTCACATCTAAAACTTCTAAGGGCCTATTTGTAAAGCTATGGGGACCTTTATGTTAACATTTGGGGACCACGCTATTTGAATTCTTGCCACTTATGGTTCTTGTTGCAAAATATCTATCACTTCACTTAATTGGGCTCTTCGTGCAAATTTCCCTTTCACCTGAGTTCATCCGTGTGCACTATAACCCATGAAGAGCATGAGCTACAACTACTGTCCATCCATGGTCCCATCAATCTAATGGTTGATCTTCATCTAATCTCTACACGCCTTCGCCAGAAGCGACTTCACCTCCCTCAGATCTGATCCAGCAGTGGAGATTCATCCATTTCCTTCCCATTCTCTTCTCTCTCATCCCACCATTGAAACCCTTGGGGATTAATCTCACCTTAGCGATGATTGGATTCACTCAACACCTACTTAAGCACACCCTCTGAGTCGCGTGGCCTAGATCAACTCCTTGCTACATTCTTGAGTTGACCCATTCACCCCTCTCCAATTTCTTCTCCCTACCTTGCCTCAGTCTTTCGCTACTGCGGTGAACTCCATCTCTTCGACTCTCCTCACCACTATGGATCACATAACTCCTGAGGGTGATCTTGAGCCCCACTAAAGGGCTTTCAAACCACTGGAGACTCCTCCCCCATTCCTCACTGCAGCCACTAGTTGTAGTTCTTCTTCAAGGTCCTGTTCTTTCACTTAGATTAGGATTTAATGCTTTTTAGGGTAGTTATTAGTGTAGTATAGATCAAGTAGATTAGAATTAGATAGTTTAATCATAGAATTGGTAGTTAATTAGGTGTAGTTTAGTGTAATGTCCTCACACCTCCTTTGATCAATTCAAATAAGAGGAAATGATTACACCCCTTCATATTGTTCACTCTTCTTTCTTTCCATCTTACAATCACATTCACTCCCTTTCCTCGAAGTTTTTATTCACAAATCATCCCACACACTGAAGCATTAATTGGATCTTATGCTCTATAGCACTCAGATCTATTTGGGTGCCAAATTCCATGAAAGGGTTTCCCATTCGCATCATCAATTCACAAAGTCCCTTTCCATGCTTTGAATTGAACGAATTTGAGCATTTACATTAGATTTGTTTGGTTATGCTGATTTGAGAATTTTTGACTAAATTCAAGGTAGATCTAATTTAAATGATCAAATTGAGTTTTCATATGTTCAATTGGTTTGAATGCGATGGGCTTAAGCTATTTTAACTTAATTTTTATCACTTAATGTGCTTCTGCCCAATTTTAACCTTAGTCTTTAATTTCTGGCAGTCTGGTAGCTCAAGATAATGAGAATCAGATGCATTGATTCGAGGCTTGAGCAATGACCAAGTGATTTTAAAGAATCACCTAGAGCTCCTGTACACCAATCAATGGTGTGCAGGAACTCTAGATGTTCAAAACATATTGGTGAGCAAGATCAAAAGGCCTAGGCGGCGACATATAGATATCATCTCAAAATGTTTAATCCACATTTCTAGGTGTTGATGGAGGTCTGATAGGTTTTAATGAATGTTTGGAAGCAATTTTGAGTGAGTTTAAAATGCTCCTATTGATTTTCTTCTTCTAAGCTGTCTATGGCCTTGTAGAAGAGTCAATTAGGATTTCTAGGGTTTTTAATCTATGATCTGTCTTTGAGATGGATTTCAAACCTTGTAATAGTTGTTTGCGATGTTTTCAACGTGAATATTCTTGGATTTAATATATGGATTTGGATATTGAATGTTGGAGCAGCATAAGCTGCTGAAATTGAACTGCAATAGCACCAAGCAACTATTGGATTTTCATAGTGCAGCAACAACATCAACTGCTGAATATGTTGGCAGTAAGGAAACAACAATCAATTGCTCAATTAGGTAGTGATGGGAACACCATCATGAGCTCTAACTAGCTCATTTTGACTCAAAGAAGAGAATAAAAGCTCCTACATAATCAACTAGAGGTCTTAACTCAATAAATAACCATTCTGAGAGAAAAGCAAGAAACAAGGGGTAAAACTGCAATTTTACCATTGCAGTGCAATAACAGGTTTTCTCATGAGCAAAACACAGGTCAAATGGTCTTAACAAGATAAAAAGTGGGTTGGTTCAAACAGAAAAGGGTTCATGTGAATTCAGGGAATTAAATGACTTCTTGTAACCCTAAAACAGACCCACTTGATTTAACAAGGTTCTAGTCAGGATAAAATTCACCTAAACCCTCTAAAAATCATAGAAAAATATTCTCTGAGGCTTAAAACCTTCAATTTGTCCCTTGGAACTTATTTTGACCTAGAATGGGGTCTCAAACAAATATTTACCCTAAATTGGGTTTTTGAGTAAATTTCCCAATCAAACATGATCAAACCAAAAATAAAACTTCACCATTGGATTCTTTATGCCCAAATTAAGTTTATACCAAAATTTGGACCTAAGAGGAATTCATCTTGACCCACTTTGCAAATAGGTCCAACCCAATTACACTTCTACCCCTATCTTTCGAAAACCTCTGTAGAAACCCCCCTAGCTTCTTCTTCGTTCTTTGCAATTAGGTCTCTCCACCATTATAACGGAGGGAATCCTACTCCAGCAAGATTTCAAAGGCAAGAACTCCCTGATCTCTTAGAGAATCCCCTTCAAAATTGAAAGGGAGATTCTCTGAGAAATCTCCTCCACTGTGAACCTAATTTGAGGCTCTGTTTGGTACCCAATCTCTCATGCGAATGCATGAGAGATTCGGGTCTCTTTTGAGTTGCCATCTCTGGTGAACCTCCCTTGCTTGGAAGCTTGGCTTCCAAGTATAAATCCATCCTCCAGGGTCTATTTAAGCAAACCCAAATCACCATGCATCTCTCAAGCTTGAAATTGGTCGGAAACACCCCTCAAATTCGTCTCTCCTCCTTCGGCCAATTGGCTCATCAAGCTCCGGTGACTTCCCTCACTCTCCCTTTTTACCTAGCCACAATACCAGTGGCAGGTTTCTCTTTCTCCCGCTCGTTCACGTCGCGCCACACCCGCCGACTCCTCTACACCCCCTTATCCTCACCGACCTCCCTCACTGAGAGCTTTCATCTCCAACGTTGGAGACATGAGCCGACTGCCATCCCTGCCTCCCCCTTCATCTCTTTACGCCCAGATAAGTTCCTTCTCCCTTCTACTCCTTTTTCCCCTCTTTATCTCTCAAAAACACCTCTTGATGCACTCCATCACCATCATCCCCTTCACCTCCGGCCAGAACTCTAGCGAGGCGTCCCCGTCGCTCCGCACCTCCATCCACCTCACCAACCACCCCATAAGCTCTGCAACACCTCACTGAACGTAACCCCTCACTCCACACACACCATCACTCAACCACAAGGGCCCCCGAACACACCCACACACACGGCCACAGGTTGCCATAGGTATGTGCACTCAGGCAGTCCCACACCACGCTGACCCCTGCAGTATACTCGTCGTGCCTTGGTGAATCCTCCTAAGCATTCTGACATGGCCATGAGGCCATTTGTGTGATTGTAGGTCCGGAGGGTTGCCACCATTGACGAACAGTAAGAAGCTTTCTTGCAAGCTCTCTTCAGGTCCGCCTGCTCTAGGCCAATAGTCCCAGGTTGCGCGGACTTCCCTCATGCACAACTCCAGGCAGCTAATTGCATCGAAGGCTGAAGCCATAGCCGCAATCAAGCGAAGCATCCCTGCTGTAGGAACGCACAAGGGAGGTGGGAAGATAGTCCCACCTCAGAAACTTTTAAAGCGCTGCACCTGCATAAGAGGAAAAACTACATTGGCCTTATCGCCTCAGTTACCACAGGGTGAGGTCCCACTTATCGTTCACTCGCCTCGTCCGTGACCTTGCCTCCATGGACCTGGCTTGACCCGACTCGACTGCACTCCTCGCCCACCACCTCACGTCGGTGGGCCTGGTCCCGGGTGCGTACCCGACCCGATTACCCGAGATGGTGGCTCTGGGAGAGCGAGACTAAGAGAGAAAGAGGAGAAGAGAGCGCATGCGGGTAGGGGTAGGTTCCTGCAGGGAAAGGAGAAGAAGCCAAGGAAAAAGAAGGAGGAGGCCGAAGAGGAAGCTAAGGAAGGAGAAGACAAGGCTGAAGAGGAAGGAGTTGAAGAGGAAGGAGCTAAAGAGAAAGAAAGAGAAGGAAGGACTGAAGGCAGAAGAAGCAGCCGCCAAAGAAAGAGAAAGAAGGAACTGAAGGAAAGAAAAGGTTGAAGAAGAAGGCAGAGGAAAAGAAAGGCTAAGGCAAGGAATCAGAGGAAGAGAAAGAAAGAAGAACAAGAAGAAAGGAAGCAGCCACCAGAGATAGAGAAGAAAAGAGAGAGAAGAAAGAAAATCAAGCATTGTAGCCTCTGCATATTTAAGGCATCTGATTCACAAGTCAGACGTCCAATTTTGTGCTTGTTTACATACATTTCTTTAATATTCTGTGCTTACATTTTTGTACTATAACTCTAGTTTTATTACATATTATACTCAAATTCTAAAGCTATGATCTTGATTTCTAAACCCTAATTTGCTCCCTGTGTTCGACCTCGGACTTAAACTTCAAGTAATAAAATCTATTTATTTTCAAAGCGATTTCGACTGTACTACAATGCTTTATTTTAAAACTCGATTTCTCCTTGCAAACATTTTGGCGCCGTTGCCGGGGAGCAATGGGCGATTTAGAAATCTTGATTACAATTACTGATTTGGTGCTAACTTGATATATCTATTTTGTTGTGATTGTTTCAGGGGAGAAGATTCAAAGGAAGACAGTCGCACAATAAACACACCCGAGGCAGGTAATTTCTGATTAATCCCTTTCTAAGCCCCTCATTCTGAAAAGGGAAAAAAAAAGATAAAATCAATTAGGGCTACCTACTTTCCATCTTTAGTTAATTCACCAAAGTTGCCTTATTTAATTTCAACAACAAATACTTATTTGTGCACCCATTTAAGGTAACTAGGGCTACCACCTTCTTGATTGAGTCCTAGATACCATATTGTGGCAACTAAATTGGACCAAAATTAAAATCAAATTAAGGATTTCAATTTAGGGTTTTAGAGACACATCTTTATAAGAAATAATCGACCCTCCAAAAAGAGGTGTGCCTAAGCCTTGGTTGAAGAGACTTATTCAAGAAAACCCTAAAATTCATCCTCTTAATCTCACTTGAATCCTAAAAGAAAGGACCTAAAACTTCTCAAAGGACAAATAGGTGAAGTTGACCCTCTTGTTGGGTCAACCAACCTTAAAATTAGGTCATTTTTGCACTCAATAATCTAAAGTTCAAGTGAAATCTTAAGCACCTTTGCTCTTAAATAAAACTGGAAGACTTAAGAGGTCAAAGTCCACATTTTGGTCTACCTGGAACATTAGTGACAAGAGAGGTCGAGTGGGGGAAATCCTGTAACTCGTGAGGATGCTCTACCGTGTAGGGGTCTTTGCGGGACTCTCCCTCTCTGGCTGCCTAGGTATTTCTCAGGTTGATGGCTTTCTGACTAAGGGGTATCATCCACCCCGAACCTCTATAGTCATTGAAACTTTTGGGTGCCTTGATTAGGTCCAGCACATTCTACTCTCGTCCAAAACATCGGTGCATGTTCGGTAGGAGAACCTTAAGACCATCCTTGAGACCTCCTTTAGTGATTCATGATGAGAACCTCATCATGAGCCATAACTAGCTCATTTTGACCCAATACAAAGGATAAAAGCTCCTACATAACTCAAGGAAAGGCTTAACTCAGAGAATTCTGAGTTTAAGGAGAAAACAAGTCATAAGGGGTAAAAATGCAATTTTACCAGTATAATCTGCATACAGGGTAATTCAAGGTCCAAACATAGGTCAAAGCAACCTGATAAGAATAAAAGTGGGATGAGATGATCTGGCAAGGGCTACAGCAATTCCAAGGAACTAAATAATAATCTGTAACCCTAAAATAAACCCACTTCAATTCACGAGGTTCAAGGCAAAGAAAAAATGGAATAAACCCTCTAAAATTCATAGAAAAATAATCTCTAGGGTTTAGAACCTTCAATTTGACCTTAGGAACCCATCTTGACCTACATTGAGAACCATGCCCAATTAATAACTTAATTTGGGTTTTTGCGTAAATTGACCAGTCAAACAAGGTTTAATCTAGAAATAAAATTCACCATCAGATTCCTTAGGCCCTAATTAGTCATGTATAAAAACTTGAGCCTAAGAAGAAACCTTCTTGACCAACTTTACACTTTGGTCCTCATATATTTACTTTTTGGCCCTCAACTTTTGAACCCTCGCATTTCGGCCCCTAACTCTCCTTCGTTATTTGCGTTCAGGTCCTCCCTGCAAAACCTGCCAGCACCATGCTCCGGCGACCTTGCGCGGAGCATGGCGCCGCGTAGGGTGAGGGGGAGAGTCTGGCAAGTAAACCGGGGGTGCCCTGCGTCGTCAGCCGTCGTAGGGACACCCCCCTGGTCGCTGTAACCCACCATACCGGCCGTGCGAACGCACGGACGATATGGGTTTCCATCTCCGGCATCCTCCGGCGAGGGAGACACGTTGTCTCCCTCCGCCTTCCTCCCTGATTCGATCCCTATAAATACCCCCGTCGCTCCACCGTTCTTCCCAGCTTGGATTTGATGGAGAAAACCCCCAACTTTCCTCTCTTCTCACTCCGGCAGACGCCCACCAGCTCCGGCGGTTCTTCCTCCTCCTCCTCTTCGTTCTGCCGCAATACCAGCAGCAGAGACTTTTTCCCCTGCTCTTCCCGCGCCACGCCGCACCCAGCTGGCACCTCTCCGGCCCTCTGCTCGCCGCCGCCCCTTCCACCGGGCATCTTCTTCTCCGGCGACAGTCGATACGACTGTCGCCCGCTCCGGCCCCTCCTCGTCCTGCTAAGTAGATAGAACTCCTCCTCTTCCTCCCCTCTTCCTTTTCCTCACTTTAAACATCTACTGTCGCCCTCGATTCCGACCAATCACCCTCACCTTCTCCGCCTCCGGCCATCCTCCGGCGAGCCGCTTCCATCACTCCAGCATCCCACACGGCTCGCCGACCTGCACATAATCTCTGCCTCCTCACCCTGATCCATTTCCGCCCCTCCACTTCCCCCAAATCACCCCCTGCAACTCCACCGAACAAACCCATCTCCCGACCCACAGTCCGACCTAGGGCAGCCCTTAGGCTCCGCCCCGCCGCCTGCACACCCCCCGACCACCTTCGCCGTGCCACGGCGAAGGTCCTCCGCGTTTCTGATTGGGCCGAGAGGCCGTTTTTCTGTGGGCAGGTACCTGCGCTCGTCGCCGCCATTGTTGAAGCAAAGCAGCTTCTTCACCTGCTGCCCCAGGTGAGTCACGCCCAGGTTACGCTCCCAGACAGCGCAAGGCGCCTTCGCGAAGCACCAGGCTGCAGTCGAGTCGAAGCCCTCGCGCGAAGGTCTCGCGTAACGCTGCGATTACCGGCTGCTTCCTCCGCGCAGGCGCGAAATTGGGGTGGGACATTTAGTCCCACCTCGGAAGGCTCTGAAGGAACGCGGCGGTATAAAGCGAAAAAGTGCTGGAGGCTTATTGCCTCAGCACACGGGGTGAGGTCCCCTTCACCCACCCGGTTACCCGGTCTCGTCCGCGCTCACGCCCCGCGGACCTAGCCCGACCCGACTTAGACTGACCTGCACTCCACGCCCACCACGCACGCCGGTGGGCCTGGACCCGGGCGCGACCCGTACCCGGCTACCCGGTAGCTCTGGGAGAGCTATCCCATGAGCGGATTCTGTGAGAGAGAGACGTGGGGGAGGGTAGAGATAGGTTTTGCCCCTCTCTGATCAAGCTGTGTAAGTGTGCAGGCACAGGTGAAGAAGAACCGTGGAAGAAGACGAAAGCTGAAGGAAGGAGGATCACCGAGCGGCACTGTAGCAGCTGCGGTTTAAGTCGTCTGATTGGAAAATCAGACGACGTCCTGAAGGCAAAGAAGGAGAAGGAAGGTGAGGCAGAGGAGAACACAGAGAGGCCAAGACAAGAACTGAAAGAAGAAGAAGAACACAAGAAGAAGAAGGTCTGAAGAAAGGAAAAGAAGAAAGAAAGAAGAAGAAGAAGAGCAGGACCGCAAGGGAGAAGAAAAAGAAAGAGACGAGCAGAAACAAGAACTGAAAGAAGAAGAAAAGCATCACTACTGCTGCAGATAAAGCAGAAGAGTCAAGCAGAAGAAGATAGGCAAAGAGAAAAGAAGAGAAGAAGAAAGAAGTCAACAAATTCTCTCTCTCTCTCTTTCTTTATTTTTGTAAAAGAAACTTGTACCCCTAGAATACAACTTGCTCCCTGAGTTCGACCTCGGGAACTCTTTATTTCCGAGTAACAAATTGTATTAAACTGGTAATCACCTCCCTCTATACTATACTACGACGGAATAATAAAACTATAGAGGAAGTCAGGTACGCCAGTTTTTGGCGCCGTTGCCGGGGAGCAATGGCTATTCTAGAGGTAAACATTCCTGTTTCTTTTTAGTTTCTGATAATCTCCTCTCTTTTGTGCAGAAAACTACAGGAAATCAAGAAAACAAGCAACCACACGACAACCACTCCGAGGACAGGTAAATTTTTTTTTTCCTCTTGCTATTAACCCCTAAACTCTAAAGAGGAAAAGAACAAGCAATATAGGGCTAACCTATCTTCCATACTTAGTAACCATAAAGAGTTGCATGTTTTCAACTCATTACTCCTGCACACTATTAAGGGTATTTAAGGGCTAACACATTCTTGCTTGAGCCCTAATTACCCAACAAAGAATTAACTGGACCAAGTAGAGCCAACCTAGAATCCAACACTAGGGATTTAGAGACACACTCCTTAAGCAAGAATTGAGAAAACCAAATGAAGTGTGCCCAAGCCCTTGTCTGAAAATACCTATTCAAAGAAAACCTAAAATAATTGGCTCTCTAAACACTTGAACCCTAAAAGACAGGACCTAAAAGCTCTCAAAGAAAACAAGAGGTAAAGTTGACCCCTTGGGTCAACCAACCTTAAATTAGGTCACTCTTGGCACTTAAAAGACTAAAGTTCAAGTGAAACCTTAAGCACCCTGATCTTAAAATAAAAATTGGTAGACTTAAGAGGTCAAGATCCCCATTCTGGTCTACTTGGAACCGCAGTGACAAGAGAGGTCGGGTGGGGGAAACCCTGTAACCCGTGGGGACGCTCTACCGTGTAGGGGTCTTCGCGGGACTCTCCCTCTCTGGCTGCCCAGGTAATTCTCAGGTGGACGATCTTTCTGATCAAGGGGTCCATCTGCCCCGCACCTCTATAGTCACCCAACACATTTGTGGGTGTCTTGATTGGGTCCAGCACCTTCTAAACTTACCTCTTCCAACAGTGCATGTACGGAAGGAGGTCCTTAAGACCACCCTTAAGACCTCCTTTAGAAATTCGCTCTCGTCAAGGCCAAGCCTCGACGCCCGTGTTTGTGCAGCAACACCCTCACATTATTCTCTCTTCTGATTCAGAACCAAGTTCTTCTTCTTCCCCCATCATGGCTCAGCCAGTTGAGGAAGAAAATAATCTGGAACACCAGCTCCAGCGACTCAATGACCTCTTCGAAAACTTCGTGCACCCACCACAGCGTCCTATGATGCGGGACCACTACAATCCTGCTGCGGTGGCCATTGAGCCTCGAGTCAGAATCCCGACTGGAGGACCTGATTCCGAATTAAAGCCCAACATGATCCATGCTATACCTAAATTCCATGGGCTTAATTCTGAAGATCCCTTCCAGCACATCAAACAGCTAAAGCATCTGGCCCACACTTTTGGATCAGATGCGCAAAATCGGGATATTCTTCTCATGAAGATGTTCTCCTTTTCTCTTATGGACAAGGCCGCCCATTGGTATCAAACTCAGACCCGGCCGATCAACACTTGGGAAGAGCTTCAATCCGAGTTTTTGAAAAAGTTTTTTCCCATTGGTCGGACCAACGCCTTGCGCCATCAGATTACACACTTCACTCAACAATCAGGAGAACCTCTCCATGAGGCATGGGATCGTTTTCAGGATCTCATGAGAAAGTGCCCCCATCACGGAGTTCCTAAATGGGAACAAGTCCAATCTTTTTACTAGGGACTCCGTGAGGACATCCGCCTTTTCGTCAATGCAACTTGCGGAGGAAACATCATGGGTCAACATGAAGACACCGTATGGGAGATTCTCAAAAACATGTGCGAGAACTCCATCAACAATGACTCCATGGGATTATTCGACAGGACGAATACCCGCGCAGCGACGAATCTTAAGGGAGCACATGAGACGCAGGGCCTGTCCGCATCAGTCGACCTGGAATTAATGGCCAGTCGATTGGACAAGGTCTCAATCATTGAGAAGAAGGTGGATGAGCTGACTTAGCACTTACAGCGAGCCACCTCCGCGCGTAACTCCTTTGCACAACCTCCTCCCACACAGGAGACTGTGCAAAACATCCTTCACCGATCTTCCCCTAGGATGGATCCATATCCATCCCCATCTGATTCTCGGATCGGAGGATCATCCGATCTTTTCTACACCAGCCCGGGGAACTCCATTTCCCCTTTCCCTGATTCTAAAGAGGTTCCTCAGACTTGCGAGGACCTCAACGACATCCAGAACGACCCATTCTCCAACACTTACAACCCTGGATGGCGAAACCATCCCAATTTTCAGTGGGCGGGAAATTCCCAAACCCAAAGACCACCTTTTCAGTCCCGCCCACAGCCCTCTAGTCATTACCAGCCGCCTCAGCCTCGGCCCAACCCTACTTATCCATCAGGGCCAAATCAGGATCAAATGTCCCTAATCCTTCAGACCCTGGCTGACATTCAAAGAACGAATGCGGCTATTCAAAAACAGCACAAGGACGAACTTACAGAGGTTAAAACTCAACTGGCCCAGTTGGCAAATTCTCGCCGGCCAGGCACACTCCCTTCCCAACCTCTTCCTAATCGGAATAACGTGCCAACCCAGAAGCGCGTTATGAATCCAAATTTAGGCCACGCACAATGGATTTATCAGGCCCCTACTGCTCCATCTCCAGACGAGATGGAAGCTTCAACTTCTTATGCGGGATTTCAGCAGCAGCCACCCCTCTTACAAAACCCAAACCAAAATCAGGCCGGATTAAATTCTGTAATAACACGTAGTGGTAAAACAACTCAAGACCCGCATTATCCAAACCACTCCAAGCCTGATAACATGACCCTAGGATAGTTATCCAAGATACCACTGTCACAGATCCACAACTTGGACCTATCCTAGAAGAACCAACCAAGATCCCGTTTCCCGAGGCCTTGACCAAGGGAAAGAAGACCACCAAACCCGTGGCCCCTGAGGAGGACCTGGTCAAGCTCTTTGAGCAGGTCCACATAAACATCCCCTTGATGGATGCAATCCGCCACGTACCAGCTTACGCACGATTTCTAAAGAATATATGTACACCCAGCGTAAGCCGCGAACCAAGGGAGGGAGCCCAATTGTTCTGTCAGAGCAAGCTAGCTCTGTAATCCTCAGTAGACTCCCACCCAAGGCAAAAGATCCTGGTACTCCCCTGATTTCTTGCAAGATAGGTGGTACCCAATTTGATAGAGCATTGTTAGACTTGGGTGCATCCATAAACCTGATACCCACATCCTTACTTGACCATCTAGAAGAATCTGAGCTAAAACCAACCGAGGTGACATTACAATTAGCAGATAGATCTATAAAGTCACCAAAAGGGATTCTCGAGGATGTTATCGTAAGAGTGCGGGATTTCTATTTCCCAGTGGACTTTATAGTCCTAGATATGGACGCACCTGAGAACCCTAGGGATACACCAATCATTCTAGGGAGACCTTTCTTGGCTACTGCTAGAGCCAACATCAGCTGTGAGGAGGGCCAAATAGAGCTTAAGTTTGGAGATCAAACACTGAAAATTGATATATTTAAGGCCCAACAAGGAATTAATTGCGGCGTCATCGAACAAATTTGTGACATCAGGACCTTGGTTGATGAATCACACTTCCAGAATGACTCGATTATGCCTCATCAACCACAGAAGGATCTTGACCCGCAAACAGAGGAGTCGAATCCAGATATGAATAACCCAGTAACTCCCACCCTTGAACCTCACATCTATACTGAACCACCCGCTGCTGCTGATAACCCCATCCTCGAACTGAAACCCCTTCCTACTCACTTGAAATACATCTTTTTGGGTTCTAATCAGACCCTTCCTGTGATTATCAATTCCAACCTCAGTCCTGAACGGGAATCCCGTCTGATTGTTGTCCTCCAGCAACATCGCAGAGCCATCGGGTGGACTCTCTATGATTTGACTGGAATAAGTCCCTCTTATTGTACTCATCATATCTATTCAGAAGAGGGCACACGAACTTCTCGTGAAATGCAAAGACGCTTAAACCCCAATCTGCAGGAGGTCGTGAAAAAGGAGATCATCAAGTGGTTAGATGCCAGAATCATCTACCCGATCTCCGATAGTCGTTGGGTGAGCCCAATTCAGGTTGTGCCCAAGAAGGCAGGACTCACCACTATAACGACTGAGACCGGAGAAATCATTCCTACCCGATTAGCCAACTCGTGGAGAGTCTGTATAGATTACCGCCGACTCAATTCCTCCACAAAGAAGGATCATTTCCCACTACCCTTCATTGATCAAATTCTCGAAAAACTTGCGGGAAATAGGTTCTTCTGCTTTCTTGACGGGTACTCCAGTTATAACCAGGTGGCAATCCATCCTGAGGACCAAGAAAAGACCACGTTCACCTGCCCCTTCGGAACATACGCTTTCCGAAGGATGCCTTTCGGTCTTTGCAATGCACCCGCTACTTTTCAGCGATGCATGCTTGCCATATTCTCAGATATGGTAGGTGATTATCTGGAAGTCTTCATGGATGACTTTTCAATTTTCGGAGCATCATTCGACGATTGCCTCCAGCACTTGGTCCAGATACTCAGGCGGTGCATCGATGTGAATTTGGTTCTTTCCTGGGAAAAGAGCCATTTCATGGTGCCTGAGGGAATTGTCCTGGGACACTCAATTTCGGAAAAAGGTATCCAAGTGGATTGAGCTAAGATTAATCTGATTTCTCACCTTCCTATGCCTAGCTCGATCAGGGACATCCGTTCCTTTTTAGGGCATGTCAGTTTTTATCGACGATTTATCCCTGATTTTTCAAAAATCGCGCGCCCCCTAACCACTCTTCTCTCCAAGGATGTTCCTTTCGAAATTTCCAAGGAATGCACTCAAGATTTGAAATCCTGCGTGACCAAGTCACCCAAGCCCTGATCCTACAGTCCCCTGATTGGTCTCAACCCTTTGAGATCATGTACGATGCATCCGACTTCGCTGTAGGAGCGGTTTTGGGGCAGAAAATTGACGGGAAGCCTGTGGTCATTTACTACGCCAGCAAAACACTCGAGGCTCAGCGTAACTATACGGTTACTGAGAAAGAGCTGCTAGCTATAGTATTTGCCCTAGAAAAGTTCAGATCGTACCTTCTGGGTTCCCGTGTCATCATATACTCGGATCACACAGCTGTGAGGCATCTCCTTGCAAAGAAGGACACGAAACCTCGATTAATCCGATGGATCTTGCTGTTGCAAGAATTTGACCTTGAGATTCGCGACAAAGCGGGAAAGCAAAATGTGGTAGCTGATCACTTGTCCCGTCTTCCTTCTGAAATAATTGACCCTTCCGGACCCATCACTGAACATTTTCCCGATGAGCACCTATTGACTATTGGTACTAGCCTTCCATGGTTTGCTAATGTAGTAAATTACTTGGCATCTCATCAGATCCCCTCCGATTGGCCGAAGGCCAAGAAGGACAAATTACGCTCCGATGCCAAGTATTACATTTGGGAAGACCCGTACCTCTTCCGCATAGGTGCCGATCAGATCATCCGGAGATGTGTCCCGGAAGAGGAATTCAACAATATCCTCTCTTTCTGCCATGACCAGGCATGCGGTGGCCATTTCGCCGGGCATAAAATCGCATCAAAAGTCCTCCAGTGCGGCTTTTACTGGCCCACACTGTTCAAAGACGCATACAATCACTGCAAGGCATGCAGTCGTTGCCAGACTTTGGGCAACATGAGCCATCGCGACATGATGCCTATGCAACCGATTCTAGTATGCGAAATCTTTGATGTTTGGGGGATTGATTTTATGGGCCCCTTTCCTGTTTCGGATGGTTTCGAATACATTCTGTTGGCTGTGGACTACGTGTCCAAATGGATCGAAGCCATACCAACCCGAACCTGTGATCACAAAATCGTTCTAAAATTCATTCATCAAAACATTTTCTCAAGGTTCGGGATTCCTCATGCAATAATCTCTGATGGGGGGACCCATTTCACAAATGCTCAGTTTAGGTCTCTGATGACCAAATACGGGGTGTCTCACCGAATCTCTACTCCTTACCACCCCCAAACTAATGGTCTAGCTGAGCTGTCTAATCGGGAGATCAAGAAAATCCTGCAAGTCACTGTTCGACCTGACAGGAAGGACTGGTTGTCCCGACTTCCGGAAGCATTGTGGGCCTATAGGACCGCCCACAAGACCCAATTGGGCATGTCTCCCTTTAGACTGGTGTACGGAAAGGCATGCCACCTTCCCGTAGAACTGGAGCATAAAGCCTATTGGGCAGTACGGAACTGTAATCTAGATCTTTCCAAGGCTGGGACCCACAGAAAACTCCAAATCAGCGAGATCGATGAATTACGCCTAGACGCGTACGAGAACTCGCAAATCTACAAGGAGCGGGTTAAAGCCTTCCACGACAAACACATCTCGAGAAAGATCTTTCATCCTGGTCAGAAGGTCCTACTCTTTGATGCCCGACTAAAACTCTTCCCAGGAAAACTGAGATCCAAGTGGGTCGGACCATATTTGGTCCGACAGGTTTTTGGAAATGGAGCAATCGAAATCAGTCCACTTAGCCACGATTCTGAACCTTTCATCGTGAACGGTCAGAGACTCAAGCCGTTCATTGATGTAACTTCTACTGATTTGGCTGAAGCATCTTATATCCTCCATTCCCCTTGAGCTTATTGCGCCCAGCCGATGGCGTAAAACTCAGCGCTTAACGGGAGGCAACCCGTCATTTTCCTAAAAATCCAAAACTTTTTCTGACACCTTTTTGCACTTAAGGTTCACCCTTGTAGACAGCCGACCCCACCTCAGATGCTTGCATCTGGGATTAGAAATCGTCCGCAAAAATTCAACCCGACCCATTCACGCATCCAAATTTCTGTTTTAAGGAATGAACTAAGCTAAATAAAAACCCCCTAGGTTACAATGAGGACATTGCAAATCTTAGGCATGGGGGGGTATGAAAGTGCAAAACTGGTAAGAAAAGATTTCAAACAAAAAAATTCACATATGCCAAAAACACCATAAAAATTAAAAATTTTCGAAAAAGAATAAGAGAGGAGAAGGAAATTTTGTGAAGGAGAAGGAGAAAAGAAACAAAATGAAAAAGGAGCGCAAAATTATGGTAAAAAAGTGATAGTCATTAGTAAGGAACTAAGGAATTAACCTAAGTTCTAGACCTCATTCAAGAAAATAACTGAAAAGTGCACAATGAGATTAGTAAGAATGCAAACCTTAGGCATTCTTGAATAGACTCTTAGTACCCATTAAGATCTGGACACTCCTCAAGAGGTTGAGGAAAATGAAAAGCTGAAGTATTAGGTCTAAGGCTTAGGAAGTATTTGGCCTCGTTAACTAATTTTTGGTTTACGGGACTCAGTAACCTAAGCACCCTAACCTCACACACAGCCTGGTTCAGTAAGCGTAAAAATCAGAATCACACAGAAGCGTCGCAAAATTCTGAAAAGAACACCTAGAATAGGAGCGACTGATCAACACAAGTTGATTTGGACGAGTTCCCAGCGCGGAGAGACGGGAAATCCCCTCGAAGATGCGTAACAAAATATCATCTCCTTGGTGCTTGTCTCTTTGGATATTTACAAATCCTACTGGGGGCATGTAAGCACTCTGCTGGTTCAGATTCCATGGATGGCATTATCTCGAAGTGTCAATTGCCAGGGTCTGAATTCAGCCACGGAACACCATAGATGGGATTATCTCGAAATCTCAATAGCCAGGGTTCCGGGGGTTGCCATGGGCGGTGCTATCTAAAAGCATCGATCGCCAGGAACCCTTGAGGATTGATGATGGGAGCAAGGAATCTGATACAGACCGTGTTGAAAAGCCAATCCTAGGCTAGAACTAAAAAAACAAAAAAAAAAGAGAGAGAGAAAACTCTCCAAACAAAATAACTTTCTATCTCTATCTTACAAAACGCACTGCGAACTGAGCCAGGGCTAAAATCATTTCAAGCACGGGTGCTTTAACCACAAAGTCCAATAAACCTTAGGTTAGTTCTTGTGGGCCTTAAAAACCTTTGCTAAGGACTGAGGCTAAGGCTAGACAGATTTGGATCTTGATTGGTACTAGAGTACCTTTTAGGCCTATGGTCAGCATTCTAACCTAATCTGAGCTCAAATGAAAAAGCACTTATCTAAAGCTATTAAGAACTTCATGGTCTAGAACAAGGGTTGAAACCTTAAGTTTTTGCTAAGGGACTAGCAAAAGCAAGGCATGGGGGTATGATGAGAACCTCATCATGAGCCATAACTAGCTCATTTTGACCCAATACCAAGGATAAAAGCTCCTACATAACTCAAGGAAAGGCTTAACTCAGAGAATTCTAAGTTTAAGGAGAAAACAAGTCATAAGGGGTAAAAATGCAATTTTACCAGTATAATCTGCATACAGGGTAATTCAGGGTCCAAACATAGGTCAAAGAAACCTGATAAGAATAAAAGTGGGATGAGATGATCTGGCAAGGGCTACAGCAATTCCAAGGAACTAAATAATAATCTGTAACCCTAAAACAAACCCCACTTCAATTCACGAGGTTCAAGGCAAATAAAAAATGGAATAAACCCTCTAAAATTCATAGAAAAATAATCTCTAGGGTTTAGAACCTTCAATTTGACCTTAGGAACCCATCTTGACCTACATTGAGAACCATACCCAATTAATAACTTAATTTGGGTTTTTGCTTAAATTGACCAGTCAAACAAGGTTTAATCTAGAAATAAAATTCACCATCAGATTCCTTAGGTCCTAATTAGTCATGTATAAAAACTTGAGCCTAAGAAGAAACCTTCTTGACCAACTTTACACTTTGGTCCTCATATATTTACTTTCTGGCCCTCAACTTTTGGACCCTCGCATTTTGGCCCCTAACTCTCCTTCGTTCTTTGCGTTCAGGTCCTCCCTGCAAAACCTGCCAGCACCATGCTCCGGCGACCTTGCGAGGAGCATGGCGCCGCATAGGGTGAGGGGGAGAGTCTGGCAAGTAAACCGGGGGTGCCCTGCGTCGTCAGCCGTCGCAGGGACACCCCCTAGTCGCTGTAACCCACCATACCGGCCGTGCGAACGAACGGACGGTATGGGTTTCCATCTCCGGCGTCCTCTGGCGAGGGAGACACGTCGTCTCCCTCCGCCTTCCTCCCTGATTCGGTCCCTATAAATACCCCCGTCGCTCCACCGTTCCTCCCAGCTTGGATCTGACGGAGAAAACCCCCAACTTTCCTCTCTTCTCACTCCGACAGACGCCCACCAGCTCCAGCGGTTCTTCCTCCTCCTCCTCTTCGCTCTGCCGCAATACCAGCAGCAGAGACTTTTTCCCCTGCTCTTCCCGCGCCACGCCGCACCCAGCTGGCACCTGTCCGGCCCTCTGCTCGCCGCCGCCCCTTCCCCCGGGCATCTTCTTCTCCGGCGACAGTCGATACGACTGTCGCCCGCTCCGGCCCCTCCTCGTCCTGCTAAGTAGATAGAACTCCTCCTCTTCCTCCCCTCTTCCTTTTCCTCACTTTAAACATCTACTGTCGCCCTCGATTCCGACCAATCACCCTCACCTTCTCCGCCTCCGGCCATCCTCCGGCGAGCCACTTCCATCACTCCAGCATCCCACACGGCTCGCCGACCTGCACATAATCTCCGCCTCCTCACCCTGATCCATTTCCGCCCCTCCACTTCCCCCAAATCACCCCCTGCAACTCCACCGAACAAACCCATCTCCCGACCCACAGTCCGACCTAGGGCAGCCCTTAGGCTCCGCCCCGCCGCCTGCACACCCCCCGACCACCTTCGCCGTGCCACGGCGAAGGTCCTCCGCGTTTCTGATTGGGCCGAGAGGCCGTTTTTCTGTGGGCAGGTACCTGCGCTCGTCGCCGCCATTGTTGAAGCAAAGCAGCTTCTTCACCTGCTGCCCCAGGTGAGTCACGCCCAGGTTACGCTCCCAGACAGCGCAAGGCGCCTTCGCGAAGCACCAGGCTGCAGTCGAGTCGAAGCCCTCGCGCGAAGGTCTCGCGTAACGCTGCGATTACCAGCTGCTTCCTCCGCGCAGGCGCGAAATTGGGGTGGGACATTTAGTCCCACCTCGGAAGGCTCTGAAGGAACGCGGCGGTATAAAGCGAAAAAGTGCTGGAGGCTTATTGCCTCAGCACACGGGGTGAGGTCCCCTTCACCCGCCCGGTTACCCGGTCTCGTCCGCGCTCACGCCCCGCGGACCTGGCCCGACCCGACTTAGACTGACCTGCACTCCACGCCCACCACGCACGCCGGTGGGCCTGGACCCGGGAGCGACCCGTACCCGGCTACCCGGCAGCTCTGGGAGAGCTATCCCATGAGCGGATTCTGTGAGAGAGAGACGCGGGGGAGGGTAGAGATAGGTTTTGCCCCTCTCTGATCAAGCTGTGTAAGTGTGCAGGCACAGGTGAAGAAGAACCGTGGAAGAAGACGAAAGTTGAAGGAAGGAGGATCACCGAGCGGCACTGTAGCAGCTGCGGTTTAAGTCGTCTGATTGGAAAATCAGACAACGTCCTGAAGGCAAAGAAGGAGAAGGAAGGCGAGGCAGAGGAGAACGCAGAGAGGCCAAGACAAGAACTGAAAGAAGAAGAAGAACACGAGAAGAAGAAGGTCTGAAGAAAGGAAAAGAAGAAAGAAAGAAGAAGAAGAAGAACAGGACCGCAAGGGAGAAGAAAAAGAAAGAGGAGCAGAAACAAGAACTGAAAGAAGAAGAAAAGCATCACTACTGCTGCAGATAAAGCAGAAGAGTCAAGCAGAAGAAGATAGGCAAAGAGAAAAGAAGAGAAGAAGAAAGAAGCCAACAAATTCTCTCTCTCTCTCTATTTCTTTATTTTTGTAAAAGAAACTTGTACCCCTAGAATACAACTTGCTCCCTGAGTTCGACCTCGGGAACTCTTTATTTCCGAGTAACAAATTGTATTAAATTGGTAATCACCTCCCTCTATACTATACTACGACGGAATAATAAAACTATAGAGGAAGTCAGGTACGCCAATTCACTCCCACCGAGGCCAAGCCTCGACGTTCGTGTTTGTGTAGCAACCCCACCACATAAAATCTCCTCTGATTCATCAGAACCCAATTCTCCTTCTTCCATCATCATGGCACAACCAATAGAAGAAGAGAATAATCTTGAGAACCAACTCCAGCACCTAAATGATTTATTTCAAGCCTTTGTAAACCCACCATAGCATCCTATGATGCGAGATCACTATAATCATGCGAGTCCAAATCCTGGCTGGAGGTCCTGATTTTGAACTCAAGCCCAACATGATTCATGCTATTCCAAAATTTCATGGGCTTAATTCCAAGGATCCATTCCAGCACTTCAAACAACTCAAACATCTGGCCCAGACCTTCGAGTCAGATGTCCAAAATCGGGATATTCTTCTTATGAAGATGTTCTCCTTCTCTCTCATGGACAAGGAAGCTCATTGGTATTAGACTAAAATGCATCCAATCAACACATGGGTTGAAGTACAATCCAAATTCTTGAAAAAGTTCTTCCCAGTTGGTCGGACGAATGCCTTATGACACCAGATCACACACTTCACCTAGCAATCTGGAGAACCTCTTCATGAAGCATGGGACCATTTCCTAGATCTCATGCGAAAGTGCCCCCATCACGGAGTTCCAAAATGGGAACAAGTCTAGTCTTTTTACCAGGGACTCCGTGAAGACATCCACTTATTCGTCAATGCAACCTGCAGAGGAAATATCATGGGTCAGCACAAAGACATTGTGTGGGAGATTCTCAAGAATATGTGCGAAAACTCCATGAATAATGACTCCATGGGCTTATTTGATCGGACGAATGCCCGCACATCAACAAATCCAAGGGGAGCACACGAGACACAGGGCCTGTCTGCATCCGTCGACTTGGAATTGATGGCCAGTCGGTTGGACAAGGTCTCTATCATTGAGAAGAAGGTGGACGAGCTGACTCGACATCTGCAGCAAGCCACCTATGCGCAAAACCCGTTTGCACAGCTGCCTTCTGGGAGGGAAGCTGTGCATAACATCTATCACCGATCTTCTTAGGGGATGGGCCCATATCCACCCCCATCTTACTCTAGGACCGAAGGAAACTCCGATCCAACCTACTCTAATTAAGGGAACTCTGAACCCTCATACTCTAACTTTCTTGAGGTTCCTCAAAACTACGAGAACCTCAACGCCATCCAGAATGACCCATTCTCTAATACCTATAACCCTGGATGGTAGAATCATCCCAACTTCTTGTGGGAAGGAAATAATCAGAATTAAAGACCACCATATCAACCTCGTCCACAAGCTCCTCATCCATATCAGCTGCCTCAGCCCCGACCCAACCCCACCTATCAATCTAGGCCAACTCAAACAGATCAAATGACTCTTATCCTTCAGACTCTGGCTGACATTCAAAAGACAAATGCGGCTATGCAAAAACAACACAAGGACGAGATCACAGAGGTACGAAATCAACTCGCCCAGATGGTGAATTTTCGCCAACCTGGCACACTCCCTTCGCAACCTCTACCGAATCCGAATAACGTGCCGAACCAGAGGTGCATTATGAACCCAAATCCAGGCCAAGCCCACATGATTTATTAGGCCCCTTCTGTTCCATCACTCGACGGGATGGAAGCTTTGAGATCGTATGCAGGATTTTAGCAGCAGCCACCCATCTTACCAACTCCGAACCAAAACCAGGCAGGACTGAATTTTGTAACAACCCGTAGTGGCAAAGCAACACAAGACCCACCTTATCCAAGCCACTTTTATCCTGGTAGTAACCCAAGCCCTAGGATAGTTATCCAGGACACCCCTGTCCTAGATCAAGAACCTAGACCTATTCTAGAGGAACCATCCAAGGTTCTATTTCCCAAGGCCTTGACCAAGGGAAAGAGGACAAATAAACTCGTGGCACCTAAGGAGGATCTGGTTAAGCTCTTTGAATAGGTCCATATAAACATCCCCTTGATGGATACAATCCACCACGTACCGGCTTACGCATTATTTCTGAAAGATGTGTGTACACCTAAGTGTAAGCCGCGAGCCAAAAGTAGGAGTCCTTGTCCTATCAGAGGAAGCCAGCTCTGTAATTTTGAGTAAACTCCTACCTAAGGCAAAAGGCCTAGGCACTCCCCTGATTTCCTATACCATTGGTGATACCTGATTTGACAGAGCTTTATTAGATCTGGGAGCCTCCATAACCTAATACCTACATCCCTCCTTGACCACCTTGAGGCATCTGAGCTTAAACCGACAGAGGTGACATTGCAGTTGGCTTACTAATCTATTAAGTCACCTAAAGGAGTTCTTGAGGATGTCATTGTTAGGGTGCGAGATTTCTATTTCCTGGTGGACTTTGTAGTCTTGGAAATGGATGCCCCAGAAAACCCAAGGGATACTAGGGAGACCCTTTCTGGCCACTGCTAGAGCCAATATAAATTGTGCAGAGGGCCAAATTGAACTGAAATTCAGGAACCAAACACTAAAGATTGACATCTTTAAGGCCCAACAAGGGATTAGTTGTGGTGTTATAGAACAGATATGTGATATCAAGACTGTGGTTGATGATCCATATATTGAGGACAACCTGACTACTTCCAATCAACCACAAGAGGATAAAAACCAGCAATCAAAAGAGTCCAAACCTAACCTAGATACACCCATAACTCCTTCCCTTGCTCCTGACACACACCCCGAACCGCCCGCCACTACTGATAACCCTGTTCTGGAACTCAAGCCTCTTCCCAACCATCTAAAATACATCTTTCTGGGTTCCAATCAGACGTTTCCTATGATTATCAACTCCAGACTCACACCTGACCAAGAATCCCATCTGATTACTATTCTCTAGCAACATTGTAGAGCCATTGGATGGACTCTCAATGATTTGACTGGTATCAGCCCCTCTTACTGCACACACCGTATCTATACCGAAGAGGGCACACGATCTTCTTGTGAAATGCAGAGACGTTTGAATCCTAATCTGCAGGAGGTTGTGAAAAAGGAGATCATCAAGTGGTTAGATGTAGGGATTATCTACCCAATCTCCGACAGTTGGTGGGTGAGTCCAATCTAGGTTGTGCCTAAGAAGGCAGGACTCACCGTGATCATGACTGAAATCGAAGAAATCATACTGACCCGTGTGGCGAACTTGTAGAGAGTTTGCATTGATTACAGAAGACTCAATTTCTCCACAAAGAAGGATCATTTCCTACTACTGTTTATTGATCAGATCCTTGAGAAACTAGCGGGAAATAGGTTCTTCTACATTTTGGATGGGTACTCCGGTCATAACCAGGTGGCAATCCATCCTGAGGACCAAGAAAAGACCACTTTCACCTGCCACTTCAGTACGTACGCATTCCAAAGGATGCCGTTCGGTTTCTGCAATGCACCTGCTACTTTTCAGCGGTGCATGCTTGTCATATTCTCAGATATGGTAGGTTATTATCTAGATGCCTTCATCGATGACTTTTCAGTATTCGAAGAATCATTTGACAATTGCCTCCTGCATTTGGTCCAAATCCTCAGGCGGTGCATTGACGTGAATCTGGTTCTTTCCTGGGAAAAGAGCCATTTCATGGTGCCTGAAGGAATTGCCCTGGGACATCTCATATCAGAAAAAGGCATCCAGGTCGATTGAGCCAAGGTGAACTTGATTTCCAAACTCCCTATGCCTAGCTTGATCAAGGACATCCGATCTTTTCAGGGGCACGTCGATTTTTACCGTCGATTCATTCTTGATTTCTAAAAGATCGCGTGCCCCCTGACCACTCTACTATCTAAGGATGTACCTTTCGAAATCTCCAAGGATGCACTGAAGCATTTGAAATCCTCTGTGATCGAGTTACCCAAGCCCCGATCCTACAATCCCCTGATTGGTCTCAACCCTTTGAAATCATGTATGATGCATTTGATTTCGCTGTAGGAGTGGTAGTTGGGCAGAAAATTGACAGGAAGCCCGTGGTCATCTACTACGCTAGCAAAACACTTGACGAGGCTCAGCGTAACTACACAGTTACGGAGAAAGAGCTGCTAGCAGTAGTATTTTCCTTGGAAAAATTCAGATCTTATCTCCTGGGTTCCCGTGTTATCATTTACTCAGATCACACAACTGTGAGGAATCTCCTTGAGAAGAAGGACGTGAAACCTTGATTAATCTGCTGGATCTTGCTGGTGTAAGAGTTTGACCTCGAGATTCGAGACAAAGAGGGAAAATAGACATGGTAGCTGATCACTTGTCCCACCTTCCTTCTGAGATCATCGACCCTTCTGGACCCATCACGGACCATTTTCATGATGAGCACTTCCTGACTATCAATATAGGGCTTCTGTGGTTTGCTGATATAGTAAACTACCTGGCATTACATCAGATTCCGTTTGATTGGCTGAAGGCCAAAAAGGACAAATTGCTTTCCGATGACAAGTATTACTTCTGGGAAGACCCGTATCTTTTCCGCATTGGTGCTGATCAAATCATTCAACGATGTGTCGTGGAAGAGGAAATTCAGGACATATTGTCGTTCTACCATGATCAAGCATGCAATGGACATTTTTCAGGTCATAAAACCGCAGCGAAAGTCCTCCAGTGCGACTTCTATTAGCGCACGATTTTCAAAGATGCATACAATCACTGTAAGGCATGCACTCGTTGCCAAACCTTAGGCAACATGATATGATGCCCTTACAGCCAATTCTTGTATGCGAAATCTTCGATGTGTGGGGGATTGATTTTATGGGACCCTTTCCTATTTTGGATGGCTTCGAGTACATTCTACTCGCTGTTGACTATGTGTCCAAATGGATCGAAGCCATTCTAACCCAAACCAATGATCATAAGGTGGTTATCGAATTCATTCATCAGAACATCTTTTCATGGTTTGAGATTCCACATGCTAAATCTCTGATGGAGGGACCCATTTCACTAACACTCAATTCAGGTCACTAATGACCAAATACGGGGTGTCACACCGAATCTCTACTCCTTACCACCTCCAAACTAATGGTCTAGCTGAGCTATCAAATCGGGAGATCAAGAAAATCCTCTAGGTTACTATTTGACCTGACAAGAAGGACTGGTCATCCCGACTTCCAGAAGCTTTGTGGGCTTATAAGATCGCCCACAAAACCCAATTAGGTATGTCTCCCTTCAGATTGGTGTACGGGAAGGCATGTCACCTCCCTGTCGAATTGGAGCACAAGGCCTATTGGGCAATACGGAACTACAACCTAGATCTTTCTAAGGCTGGAACCCACAGAAAGCTTCAAATGAGCGAGATTGATGAATTACGCCACGACGCGTATGAGAACTCGCGAATTTACAAAGAGTGGGTTAAGGCCTTTCATGACAAGCACATATCCAGAAAGATCTTCCACCTTGGTTAAAAGGTTCTACTCTTTGATGCCAAGCTTAAATTGTTCCCAGGAAAACTACGATCAAAATGGATCGGACCCTACCTCGTCCGATGAATCTTTGGAAATGGAGCCATCGGGATTAGTCCACTCAGCCACGATTCAGAACCTTTCGTCATGAACGGTCAGTGACTCAAACCATTCATTGACTTGACCGATACAAATTTGGCTAAGATATCCTTTACCCTCCATTCTCCTTGAGCTCATTATGCCCAACCGATGGTGTAAAACTCAGTGCTTAACGAGAGGCAACCCGTCATTTTTGAAAAACCCAAAACCTTTCTTGACATTCCTATGCTAAATTCATATTACACTTTAGGGTTCATCCACTAGAACAGCCGACCCCACCTCAGGTACCCATACCCGAGTTTTGAAATCATTCGCAACAGTCACCTCGACCCGTTCACCCACCCAAAACCTGTTCTAATGAATGATCTAAGCTGAACTCGAACCCACCTAATTTACAATGGGGACATTGCAAATCGTAGGCATGGGGGGGTATGAAAGTGCAAAACACCGTGAAAACTCATCTCACAAGAAAAGGTTGCAACAAAAATAATCACATATCACAAAAACACCAAAAAAAATGAAAAAATTCTTGAAAAAGAACAAAAAAAATTCTGAGGGGAGAGAAAATTTTGAGGCCGTACAAATCATGAGGAGAAAAAAGGGAAAAGTGAAAAATGTCAAAAAAGGAGCACAAAATGAAAAGAAAAAGAAGAGATAGTCATTAGTAAGAAATTAAGGGATTAACTAAGTTCTAGACCATATCAAGAAAAAGAAAATGAAAGGAAAAAGTGCAAATAAAACACAAAAGATATTAGTAGGAACACTAATCTTAGGCCTCTTGGGGTAAACTCTTAGGCTTAAAAATTCAAGTATCTGCTAAGATCTGGATAGTCCTCAAGAGGTTGGGGAAAATGAGAAGCTTAAGTATTAGGTCTAAGTCATAGGGAGTATTCGGCCTCGTTAACTGACCTTTGATTTGTGGGACTCGGTAACCTAAGCACCCTAATCCACACACAGTCTAGTTCAGTGCGCATAAATATCACAATCACACAAAAGAGTTTAATTGTTCTGAAAAAGTCACCTAGATTAGGAGAGGCCGATCAACACAGGTTGATTTGGACGAGTTCCCGATGCATAGAGGTGGGAAATTCCCCTAAAAAATGCGCAATAACATATCATCTCCTCGGTGCTTGTCTCCTAGGATATTTACATATCCTACTGGGGGCATGAAAGTACCCTGTGCTGGTTCAGATGCCATGGGAGACATTATCACGAAATGCCGATTGCCAGGGTTTGGATTTAGCTATAGAACACCATGGGCAGGATTATCTCAAAATCTCGGAAGCCAGGGTTCTGGGTGTTGCCATGGGCGATGCTATCACGAAGCATCGATTGCCAAAGACCCTTCGAGGATTGATGATGGGGACTAGGAGTCCGATACAAACCGTGTTGAGAAGCTATTCCAAAGCTAGAAATAAAAATAAAAGAGTGAGAAAACTCTCCAAACAAAGAAAATCCTCTGTCTCTCTCTTACAAACAACGCACTGCAAATTGAACCGAGGCTAAAATATGTACAAGCACGGGTGCTTTAACCGCGAAGTCCAACGAACCTTAGGATAGTTCCTATGAGCCTTAAAAACCTTCGCAGTGAACTGAGGCTAGAGTTGGTCAGGTCCGGATCTTGGTTGGTACTTGAGTACCTCTAGGCCTACTATCGGCATTCTAACCTAATCAAAAAGAAAAAAAGCACTCATCATAATATATGAACATCAAAGAACTCATGGTCTAGAATCGAAGTTAAAACCTTAAAATTTTGCTAAGGGACTAGCAAAAGCTAGACATGGGAGTATGATGGGAACACTATCATGAGCCCTAACTAGCTTATTTTAACCCAAAAAAGAGAATAAATGCTCCTACATAATCAACTGGAGGTCCTAACTCAATAAATAACCATTCTGAGAGAAAAGCAAGAAACAAGGGGTAAAACTATAATTTTACCATTGTAGTGCAACAACAGATTTTCTCATGAGTAAAACACAGGTCAAATGGTCTTAACAAGATAAAAAGTGGGTTGGTTCAAATAGAAAAGGGTTCATGTGAATTCGGGGAATTAAATGACTTCTTATAACCCTAAAATAGACTCACTTGATTTAACAAGGTTTTGGTCAGGATAAAATTCACCTAAACGCTCTAAAAATCATAGAAAAATATTCTCTAGGGTTTAAACCTTCAATTTGGCCCTTGGAACCTATTTTGACCTAGAATGGGGTCTCAGACAAATATTTGCCCTAAATTAGATTTTTGCATAAATTGCCCAGTCAAACGTGGTCAAACCCAAAATCTAACTTCACCATTGGATTCCATAGGTCTAAATTAGGTTTGTAATAAAATTTGGACCTAAGAGGAATTCATCTTGGCCCACTTTGCAAATAGGTCCAGCCTAATTACATTTTTACACCTATCTTTCGAAAACCTTTGCAGAAACCCCCTAGCTTCTTCTTCATTCTTTGCAATTAGGTCCCTCCACAATTATAGTAGAGGGAATCCTACTCCGATGAGATTGCAAAGGCAAGAACTCCTTGATCTCTCAGAGAATTCCCTTCAAAATTGAAAGGGAGATTCTTTGAGAAATCTCCTCTAGTGTGAACCTAATTTCAAGCTCTATTTGGTACCCAATCTCTCATGCGAATGCATGAGAGATTTGGGTCTCTTTTGAGTTGCCATCTCTGATGAACCTCCCTTGCTTGGAAGCTTGGCTTCCAAGCACAAATCCATCCTCCAGGGCCTATTTAAGCAAACCCAAATCACCTCGCATCTCTCAAGCTTGAAATTGGTTGGAAACACCCCTCAAATTTGTCTCTCCTCCTTCGATCAGTTGGTTCATCAAGCTCCGGTGATTTCCCTCACTCTCCCTCGTCGCCTAGCCATAATACCAGTGGTAGGTTTCTCTTTCTCCCGCTCGTCCGCGTCGCGCCACACCCACCGACACCTCTGCACCCCCTTCATCCTCACCGACCTCCCCCACTGAGCGCTTTCGTCTCTGACATCGGTGACATGAGCCGACTGCCATCTCTTCCTCCCCCTTCATCTCCTTATTCCCAGATAAGTTCCTTCTCCCTTCTACTCTTTTTTCCCCTCTTTATCTCTCAAAAACACCCCTCGATGCACTCCATCACCATCATCCCCTTCACCTCCGGCCAAACCTCCAGTGAGGCATCCCCGTCACTCCGCACCCCATCCGCCTCGCCAACCACCCCATAAGCTCCACAACACCTCACCGAACGTAACCCCTCACTCCATACATGCCATCACTCAACCAAAAGGGTCCTCGAACACACCCACACACATGACCACAGGCTGCCCTAGGCACGCACACTCAGGCAGTCCCATGCCACGCCGACCATCGTAGTCTACTCGCCGTGAATCGGTGGAGCCTCCTGAGCATTCTAACATGGCCGCGAGGCCGTTTGCATGATTACAGATCTGGAGGGTAGCCGCCATTGATGAACAGCAAGAAGCTTGTTTGTAAGCTCTCTTCAGGTTCGCCCACTCTAGGCCAATAGTCCTAGGTTGTGCGGACTTCCCTCGTGCACAACTCTAGGCAGCTAATTGGCATCTAAGGCTGAAGCAGCAGCTACAATCAAGCGAAGCATCCCTGCTGCAGGCATACACAAGGGAGGTGGGAAGATAGTCCCACCTCCGAAACTTTTGAAGTGCCGCACCTAGATTAGAGGAAAAACTGCATAGGCCTTATCGCCTCAGTTACCACAGGGTGAGGTCCCACTCACCCTTCACCCACCTTGTCCATGACCTTGCCTCCGTGGACCTGGCCTGACCCGACCCGACTGCACTCCATGCCCACCACCACATGCCGGTGGGCCTGGTCCCGGGCATGTACCTGACCCGATTACTCGAGACGGTGGCTCCGGTATAGCGAACCTAAGAAAGAAAGAGGATAATAGAGCACGTACGGGTAGGGGTAGGTTTTGCTCTGCAGGGAAAGGGGAAAAAGAAGAAGCCAAGGGCTGAAGCCAAGGAAGAAGAAGGAGGAGGCTGAAGAGGAGGCTAAGGAAGGAGAAGACAAGGCTGAAGAGGAAAGAGCTGAAGAGGAAGGAGCTGAAGAGAAAGAAAGAGAAGGAAGGACTGAAGGCAGAAGAAGGAGCTGCCAAAGAAAGAGAAAGAAGGAACTAAAGGAAGGAAAAGGTTGAAGAAGAAGGCAAAGGAAAAGAAAGGCTAAGGCAAGGAATCAGAGGAAGAGAAAGGTAGAAGAAGAAGAAAGGAAGCAGCTGCTAGAGACATAGAAGAAAAGAGAAAGAGAAGAAAGAAAATCAAGCACTGTAGCCCCTACATATTTAAGGCATCTGATTCACAAATCAGACGTCCAATTTTGTTCTTGTTTACATACATTTCTTTAATCTTCTGTGCTTACAGTTTTGCACTATAACTCTGGTTTTATTACATATTATACTCAAATTCTCAAGCTGTGATCTTGATTTCTAAACCCTAATTTTCTCCTTGTGTTCGACCTCAGACTTAAACTTCAAGTAATAAAATCTATTTGTTTTGAAAGCTATTTCAACTATACTACAACGCTTTATTTTAAAACTCGATTTCTCCTTGCAAACAGGTAGCAACAGTAGCAGCAGTAGCTACTGTAATTTGACAGCAGACGGATTGGATGAGATGATTCAAAGTGGATTTTGGGTCAATTTGAGATATTAAGGAGCTGATATTGATTGTAGTGCAAGAACTTAAGGTTATAAGCATTCATGTATAAGAATTTGGCTATAATCAAATTTTAATAGCATGAAATCCCTATTTTGAAATCTTTTGTTAGCTATTTGCAATTGTGTTAAATATCCAATCTGAAATGTGAGTGAAAGTTGAGTTGAAAATCATGCTTATTATTTCATTCATGCCTTATATTGTGTGTTGGATGTGTTTGAATGTTTATATTCTTGTTCCAGCACTTAGAACTGATATTAGTGACTTAGTTTTCATATATTCACATCCACTTGAGCCTCCTTTGGGTGAACTTTGAAAAGCATAAAAAAATTCTAAAAAAATTGTAAATAAATAAAAGAAACCTGTCTTGATTAAGATTATGTATATTTGTAGGTGTGTGTAAAGTTTAAAAGTATTCTAAATCCCCAGGCTGGTAGAACATACCAGTCGACGGTTCAGTCTACTTTGAAACTTTATAAAAGAAATACATTCAAAAAACCCAAAACGAAGTTGTTCTTCCATCATCTCACCTTCTCTCTCTCTTCTCCTACCTCTATAAAACATAAAAACACATAAAAAAATGAAAAGTCAAAACTTTCACAAAAATACCTTGTATATAGTATTTATACTTGTAAATATAACCTAATGCTAAGTTAAATGTAAATATTGTAATATATGTAAATAATGTATATGAAAAACTTATAAATGTATTATATATATTTAAATAATTATTTAGGATGAGTTACTATATATATAACTTAAGTATATAATTATACATTAATTTATAGTAAATTATTTGTACTTATACTAGGGTAATTATAAATAAACATGTATACTTCTATAATAGTATCTATTACTGTACATACACATTAAATTAATTATTATATAACTATTTATACCTGTATATTGATTTATTTATATATTTATTGTAGATAATTAAGTTATTAAGTTAAAATAAAATAAATTGGTAGTTTAACTTATTACTAAGGTAATTTATATTGTATACTTGTGTAATATTATTTCCATTATTTTTAATGTATTTGTAATATATTTATACTGTATTATAGTACTTATACCTTAAATATGTAAATATCCAATAAAAATGTGTAGATAAATGTACATAAATTAAAATAAATCTTCAAAAATAAAATAAAAATGTGTAATAAATACCTTATTACGTTAATTAACTATTTATAAAGTCAATTGCATCATTAATGTATTAATTTGTACATTAATTAAGTAATTAACCTCTAATTTAACTTATATAAATTAGTAACTTTAAGCAATTTTTAAATATAATTAAATAGGTTATAATCCTCAATTAATTATACAATTAAGTAGCCCTATGTAAGGGATTTCTAACCCCATAATTCATTTAGAATTTGGACTCCATTAGAGCTCTCAATCTAAGGCCCAAAGTTGACCTCAGTGAACGCAGCGTCGTGCGCAAGTCTACTTTCCTTTAGTCCTACATGGATTATTGAATGCGCACCGCTGCATTTAAGGAATTGCGCTGAGAACCTTTCTAGTCGTTAGTGCTGGGCGCACATACATGAGCATACATCTGATCCTTGATTTGCATGCATGCCTGGGGGTGTGTGCATGTGTGCGTGTGCACGTGCTTGCGGGTGCATGCGGGTGGCTGGGAGCCGTGGGCCTATTAGGCTTAATAATGCACAAAAATGTACATGCTAAAAACTAGGATCGATTCATAGTAGCGGTCTGGTCACACCCATATGGGAGCTGTGTACCTCGCGAATCGAATCAGTCCGCCTATTAAAAAAAACCTAATTTTGGCTCAGTGTGTACTGAGGCTTTGAGCTCGAAAAAAACCTGTAAGTGTTGAGAGTATGAGTGCTCTGTGTGTGTTGAGTGTTAGTGTGAGTGTAATGTGTGTGTATATGTATATATGTACATATATATGAATAATAGTGTATATATATATGATATTGATGTTTATAATCAGTATATTTGTTTAAAATGTATAAGTATATAATGTATACATACATGTATATTTATATGGAATGTTAGTACATATATATGTATAACATAATTAGAGTATAGCCTTATGTGTATATATTTTTGTGTTAACGCTTTAGTGACATATATATCCGTCACTGTACATATAGTATCTGTCACTATAGGTTCCACTGTATGTTAGTATGACCTAGCTAAATACATAATTGTAGTAATTTTTGTACCTATACTTGGGTATTATTTAGTATAATTGTATATAATTAAAATAGAGTAGCGTTACATAGTTTTTAATGCATGTTTAGTTGTAAATATGTTTGAGGCATTTTAATTAATATTAATTGATTTTTTTGTACATAATTAACTTAATTCATTTATTTTTTGATTCATTGACTCATTTTGTAAATATATCTATCATTTTTGAAATAAAAGAGCATTTTTGGAACATAAAGAGTGATGTATATTAATAACTACCTCCCAGTGAACGATTTGAAATAAACTAGTAAAAATTATTTAAATAAATAAAATAGTACGGCATCTGTTTGCATTATGACATTATACTACAACAACGACAAAATTTAAACTCACATTTTTATGCAACATGGATTGTTCGCAATCAATTTTTGGCGCCGTTGTCGGGGAGGCAACTCTCTATAGACCAAAAATTTTCTTTTATTCTTAATTTGTACACATTTTTGATTTCTTTGTAAATAGTCATTCTTTTATTTATATTCTTTGTTGTATATATATTCTTTTATTCATTTTTATTCTTTCAGTTGTTTTTGTATATAATTGTCTTATTAATCATCTAGTGTTTTTGCAGCACTTGAGGAGTAGGAGGAGAACTGTTGTCTTCCCAGAGGAGTCTTCTTCCTAGTGGACCCGTTGCAATTTAGACTCGACTTCAAGGAGGAGTTTTTTCGATGGAATTGTAGATTTCCAATTTTTCTTAGTATAGTGTAGATAGTTGTTTAGACTTACGTTTATACTCAGGATATTTATTAGGCATAAGTTGTGAGAGAGAGAATAAAGTGAGAGAGTCTAGAGTCTAAGTTATTACATAAATGTGTGAGAGCCTGTTCTCACACATTTATGTAATAACTTAGACTCTAGACTCTCTCACTTTATTCTCTCTCTACTCATCTCTCATCGACTCGATTTTCCTCCGTATCGCCTTCTTTTTTATTTGATTGTGTTTTGTTGAATTATCAAAAATCCAAAAAAAATAGAAAAGTTGAAAAGACCAAAAATATTTCATCTCTTATGTAGCAGCAACATCTCATAGGCATCCATACATAGGATTGCATATCTTCCTGCTATAATTCTTTTCTTGTCAAATTACATTAATTGAAGAATTGCTAGAGTCAGGTATGCATTTTCTATCCCTCTTAAGCTCCTGCCATACTTACATTTGACACTTAAGCTAAAAAGACCATTTCCTGTTTGAAAGAGATTAAAAAGCGAGACCAGTTGCTTGTAATACACTTTTAAATATTCAAATCTAATTCAAAAGGAAACATAATAACTTGCTTGAAACCTTGTCTAAGTTCTGCATTGTTGTCTATTGCTTGATTATCGTGTACACACTACATGATCACTTAAGTACACAAACACATGGGTTTCTATCTCATCTCCTTGAGCAACCATAGGATCTGGATTCGCACGCCGGTCTTATCTAAATATCGGGTGGATTTTAGAGGTCTGCACCATGCTAGGTATTCCGTAGGATGCATACAATTGTACTAAGACATTTTCTTGCGTACTACATATACTTTTCGCGTAGCAGACTCTTAGGAAAAAGTCATGTGTTTTCATCTTAGTTGACTTGATTATTGATTGGTCTTTGCTGTGAGATTGTGATATTGGGATTTCTGATTTTCCATATTTGATTGAGATTGAGTTTGCCTTTCTTGAGTTGTGATTGCTTTGCAAAGCACTTTTCAAAAACCAACTCATGGATGGTAGGAGATCCCAGAACCCATCTTTGGTACCTCCATTGGGTGCTGATGCCCAAGCTTTTGCTCCAACTTCAATCCCTTCCACATCCAATTCTTTACCTCCTAAGCCTCAAAGTCCCATTCACCATTCTGTTCGTCCGGAGGATGGCCATGATTCTGCACAATTCGAGGACTTCAAAGAAGATCCTCCTCATCTTTTTGCACATCCTCCACCACTACCTCAATTTCATAGGTTCCAACCTCCTCCCTAGCCTAACTTTTCTAACCAACCACACCCTGTTCAGTCGAAAATCATCGTAAAAATATAGCGTTGTATTATAGCGACGAAAATTAATGCGACATTTAAATTTATAATGCTCGAAAAAACGAACGTGAATTCCGAGGTCATTCATAGGGAGCAATTTGTAGCAAATCAATCCACTAATCACAATAATCAATAATAATAATGCAGGTGAAATAATAAAAAATTATATTCAATATAGAGCAAAAATTTATCTTAAATGTTAGGGACAAAAATATAAAAATAGAGACTAAAAATGGTGGTTGAAACCACCAATTTAACCCTACAATTAAGCATTAATCCCAACAGTATTTATAGTCATATTTCAACAGTATTTCTCAACCATTGATCCACGTCACAACAAGTATGCAATATCTCCACAGTGCCCGGAACCAAGTCAAATTCAAATGTCGGATAAGAAGCTCTGACACCATAAATGTCAATGCCTCAGCAGCATAAGGCACAACTCTCTGCACAAATCTCGAAGAGTAAAACCTCCCCCTCCCTCCTTAGATTTCTTCCTTTCTCTCTCTTTTCCAGACCTGGGTGAACAATGCCGAGTAATCAGGTAAGAGCCTAGACCTATGTGCATAAGATTGCGAGCAGGAGTGTGCGTAGCACGTGCAACTACCAGGGACCTCACCCCCATGCATACTGAGGCAAACAACAGCTATCACGAATTCATTTTATGCGCTATTCTAGCTTATCCCCACACGATGTGGGACTAGGTTTGGTCCTTCTTCACATGAACTTGTGGATTGGGGTCTTCAATTGCAACTGCTGCGTCTGCTGCCGCACTTAATTGAAGGCTTGAAGTATTCTCCAGATGAATCCACAGTCGTGTAAGGTGGTGGGAGGTCGAATGATGGTTGGAGAGCGGCAACGAACGTCAAGGAAGGCGGAGGTAGCGGCGGACGTCCGGTGGTACCAGAGATACATGACTACAACCTCGTGGTCGAATTAAAAGGGCTTAGATGTTTTGTTGGACCACGATGAGTGTGCTGGTGATGGGAATTTGGTGCGAGCATGTATGTGGTGGTTTCCCGACGTCAGAGAAGACGTGCGTTGGTGTGGTTGTTTGACAGAGAGAAAGAGAGGCTAAAGCCCCAAATTTCTTTAGGGCTTTTACTTCTTGAGGTGTGGAAAAGGTGTAAGAGGTGACGGTGACGGGTTTGGTATGGTGTGGCATCGGCGTGAGCTTGCCAGAGCTCATGCTAGAGACGGAGAAGATGATGGTTGAAGAGGTGTATGTAGTGTGTGTAGCTAGGTCATGACGGTGTGAAAGAGTGCTAGTGATAGAGAGGAAGAAGTGATGGGTCTTATTGAGGGGAGAGAAGGTGAGGCATATGGCATTGGTTGGCTGGACATGGAGAAGATGAGAGTGATGATGAAGCGACGATGAGGAAGGAGAGGTTGAGGACAATCGGGCTTTAGCTGGCCATGGTTGCAAGGATGAGAGGAAGAAGATGAGCTGGTCAATTTGACCATTGGCTGGTTGGAGGAGGTGGTTGGAGAGGGTCGTCGAAGCCAAAGTTGCGGTGGCCGGAGGAGAAGGAAGGGTGTTTTTCGGTTGAAACATGGCTGAGGAGAATGCTGGGATCTTGGGGGTATTTACATAAAGCTTAAATTTGAGCTTTAATCGAGGAATAAGCTTGATTGGTCTTAGTTTTTGAGGAAAGAGTTCCTCAAATTCCTCGAGCTCACCTAAGCTCTAGGAATTGATTTGGGATTGGTGAGTGTCAATTTCATGAGGGAAATCAAAGTTTTGGAGAACCCGTCATCGTTGTTGCAAAATATCGCTACCGAATAAAATTTATACTGAAACTCAAAGTAAGTCCTGGGTCGAACATAAGGAGGCGAACATTTGGTTTGACAATCATGCTTTCGATTTTATTTGTTTTTGATGTTTTATCTTTTGTAATTATTTTGGTATTTTATACGACAAGAGATCAGATCAATGAATTATTTATCTACAACTAATTAGAGAAAGAGAGAGAACATCAATATAATTATCTAAACAGCCTTTGTGATAGATAACAAAGTGGAAAACTACACTAGAAAGTAAAGAAAAGATAGAGAGAGGTGACAAGAATCCCCCTCGACGGTCTCTTGGAGGACAACTTGCCCTTACGACGCCTGGACGAAGGTGGTGAGAGGCGAGAGGAAATAGAATGGCATCGAAGGAAGGAGGATGGGGCAGGACGGCGTTGCGGCGAGGATCTTCTTCTAGAAGGTGGTGAGAGGACGATCACGGGATGCTCCACGAAGGGGGATGAGAAGTGGGAAAAATATTTAATTTTCTACTCTAGATGAGCATCCTGGGCTTGGGATAAGCTATCTCTAGAGCATTGGAGGTGGTGAGGGTGAGAAAGGAAAATATGAAGAGAAATGGAAGGGGTAGGGGTTCTTTTATAGTGGAGAAGAGGTTAAATTGGGCATAGGTCAATAGTGACAGTAAAGACGTTGCTAAAGCTCCAGCTCAAGCATTGTTGTAGGTCTCGAGCCCACGCTCGTGCATGCGCTCGCTCGTAGCTGTCGTGCGAGAATGAATCTCCATCGTTGGATCCAAGATGAGCAGCCATGATCATGTAATGATCGTGCGCTCAGATCGCATGCTAGATGGCATGTCAGATGGAACGTCGGTTAGCGTGTGATCGCACGTGTGCAGATCATGCGGCTTTGATCGTGCCACATCGTGAAGTCTTTGTCGCTTGATGGCCATCCAACAGACGCAAGCAAATTGCTCTCGCAGTCACGAAATTAGGTGCTGCGGTCAGTCTTCCAATGCGCATTCATGTGTAGCAGGCGAAGGCACGAACCAATGTGCCACGGGCTTGGATTGTTGCGTAGGAGAAATTGTGTGCAAACGCTCTTGACTGTTGGATCTCGATCCAATGGTCAAGATCTTATCTCCACCGTATCCTTTGAGTCTGAACAGTGCATGCGTGCGTGAATCTCAGCCATTGGATTGAGATTCAATGGCTGGGATTGCTTGATGAAGTTGAGCGGAGGGGCTTGAGTGGGTTTAAGCGGCTGTGATGGTGCCACGTGGCGCCATCATGGTTTTCCATTTTGTTTACTTCTTAGGTGGCACCATGGACGTCGGATTGGGTCGATTTATGCGTTGTTGGGCTGTGATCTCGATCCAGATCCATCCTTGCAGTCGGATTTGTTGTTTGAAGCTCCAAATTGATCACCTAGCTCCTTGGCCATTGATCTTCCTTGGACTACACAATGTGCTATAAGACTCCGATGTCATCCTGATTAGATCCATACGATTGGATCATTAATCCGAGGCCCCGAAATAAATCTCCTCTTTTAGCCAAAAAATGACGCGAATTAACATAAAATTTATACAAACTATTCTAAATGCAGAATAATGCATGTTATGCAATATTTATAATATGGAATGCATCTCTAAGCTTAGGAACATGCATAAATAGGCATTTTTTCCTAAATGGATGTGTATACATGATACCCCCATACTTATCTTTTGCTAGTCCCTAGCAAAACTAAAATATATGCTATGTATAAAAATAGAATTAGGACTCGATCGCTTAAGGCATTAGTTGTTTATTAACAAAAGGGAATTTTGACTAAGGTCCTAAACTACGAAGACTCAATAGTGCTTAGGTGCCTACCAAAATGCAGACTGCCTAAGTCCTCACCTTATTTTGAAAAGGGAAGATACATTTTTTTTCTATTTTTTCTTCTTTCTAATTTTTTTGGATTTTTGAGTTTAGAGTTTTGGGGCAGGTTTCTATGGCTACCCAACCTACCTAAGACTCGAAAAGAACTTTAAGTTCTAAGCATCTTAACGTGAAAAAGTGATATACTCACTAGGCAGCTATTAAAACGAACTTCAAGTTTCTACCACCCTAGGTGACCTTAAGAGTTTTTGCCTAAAGGTTTATCTATTCAACCAGTAGCTTTCTCCCTACTTTTTTTATTTTTTTGTGGAGTCAACACAAGGGCAAACCCAGTGTATGTCTCCATGATTTATTCTACTTTCCCGCTTCTTCTCTAAGTGTTTTGGGAATTATTTGTACATTTTTGTGAGTTAGGCTATGGACAAACGGCCAATTGGCTGTTACCCATGGCAATTTGCAAGCCATACTCGTTTGGTGAAGTGTGGTTTATTTTTTTTTTTCTCTTTTTTTTATTTTTTATTTTTATTTTTCTAGAATATATATTTTTTTCCTTTTCAGAGTAGGTGGCTTTCCTGATCTAAGATTTACCTAAAGGCAGTAGAATGAATATGGTCATGTAGCTAATGAAATAATCATATGTTTAAGTATCCACACCCTCATGACTAAATGATGTAATGTCCTCATTGTAAAAATAAAGACATGAAAAGGGGCGAATAAACAGAATATCACCTGAATTTCCTGATAAATTCAGTCAGCTCCGCAAAGGATATAAACGAGTGCTAAATTTAATGCCTTCAGCTAGGCACGGTTCACAGGTAAAGAAGACATTAAAAATTCAGAAGTGCAAGTCAAAATTAGAATAAGAAGATTGATTTTGGGACTGCAAAAAGATGTCCACAGATATGGACCAAATTGTGATGCAGACCCATGCCCTAGGGTCAAGTGGTTCTAAGGTTCTGAATGAAAATCACCCAAAACTGGAGATTGTTGTGTTTGTGTGTCGAGCTTGCAGTTTTGTGGTGTGCAACCCAAGTCTAAAGTGTCGGACAATGGGTAGATTTGGTTCAATAGGTTCGAATGTCCATTTAGAGTTCAACTCAAAAAGATAATCAATTATTTTGATCTTGGGTTGCACATCATGAAAATAAAAAATGTCATAAGGGTCCTGGTAGAAGGTTGGTGGTTTCAGACACAAAGGAACCCTTAGATCAAAAACTCTATTTCCCTCGTAATTCACTTCCCATAATTTAACTTCCGAACTCCTCTCCTCTAAAATCAATGTTTCCAGGACCTCTAGATTGTTGTGCACCCCATCAAAGATATCCAAGTCAAACAATTGTGGCTCAATCAGGATTGACTTGGGTTTGGTGATCTCAAGAATATCATCATTCAGTTCTTTAGGGTGTGGTTGAGGAATGGGGCTACTGATTGAATCATCCAATAACTCAGGATCAGAATCCTTTATGTCAGCCCCAATTGGATCATAATCCTCAATTATTGGGCTATCAAATGGTTCATCAGATTCCTCAAGCCTGTTTGTCTCACTAAAATCATTTTTTAGAGCTCAAGTGAGACTTCATAGAGATTTTTCACCCTGAGAATCAAAGAATTCATGATCCTCATTTATATATGTCTCAAAATCATATGTTATTCCTTGGTCTATAGAGACATATTTTTCCTCGCTCATTGGTTTGGGAATCTCGGGTGAGAAATTCACATCATCCTCGATCGGTTGCGCTAAACTAACCTGGTCATCCTCGATTTCATAAAAATGTCCCCTTGACAAGTGCCTGAGTGGGTTCTGACATTGGCTCTCATGAAGGGGGTTCATCCTGAGAATCATCCCAAGATTGGACTAGGGAAACCACGAATTTCATCCTTAATTTTGACAACTTCCCTAGTAGAAACTCACCCGGGCCCTTATCCTTAATATCTTGGAGCCAATCCAATAACGAACTATTTAGATCGTCAATCATTTGAATCGGAGGCTCCAATTCTTCATTGTAGGATGTTGGCTAGGTTTCTAAAGATCGTATGGTGTTCTGCAAATTGGCCAATACCCTATCTTGGACCTAGTTTACCTAAATCAAGTGGTTTGGTTCAGGGTTGGGTGGGTTTGGGTTAAATTTAGGGGAGCCAAAGAATTGAGGTTCTTGGGGTCTTCCTGATAGTAGGTCATTTTAGGTTTTCAAAGAGAGGTGGTGACCTATGTTCAGCATAATCCAGGGGAGGGTAGGTTTTATGATCATCATATCCTTCTTCATTATAGATCACGTTGGTTTGTTCATAAGAGGATGATGTTCTATAATCAGCGTAGCTCTAAGAAGATAAACATCATAGTCATGATGTCCAGGGTTAGGTCCTGGACATTGAGGTCCAGAATCATATCCCTAATCAAAGTTTTCCTGCCTAGGATATGGGTAGTCATAAGTCAAGTCGGGACAGTAATCATCTTGGGGATAAGTGGTGGTGGGAGGGCAGGAGAGGAAATGTGAGTAGGATGTGGAAGGATCCACAGCAAAGTAGGAGGGAAGATAAAAGAGAGAAAGGTGCCCTATAGTACAATCAAACAAAAATTGTCCTTAGGTGGGTAGCGTAAAGACCTAAAGACTCTCAGAACTCCTCTTGAGATGAAAGAAATGATTTGGTCTATTTCTATCTGGTCAATCCAACCAGTTAGAGGAAGGGATTGGGGAGAAGGTTCTTTGTTTGGCTTGCACCTTCGGCTCCTTTGATACCTCTAATCGCAGTTGTTTGATGCTGCTCCCCTAGTTAGACATCAGATGGACCAGTAGAAGCAGATTAATAAAAAAAAATCTCAGTTGGAGTCCCCAAGAACGAGTTAATCCTTAAGGCCAACGTCTACTCAGTTTTAATTAGGCTTAGGATGACTGTGCTCTTGGAATGTGATGGGCCCTTTAGATGGGTTGTGCCCTTAAGAATCGATTAATATGTGTGTGTGTGCACAAATAGGATTTTCAAACAAGGTTATTTTATGATGTGTCCTTTAGGGTTTAACCTTGTTTAGTAGCTTTTAGGGTTTAATCTTTAGGTTCATTCAATTAGGTTCAATAGAACACTCCAAGTTTTAAAACCATCAGTGATGATATATTCCTTTAAAACTAAAAAAGAATGTGTAGTGCCTAGTTAGTTCCTAAAAATTGAACCCTAAGTGGCAAGCTACTTGATGAATCAGTTTTAAATTGAGTGGTGTAGCCTAAACAGTTCAAGCAATTGGCCTGTTGCACCACTTGATTAAGGCACACAAAAATGTTTAACCTAATCAAATTTCTACTCACTTATCTGTGTATTGAGTTAAGTGTACTAGGTCCACAGGTCAGATCCCGGGTTAAGTGGAGGAATCGAAGTGATTGTACATCTTAGGATGACAATTTGTGGGTGTTAAGTGTGTCTCTTTTAATTTAATCCCACAAGAAAAGACTTTTTTTTTTATTTTTGTAATTTATGTGGGTGGGTGAGGTGAGGTGAAGTGACAATCAAATGATCAGATCTATCCTAAGGTTTATAAAAGCACCTAGGTTGATTTGAGTTTGAGTTATTAGGTAGTGAAATGAAATCTAGTGGGTAGGGGTACACTTACAAAACCTTCATCCACACTTTTCTCCAATCTAACCATTCTAGCTTTCCTCAGAAGAGTACCTACAATCACAGCAAGATCGAAGAGAAAGTGAGATAAAAGTTAGGTAAGGTGAAAAATGCGAGAAAAATCAAAGAGCGTTGCCTCCCTAGCAACGATGCCAAAATGGTGAGCATCAATTTCATGAGAGAAATCAGGGTTTTGGAGAACCTGTTGTTGTAGTTACAAAATATCGCTACCAAATAAAATTTATACTGAAACTCAAAGTGAGTCTTAGGTACAACACAAGGAGGTGAACGTTTGGTTTAAAAATCGTGCTTTCGATTTTATTTGTTTTTGCCATTTTTATCTTTTGTAATTTTTTGTTATTTTATACAGCAAGAGATCAGATCGAAAAAATATTTATCTATAACTAATTAGAGAGAGAGTGAGAACATCAATATAATTATCTAAACAGAGTTTGTGACAGATAGAAAAGCGGAAAACTACACTAGAAAGCAAAGAAAAGATAGAGAGAGGTGAGAAGAATCCCCCTCAACGGTCACTTGGAGGATGACTTGACCTGATGATGCCTGGACGAAGGTGGTGAAAGGCGGGAGGAAAGTGAATGATGTTAGAGGAAGGAGGATGGGGAAGGATGGCATCGTGGCGAGGATCTTCTTCCAGAAGGTGGTGAGAGGACGACCACGGGATGCTCTATGAAGGGGGATGAAAAGCGGGAAAAGTATTTGATTTTCTACTCTAGAGGAGCATTTCGGGCTTGGGACAAGCTCTCTCTAGAGCCTTGGTGGTGGTGAGGGAGATAAAGGAAGAGATGAAGAGAAATGGAAGGGGTAGGGGTTCTTTTATAGTGGAGGAGAAGATGTTCGAGCATGGGTCGACAATGATAGTAAAGACATCGCTAAAGCTCCAACTCAAGCGTCGTTGTAGGTCTCCAGCTCACGCTCACGGATTCACTCACTCGCAGTTGTCATGTGCGGATCAATCTCCACTGTTGGATCCAAGATGAGTGGTCATGATCGCGCGATGATCGCGTGCTCAAATCACGAGCTAGATGGCATGTCAGATGGAATGCCGGTCAGTGCGTGATCGCGAGCGTGCAGATCGAGTGGCTCTTATTGTGCCATGTGGTGAAGTCTCCACTGTCTAATGGCCATCCAACAGACTCAATAGAATTGCGCCTGCGCTCAGGAAATCAGGCACTACGGTCGGGCTTCGAATGTGCATCCGTGTGTAGTGGGTGAAGGTGCGAACCAATGCACCATCGACGTGGATTGTCATGTGGATGAAATCGTATGCAAATGCTCTCGACCATTGGATCTCGATCCAACCGTCGAGATCTTATCTCCACCTTCTCCTTTGAGTTTGAACAGCACATTGATGTAGACACATCCATTTAGGATAACATGCCTATTTATGCATGTTCCTAGGTTTAGATATGAATTCCATAGTATAAATATCACATAGCCTGCATCATTCTACATTTCAAATAGTTTGTATAAAGTTTCGGTTAATTCGTATCCTTTTATGGCCAGGAGAGAAGGAGAACAATTTTGGGGCCTCAGATTGACGATCCGACTGTACGGATTTGATTAGAACGACGATCGGAGTCCAACACTTTGAAATTGCCTTGATCAGAGTCCTGTAGCACCATATATAGTCTGAGGAAGATTAATGGCCAAGAGGCAAGGTGACCCAATTAGGAGCTTCAAATGAAAATCCTACCACACAGATGGATTCAAATCAACAATCGCAACCCAACGACGCGAAAATCAACTCAATCCGACATCTATAGCAGCCCCTACAAAGGAAAGAAGATAGATGACCTAGATCGCACCATGTGGCGCCATCCAGGTAGCCCAATTGTGCACACCAATAGCAGCATGGACCACTCACAACACTGCGAGCGCGCAACAGCGTGAGCGTGTGTAGCACTGCAGGAGTGCACTAGCAGTAAGCGCACAACGCGCAGAGCACGTGTGACGTGTGGGAACGGCCGCACGGAGCACCCGCTAGTAGAGCCAATGCACGCTAGCAAGCACGTGAGCGCCGCGCTCGGGCGCATTGGTCTTCGCGACGTCTACGGCGGGTCTTCGGCGATGTTTATGGATGTCACTAATTGTTCATGTGAGAAAAGCCTCATTTCTCCACTATAAAAGGACCCCTAGCCCTCCCATTCTTCTTCATTTCTTCCACTCTCCCTTACCACCTCTTAGGCTCTAAAGAGAGCTTATCCCAAGCCAGGGATTCTCCTCTAGAGTAGAAAACCAAATATTTTTCCTGTCTCTCATCCCCTTCGTGGTGCATCTTGTGGCCATCCTCTCACAAGCTTCGGGAAGAAGATCCTCATCGCAACGCCATCCCGCCCCAACCTCCTTCCTCTAACGTCGTTCTTCTTCGCTTAGCTTTTCGCCGCATTCGTTTGAGGCATCATCAAAGCGAGTCGTCCTCGAAGCGACCATCGAGGGGGATTCTTCTCACCTTATCTTTTATCTCTTTCTACTTTAGTTGTAATTTCTCAATTATTTGTTGCAAACACTTGTTTTGAACATATATGTTGATTGTTTCTCTCTCTCTCTCTGCAAATACATTAGATAGAAATTATTTTGATCTGATATCATGCCTTAAAAAAATACAAAAAAATTATACAAGACCAAAGCAACAAAAACAAATAAAATCAAAAGTGTGCTTTTCAAACCGAACGTTCACCTCCCTGTATTTAACCTGGGACTCGCTTCGAGTTTCGGTATAAATTTTATCTGGGTAGCGATTTTTGCGACTATGATGATGGGTTTTCTAAAACCCTAACTTTTCCTCTCGAAAATATGCTCATCATTTTGGCGTCGTTGCTGGGGAGGCAATGCCCTTTGGTTTTTCCATGTTTTTCCTCCTTACTTGAGTTTTTAGTTCAATTTGCTCCTTTCTTTCTATGATTACAGGTACTCTTCCAAGGTGAGCCAAAGTAGAATAGATTGGAGTAAAGTGTAGTAAAAGGTTATGTAAGTGTATCCCTCACCACCTCCAAGGCTCTAGAGAGAGCTTGTCCCAAGCCCAGGATGCTCCTCTAGAGTACAAAATCAAATTATTTTCCCTCCACTCATCCCCCTTTGTGGAGCTTTGCATGGCTGTCTTCTCACCACTTCAGGAAGTAGATCCTCACTGCGACATCATCCTTCCCTGTCCTTCCTCTACCACCCTTCTCCATCCTCCAGCTTCTTACCACCATCTTCCAGGGGATGTCAGAGCGAGTTGTCCTCCAAGTGACCATCAAGGGGGATTCTTCTCACCTTTATCTTTCATCACTTTCTAGTCTAGTTGTAATTCGCTTGAATTATTTGTATCAAACTCTTTTCGATATATGTTGATTGTTTCTCTCTCTCTCTGCAAGTATATTAGTAAGATAAATATTTTGTCGACCCAATCTCTTGCCCTATTAAAATACAAAAAAAATCATAAAAGATAAAAACAACAAAAAGAAATAAAACTGAAAGCACAGATTTCAAAACCAAATGTTCGCCTCCCTGTGTTCGACCTGGGACTCACCTCGAGTTTCTGTTATAAATTTTATCTGGTAGCAAATTTTTATGCACTACAATGACAGGTTTTCTAACTAAAATCTTTTCATGTACGAAATTCACGGTAACCATTTTTCAAAATGACTAACGGGTTTCCGTACAAGAAAAGATTTGAGTTGGAAACCCATCGTCGTAGTGCATAGAAAACTCGCTACAAATAAAAATTACCTAAACATGAAAGGGAGTCCCAGGTCGAACATGGGGAGGCGACGTTTGTTTCTTGAAATTCACATTTCAATTTGTTTCTTTTTGGTGTTTCTAGGTTTTATTATTTTTTTGATATTTTAGGAGAATGGTAAAATCACTTGCAATAAAAAGAATAGAGAGATGAACCACAATTTGATTGCTTAAAGAGAAATAATGTTTATTACAATAACAATAAGCTAAACAAACTAAAAGAGATGAGGATGAGGAAATCTCCCAAATCGGATGTTTGGCGAGATGACGGTGCATGGCGGTAGCTTCGATGGAGGAGGAGAGATGCTAAATGTCAGGGCTGAGGCACAGGACAACCCCGGGTAGAGGAAAGCTTCACCAAGCTAGGAATGGGGATGAGGAGGTGGAGGTGATCGTCTACCTAAATGTAGGTGAGGGGACAGCTTTAAGGTTCCCTATGATGGTGGTGAGAGGATGGTTGAATATTTGGCGGAGGGATAGGACTCTCCACTAATAGGGAGCCTGTGGAGATTGGGAATAGAGCTCTTGGGAGATTGGTAGGCTTCTTGGAGCTTTGGAGTAGGTGGGAGTAGCATAGGTAGAGATGGAGGCAAATGGGGAGGTGTAGGTGGGTTTATATAGTGGTGGAGAAGGAGCTTTCTATGCGTAGACAATTAGTGACATCTGCAATCATCGCTAAAGATCCGCCCTAGTTGTCATTGAAGATCCGCACGACGCTGCTGGCACGTGCTATGCGTTGCCTTGTCGTGCACGTGCGTGCTAGCTGTGCATTGCGATACAGCTACCGCTGTGCTTCTCTAGCATGTGCTTTGCGCATCCTTACCACGTGCATACGCTGGCGCGGTGCGCTGCCACTGTCTGTGGGTCTCGAACCCACGCCCCTCCTTTAGGGGTGGATGCCTTGACCAGTGCACCACACCCACGAGAGTGTTGAGAAGAGGGGCTGCTACAGTGTGGTGGAGGCGACTTCTCAGTCGTTGAATTTTCATCCAATGGCTATGATCAGACGTTGGAGGCCTTTTAAAGGATGGCTGGGCAACATTGGGAGATCTAGATGGTGCCATGTGGCACCATTTGGACCGTCCACATTTCTTTGTTTGCAGAGGGTGCCACGGTGCTTGGATCAAGACAATTTTCGTGTTATCAGGCTATGATCATTGCTTCGGATTCATCCATACGGTCGAATTTTGTATTTGAAGCTTCAAAATGTCACACCCTACTTCCTGGCCATAATAATGGATGAATTACTATACAATTTATACACATCACACTAAATGCAATATGATGAATGTTATGTAATATTTATACTATGTAATGCAATGCTAAGCTTAGGGACTGCCAGAAGTAGGCATTTTATCATGAATGCATGCATTTTATCATTCCCCCATGCTTATCTTTTGCTAGTCCCTAGCAAAATTAACCTAAATGCTATGTATAAAAATAAAATCAAGATTTGATCACTTAGGCAAGATTTGTTGATCACATTAGAAAATTTCACTAAGGACCTAATTACCAAAAACTCAACAGTGCTCGGGTATCTACCAAAATGCAGATCGCCTAAGTCCTCGCCTTGTTTTGGGAAGGGAAGATACATTTTTTTAATTTTTTTTCTTCTTTTTTAATTTTTTGAAATTTTTGGAGTGGAGAGTTTTGAGATAACTTTTTACGGCTACCCGATCTGCCCAACACTCGAAGAGGACTCTAGGTGTTAAGCATCTTATCGTGATAGTTGTGATAAACTCACTCAATAATTGATTAATGAGCTATTACCACCGACCACTTACCAGCCATACTCGTGTCGTAAAGTGTGGCTTATTTATTTATTTATTTTTCTCCTTTTTTATTCTTTTCTCTCTTTTTTTTTCTTTTAGGTATTTCTTTTTCTCTTTTTGTCTAAGTAGGTGGCTTCCCTAATCTAAGATTTACCTAAAGGCAACAGGAAGAGAATGGTCATGTGGCTGGGCTCTGGACAACCGATCGATGAACTGTTACCATCGACAACTTACTAGCCATACCACCTTAGACGGTTCATTAGCTATCCAATTTCCATAAAATCTACCAAAAAGTGAGTCAATGCAAATAGTGTGTAGATGCTTAGACTTAATGTCTCCTTAAATCAGAGGGCGGGTTCATAAGTCATGTACTTATCATCCCAATTTATTAACCAAATTAAAGTAAAATTAATCTTGGTGAGGACTTAAGACCAAGTCCACATTTTAATGGACACCCAGGCATATTAAGGCTGAAGACCTAAAAAGACTAAGTGTTCAAGTCCTTAAATATCTTCTCCTAAAGCTAACAACTCCTAATACCTAAGTTTTCTTCTCCTAATTCTAGTTTCTTTTTTTTATAAATAATAGGAAATTACTATTATGGGCTGACAAAAGGATTACATCACAAAGTATCCACCCCCCATGCCTAGATAATGTAATATCCTCATTGTAAAATAAAATCATATAGGGGGGCAGAATATAAAGAATATCACCTGAAATCCGTGAAACTTTGATCAGCTCCAAAATTGTCTATATATGTGCTAAGTTTAGTACCTTCAGCTAGGCGATGTCTAGCCAACAGAGGTTAGGGAAAGGTGAGAGAAACCTTGTTTGAGATGGGTTCAAGGAGCATATGGTCAACAAAAGGTTTGAGACATTGCCCGTTGGCCTTGAAGGAATTACTCATCTTTGGGTCAGATATTTCGACGGCCCCGTTAGGAAAAATCCTCTCAATAATGAACGAGCCATTCCACTTAGACCTAAGCTTGCCGGGAAGAGCTTAAGTCAAGAATCAAAAAGCCAGACCCTTCGGTTTAGCTCAAAGCTCTTATGGGAAATTATCTGGTCATGAAGAGCTTTGGCCATTGCCTTATAGATTCTGGCATTCTCGTAGGCATCATTTCTAAGCTCCTCCAACTCAGATAGTTGGAGTTTCTTAGTCTTCCTGGCTAACTCTAGGTCAAGATTACATTTCTTGATGGCCCAAAATGTCTGGTGTTCTAATTCTATGGGTAAGTGACATGCCTTACCAAACACCAGATGAAATGGAGACATACCAATAGGCATTTTCTATGCCGTGTCTAGTTAGCCCAAAGAGCATCATCCAGCTTTTGGGTCCAATCCTTCCTATCAAGCCTAACCATTTTCTGTAGAATGTTCTTGATCTCCTGATTGGAGACCACGGCCTGTCCGTTCGTTTCGGGGTGGTAGGGTGTGGAAATTCGATGATTCACCCTGTATTTTGCCAGTAGATTCCTGAACTAGACATGAGTGAAATGCATGCCACCATCACTGATAATGGCCTGAGGTATCCCGAACAGACTGAAGATATTTTTCTTCACAAAATCGATGACCACCTTGTGGTCATTGGTCCGGGTGGGAATTGCCTCAATCCATTTGGACACGTAATCCACAGCAACCCAAATATACTAGTGTCTAAATGAAGGAGGAAAGGGTCCCATGAAATCGATGTCCCAAATGTCAAAAATTTCGATGGGAAGTATCGAGTTTAGGGGCATCATGTCTCTCTTGGCCATGTTCCCAAGTGTTTGGCATCGAGTGCTCGACCTTGAGAATTCCTGGGCATCCTTAAATAACGACAACCAATAGGATCCGAATTGTAGAATTTTTGTCGCCATCTTTTTCCCAGAAAAGTGTCCTCCACACACAGATGCATGGCAGAACTCAAGTATACTATGGAACTCATTTTCCAGGATGCATCGGCGAATAATCTGGTCGGCATCGATGCGGTACAGCTTGGGATCATCCCAAAAATAATATTTATCCTCAGACATAAGTCTATCTCGTTCTTGTTTGGTCCAATCCTGGGGGATTTGACCAATGACCAAATAATTAATGATATCTGTAAACCAGGGGATTCGGATACCCAAGATTGTAAGGATAGTCTCATCCTCAAAAGTGTTTAAGATATGGATATCCGAATGAGGAGAATCAATAGGATTCTCGAAAGGTGATCTGCCACAACGTTTTGTGCCTCAGCTTTATCTTTGATTTAAAGATCAAATTCTTGAAGTAATAGAATCCAGCGAATAAGCTGGGGCTTGGCATCCTTTTTGGCCAAGAGATGTTTCAAGGTCGAGTAGTTGATGTAGATGATAATGTGAGAACCTAAAAGATAAGCCCTGAATTTTTCTAAAGAGAAGACTACAGGTAGCAACTCTTTTTCAGTAATAGTGTAGTTCCTCTAGGCCTTGTCCAGTGTCTTGCTAGCGTAGTAGATAACAGAGGGATTCTTATCTATTTTCTGACCTAAGATAGCCCTGACCGCAAAATCTGATGCGTCAGCCATAATCTCAAATGGAGCTATCCAGACTGGTGGTTGCAACACCGAGGCGTAGGTGATTAACGTTTTTAATAAATCAAATGCCTTGCGGAACACTTCATCAAACTCGAACGGCATGTCTTTGGCTAGAAAGTTACTCAAGTGTTGAGCAACCTTCGAGAAGTCCTTGATGATGTACCCCACCACCCCCACCCTAGATTTCATTTCGCCACACTAATAACTCAAACCCAAATCAACTTAGGTGCTTGCATAAACCCTAGGTTAGTGATGGCAACACCATCATGAGCCAGAAATAGCTCATTTTGACCCAATGAAGAGAATAAATGCTCCTACATAACTAACTGAAGGTCATAATTCACTGCACAACCATTCTGAGAGGAAAATAAGAAACTAGGGTTAAAACTGTAATTTTACCAATGCAGTGTAACCACAATTTTTCTCAAGGGCTAAACAAATGTCAAATGGTCTTAAATAAGATAACAAGTGGGTTGGATTTGACAGAAAATGATTTGTGTGTCCTGTGAATTAAATGACTTCCTGAAACCCTAAAATAATCCCACTTGATTAGCCAAGGTTTTGGTTAGGATAAAATTCACCTAAACCCTCTAAAAAACATAGAAAAATATCCTCTAGGGTTTAGTACCTTCAATTCGGCCATTGGAACCCATCTTGACCTGTAATGGGGTCTCAGACAGATATTTACCCTAATTTAGGTTTTTGTATAAATTTCCCAGTCAAATGTAGTCAAATCCAAAATCCAACTTCACCATTGGATTTTTTAGGTCCAAATTAGGTTTGTACCAAAATTTGGACCTAAGGGGAATTCATCTTGACCTATGCAAAAAGGCCCTGTTTGATTACATTTCTACCCCTAACTTTCAAAAACCCTTACAATCAGCCCCCTAACTTCTTCATCATTTTCACAAATAGGTCCCTCTGCCATTATAGCAGAGGAATCCTACTTTGGTGAGCTTTGAAAGGAGGTTTCTCCTTGATTGCCCAGAGAATCCCTTCCAAAATTGGAAGGGAGATTCTCTGAGTAATCCCCTCCAATCTGAACCCATCTTTGATCCCTGATTGTTTCCCAATCTCTCATGCGAACGCATGAGAGATTTGGGTCTTTTGAAAGTTTCCTTCTACAGCGAGCATGCCTTGCTTGGAAGCTTGGCTTCCAAGCACAAATCCCTCCTTAGAGACCTACTTAAGAAGCAACAGATCCAACCGATGTTCCTCAGCTTGAAATTAGGCCGATTCTCCCTACATTCCTCTCCCTCACTAGCCACAATCTCTGCAAGCTCCGACGGCTTCTCCCTCGCTCTCTCGCCACCCAACCGTAATACCAGTGGTCTGGTTAACTCCGCCACATTCCTTCGCATCACGCAACACCAGCCGACGTCGCCTCTGCCCCGTCTTCGCTGCCGCCTCATCTAAGGAGGTATTCGTCTTCCCCACGTTTGGCAACCATACTGACGTGGGATTCCCATCCCTTTCGTCCCTTAGATTAGGTTTCTTATGTTCCTTATCCTTTGCACTCTCTTTCCCTCTCTTTATTTCCTTAAACCACCCACCGACACCACTTATCATCGTCACCTTCTCCACCTCTGGCAATACCTCCGATGAGGTGCTCCCATCGCTCCGCACCTCCATCCACCTCACTAACCACCCTACAACCTCCACAGTGACTCCCTGATCATTTCCCCTCAATCCAATCACTCCATCGACCATCCAAATACCTCCCTGAATAGACCCACCTTCACTGTTCGGCCACCACAGCCACCCACACGCCACGAAACCACACCCATCACATCCGCCGTGCTTCAGCAATGCTACCTGAGTGATTTGACATGGCTACAAGGCCGTGCTATTGATTTCAAGTTCAGGACGACTGCTGCCATTACTGCCAAGCTTGAAGCAAGATTCAAGCCACTCCAAGCCTCGCTCTTCTCCAGGAGGCCGCTCCTGGCTACGTGGAATCCTCTCACGCACACATCCAGGTTCTCAGTTTAAGTCGTATGCCTCGGCAGCCTCACCAATTGGAAGCCTCATCTACTATTGCTGTGCGCAAAGGAAGGTGGGACATTTAGTCCCACCTCAGAAGAGGAAAGACGCCTGCACCAACATAAATTGATTTTTTGTTAGAGGCTCTTTGCCTCCAACACTGAGGGTGAGGTCCTCCTCCCCCCTCTCACCAAACTCATTCGCGACATAACCCGCGAACTTGGCCACGACCCAACTACCTGACCTATTCACTCCTCGCTCACCACACACATCGGTGAGCCTGAACCTGGGTCTCCGTTAGGTCCGATTACTCGACCAGTTAAGGCTCTGGGAAAGCAAACCTGAAATAGAAAGAGAGAATGTGAGAGGAGAGCTATGCAAGGGAAGGGGGGTTTTGCTCTGAGGAGTTTGCCTACGACACTTAGTCGAATTCAGAGGGCATAGCAAGGATGAAGGAAGAAGGGAAGAAGAAGAGAAGGCAGACAATAGAGAAAGAAAAGAAGGAAGAAGCTGAAGAAGAAGAGAAGGTCAGGCAGAGAGAAGGCCAAAGGAAGAAGTTTAAGGCAGAAGTCAGAGAAAGAGAAGAGATAGAGAAGAGAAGAGAAGAAGACAAGAGAAATTATAGAGAAGAAGAAGAATGCTTAAGGCAAAGAAAGAAAAGAAGAAGAAGAAAAGGACATTGCAGCCAGAGACATTTAAGACGTCTGATTTTTATTTCCTTCTTTAGTCGAATTGAGTGACTATTATTTTGTCTACAATTATTTTTACTCTTCATATACTCATGCTCTACATTGATAATTAGATTTTGAGTAGTATTATGTGTTCAATTTGCATTTATTGTTGAGATTAGTGTGTGAATTCCATTTGCTCCTTGTGTTCGACCTTGGAATATATTCGAGTAATAAAATTGTAATTGTTTTGAATGCTATTTTGGCTATACTACAACGCAACACTTTTAAACACTGATTTAGCACTCTCAACAGTTAGATCTTGGTTGTTTGATTGTCACTTCACCTCACCTCACCCACTTGCATAAATTCAAAAAAATAAAAAAGTACTCTTCTCTTGTCGGATTTACTTAAAAGAGACACACTTAACACCCACAAATTCTCATCCTAAGGCGTACAATCACTTTGATTCTACCACTTAATTGGGATCTGACCTATGGACTCGGTACACTTCAACTTAATACACATAAGTGAATAGAAATCTGATTAGGTTAAGACATTGTGTCCCTTAATCTGTGGTGCGAATCGGCCAATTGATTGATTTGTTTAGGTCGCACCACTTAAGATAAAAGTGATTCTTTAGTAGCTTGCCCAATAGGGTTGATTTTTAAGGCTGAACTAGGCACTCCACATTCTTTCTGAGTTTTAAAGCAATATATCAACACCCGTGTTTTCAAAACTTGCAGTGTTCTCTAGAACTTGATTGAATACACCTAAGATTAAACCCTAAAAGCTACTAAACAAGGTTAAACCCTAAAAAACACATCATCAAATAAACTTGTTTGAAAACCCTGGTTCTGCAGTCACATACATTTCAATTGATAATTAAGGGCACAACCCATCTAAAGGGCTCATCAAATTCCAAGAGCGTAATCAACCCAAGCCTAATTAAAACTGAGTAGACGTTGGCCTTAAGGATTAACTTGCTCTTTGGGATTCCAACTGATTTCAACTAATCTGCTTCTACTGGTCCATCTGATGTCTAGGTAGGGGAGTAGCGTCAAACGACTGCGATTGGGGGTATTAATGGAACCGAAGGTGCAAGCTTAAGGAAGGACCTTCTCCTCAATCCCTTCCTTTAACTGGTTGGATTGACCAGAAAGAAGTAGATCAAATCATTTTTGTCATCTCAAGATGGGTTTTGGGAGTTGTAGGTCTTTAGGCTACCCACCTAAGGATAGGTTTGGTTAATTGAACTGTAGGGCACCTTTCTCCCTTCTATTTTTCCCTCCTGCTTTACAATGTATCCTTCCACATCCTACACACATTTCCAATCCTACCTTCATACCACCACTTATCCCCAAGATGATTATTATCCAGACTAGACTTATGACTACCCATCTCCTAGCTGGGATAACTTTGATTAGGGATATGAATCCGAACTTCAGTGTCCAGGGCCTAACCCTAGACAACAAGATTATCCTTCTCACGCCTACAATGATTATAGATCTCCATCCTTTAATGATCAACCTAACCTGATCTGCAATGAAGAAGGATATGATGATTATAACTCTTACCCTCCCGAGGATTATGCCGAACATAGGTCACCACCATTCTTTGAACAACCCAAAATGGCCTATTATCAAGGAGGACCTCAATTTCTTGACTCCCCTTATTTTAACCAGGTCCAGGATAGGGTGTTGGCTAACTTGAGGAACACTATACAATCTTTAGAAGCTCAGCCAACACCATGCATTGAAGCATTGGAGCCTATGATCAAAATGATAAGGTGCTTAATAGTTCTTTATTGGATTGGCTCCAAGATATCGAGGATAAGGGCCCAGGTGAGTTTTTGCTGGGGAAATTATCAAGATTGAGGATGAAATTCGTGGTTGCCTTAGTCCAATCTTGGGATGATTCCTAGGATGAACCCCCTTCAGGAGAGCCAATGTCTGAACCCACTCAGGTGCCTACCAGGGGGGACACATTTTTTGAGATCCAGGATGACCAGGTTGGGTTAGAGAAACCAATCGAGGATAATGTGATTTTCTCACCCAAGATCCCTGAGCTAAGGAGTGAGGAAAAATGTCTCCATGGACTATGAAATGATAGATGATTTTGAGACATATATAAATGAGGATCAAGAATTCTTTATTTTTGAGGGTGCGGAATCTCTTAGTGAAGTCAAACTTGAGCTTAAGGAAGAAGATTTTAGTGAGACAAATGGGCCAAAGGAATCTAATCAATCATTTATGGCCCTGTAATTGAGGAATTTGATTCTGCCGGGGTTGACATGGAGGATTCAAATCTTAATTTATTGGATGATTCAATCAGTAGCCCCGTTCCTTAACCACACCCCGAAGAATATATTAATGATCTTGAAATTATCAAACCCAAGTCAATTTTTATTTAGCCACAATTTTCGGATTTGGGTAAATCACATGGGGTGAATAATATGCTAGAGGCCTCGGAAATCGAACACTTGATCTTAGAGGATAGGAATTTGGAAATTAAGATTGGAAAGTTAACTCTGAGGAAGACAGAATTTGGGATTTGAGGGTTCCTGTTGACCTGAAATCACCTACCTTCTATCAGGACCCTTATGATATCTTTGACGTGCAACCTAAGCTTGGAATAATTGACTATCTTTTTAAGCTGAACTCTAAGTGGGCACACGAATCTATTGAACTAGATCTACCTATTATTTGCCACTTTAGGCTTGGGTTGCACACCACAAAACCACAGGCTCGATCTCGTAAACACAACAACTCTGGTTCTGGGTGATTTTCATCTAGAGCCTTAGAACCACTCAACCCTGGGGCGTGGGTCTGCACCATAATCTCATCCACATTTTTGGACATCTTCTGCTGATGGGTTTAAGGATCAATCTTTTAATTTTGATCCTGACCTGCACTTGTGAATTCCTAATTTCTTCTTTGTTTGTATATTATGCCTAACTAAAGGCAATAAACTTAGCACGTGTGTATACTCCTTTCTCTTTGTGGAGATGACCAAATTTTTATGAAATTCAGGTGATATTCTATTTACTCTACCCTTTTCATGTCTTTATTTTTACAATGAGGACATTGCATCATTTAGGCATGGGGGGTGGATAGTTAAACCTGAAATTATTTTGTTAGCACCGTGGAATTTCTTTTATTTTCTTTATAAAAAAAATCAAATTAAAAAAGACAAACAAAAAAGAGAATTAGGAGAAGTGAACTTAGACATTAGGAGTTGTTAACTTTAGGAAATGAAACTTTAGGACTTGAATACTTAGACTCTTCAAGTCTTCAGGATTAATTAGCCCAGGTGTCCACTAAAATGTGGACTTGGTCTTGAGTCATCGCCAAGTTAATTTTATTTTAATTTGGTAAATGAATTAGGGTGATAAGTACACGACTTATCAACCCACCCTCTGATTTGAGGGGACTTTAAGTCTAAAGCATCTACACACTATTTGTATTGACTCACTTTTTGGCGATTTTTACAGAAATTAGGTAGCTAAAGAACCTTCTAGGGTGGTATGGCTGACAAGTTGTCGGTGGTAACAGCTTATTGACCAATTGTCTAGAGCCCAGCCACACGACCATTCTCTTCCTGTTGCCTTTAGATAAATCTTAGATTAGGGAATCCACTTACTTGAAAAAGAAAAACCAAAAGAAAAAAAACCCAAAAAGAAAAAGAAAATGGAGAAAAAATAAAATAAAATAAGCCATACTTCACTGTATGAGTATGGCTGGTAAGTGATTGGTGGTAACAGCTCATTGGCCGGTTATTTAGAACCTAGCTCTCGAAATGCACAAATAATTGCCAAAACACTTAGGGAAGAAGTGAGGAAGTAGAATAAATCGATGAAATATACACTAGGTTCGCCCTTGTGTTGACCCCATAAAAAAATGAAAACAAGTAGGGAGAAAGCTACCGATCATAAAGATAAACTTTTAGGCAGAAACTTTTAAGGTCACCTAGGATCGTAGAAACCTGAAGTCCATTTTCATGGCCACCTAGTGAGTCTATCACTTTTTCATGTTAAGATTGTTAGAACTTGAAGTTCTTTTTGAGTCTTGGGTGGGTTGGGTAGCTGTAGAAAGCTACCTCGAAACTCTAAACTCAAAATCCAAAAAAATTAGAAGAGAAGAAAAAAAACATAAAAAATGTATCTTCCCTTTTCAAAATAAGGTGAGAACTTGGGCAGTCCACATTTTGGTAGGCACCCAGGCACTGTTGGGTCTTCGTGGTTTAGGAGCTTAATCGAAATTTCCTTTTGTTAATAAACAACTAATTCCATAAGAGATCGAGTCCTAATTCTATTTTTATACAAAGCATTTAGTTTGATTTTGCTAGGGACTAGCAAAAGATAAGCTTGGGGGTATGATGTAGACACATCCATTTAGGATAAGATGCCTATTTATGCATGTTCCTAGGTTTAGATATGCATTCCATAGTATAAATATCACATAGCATGCATCATTATGCATTTAGAATAGTTTGTATAAAGTTTAGGTTAATTCGTGTCCTTTTTTGGCCAGGAGAAAAGGAGAACTATTTTGGGGCCTTGGATTGACGATCTGACCATATGGATATGATCAGAACGACGATCGGAGTCCAATGCCTTTGAAATCACCTTGATCAGAGTCCCTTAGCACCATATATAGTTCAAGGAAGATCAACGGCCAAGAGGCAAGGTGACACAATTAGGAGCTTCAAATGACAAATCCGACTACACGGATCGATTCAGGTCGACAATCGCACCATAACGATGCAAAAATCGACTCAATTCGACATCTGTAGCAGCCATACAAAGGAAAGAAGATAGACGTCCCAGATCCCACCACGTGGCACTATCCAGGCCACCCAAGGGCGTGCACTAGCTGCAACGCAGAGCACGTGCAGCACCACAGGTGCGCAGCAGCGTGAGCGCACCAGCAGTAAGCATGAGCGTGTAGAGTACGTGCAGTTCATGGGACATAGGTGCGCAGAGCGCTCGCTCGTAGCGCCAGTGCGCCCCAGCGAGCGCACGAGCGCCGCGCATGGGAATGTTGGTCTTCAGCGATGTCTACTGTGGGTCTTCAACGACATTTATGGACGTCACTAATTGTCCATGTGCGGAAAGCCTCTCTTGCTCCATTATAAAAGGATCCCAACCCCTCCCATTCTTCTTCATCTCTTCCTTTCTCTCCCTCACCACCTCTATGGCTCTAGAGAGAGCTTGTCCCAAGGCCGAGATGCTTGTCTAGAGTAGAACATATATGTTGATTGTTTCTCTCTCTCTCTTTGCATGTAGATTAGATAGAAATTATTTTGACCTAATCTCTTGCCTTAAAAAAATATTAAAAAATTATACAAGACCAAAACAATGAAAACAAATAAAATTGAAAGCGCGATTTTCAAACCAAATGTTCGCCTCCCTGTGTTTGACTGGGGACTCACTTCGAGTTTTGGTATAAATTTTATCTAGGTAGCGATTTTTGTGACTACGACAATGGTTCTCCGAAACCCTAACTTTTTCTCGCGAAAATACTCTCATCATGCATGTGTGCATGAATCTCAGCTGTTGGATTGAGATCCAATGGCTGGGATTGCTTGATGCAGTTGGGCGGAGGGGCTTTAATGGGTTTGGGTAGATGTGATAGGATCACGTGGTGCCATCATGGTTGTTCATCTTCTTTGCTTTGTAGGTGGTACCATGGATGTCGGATTGGGTCGATTTTCACATTGTTGGGTTGCGATCATCGATTCGGATCCATCCTTGTGGCTAGATTTACCATTTGAAGCTCAAAATTGCATCACCTAGCCCCTTGGCCGTTGATCTTCCTCGAACTGCACAATGTGCTCCAAGACTCCGATCAAGATGATTCTGGAGGCGTTGGACTCCGATCATCATCCTGATCTGATCTGTATGGTTTGATCATTAATCTGAGGCCCTGAAATAAATCTTCTTCTCTCTTAGCCACAAAAGGATGCGAATTAACCTAAAATTTATACAAATTATTATTACTGCAGAATGACGTATGCTATGCAATATTTATAATATGGAATGCATCTCTAAGCTTAGGCACAAGCATAAATAGGAATTTTATCCTAAATGGATGTGTATACGTCAGGGATCTTTGAGGTGGTTCAATGGGAAGGGGATCGACCGGCGATCAATCCCTCTAATTTTTTACGGATTTGGTTGCGAGATCAGGGAGGAATCCCTAGTCAAAGGTCTGTTGCTGTGAAGGGATACTGTTCACACCTCTAATGGTGGTAGGGACCCATTTGTGATAATGATGAAAAGGTTAGGGGCATGGATGCAATAAATTCAAAACCTAGGCTCTAAATGTGAGAATCAAAGTTTCTAAGGGCTAAACTGCAAACTAGGTCAAGATGAACTTTGATATTCAAGGAATCTAATGGTGAACTTGGATTTGAGTTTTGACCACATTTGACTGGGTAAATTATAGAGAAGCCCAAATCAAGGCAAATTCCCGTCTGAAACATTATTTTAGGTCAAAATGGGTTCAGATGGTCAAATCAAAGCTACCAAGCCTCTTAGAATATTTTTATATGAATTTTAGGAGGTTTATATTAATTTTATCCTAACCAAAACCTTTTTAATTTAAGTGGGGTTGATAATTAGGATTTTTAGTACTATTTCCACCCTCGAAATGCATAAAACCCTGATTCAGTCAATGAAGATCCACTTTTTAGTCTTTTATGCTCAATTCTCCTTTAATTAACCCCTAAGTAATCATGTGGTTAATTTGTATTTGTGATGTGTTGTTAAAACAATAGAATTAACCCTATTTCCTTATTTTCTTCTTACATTAGATTATTGCAGAATTATGATCCTCGGATGATCAAGTAGGAGCATTTACTAGTTGAATCTGACTAATTGTGGCTAGTTAGGGCCCATGATAGTGCTACCATCACACTCAGAGAGAGGTGTTCAACCTAACTTTCAACACCTATACAATGCACAACTTCAAATGAATGCCCTTACATAACAGGTGCAATAGCTTATTTAACCTGTTAATCTTTTACTTAACCTTGGTCCCCAAGCTCGTAGACCTCAACTAAGGGATTACTATAATCCCACGATTGCACCACCTGTGCCTGCGGTACGCTATCCCACTGGGGGTCGTGCTACTGAACTGAAGCGGAACATTATTGCCTTAATCCCTCACTTCCATGGTCTTGCTTCTGAGGACCCTTTTTAGCACTTAGAAGAGCTGAAAAATCTTTCCTAGACCATGGGTACGCAAGGCCATGATCAGCACATGTTGCTGATGAAAATGTTCTTCTTCTCACTTAAGGATAAGGCCGCTTTTTGGTTTAGAACTCTTTCATGGACTACACCGGTGGACACATGGGCTTCTTTGGAACATGAGTTCCTTAAGAAGTACTTTCCTGTAGGCCACACAAATGCATTGAGGTGTTCTATCACTACTTTTTCACAGAATTCAGGAGAACAAATGCATGAGCTTGGGAGCAATTTCACGAGCTTTTGCATAAGTGTCCCCACCATGGTGTCCCATGCTGGTAATAGGTCCAAATCTTCTACCATGGGCTCCATGATGGCACAAGAAACTTTGTAGATGCCGCTTGTGGAGGAAACTTCTTGTGTCGAGACGAGGACTCAACTTTTGAGCTCTTCAAAGGCATGGCTGAAAACTTTATCAACAATGCTTCGATGAGCGTGTTTAATAGAAAGTCACATTCCCATTCCCATTCGAGGGTACACGAAGCCCAATCCAGCACAAGAAACTTAGAGATAGTGGCTAGTCAGTTGGATAAGGCGTGCTTAATAGAGAAGAAAGTAGATGAAGTATGGAAACTCCTATCTAAACCTCCTTCTTCTTCTTGAGGGTTCTTACGGATCTTAATGGATACTAGAGAGGAGGGGTGAATAGTATCATCTTTTATAAAGTTAAATATCATAGTTGTAAAGACAAATCAAACCGCAAAAATTCATGCGCAGAAGACACCTGAATTTATAGTGGAATCCCTTCCCGGGTGAAAACCACTACCTAAAACTCTCAACTTAGGATTTTCTCGAGTAGTCGAGGCTAGTCAATCCACTAATGCACCACTTGAAGCGAGGGTGGCACAACCTCTTACAATGATCCCTTCTCTTAATGACTTGAAGAGAAGTACAACAATAACAACGGATTTCTCCCAACAGTTTGGGATCCGTAATCAAAAGTAACAAGTAATATAAAAATAGTATAAACCTATGGAACCACAAGGAAAGTCAAACCAGATTTTAGTAGAGGTTTGAATCGTCATGCTTTGAAAGTCATGAAAGTAGAAGTGTAGAAGCACTTAGAGGGAAGCATGAAAAGCTCTTTTTATAGATGGATTTCTTCTTGAGAGTGCGTTTGAAAAAGGCTGCATATGTCCTCTATTTATACTAGCAAATCGACCAGAAAAGGAAATCAAATTGGTGGATCAATTGAGGCAGTTTTGTCAATCAAAATGAGTTTTAGTCGGTCAAACAAGTTATTTGATCAATAATGATTGGTCGATTAGTTAGCCTAAATGGTCAATCAAAGGTGTATTTATCAACTTCCTAAAATGGGTTAATTTGATCAATTAATTAAGTTAGTTGGTCGATCAATTCATTTGGTTGATCAATTTAATTATTTGATTGATCAATAACCCTAAACCTTATTTTTATGAGAAGTGTGAAAATCCATTTGAAACTTATTTTGAGGTTCCTTACAAAATAATCTAGACTCAGTAAAGATGAAAAGGCACTGAGACAAAGTCAACATTCTTCTAGCTTTAATCCATGAGAGAGTCCTGAAAGATTAATTTCACAGATAGCATAATTTTGGTGCATCAAAATAGAGGTACTTACATTCTCCCCCTTTTTGATTACAACAAAATTATAATTATGTAGGGAGATAGAAATAGAAAAAATTATGTATAATATCTCCCCATTTTTGTTTCAACAAAATATAAAGCATGCAGCTATCAACTTTAATTATCTCCCCCTTAAACAAATAATTGAAGCAAGTTAGTTTTAACATGCAAATCAATTTTGAAATAGAAATAACCATGTAGGTTATATAAGAAGAGATAACCATGCATCTGATATAAGAGAAGATGAACATGCATCGGATAGATATATAAAGATGAAACACAAGATAAAATAGTCTACATTATATAAAGTGTACTAAAGAAATATAAAGGTACTATCCAAAATAGAAAGAAACTAAGTGAAACTACTCCAAAGAATCAATAAAGGCATCCATCGTGCTCTGGAAGTTTGTATCTAACTCGAGGTCCATCGAGTCAAATCTCTCTAATGAAGCGAGCGGCCAAGACAAAGGTGTCTCTGAGCTGATGATCTGGGTGTCGGCTGCCTAGATGTCCAGCGAGGAGTTGTCACCTGCTGGCCTGTCGCTACTGTAGAAGTAGGAGGAGGAGGTCCTGTTGATGATGGAGGCACTGTAGTAGATCGACGAGGATGAGGAGGCCTGTGAAGCTGCTGCTGAATCTTGTGAATATACTCTCCAAGTTTATCCAAAAATTGGCCTTGAGCATTCAAGTATTTGGATACCTAAATACCATTAGTAACTTCCTGAATATTGACGTAGTCCCTACCTATAAGCAGTCTGTCAAGAAGGCCTTACTCCTGGTCATAGAAGGATAGAGCAGGTCACACTGGAGGAAGACAGGTCGCTGTGAAATGCTCATATAGAGGGAAATGAGGCGATACTGTAGAAGAGGGTTTGTTTGGCTCCTAAGGCTACTGCTACTGTGTTGTTCTGTATTCTCACCATGGGCTCCCTGAGCTTGCTCCTTCTTGGTATAAGTGTGCTATCAAACATGGAGTATCTCGTAATGAACTGTTTATGGTTAATATCTATTGGAACACTAAAATGTAGGAAGATGTGAGAGAGGAGTGTCCCAAACTGGAAGGAGCTGGTGGGTTGCTTGCTCATCAAATAAAGAATCAAGTACTTCCAGTTGAACCGCTTGTTCTTAAGAAATGTGTAGAGGGTGATGAGCATGATACCGGAGTAGTTCTTAAAGGAGGTAGGGAGACATAAAATTCCATAGAAAAACTCTATTAAGAAAATGTGGAAGACGATGAAAATAAGGTGACTTAGCAAGACGCCCCAAATCATAATGATTGGGAGTGAGTAGGGTCTCCCGAATAGACTCCATCTATGTCTGCTGGTGAAGCTCAAGAAAAGTAGGTCCAATAGATGGACAACCAAGAATCTCAGAGATGACATCCACATTAACCAAAACCTCAATGCAGTAGACATTTGAGGTAAGCTCAATGTTGAACCCTCACCTATATTCTTGAGATTGCCATAAAATAGATGACAAGCCATGGGGTCAACACCAGGTATGCGGTTGTTCCTGGAACCTGCATAAAAATTCCGCTCAAAAAGACATAGAATCTGGTGATATGCAAATTTCTCGTGGATTCTGGGAAAGATAGTCTCAAAATAAGGGAAATCAACAGGACGACCAATGTGGGGGGAAAGCTTGGTGAGTATGGAGAAACATTCACGGGCAGCCTCGATAATGAAAAATTGGTCAAAAGTGTCATCACAAGAACTTGAAAAGGAGGCACGTGTGCCTTTTGGGGCCATATTAGTTTAGAAAAATCGTGTTGGTAATAAAACAAGGATTTTTGGTCAATCAAAAGAGGGTTTGACTTGGTTCTGGAAAAAAAACTTTTGGTCGATCAACCAGGTTAATTGGTTGACCAAAATTGTTCATAAGCAAAAAAAATGAGAGATCCACGGATTGATTTGCTCACAAATACTACAAAATAGTTCAAGTAATCACAAGATCAACAAGATCATCATGATGCAGGAAATAAACGTTTTGTTAATTATGTGAAATAGTGTCGTTGTAACATGTAAAATCGATCAATTCTTAAATTATAATTCCTAGATAGTAGAGTATCTAGGGTTGTCCAAGGAGGCCAAATTATTAGTCCCAAAGATGGTTCTCTCTCTTGCCTCTCAAATCAACACACATATTTTTGTATTTTTCATTTTGTTGTTTTTAGGGTTTTCAAAATAATTAGGTATTTGAAAGTGGAGATAACTACGCTAAAAACTACGCATATCATTAAACCTAAGTGACAAGAAGAAAACCTTTTCTTTTAAGCTCACCCTAGGCAAGTGCGCCTAGGGTAATTAGAAGAAGGTGTGGTGTGCACTACAACTACAAGAACATGAAGAACACACTAACTAGAACATGAAAATTGGATGGCAAAATAAAACTTGTAATACTAGCAATTAGAAGAAATGTAATGAAATGATTGTTACATTAAAACGAACAAAAACACAAGCTAATAGAAGAAATTGGAAAGATAAAGAAGAATGGGGGATCCTTTGTAGAAGTTCTGGATAGCCCTTGCTCCAAGTACAGTTGCCCTACACTTGAAAATGATTCTCCTTGGCTTTTTCTTGAAGTAGTCCTCCTCCAAGTTGTCGTTCAAGGTGGGCGTCAACCACCTTGCTCCTCCTCTTGCTTAGTCGTCCCCTCTAGGTGAAGAACACTTCCTCCTTGTCATGGCACAAGTGAGAGGAAGATGGAGAAAGAAGGCACCAAGGGAGTAGGTGGTTGTCCCCTTGATCTTCTTCTCTTCTTCTTCTCCTTGGCCATAGGTTTAGGTGGCTATGGTGGAACTAAAACTAAGGGAGACGATGGTTGTGTGGTGGTGGTTATGGGGGTCAGAAATAGGAATGGAGAGGGGGTTGGTTGGTGCCAACCATGGTAGGTTTAGGGTTAAGTGGTGTGTGGTGTAGGTGTAAGGTTAGGATGAAGGCTTAGGATGGTGGTTAATGGATGGAGGGTAGATTAGTGTTGGCGCCATATGTAGGGGTGTGTTGAGTGGTGGTTATGGTTGGGTTAGATAGGGTTAGTGACACTTTTTGGTGGGGTTATGGGTTAAGGGTTGGCGCCAACTATTTAAAGGCTAGGATTGGATGTTTGGATGGGTGGTTATGGGGCTAATGGCTTTGATATGGTGGTGCCAAAATGGGGGTTTCTTGGTGGTTTTGGCGCCACTTTTAGGGATGCTTAAATGGTGATTATGGTGGTGAAGAGGTGGGTATAATTGGTGCCAAAAGAGGGTCTCTAGAAGGGGGTTTTTTGGAGGGAAAAGGGATGGTGGTGATGGCTTGGGAGGTGATGGGTAAGGTGGAGATGGCTTGGTGTTTTGGCACCAATTGGAGGGTAGTTAAAGGATAAGATGGTGCCAAAATGGAGGTGCCTTTTGGAGGTAGAAATGGGTTGAAGAGGTGATTCCATGGTGTCACCATGTTGGAGTAGGAATAGGTGAATGTAGGTGGCTTGTTTAGTGTAGCTAAGTAGGTAGAAATTAGGGTTAGGTTTGTAAAGTCATGGAGGTGGAGTTAAGTGGAACTAAGCTAAGCTAGCTTAGCTTGTAGATGAATGGAGTAGGAGGTAGAGGGAGCTAGGGTTTTGGAGGAGATGCATCTAAGCTGTATTGGAGCTGATGGTTGCTGATGGGAGTTGGAGTGGAGCTCAGTAGCTAGCTTAGCTAGCTAGTTCTTTGCTAGTAGCTAAGATCAGCTAATCTCAGCTAGCTTTCTTCTAATCTGAGCTGAGGTGAGCTGGGTCTGGTCTTCCCAGAGATTACCTAGCTAGCTGGAGTAGTTGAGCTAAGTTGAGCCTCTGGGAGCTAGACTTGAGCTAGCCTGAGCTGGTTGATGATTTCTTCAACTAACTAGGTCTAGATAGTTGATGGCAGTAGCTAGTCCTTGTCAGGTTGAGGTTCCAATGAACTATTTTGAACTGGAGCGGAACTGGGATCAACTATTATGAGCTAGTTTAACCTGCCATCCAACTAAGCTGAGCTGAATGGAACTGAGGTGAATTACCTTGTGCTACAATTCAGCTGAGATGAGCTGAATGGAACTAAGGATGAGTTGATCCAGTTAGAATGAGTTGGGATCCAGTTGCGATGAGCTGGATCCAGCTAAGATCTAGCTGATAGGTGCTTCTCCTTCATATTATGCCTTTCAGAGTGCCAAGGCTTGTGGGATCTAACTATTTGCCTATCCTTAACACTCAAGTAAATGCATTAAAAAGACAATAAGATGCAACACATTCCTATCTTAAGTAATGCCTAAATGTAGCCCGAAAACTTATTTACGGAGTTAAAACCCTAAGAGCTAGATCAATTTTAGGGAATAAGAAAGATAATAAATTGGCATTTAGCACATCACATGTAACGTCTAAACTTAAGAAAAATCCACTCAAGAACAGATTTAAAATAAGTTTCGACCATTACCATGATTGATTAACAAGTTGATCAAAGGGAGTTGTCATGGTCGTCGGTGACGGTGAGCACCGTCGGCGAGGGAGGATACACAGTGTTTGGTGAGGACATGTGATGAGGAGGATGCTCAGTTGGCAAGGTCAGCGGTTGGTGTCAAGGGTCGGTGGCATCGATGCAAGGTCGAGCGAGACATCAACGAGGGCGGCGCGGCTTGCTCTTGCGATGAGTGGTAGTGGTCGGTGGCGCCGGAGGTCATTGATTGACCATGGGGGTCGGAAAAGGAGACGTGTGGGGTCGGGTTTGTGTTTTGGTCGATGGTGGAGAGATGTGGGGACCAAATGTGGCATATAGGTGTTGTAAAAAAAATAGTTTAAGTGGTAAAAATAATGGTGTTTCATACAAAGTTGGTTTGATAAAAAAGGTAAATACATTTAGGGTAGGTAATCGGGTAGATTAGGTTTGATTTAGGTAATTAGGCGTGAGATTAGAGGCAATTGGGATCGCAAATGCGAAAAGCAAATCCGCCCAGCTTTGGTTGATCAAAACGCAACTGATCGATCAATTTAGCTCATTGGTCGATCAGGGTTGAAAGGTTTAGAGGGAAAATTCCTGCCTAACCGGATTGGTCGATCAAATAACAACGTTGATCGATCAAACTTAAAATTTTTTAAGGGAAAATTCCTACCAAAGATTTTGGTCAATCAATCAAGGAATATTGATTGATCAAACAATTTGGTCGATCAATTTGAAAATTTTGATCGATCAAAGGCTGAAAATAATGCAATCAAAATTATCAAATATGCTCTTTCAACCTAGATAATCCTGGTGCATGACAAATAAGGTTAAATCTATCTTTTGGTAAAAGTTTTGAAAAAATATCAGCTAACTGATCTTTAGTTTTAACAAATTCTAAGTTGATTTCACCTTTTAGGACATAATCCCTTAGGAAGTGATGCCTAAGATCAATATTTTTAGTCCTAGAATGTTGAACAGGGTTTTTAGATAGATTGATGGCACTAGTGTTATTACAAAGATTTTGTTATTTTTATAGGATAGGCCAAAATCTTCTAGTGTCTGTTCCATCCATAAGAGTTGTAAACAAGCTAAAGATGCAACTACATATTCGGCTTCTATTGTTGATAATGAAATAGTGTGTTGCTTTCTAGAGAACCAAGAGACTAGGGAATTTTCGAGAAATTTAAATGTTCCACTAGTAGTCTTTCGGTTTGTAAAGCTACCAGCATAATCAGCATCACAAAAGGAATAAAGAAATACAATGTGGCTGACTTTCGATAGAAAAGTCCTAGATTTGGTGTGTGATTTAGGTATTTAAGTATTCTTTTAACTACATTTAGGTGTAATTCTTTAGGGTCAACTTGAAAACAAGCACACAAGCAGGTGCTACAGTGAATATCAGGTCTACTAGCAGTTAAATATAATAAAGAACCTATCATGCTTCTATACAACTTTTGATCTACAAACTTACCTGTCTCATCAGTTTTGAGCTATGTAGAAGCTATCATAGGCATTTCTTTTCCTTTTACCTTGTCCATAGAAAATTTCTCCAAGATCACTGTGGTGTGCTTGGTTTGAGATATGAATATTCCGGATGATAGCTAGTCAATTTGAAGTCTGAGAAAGAACCAGAGTTCTCCCATCATACTCATCTCAAACTGATCCTACATTACCTTTGCGAATTCTTGGCATAAAAAATCATTAGTAGCATCGAAAATGATGTCGTCTAAATAAATTTGTATTATTAAAAGATCTTTTTTTTTTGTGAATAGAGTTGGATCTATTTTGCCAATTTTAAAATCATTTTCAATTAGGTAAGTTTTTAGTCTGCCATACTAGGCTCGTGGAGGTTGTTTTAGACCATACAATGCTTTGTTTAGTTTATATATGTGTTCTGGATGGTTTTCATCTTCAAAACCTAGAGGTTGTTTAACATAGACTTCCTCCTTGATAAACTCATTTAGAAAGGCGCTTTTGACATTCATCTGAAAGGGTGTAAACTCCATGTGGGTGGCAAAGGCTAGCAACATTTTAATGGATTCTAAGCGAGCTACAGGCACATATATTTCATCAAAATCTATTCTTTCTTCTTGATTATACCCTTGGGCCACAAGTCTAGCTTTGTTCCTAACTACTTCTCTTGATCCATTTAGTTTATTCCTAAAAACCCATTTGGTTCCTATGATGGTCTAAGAGTCAGGTTTTGTAACAAGTTCCTATACTTGATTTCTTTTAAACTGGTTCAATTCATCTTCCACTGCAATAATCCAATAATTATCAGAAAAGACATCCTTAACATTTTTAGGTTCTAACTGAGAAACAAAAGCTGTGAAAGCTAAGGTGTTGAAGGAAGATCTGGTCTAAACTCCTTTGGATGTTCTCCTATCACCAATTCTTTGGATGATCCTTCATGTAAGATATATCTTTTGGTAATTCATCTGAAATGTTTTCCTCTGGTATGTTTGAAGGATCTCCTCTTTGGTTATCATCATCACTTAAAGAAGATTGTGGTTGAGCTAGGGTTTCATCAAATGATACATGCATAATTTCCTCAATGATAGAATTCTTCTTGTTGAATATTCTATAGGCTTTACTTTTGGTTGAATAACCTAAGAAGATTCCTTCTGAGCTCTTAATCTCAAATTTATCAAGATTATCCTTGGTGTTAAGTATAAAGCATCTATAACCAAATATCTTGAAATAGGAAATTCTAGGTGTTCTTCTATTATAGAGTTCAAAAGGTGTTTTGTTTAGAATTGGCCTAATCAAGGATCTATTTTGGATATAGCAAGCAGTGTTTACAAGCTCAGCCCAAAAATATCGAGGCAGCTTTAACTTGCACAGCATCATGCAGGCACACTCTTGTAAGGTCGTATTTTTCCTTTGAACTACTCCATTTTGAGGTGCAGCTCTAGGAGAAGTAAATTCATGTTTTATCCTATATTGATTACAAAAAGCAGAAAAAGATTGATTCTCAAATTCTCCACGTGATCACTTCTAACCTTAATGACTTCAGATCCTTTCTCATTCTGCAGTCTTCTTACTAGTTTAAAAGCATCGATAGTAAGATATTTACTTTTTAAGAAGGATACCTAGGTAAATCTTGAGAAATCGTCGATTATTATAAACAATATCTGCACTGTGATCTCAAAAATACTCGATTTGTTAATAATGCAATTTAGTGTCGTACGTGTAAATCCACAATCAACTTTTAAAATTTGTAATGCGTAGATAGTGGACTATCTAGGGTCATCCAAGGTGGCCAAATTGTTAATCACATGAATTGATTCTCTCTCTTGCTTCTCAAATCTACACTTATCTTTTTGTGAATTTGATTTTTTTTGTTTTTATGATTTTGGAAACAATTGGGTATTTGATGCGAAGATTAATTACGCTAAACCTATGCCTAGGTGACAAGAATGAAACCCTCTCTTCTAAGCTCACCTTAGGCAAGTGCACGTAGGGTGATTAGAAGAGGAGAGTGTGGTGTGCACTACACTACTAACAGCATGAAAAACACACTAAGATAAAAGCATGAACTTGGAAGGCAAAGAAAACTTGCATTACTAGCAAAGTTGATGACAAGTACTTAAATACTTCTACAAGAAAAAGAGAAAACACACTAGCTAATACAAGATAAAATAAGGATAGAAGAAGGGGAGTCCTCTGTAGAAGTTCTGGAGAGTCCTTGCTCCAAGTGTGCTTGCCCCACACTTAAAAGGGGCTTCCTTGTCTCCCTCTTGATGTAGTCCTCCTCCAAGGTCTCTCCTCAAGGTGGGCATCAACCACCTTAAGGTTCCTCCTTTGCTTGGCCCTCCCCTCTATGTAGAAGATCTCCTCCTTAGCATGGCACAAGGGAGAAGAAGGAGAGGAAGAAGTCACCAAGGGGGCAGGTAGGTTGCCCCCTTGATCTTCTTTTCTTCTTCTTCTTCCTTAGTGTGGATGTAATGGCTATGGGTGGAACCTAATCTAATGGAGAAGCTGCTTGTTGGGTTGTGGTTAGGTGGGGTATATATAGGAATGGAGAGGGGAGTTGGCGTGGCTTTTGGATGTGGGGTTAGGATTGGTTTTGGTGGGTGGTTAGTGATCCTATGGCCTAGGATAGTTGGTGCCAATCCTAAGGGTGCTATAGGTGGTAGTTGTGAGTGGTTACCACCCTTGGTGGCTTTTGGTTTTGGTGCCAAAATAGGTCTTCTAGATGGGTTCCTAGGTGGTGCCAAGATTAGATGGGTAGGATAGGTTTAGGTGTTGGATGAAGGGTTAGGATGAGAGGAGAGTTGGCGGCAAAAAGCAAGGTGGTTATGGGATGATTTTGGCACCAACAAGTGGTGCCTTTTGATGATGGTGGTGGGTTGAAGAGATGGATTGTTGTTGGTGCCAAGTTGGATTGGGAGTAGGGAGCTTAGGTGGACTAGGTTTAGGGCTATTTCGTGGAGCTTAGGTAGGTGGGTTTTAGGGTTATGTAGGGATGCCAAGGAGGTGACTACCTAAGATAAGCTAGCTTTGCTAGTAGATGAATGGAAGAGAGGTAGAGGGAGGTAGGGTTTTGGAGGTGAGGAGCTGGAAGTAGCTGGAAGGAGCTGCACTGGAGCTAGTGGCTATTGAAGAGAATCGCAAGGAGCTACCTTAGCTGACTTAGCTTGCTAGTTCTTTGCTAATTGCTAAGCCAAGCTAAGATGAGTTGGCTTCTACTGATATGAGCTAAGGTGAGTTGGGTCTGGTCTTCTCGGAGATTACCTAGCTAGCCGGAGTAGCTAGCTTAGGTCAAGTAGCTCAGCTCAACCAAGTTGAGTTAAGTCTCCAGGAGTAGGACTTAAGCTAGTCTGAGCTGGTTGAGGTCATCTTCAGCTGACTAGGTCTAACTAGTTGATGGTAGTAGCTGGTCCTAGTTAGGTTGAGCTTCCAGTGAATTGTTTTGTGCTAGAGGAGCTGGTATGGAGTTGGGATCAACTGACTTGAGCTAGTTTGAGCTACCATCCAGCTAAAGTGAGCTGAATAGAGCTAAGGTGAACTAGCTAGAGCTACCATTTATCTGAGATGAGTTGAATGGAGCTAGGAATGAATTGATCTAGCTGGGATTAGCTGGATCTAGCTGGGATCTAGCTGATAGGAGCTTCTTCTTCATCTTCTGCCTTCCTAAGTGCCATGGTATGTGGGATCTGACTTTCTATCTATCCCTGACACTCACATAGATGCATTAAAAATATAATAAAAATGCAATGCATGCCTATCCTAGATGAATTCCTAAATGCAGTTCAAAAACTCAATTGTGGAGTTAAAACCCTAAGACCTAGATCTGTTTTAGGGCATAAGAATGATGATAAACTGACGTTTATCACACCTGCTTAAGCTTTCAAATTTGGTTGGTTTAAGCAAGCCTAGGTAAAGTTACTCCAGGGGTCGAGAGGTGCTAACCATCCTTTTGGTTTAAAGGGATTTTTGATTTGTTTACCAACTTGACAATAATCGTAAACTTCGCTCTTCTTGAAGGTGATCTTTGGCAGGCCTTTGACAAGCTCATGTTTTATAAGTCTATTGATGTTCTTCATGTGAACATGACCTTGCCGTTTATGCCAAAGTATTGCCTCTTCATCAGATGTGACATGACATTCAAGGTTTTTGTTATTGTCAAAGTTGACAATATAAATATCTTTATGTCTCTTTCCTTTTAGAAGAATTTGTTCGGTTTCTTTGTCAGTTATTTTAAAACCATTTGCAGTGAAAGTAATTTTGTTTCCTTTATCAGAGATTTGACTTACACTAAGAAGATTATGTTTTAATCCACTAACTAGATTCACATTATCGAAAGAAGTAGAGTTACCAACTTGGTCAGTACCAATAATACCACAATTGTGGTTGTTTCCAAACGTGACTGTACCACCTTCCTTGCTGTGGAGTTGCAGGAACAGGCCTTCCTCTCCTATCATATGCTTGGAACACCCACTGTCCATGATCCACCTTTCATCTTGATCCTGTCATTTGTTTGCATTTGTGAGGTCTTAGATCGTTGGATCTATAAATTGGCTTCAGGTTTCCATTTGTTTCTCGATATGTCCACCTCTTATAATGTACTTGACCTACAAAATTGGATTTCAAGAGTGCATTTGGTACCCATTTTTACTTGGGTCCATGGTGATTAGCTGGTGTTGCCTGTTTGGGCAAGCTACCTTTCTCTTTCCTTTGACTAGAACTAGATGCTTCATGATTATTTTTAGGAAAATATATCCTAACCCAAATTTTGTGGTACTTTGGGTTTGTGTTCCTAAGATTTTATGTAGATTTTGACTACCTTTAGTGAATTTAGCTAGATCATTTAAAAGAATAGTAGAATTCTCTTTCAGTTTGTCTATATCTACTTTTAGATTATCTATCTATGATCTTAATGAAGTAATTTGAACAGATAAATCAAGTGTATCTTTTGTTGGAACCTAGTTCCATCTCTCTTATGTGTTTTGGTGTTAACAAAACCATTTTAAAATCTAATGTGTTTATGTAGTATTACAAGTCAAAAGAATTTATGGATGCAAGCAACAAGATAGCATATGAAGGAAGAAGACTAGAAGACTGTAGTTTTTGTTGTATTAATTGTATTTTAGAATCTTTGTATGTCTCCTAACAAGTAAAGCATAATCTAGGAGATAAAATCAAAGTAGAGATAATTAGGGTTCATAATATCTTTCATTCACTCATTTCAAAACTCAAAATCGATTCTTTCAAAATAAAGTCATTTAGAGTAGGTTGGATATCTCTGAAAATTGACTTACACTTACAATATTTGGTACTTGTAGCAAGTACCAGTACTGGTCATAAGTACTGATACATCGTAGGCATAGGTTTGGACCAAAGTCTCAAACTGTGAACAACAAGTATCGGTACTCATCGTGAGTACCAGTACCAAGTGGTCACAGTTTATGCACTTGGTTTTTGCCTAGACCTTACAAGTACCAGTACTAATCACTAGTATCGGTACATGTAGGTCTCTGGACCCAAATCTATGAGTCACAAGCACTGGTACTCATCATGAGTACCGGTACCTAGTGACTTAGTTGGGTTGACTGTAGGCAGTCAATATTGGTACCAAAAGTTTAGTACTAGTACCAACTAACCGTTGTGACCAATTTGAACAGCTATTTTGCAATTAAACCTATTTCTAATCTTCCAAAATTGCCCCTAACAGCTAGTAATTGTAGGGAAGCTGTTTAGTGGCCCATATAAACACTCTTTGAGTGTCCTTTGCACACAACCAAGAAGCCAAAATTCTATCTTTGCCTATGATAAATGCCAGTTTATCATCATTCTTATCGATTAAAACAAACCTAGCTCTTAGGATTTTGCTCCGAAAATGGGTTTTTGGGCTACATTTAGGCATTAATTAGGTTAGGCATGCATTGCACTTTTTATTATTTTTATTAATGTGTTTTTGTGAGTGTTAGGGATATACAGATTGCCAGATCCCTAGAACCCTAGCACTCAGGAAGGCAACTGGTGAAGGAGAAGCTCTCACCAGCTGGAACTCAGCTTGATCCAACTCACCATAGCTGGAAATCAGCTCACCTGAACTAGGGTTAGCTCATCCTAGCTCCATTCAGCTCATCTCAGCTGAATGGCAGCTCAAGAGAGCTCATCTTAGCTCACCTTAGCTTAGGTCAACTCAGATCTATCTCAACTTAGCTAAGTCTAGCTCATCTCAGCTCTAATTAGTTCATAAGGAGCTCTAGCTAGCTCAGCTGAGCTTACTGGAGTTCACCCCAGCTCAGGTCTAGCTACATCCAGCTCCACTCAACTCCAGCCAGCTGAAGATGACTTCATTTCAGCTCAGGAAGCTCAAGTCCAGCTCTAGGGGATTCAACTTAGCTCAACTCTAGAGCTAAACTTAATGCCATCACAACTAGGAGTGGTAGTAGCATTGTAGATCCACCATTTCCTACTTCTACATCTTTTCCTGGACCTACTTCCACTCCTCAATCTGATTTACCTCTTCCGGACACTTCTCAACTTAGGAATGACCCTCCCATTACCACTTCTATATCATTTTTGGAGGCTTTAAAGAAGAAGGTAAAAGGGAAAAAGAAATAGTCTGGTGTGGCTCCTGACTAGGATATGCTCAAACTCTTTTTGCAAGTCCATATAAACATCCCCTTGTTGGATGCAATTCACCACATCCCGCTTTACGCTAAGTTTTTGAAAGACCTATTACACCTAAGCGTAAAGCTAGAATTCAAAAAGGGAGTACTCCTATCATTTTGTCGGAACAAGTTAGTTCCATCATCTCTAGTAACCTCCCTAGTAAGAAGAAAGACCCAGACACCCCTCTTCTCTCTTGTATGATAGGAAACACCACATTTCATAGAGCCTTACTTGACTTAGGTGCTTCTATCAATCCTATTCCAACATCCCTATTGACACATTTTGAGGTTGGCAATCTAAAGCCAACCATGGTGTCACTGCAATTAGCTAATCGATCTATTAAGACACCTTGGGGAGTGTTGGAGGATGTTATAGTACGGGTCAAGGACTTCTACTGTCTTGTAGACTTTATTGTCCTTGACATAGAAGCACTTGAGGACATCTAAAATACACCCATTACACTAGGGAGACCTTTCTTGGCGATAGCCAAGGCAAACATAGATTGTGAGGGCCTTTTGGAATTGAAATTTGGAGATCAAAAGATGAAATTGACATTTTCAAGGTACATAAGGGACCATCTTGTAGTTTAATTGAAGAGATCTGCTCTTTGGATTCATTGAACAAGTTGGTTGAGGACACAAGGATTGATTCTTTGACGTTAGAACCTCAACTCCCTTCTACATCTGATATGATTCTTCCTGAGACACCTACTAGAGAGACTGATGACTTACCTCCAATCCCTTTAGTGTCTCTAAGATCTTCTAAGATCTCCACACCTTCTCGTTCATTTGATCCTACACGATTGAGCTTAAACCTCTTTTTGACTCTTTAAAGTATGCTTCCTTAGGGCAATATGAGATTTATCCTGTGATTGTCAATTCCTAATTATCGTCGATCAAGAATCACGACTCTTATATGTCCTGAGAGCACATAGATAGGCTATAGGATGGAGCCTTGCTGACTTGACTAGCATTAGTCCTTATTACTGCACCCATAGGATATTCATTGAAGAAGGATCTAGACCTACCCGACAGCCACAGCATGGACTGAACCCCACACTTCAATAGGTGGTAAAGAATGAAATGATTAAGTGGTTAGACAATGGAATCATTTTCCCTATCTCTGATAGTCAATGGGTAAGTCCTGTTCATGTTATGCCTAAGAAGGTTGGACTTATTGTCATACCCACTGAGTCTAAAGAAGTCATCCCTACAAGGATTGCTAGTTCATGGCGAGTATGTATTGACTGCCGAAAGCTCAACCAAGCCATGAACAAAGATCATTTCTCATTGCCTTTCATTGATCAAATTCTAGAAAGATTGGTAGGGAATATATTTTTCTACTTGTTGGATGGCTATCAGGCTATAATCAGGTGGCAATTTACCCCTATGACCAGGAAAAAATTACCTTCACCTCCCCCTATGGAACTTTTGCTTTTAGTAGGATGTCATTTGGATTATGGAATGTACTTGCTACTTTTTAGCGGTATATGTTTGCAATCTTTTTCGACTTAGCAAGTGATTGTTTAGAAGTCTTCATGGATGACTTCTTGATCTTCGGGAACACATTTGATGCATGTTTAGACCACCTGACAAAGGTCCTGCAAAGATGCATTAATGTGAATCTAATACTCTCCTGGGAGAAATCACATTTCATGGTACTAGAAGGACTTGTTTTAGGTCACCTTATTTTTGAGAGAGGAATTGAGGTTAACCATGAGAAGGTAAAATTGATTTCTGACCTGCCATTACCTTCATCGATTAAACAAATCTGATCTTTTCTCGACATGTTGGTTTTCATCACCGCTTTATAGTGGACTTCTCAAAAATAGTCTGACCTCTCACCAATCTCCTCTCTAAAGACGTAGACTTCCAGATCTCTGATGATTGTGTTCATGTATATATGACACTTCGTGATCTGGTTACCAAGGCACCAATACTGCAACCCTCGAATTGGTCTAACCCTTTTGAGATCATGTGTGATGCCTCTAATTATATAGTAGGGGCTGTCCTTGGTCAAAAGCTGGATGGGAAACCTACAGGCATTAAATATGCTAGCAAGACCTTAGATGAAGCTCAGAGGAATTACACAGTCACCAAAAAGGAATTGCTAGCAGTAGTATTTACACTAGAAAAATTTAGACCTTATCTTTTAGGTTCCCACATTATTGTCTACACTGACCACACAGCAGTATGACATCTTCTCGTCAAGAAGGATGCAAAATCTCATTTGATTAGATGGATCCTGCTGTTGCAGGAGTTTGATTTAGAGATTTGTGACAAGGCTCGAAAGTAGAATGTGGTAGCTAACCACTTATTCCGCTTTCCTTCTGAAGTAATTTCTCCTTCTCTTCTGATTGTTGACCACTGCCCTGATGAGCAATTTTGGTCATTTATTCTGATCTTCCCCGGTATGCTGACATTGTCAACTACTTGGCTTCTAAAATCATTTCCTCTGATTGGGTCTAACATCAAAAAGGCAGACTTAGATCCAAAGCCAAGCACTATTACTGGGAAGAAGCTTGGTTATTCAAGCATTGTAAGGACCAGATCCTTAGGAAGTGTGTCCCTGATAAGGAGATAGAAAACATTTTGTCATTATGCCATGACTAGGCATGTGGTCATTTCTCGGGCAAAAAAACTACTGCAAAAATTTTGTAGAGTAGTTTTATTGGCCCACGATTTTCAAGGACGCACACGAGTATAGCAGGGCATGTTCGCACTATCAGTCTCTCGACAGTATTGGCAGTCGAGACATGATGCCCTTGAATCTGATTATGGTCTATGAAATCTTTGACATATGGGGCATTGACTTCATGGGACCTCTTCCGAATTCTCATGGCTTCGGGTATGTCTTGTTGGCAGTAGATTATGTTTCAAAATGGATTGAAGCCATTCCCTCGAGAACTAATGACCATAGAGTTGTGACACAATTCATACAAGACTTTATCTTCTCTAGATTTGGGGTACCAAAAGCCATCATAAGTGATGGAGGGTCACATTTTAGGGACACACTTTTCCAGTTCCATCTTCAAAAGTATGGGGTGACGCATAGGATTGCTACACCTTATCACCCTCAAACCAATGGACTTGTTGAATTGTCCAACCATGAGATCAAGAAGATTTTATAGACCACCATCAGACCTGATAGGAAAGATTGGTCTTCCCTCCTTTCTGATGAGTTGTGGGTGTATAGAATAGCTCACAAAACCCCATTAGGCATGTCTCCTTTTAGACTTGTGTACAGGAAACCCTGTCATCTTCCCGTAGAACTTGAGCACAAAGCCTATTGGGCCATCAAGAAGTGTAACTTGGACCTAGAGAAGGCCAATGATCATACAAGACTTCAAATTTTTGAGCTTGATAAGTTAAGGAATGAATCATATGAAAGCTCTAGGATTTATAAGGATCAATTAAGGTCTTCCATGACCATCATATCCATAGAAAGTCATTTCACCCTGGTTAGAAAGTCCTTCTGGTTGACTCTAGACTGAAACTTTTCCCAGGAAAACTCAGATCAAAATGGTTGGACCTTCCACAATCTTAAGAGTATTTGACAATGGAGTCATCGAGATTATTGATACTGATAAATCTAAACCTTTCACCATGAATGGACAAAGATTAAAACCTTTCATTAAGCCACATGATCTCAGACTTGTCAATTCTATCATTTCACTCCAATATTTTGAACTTACCTTTGACACATCTTTTACTGGGTTTACACCTAGTTGAAGGCGTTAAACATAGCAAACCTATCTCTTATATATAGTTGTTTTCATCTTTCCTATTTTCCATTTCTTCATTGGGTGTCTATCCTTGCATTTTTAGTATGCATTCGTAGTCACATTTGTCATGCATTTCACTACTTAGCCTGACTTTCCACTTTGATCTTGTATCAGACTTGAATCATCTGCACAAATATTTTTATCTCCTCATTCCGACTACCATCCATCACCTAGTCTAAGTTAGTGAGAAGCAGAGCATGAATTTGCATCCACCCTATTCATACAATGAGGACATTGCATCATTTAAGCATGGAGAGGTGTAAATGGTGAAATCGTTTTCTGGAATGCAATTATAGATACACCTATAGTGTATATAGTATAGTATTATTAAAAATACCAAAAAATTTGTAAAATTTTGAAACATTTGAAGAAAATATTACAAAGTCAAAAATAAAAATTTCAAAAATACAAAAAGGGACATGATATTCTTATTGTTGAGGGAGAATTTCACAAACAAAATTTTTTAGGAGAAAAGTACTAAAAAGTTTTATAACTATTTAATTATGATCTTATAGCTAAAAATAAAAATAGAATAAGTGTTTATGGACATTCAATCTTTGCTGGTTAGACTTTTTGGGCCATAATAGCTTCATTCGCTTAGTCTTTAGCTTAATACACTCTAAGCATTGACAAGATAGACTAAGATCTCTCCTAACTTTGGACGTATTCTTGTCCTGTGTCACCAGTATAGGATTTGCTGATTTGCTTTGGTTTAGGAGTCTAAATAACCTTGGTTTACACTACATAGTGTCGAGAAAGACCTTGTGAACTTAAAATTCAACTTTAGTGTTCATTAAGGAAGGTAGAGTCCTTACTTATGCATGCAGGTACTCTTGTGTTTAGGAGAAGCTCTTTCCACCAAAGTACTCACCCACCAAATAAGTACGCTCTACAAAATATAGTTATGGGAGACATACTGACATTTATTTTCAGAAAAAGAAAAAGAAGAAAAAAATTAGAAAAATGAGAAAAAGCAAAAAAAAAAAGTCAAAAAGAATTGAAAAAAGACATTCCTTTGAATAAGTATGTCTCCAAAGTCTTGTACATATTTTCCACCAAAAATATTTTTCAAGGTGCATTACAAAGATCCTATTTCCACCAAGTATTCTTTGAGCCACAACGCAATAAGTGTTGGGTTTGAGTCTTCACTCATTTTTGAGAGTTGATCCGAAGACATGAGCTGAATCGAAGACCAACCTGGACTTAAAAGACATGAAACCTCAGGATTGAGTTTTAGGGTTCACTTGATTAGTCCTAACCATTCACTAAGCACAACCATATCCTCTTAGCTTCTAAGCTTTGTAAAACCCTCTTGAGTGCTAGAAATCGCACTTAAGATTTAAATATCAAGAGTCCTAGTTGGTCGAGAGATGGTCTATGTCATATCAATCTTAAGTTCTGGTAAGTCTTCCTAAGTAACTGGTTCTCACAATGTTTAGACATAGAAACAATTGGCTTTTCAGAAAAATTTCAGCTTAAAGATCATCTCTAAACACTAAACAAATTGAAAAAGAGTAAATAGATATCTCATCACACTTACCTAGCTGATACTTAAATGCTTTGCACTTAATGAGCTATTTGCTAAGGGACTAGCAAAACTTAAGCATGGGGGTATGACGAGGTGTAGCTCATCATAGCTAAAATGCCCAAGTTAAGCTAGAAACTAGGTTAAACACTATCTAATTAACACAATAAATAGGTTAAGTGTGAGAATTAAAGAAAATAACCTAAAACATCAAATTGGTGTTAAAAAGGCATAATTAGGTCAATTTATGAGATATTCTATACATAAATACAAAATGATGATCCAATTGCTAATTGAACACATTTCTGAGTTCAAAAGTTTAATCAAGAGAGAAATCATGTTCTAAAATGTTCAATTAAGCTTTCATAAAGCCTTGGTTGCATTTGGACATCAATATGACCTTGCATGTAGAGTTTCACATTTAGGTCCTCATTCCATAACATTTTATTCACATCTAAAACCTCTAAGGACCTATCTATAAAGCTACAGGGACATTTTTATTAACATTCAGGGACCACACTATTTGGATTCTCACCACTTATGGGCCTTGTCACAAAATATCTATCGCTTCACTTAACTAGGCTCTTTGTGCAAATTTCCCTTACACTTGAGTTCATCCGTGCGCACTATAGCCCATGAAGAACACGAGATACAACTGTCGTCCATCACCGGTCCCATCGATCCAACAACAGATCTTCGTCTAATCTCCACATGCCTTTGCACGAAGCAACTTCACCTCCCTCAGATCTGATCCAACAATGGAGATTCATCCATTTCTTTCCCCCGCTCTTGTCCTCTCTCATCCCATCGTTGAAACCCTTGGGGATTAATCTCACCTTAGCGGTGATTGGATTCACTCAACACCTACTTAAGCACACCCTTTGAGCTCACACAGCCTTGATCAGCTCCTCTCCCACATTCTTGAGTTGATCCATTCACTCCTCTCGAATTTCATCTCCCTACCCTGTCGCTACGGATCACATAACTCCTGAGGGTGACCTCAAGCCCCACTAGAGGGTTTTCAAACCACTGGAGACTCCTCCACCATTCCTTGCTGTAGCCACCAGCTGCAATACTTCTTCAAGGTCCCATTCTTCCACTTAAATTAGGATTTAATGCTTTCTAGGGTAGTTATCAGTGTAGTATAGATCAAGTAGATTAGAATTAGTTCGTTTAATCATAGAATTGGTAGCTAATTAGGTGTAGTTTAGCGTAATGTCCTCACTCCTCCTCTGATCAATTCAGATAATAGGAGGTGATTACACCCCTTCATATTGTTCACTCTTCTTCTCCATCTCACAATCATGTTCACTCTCTTTACTAGAAGTTTTTATTCACAAATCATCCCACTCATTGAAGCACCAATTAGATCTAATGCTCTATAGCACCCAAATCTGATTGAGGGCCAAATTCCATGAAAGGGTTTCCTATTCGCATCATTAATTTGCAAAGGCCCTTTCCATGCTTTGAATTGAATGAATTTGAGCATTTACATCAAATTTGTTTGGTTGTGCTGATCTATGAATTTTTGACTAAATTCAAGGTAGATCTGATTTAAATGGTCAAATTGAGTTTTCATATGTTCAATTGGTTTGAATGCAATGGGCCTAAGTTGGTTTAACTCGATTTTTATCACTTAATGTGCTTTTGCCCAATTTTAAACTTAGTCTTTGATTTCTGGTAGTCTGGTTGCTCAAGCCAATGAGAATTAGATGCACTGATTTGAGGCTTAAGCAATGATCCAAGTGATTTTAAAGAATTTCCCAGAGCTCCTGTACACCAATCAATGGTGTGTAGGGACTCTAGATGTTCAAAACATATTGGTGAGCAAGATCCAAAGGCCTAGGTGGTGATATCTAGATCTCATCTCAAAATGTTTAATCCACATTTTTGGGTGTTGATTGAGGTCTGATAGGTTTTAATGAATGTCTGAAAGCAATTTTGAGTGAGTTTAAAATGCACCTATTGATTTTCTTCTTCTATGCTGCCTATGGCCTTATAGAAGAGTCAGTTAGGTTTTCTAAGGTTTTTGATCTATGATCTGGCTTTGAGATGGATTTCAAACCTTCTGATAGTTGTTTGCAATGCTTTCAACATGAATATTCTTGGATTTAATATATGGATTTGGATATTGAACGTTGTAGCAGCATAAGCTGCTAAAATTGAATTGCAATAGCAGTAAGCAGCTGTTGTGTTTTCATAGTGCAACAGTAACATCAGCTGCTGAGTCTGTTGGCAACAAGGAAACAACAATCAACTACTCAATTAGGCAACAACAGTAGCAGCAGTAGCTGCTGATTTGGCTGAGCAGCAGTAACTACTGTAATTTGACAGTAGACGGACTGGATGAGAGGATTCAAAGTGGATTTTGGGTCAATTTGAAAAATTAAGGAGCTGACATTGTTTGTAGTGCAAGAACTTAAGGTTATAATCATTCATGTATAAGTATTTGGCCATAATCTAATCTTAATGACATGAAATCCCTATTTTGAAACCTTTGTTGGCTATTTGCAATTGTGTTAATTGTCCAATCAGAAATTTAAGTGAAAATCATGTTTATTATTTCATTCATGCCACATATTGTGTGTTGGATGTGTTTGAATGTTTATATTCTTGTTCTAACACTGATTTTAGTGGCTTAGGTTTTACATATTCACATCCACTTGAGCCTCCTTTGGATGAACTTTGAAAAACATAAAAAAATTCCAGAAAAATTGTAAATAAATAATAGAAACTTGTCTTGAGTAAGATTAGGTATATTTATAGGTGTGTGAAGTTTAAAAGTATTCCGAAACCCCAGGCTGGTAGAACATACCAGCCGACGGTTCGATCTACTTTGAAACTCTAAAAGAAATACATTCAAAAATCTCAAAAGGAAGTTGTTCTTCCTTCATCTCACCTTCTTTCTCTCTTCTCCTACCTCTATAAAACATAAAAACACTATAAAAATTTGAAAAAGTAAAAAATTTCACAAAAATACTTTGTATATAGTATTTATACTTGTAAATATAACTTAAATATTGTAATATATGTAAATAATGTATACAAATAACATATAAATGTATTATATATATTTAATAAGTATTTATGATGAGTTATATATATATAACTTAAGTATATAATTATATGTTAATTTATAGTAAATTATATGTACTAATACTAGGGTAATTATAAATAAATATGTATACTTGTATAATAGTATCTATTACTGTACATACATAATAGAGAATAATTATATAACTATTTATACTTGTATATTGATTTATTTATATATTTATTGTACATAATTAAGTTATTAATTTATTTATCTAAATTACTAAGTTAAAAAAAATAAATTAGTAGTTTAACTTATTACTGAGATAATTTATATTGTATACTTGTATACTTTTATTTCAATTATTTTTAACCTATTTGTAATATATTTATACTGTATTTTAGTATTTATACATTAAATATGTAAATATGTAATAAAAATGTGTATATAAATGTGCATAAATTAAAATAAATGTTTAAAAATAAAATACAAATGTGTAATAAATACCTTATTATGTTAATTAACTATTTATAAAGTCAATTGCATCATTAATGTACTAATTTGTACATTAATTAAGTAATTAACCTCTAATTTAATTTGTATAAATCAGTAATTTTAAGTAACTTTTAAATATAATTAAATCAGTTATAATCTTAAATTAATTGTACAATTAACTAGCCCTATGTAAGGGCTTTCTAACTGAATATTTTATTTGGAATTTAGACTCCTTTAGAGCTCTTAATCCGAGGCCCAAAGTTGACCTTAGCGAATGCAACGTCGCGTGCAAGTCTGCTTTTCTTTAGTCCCACATCGTGGGTTATTGAACACGCACCGTTGCATTTAAGGAATTGTGCGATAACCCTCTCGGTCGTCAACGTTGGGTGCACATACATGAGCATACATCTGATCCTCGATTTGCATGCACACCTGCGGGCGTGTGCATACGTGCATGTGCACGTGCCTGTGGGTGCATGTGTGCCCGTGGGTGGCTAGGAGCCATGGGCCTATTGGGCCTAATAATGTATGAAAATGTACATGCTAAAAATTAAGATCAATTCATAGTAGCAGTCTGATCCCACCAATATGGGTACTGTGTATCCCACGAACCAAACCTATCCGCCCATTAAAAAAAAACCTAATTTTGGATCAGTGTGTACTGAGTCTTTGAGCTCGAAAAAAAAAAACTAGGTGTTGAGAGTATGAGTGCTCTATGTGTGTTGTGTAAGTTTGTGTGTGAACTAAGTCATAAGATGTGTAAGTGTAGTGTGTATATGTATAATAATATATATGTATAAAGTATATGTGTATATATAAGTATAAAATATGTATATATATTACAAGTATAAATAGAGTAAGTACATATACTCTTTGAGCCTTTTATGTGTATATATTATTAAGGCTTTAGTGACACATATATCCATTACTGTAGGTATACATATATGTTATTAAATATAATTCTTTTGCCTTAAAGTTTGTACATACTTTTACTAATGCTATAGCGACACTTATATATATCATTGTACATACATTATATGTTATTAAAATTATTAATATATGTTAGTATATTTAGTATAATACATATTAATAGTTATTTTTGTATGTATACTTAGGTATTATTTAGGATAGTTCTATATAACTAACATAGAGTAGTTTTACTTAGTTTTTGATGCCTGTTTAGTTGTAAATATGTTTAAGGCATTTAAGTTAGAAATTAATTGATTCTTTTATACATAATTAACTCATTCATTCATTCTTTGATTAATTTGATTCATTTGTAAATATAATTGATATTTTTGGAATAAAAGAGCATTTTTGGAACATAAAAAGTGATGTATATCAATAACTGCCTCCCAGTGAATGACCTAGAATAAACCAGTAAAAATTATGTAAATAAATAACATGGCTCGAGATCTGTTTGTATTGTGACACTATACTACAATAATGACATAATTAAAATCACATTTTTATGCAACAAGGATTGTCATCGATCATTCACCGCACGAGTATGGTTGGCAAGTTGTCATTGGTAACCCCTCATTTCCGTTTGTCCAAAGCCTAGCTGACAAAATGTAGAAGTAATCCCTAAACACTTAAGGACGTAAGGAGAAGCGGGGAAATAGAATAAGATAGGGAGGTATACATTAGGTTTGCCGTTATGTTGACCCCATAAAAACAAACCTAGGGAGAAAGCTATCAGTCAAATAGATACACCTTTAGGTAGAATTTTTTTTTAGTTAAGGGTCACCTAAGGTTATAGAAACTTGAAGTCCGTTCTGATTGCCATTTAGTGAGTCTATCACATTTTCACAATAAGATGCTTAGAACTTAGAGTCTTTTCAAGTCTTCGGTGAGTTGAGTAGCCGTAGAAAGCTTCCCTAAAACTCTAAACTAAAAAATTCAAGAAAAATTAGAAAAGAAAAAAAAAATCTGTTATTCGTATTCAGAATAAGGTGAGGGCTTAGGCGATCTGCATGTTGGCAAATACCCGGGTACTGTTGAGTCTTTGTATTTTAGGTCCTTAGTTGAAGTTTCCTAGTGTTGATAAATAACTTTTAATTCTTATTTTATAAATAGCATTTAATTTAATTTTTCTAGGGACTAGCGAAAGATAGGCATGAGGGTGAGATAAATACATACCCCCATACCTAAGATTTGCTAGTCCCTAGCAAAAATGAAAAATAATAGAAGTAATCAGAAGATTTCTTCTTTTCTTATTTTAAAACTTTAGAGGTCCAGACAAATGTGAAGTGATAATAGCCTAGGTAACAGATCCACGTGAAAAGCCAATTCACATATGGAGTTCATACTTCAACCTTGGTAAATATTTCTGTCGGGATAGGCAACTACTTCCCTCGGGGATAAAGTAGAAGATAATCTGTAATTTGACCCTGGCTTTTGGCTTAGGTAGGAGATATTGAGTTGAATGGATTTGTATTTGGTGGCACACACTCATCTGGTGCTACATGTAATCTAGTACTACAGACTCTAGATCTCTAGACTATTAGACAAGTCAACTCGGAGAGAGGCTAAACAGCTGTGCTCTCTTAATGTTCCTTGGCACTCACTCTTTTCTTTCTTTTCTTTCTGAGAACCCAAAGCTTGCCAGATTTAATAAGTGTACTCATTGTTTGGTGGCCTCACATGGCATCCACACTTCAATTAAAGTCCTAATAACTCTACAACTAAGTTAGAGACCTTAGTCAGTATTCAGATGATTAGAAATACTGAAAGGTAGGCATGGGTCATATTTGGTGGATTGTGATAGATGTTTTTGCTGCCTCAGAAACAATGTTACAAAGATAAAATTTATAAACTTGGATTTTTTTCTTTTTCTTTTCTTTCTTTCTTTTCTTCTTTTTTAATTGTTTCTTCTTCTCTTTTTTTCTTTTTCTTTCTTTATCAATCAACATAACACGATACAACCTTTTATTTATGAGTCATTATTAGGGATGATGATAGTCAAGAGGATATTGTGTGGCTTATTTGGTGGAAGTGCCTATTCTTGGCACTGGGAAGTAATGGATAGGACAGGCGTATTTCTAACCTTTAACACTATTACCCTCCTTCAGTCGAGGACTCTTTAAAGGATGGTCGTAACCCTCCACCACAGTCATAGCTTTATTAAGACTCAATCTCTGTGTATCTGCCTTATTTGGTGACTCTCAAAAATTCACACAAAGTACGCACACAGGAACAGAGAGTGAAAACTATGCCTAACTCTGAAGTATCATCATCTAATTGTCCAAAACTTAAGAGTCCTTGCACTAGACTTAGCGCACTAGTAATCTCTCTACTTTCATCTCACAAATATGGGGTGGATCTACTAGAAGATAGTATGCCTGACTCCCTATTAACTGTCCAAGGGTTCAGTAGACTAAAAATGCTTATTGATTTTCTTCAGAGATCCATAATCCAGTCTAAGTGTACGTGAAGTAAATGTATTGGATTCTAAACTTAAGATGTAATTCAAGAAGAAAAACCTCTAATGACAAAGATATTTTGCTAGGGACTAACCCATTCAGCTCAAAAAAAAAAAAAGAGAATTTTTTTTTATGTGCTAACCTAAATGCATGAATACTTCCTAAAATGCAAAATGCACCCCCCCATGCCTAAATCCTACAATGTCCTCATTATAAAATTAAAATAGGGGGAGAAAGGAAAGAAATCGCCTGATGAGGGTGTTATTCAGAACGCTGGGTTGCCTCCCAACAAGCGCTGCATTTTCTGTCAATAGCTAGACTTATAAGGAACTTGTAAGTCTTGTTCCAAACAGAAAAAGTGAGGCCCTAAACATATGCTCATTATTTTGGCGCCATTGCTGGGGAGGCAATGCCCTTTGGTTTTTCCATGTTTTTCCTCCTTACTTGAGTTTTTAGTTCACTTTGCTCCTTTCTTTCTATGATTACAGGTACTCTTCCAAGGTGAGCCAAAGCGGAATAGATTGGAGTAAAGTGCAGTTAGAAGGTTATGTAAGTGTATCCCTCACCACCTCCAAGGCTCTAGAGAGTGCTTGTCCCAAGCCCAGGATGCTCCTCTAGAGTAGAAAATCAAATTATCTTTCCTCCACTCATCCCCCTTCGTGGAGCATCGCATGGCTGTCTTCTCACCACTTCAGGAAGTAAATCCTCACCGCGATGTCGTCCTGCCCTGTCCTCCTTCCTCCGCCATCATTTTCCTTCCTCCAGCTTCTCACCACCGTCTTCCAGGAAATGTCAGAGCGAGTTGTCCTCCAACCGACCATCGAGGGGGATTCTTCTAACCTTTATCTTTTATCTCTTTCTAGTCTAGTTGTAATTCACTTGAATTATTTGTATCAAACTCTTTTTGATATATGTTGATTGTTTCTCTCCTTTGCAAGTATATTAGTAAGGTAAATATTTTGTCGACCTGATCTCTTGCCCTATTAAAATACCAAAAAAATCATAAAAGATAAAAACAACAAAAAGAAATAAAACTGAAAGTGTAGATTTCAAAACCAAATGTTCGCCTCCCTGTGTTCGACCTGGGACTCACCTTGAGTTTCGGTTATAAATTTTATCTGGTAGCAAATTTCTACGCACTACGATGATAGGTTTTCTAACTCAAATATTTTCACGTACGAAATTCATGGTAACCATTTTTCAAAATGATTAACGGGTTTCAGTACACGAAAAGATTTTAGTTGGAAACCCGTCGTCGTAGTGCGTAGAAAACTCGCTACCAAATAAAATTTCGCAAAGGGAGTCTTGGGTCAAACATGGGGAGGCGACGTTTGTTTCTTGAAATTCGCATTTCAATTTGTTTCTTTTTGGTGTTTTTAGGTTTTGTTGTTTTTTTGATATTTTAGGAGAATGGTAAAATCACTTGCAATAAAAAGAATAGAGAGATGAACCACAATTTGATTGCTTAAAGATAAATAATGTTTATTACAATAACAATAAGCTAAACAAACTAAAAGAGATGAGGGTGAGAGGAAATCTCCCAAAGCGGATGTTTAGCGAGAGGACGGCGCATGGCGATAGCTTCGACGGAGGAGGAGAGATGCTAAACGTCAGGGATGAGGTGTAGGATAAACCCAGGTAGAGGAAAGCTTCACCAAGCTGGGAATGGGGATGAGGAGGTGGAGGTGATCGTCTACCTGAATGTAGGTGAGGGGATGGCTTTAAGGTTCCCTATGAAGGTGGTAAGAGGTTGGTTGAATATTTGGTGGAGGGATAGGACTCTACACTAATAGGGAGCCTTTGGAGCTTGGGAATAGAGCTCTTGGGAGATTTGTAGGCTTCTTTGAGCTTTGGAGTAGGTGGGAGTAGCATAGGTAGAGATGGAGGCAAATGAGGAGGTGTAGGTGGGTTTATATAGTGGTGGAGAAGGAGCATTCTGTGCGTAGACAATTAGTGACATCTGCAATCATCGCTAAAGATCCACCCTAGTTGTCACTAAAGATCTGCACAACGTTGCTGGCACGCGCTATGCATTGCCTTGTCGTGCACGTGCGTGCTAGCTATGCGTTGCGATACTGCTACCGCTGTGCTGCTCTAGCACGTGCGTACGTTGGCTCGGTAAGCTTCCACTGTTTGCGGGTCTTGAACCCATGCCCCTCCTTTAGGGGTGGATGCCTTAACTAGTGCACCACACCCACGAGAGTGTTGAGAAGAGGGGCTGCTAAAGTGTGGTGGAGGCAACTTCTCAGCCATTGAATTTTCATCCAACAGCTGAGATCACAAGTTGGAGGCCTTTTAAAAGATGGCTAGGCAACGTTGGGAGATCTAGATGGTGCCATGTGGCACCATTTGGACCGTCCACCTTTCTTTATTTGCAGAGGGTGCCACGGTGCTTGGATAGAGATGATTTTCGTGTTATCGGGCTACGATCATCTCTTCGGATTCATCCATACAGTCGGAGTTTGCATTTGAAGCTTCAAAATGTCACACCCTACTTCCTGTCCACAATAATGGATGAATTACTGTACAATTTATACACATCACACTAAATGCAATACGATGTATGTTATGCAGTATTTATACTATGTAATGTAATGCTAAGCTTAGGGGCAGTCATAAGTAGGCATTTTATCATGAATGCATGCATTTTTATCATTCCCCCATGCTTTCTTTTGCTAGTCCCTAGCAAAATTAACCTAAATGCTATGTATAAGAATAGAATCAAGATTTGATCACTTAGGCAAGATTTGTTGATCACATTAGAAAATTTCACTAAGGACCTAATTACCAAAAACTCAACAGTGCTCAGGTATTTGCCAAAATGCAGATCGCCTAAGTCCTCACCTTATTTTGAGAAGGGACGATACATTTTTTTATTTTTTTTTCTTCTTTTTTAATTTTTTGGAATTTTTGGAGTGGAGAGTTTTGAGATAATTTTTACGGCTACCCGATCTGCCCAAGACTCGAAGAGGACTCTAAGTGCTAAGCATCTTATCGTGATAGTTGTGATAGACTCACTCAACAATCAGTTGATGAGTTGTTACCACCGACCACTTACCAGCCATACTCATGTGGTGAAGTGTGGCTTATTTATTTATTTTATTTTTTCTCCTTTTTTTATTTTTTTCTCTCTTTTTTTTCTTTTAGGTATTTCTTTTTCTCTTTTTGTCTAAGTAGGTGGCTTCCCTAATCTAAGATTTACCTAAAGGCAACAGGAAGAGAATGGTCATGTGGCTGGGCTCTAGACAACTAACCGATGAATTGTTACCATCGATAACTTGCCAACCATACCACCTTAGATGGTTCATTAGCTATCCAATTTCTGTAAAAACTACCAAAAAGTAAGTCAGTGCAAATAGTGTGTAGATGCTTAGACTTAATGTCTCCTCAAATGAGAGGACGGGTTCATAAGTCATGTACTTATCATCCCAATTTATTAGCCAAATTAAAGTAAAATTAATCTTGGTGAGGACTTGAGACCAAGTCCACATTTTAGTGGACACTCGGGCTTATTAAGCCTGAAGACTTGAAAAGTTTAAGTGTTCAAGTCCTTAAATATCTTCTCCTAAAGTTAACAACTCCTAATGCCTAAGTTTTCTTCTCCTAATTCTAGTTTTTTTTTTATAAATAATAGGAAATTACTATTACGGGCTGACAAAAAGGTCACATCACAAAGTATCCACCCCCATGCCTGGCTAATGTAATGTCCTCGTGTAAAATAAAAGCATATAGGAGGGCAGAATATCAAGAATAACACCTGAATTCTGTGAAACTCCGATCAGCTCCAAAATAGTCTATACATGTGCTGAGTTTAGTGCCTTTAGCTAGGCAATGTCTAGCCAATAGAGGTTAGGGAAAGGAGAGAGCAACCTTGTTTGAGACGGGTTCAGGGAGCACATGGTCAACAAAAGGTTTGAGACGTTGCCCGTTGACCTTGAAGGAATTACTCATCTTTGGGTTAGATATTTCGACGGCCCCATTAGGAAAAATCCTCTGAATAATGAATGAGCCATTCCACTTAGACCAAGCTTGTCGGGGAAGAGCTTAAGTCGAGAATCGAAAAGCTAGACCCTTTGGTTCAGCTCAAAGCTCTTATGGGAAATCATCTGGTCATGAAGAGCTTTGGTCCTTGCCTTATAGATTCTGGCATTCTCGTAGGCATCATTTCTAAGCTCCTCCAACTTAGATAGTTAGAGTTTCCTGGTCTTCCCAGCTAACTCTAGGTCAAGATTACATTTCTTGATGGCCCAAAATGCCTGGTTTTTTAATTCTACGGGTAAGTGACATGCCTTACCAAACACCAGACGAAATGGAGACATACTGATAGGCATTTTGTATGCTGCATCTAGTAAGCCCAAAGTGCATCATCCAGCTTTTGGGTCCAATCCTTACTATCAGGCCTAACCATTTTCTGTAGAATGGTCTTGATCCCTTGATTGGAGACCACGGCCTGTTCGTTCATCTAGGGGTGGTAGGGTGTGGAAACTCGATGATTCACCCCATATTTTGACAGTAGATTCCTGAATTGGACATGAGTGAAATACATGCCACCATCACTAATAATGGCCCGAGGTATCCCGAACAGACTGAAGATATTTTCCTTCACAAAATCGATGACCACCTTGTGGTCATTGGTCTGGGTGGGAATTGCCTCAATCCATTTGGACACGTAATCCACAGCAACCCAAATATACTAGTGTCCAAATAAAGGAGGAAAGGGTCCCATGAATCGATGCCCCAAATGTCAAAAATTTCAATGGGATGTATCGGGTTTAATGGCATCATGTCTCTCCTGGCCATGTTCTCGAGTGTCTGGCATCGAGCGCACGACCTTGAGAATTCCTGGGCATCCTTAAATAACGACGACCAATAGAATCTAGATTGTAGAATTTTTCTCACCATCTTTTCCCCAGAAAAGTCTCCACACACAGATGCATGGCAGAACCCAAGTATACTATGGAACTCATTTTCCAGGATGCATCGGTGAATAATCTGGTCAGCATCGATGTGGTATAGCTTGGGATCATCCCAAAAATAATATTTATCCTCGGACATAAGTCTATCTCATTCTTGTTTGGTCCAATCCTGGGGGATTTAACCAGCGACCAAATAATTAATGATATCTGCAAACCAGGGGGTTCGGATACCCGAGATTGTAAGGATAGTCTCATCCGGAAAAGTGTTTGAGATAGGGATATCTGAATGAGGAGAATCAATATGATTCTCGAAAGGTCATCCGCCACAACGTTTTGTGCCTCAGCTTTATCTTTGATCTAATGATCAAATTCTTGAAGTAACAGAATCCAACGAATAAGCTGGGGTTTGGCATCCTTTTTGGCCAAGAGATGTTTCAAGACCGAGTAGTCGATGTAGATGATAATGTGAGAACCTAAAAGATAAGCCTTGAATTTTTCTAAAGCGAGGACTACGGGTAGCAACTCTTTTTCAATAACAGTGTAGTTCCTCTGGGCCTTGTCGAATGTCTTGCTAGCATAGTAGATAACAGAGGGCTTCTTATCTATTTTCTGACCCAAGATAGCCCCGACCGCAAAATCAGATGCGTCAGCCATAATCTCAAATGGAGCTGTCCAGACCGATGGTTGCAACACCGGGGTGTAGGTGACTAACATTTTTAATAAACCAAATGCATTGCAGAATGCTTCATTAAACTCGAATGGCATGTCTTTGGCTAGAAAGTTACTCAAGTGTTGAGCAACCTTCGAGAAGTCCTTGATGATGTACCCCACCACCCCCACCCTAGATTTCATTTCACCGCACTAATAACTCAAACCCAAATCAACTTAGGTGCATGCATAAACCCTAGGTTAGTGATGGCAACACCATCATAAGCCATAACTATCTTATTTTGACTCAATGAAGAGAATAAATGCTCCTACATAACTAACTGAAGGTCATAATTCACTGCACAACCATTCTGAGAGGAAAATAAGAAACTAGGGTTAAAACTACAATTTTAGCAATGCAGTGCAACCACAGGTTTTCTCAAGGGCTAAACAAAGGTCAAATGATCTTAATAAGATAATAAGTGGGTCAGATTTGACAGAAAAGGGTTTGTGTGTATCCTATGAATTAAATGACTTCCTGAAACCTTAAAACAATCTCACTTGATTAGCTAAGGTTCTGGTTAGGATAAAATTCACCTAAACCCTCTAAGAAACATATAAAAATATCGTCTAGGGTTTAGTACCTTCAATTCGGCCATTGGAACCCATCTTGACCTAGAATGGGGTCTTAGATAGATATTTGCCCTAATTTGGGTTTTTATATAAATTTTCTAGTCAAACGTGGTCAAATATGAAATTCAACTTCACCATTGGATTTTTTAGGTCCAAATTAGGTTTGCACCAAAATTTGGACCTAAGGGGAATTCATCTTGACCTATGCAAAAAGGCCCTGTCTGATTGCATTTCTACCCCTAACTTTCAAAAACCCTTACAATCAGCCCCCTAGCTTCTTCATCATTTTCACAAATAGGTCCCTCTACCATTATAGTAGAGGAATCCTAATCTGGTGAGCTTTGAAAGGAGGTTTCTCCTTGATTGCTCAGAGAATCCCTTCCAAAATTGGAAGGGAGATTCTCTGAGTAATCCCCTCCAATCTGAACCCATCTTTGATCCCTGATTGTTTCCCAATCTCTCATGCGAACGCATGAGAGATTTGGGTCTTTTAAGAGTTTCCTTCTCCGGCGAGCATGCCTTGCTTGGAAGCTTGGCTTCCAAGCACAAATCCCTCCTTAGAGACCTATTTAAGAAGCCCCAGATCCAACCGATGTTCCTCAGCTTGAAATTGGGCCAGTTCTCCCTACATTCCTCTCTCCCTTGCCAGCCACAATCTCTGCAAGCTCCGATGGCTTCTCCCTCACTATCTCATCACCCAACCACAATACCAGTGGTTGGGTTAACTTCGCCACATTCCTTCGCGTCGCACAACACTGGCCGACGTCGCCTCTGCCCCGTCTTCACCGCCGCCTCATCTAAGGAGGTATTCATCTTCCCCATGTTCGGCAACCATATCGATGTGGGATTCCTATCCCTTTCATCCCTTAGATTAGGTTTCTTAAGTTCCTTATCCGCACTCTCTTTCCCTCTCTTTCTTTCCTTAAACCACCCACCAACGCCACTTATCACCGTCACCTTCACCTCCGGCAATACCTTCGGCGAGATGCTCCCGTCGCTCCGCACCTCCATCCACCTCGCCAACCACCCTACAACCTCCATCGTGACTCCCTGATCATTTCCCCTCAATCCAATCACTCCATCGACCAACCAAATAACTCTCCGAATAGACCTACCTTCACCGTTCGGCCACCATAGCCACCCACACACCATGAAACCATGCCCATCACATCTGCCGTGCTCCGGCAACGCTCCTTGAGCAATTTGACATGGCTGCAAGGCCGTGCTATTGATTTAAGGTTTAGGACGACTGTCGCCATTACTGCCGATCTTGAAGCAAGCTTCAAGCCACTCCAAGCCTCGCTCTTCTCCAGGAGGCCGCTCTTGGCTGCGGGAATCCTCTCGTGCATGCATCTAGGTTCTTAGTTTGAGTCCTATGCCTCGGCAGCCTCACCAATTGGAAGCCTCATCTGCTGCTGCGGCACGCAAAGGAAGATGGGACATTTAGTCCCACCTCGGAAGAGGAAAGACGCCTGCACCAACAAAAATTGATTTTTTGTTAGAGGCTCTTTGCCTCCAACACTGAGGGTGAGGTCCTCCTCCCCCCTTTCACCAGACTCATCCGCAACATAACCCGCAAACCTGGCCACGACCCAAATACCTGACCTATTCACTCCTCGCTCACCACACATGCCGGTGAGCCTGGACCCAGGTCTCCGTTAGGTCCGATTACCTGACCGATTAAGGCTCTGGGAGTGTGAAGCTAAAATAGAAAGAGAGAAAGTGAGAGGAGAGCTACGCAGGGGAAGGGGGGTTTTGCTCTGAGGAGTTTGCCTTCGATACTTAGTCGAATTCAGAGGGCGTAGCAAGGCTGAAGGAAGAAGGGAAGAAGAAGAAGAGAAGGCAGACGGCAGAGAAAGAAAAGAAGGAAGAAGTTGAAGAAGAGAAGGTTAGGCAAAGAGAAGGCCAAACGAAGAAGTTTAAGGCAGAAGTCAGAGAAAGAGAAGAAGAGATAGAGAAGAGAAGAAGACAGGAGAAATCATAGAGAAGAAGAAGAATGCTTAAGGTAGAGAAAGAAAAGAAGAAGAAAAGGACATTGCAGCCAGAGACATTTAAGACGTCTGATTTTTATTTCCTTCTTTAGTCGAATTGAGTGACTATTATTTTGTCTATAATTATTTTTACTCTTCATATACTCATGCTCTACATTGATAATTAGATTTTGAGTAGTATTATGTGTTCAATTTGCATTTACTGTTGAGATTAGTGTGTGAATTCCATTTGCTCCCTATGTTCGACCTTGGAATATATTCAAGTAATAAAATTGTAATTGTTTTGAATGCTATTTCGGCTATACTACAACGCAACACTTTTAAACACCGATTCAGTGCTCTCAACAGTTAGATCTTAGTTGTTTGATTGTCATTTCACCTCACCTCACCCACTTGCATAAATTCAAAAAAACAAAAAAGTACTCTTCTCTTGTGGGATTTACTTGAAAGAGACACTTAACACCCACAAATTCTCATCTTAAGGCGTACAATCACTTTGATTCTACCATTTAATCGGGATCTGACCTATGGACTCGTACACTTCAACTTAATACACATAAGTGAGTAGAAATCTGATTAGGTTAAGACATTATGTCCCTTAATCTATGGTGTGAATAGGCCAATTGATTGATTTGTTTAGGCCGCACCACTTAAGATAAAAGTGATTCATTAGTAGCTTGCCCTATAGGGTTGATTTTTAGGGCTGAACTAGGCACTCCACATTCTTTTTGAGTTTTAAAAGAATATATCAACACCCGTGTTTTCAAAACTTGGAGTGTTCTCTAGAACTTGATTGAATACACCTAAGATTAAACCCTAAAAGCTACCAAACAAGGTTAAACCCTAAAAAACACATCATCAAATAACCATGTTTGAAAACCCTGGTTCTGCACACACATACATTTCAATTGATAATTAAGGACATAACCCATCTAAAGGGCTCATCAAATTCCAAGAGTGTAATCATCCCAAGCCTAATTAAAATCGAGTAGACGTTGGCCTTAAGGATTAACTCACTCTTTGGGATTCCAACTAATTTCGACTAATCTGCTTCTACTGGTCCATCTGATGTCTAGCTAGGGGAGTAGCGTCAAACGACTGTGATTGGGGGGTATTAATGGAACCGAAGGTGCAAGCCTAAGGAAGGACCTTCTCCTCAATCCCTTCCTCTAACTGGTTGGATTGAATGGAAAGAAGTAGATCAAATCATTTTTGTCATCTCAAGGTGGGTTCTGGGAGTTGTAGGTCTTTAGGCTACTCACCTAAGGACAGGTTTGGTTAATTGAACTGTAGGGCACCTTTCTCCCTTCTATTTTTCCCTCCTGCTTTACTATGTATCCTTCCACATCCTACACACATTTCCAATCCTACCTTCCTACCACCACTTATCCCCAAGATGATTATTATCCAGAGTAGACTTATGACTACCCATCTCCTAGTCGGAATAACTTTGATTAGGGATATGAATCCGGACTTCAGTGTCTAGGGCCTAAACTTAGACAACAAGACTATGATTATTATCCATCTCACGCCTACAATGATTATAGATCTCCACCCTTTAATGATCAACCTAACCTGATCTGCAATCAAGAAGGATATGATGATTATAACTCTTACCCTCCCTAGGATTATGCCAAACATAGGTCACCACCATTCTTTGAACAACCCAAAATGACCTATTATCAAGGAGGACCTCAATTTCTTGACTCCCCTTATTTTAACTAGGTCCAGGATAGGGTGTTGGCTAACTTGAGGAATACTATACAATCTTTAGAAGCTCAGCCAACACCATGCACTGAAGCATTGGAGCCTATGATCAAAATGATTGATGTGCTTAATGGTTCTTTATTGGATTGGCTCCAAGATATCGAGGATAAGGGCCTAGGTGAGTTTTTGCTGGGGAAATTATCAAGATTGAGGATGAAATTCGTGGTTGCCTTAGTCTAATCTTGGGATGATTCCTAGGATGAACCACCTTTAGGAGAGCCAATGTCTGAACCCGCTCAGGTGCCTGCCAGGGGGTACACATTTTTTGAGATCCAGGATGACCAGGTTGGGTTAGAGCAACCAGTCTAGGATAATGTGATTTTCTCACCCGAGATCCCTGAGCTAGGGAGCAAGGAAAAATGTCTCCATGGACTATGAAATGATAGATGATTTTGAGACATATATAAATGAGGATCATGAATTCTTTGATTCTGAGGGTGAGGAATCTCTTAGTGAAGTCAAACTTGAGCTTAAGGAAGAATATTTTAGTGAGACAAATGGGCCAAAGGAATCTGATCAATCATTTGATGGCCCTGTAATTGAGGAATTTGATTCGGCTGGGGTTGACATGGAGGATTCAAATCTTAATTTATTGGATGATTCAATTAGTAACCTTGTTCCTTAACCACACCCCGAAGAATATATTAATGATCTTGAAATTATCTAACCCAAGTAAATTTTGATTTAGCCACAATTTTTGGATTTGGGTAAATCACATGGGGTGAATAATATGCTAGAGGCCTCGGAAATTGAACACTTGATCTTAGAGGATAGGAATTTGGAAATTAAGATTTGGAAAGTTAACTCTGGGTAAGATAGAATTTGGGATTTGAGGGTTCCTATTGACCTGAAACCACCTACCTTCTATCAGGACCCTTATGATATCTTTGACGTGCAACCTAAGCTTGGAATAATTGACTATCTTTTTAAGCTGAACTCTAAGTGGGCACACGAATCTATTGAACCAGATCTACCTATTGTCCGCTACTTTAGACTTGGGTTGCACACCACAAAACCACAGGCTCGATCTCGTAAACACAACAACTCCAGTTCTGGGTGATTTTCATCTAGAGCCTTAGAACCACTCGACCCTGGGACGTGGGTCTGCACCATAATCTGATCCACCTTTGTGGACATCTTTTGCTGATGTGTTTAAGGATCAATCTTTTAATTTTGATCCTGACCCGCACTTGTGAATTCCTAATTTCTTCTTTGTTTGTATATTATGCCTAGCTAAAGGTAATAAACTTAGCACGTGTGTATACTCCTTTCTCTTTGCGGAGATGACCAGATTTTTATGAAATTCAGGTGATATTCTGTTTACTCTACCCTTTTCATGTCTTTATTTTTACAATGAGGACATTGCATCATTTAGGCATGGGGGGTGGATAATTAATCCTGAAATTATTTTGTTAGCTCCGTGGAATTTCTTTTATTTTATTTATAAAAAAAATCAAATTCAAAAAGACAAACAAAAAAGAGAATTAGGAGAAGTGAACTTAGTCATTAGGAGTTGTTAACTTTAGGAAATGAAACTTTAGGACCTAAATACTTGGACTCTTCAGGTCTTCAGGATTAATTAGCCCAGGTGTCCACTAAAATGTGGACTTGGTCTTGAGCCATCGCCAAGTTAATTTTATTTTAATTTGGTAAATGAATTAGGGTGATAAGTACACGACTTATCAACCTACCCTTTGATTTAAGGGGACTTTAAGTCTAAAGCATCTACACACCATTTGTATTGACTCACTTTTTGGCGATTTTTATGGAAATTAGGTAGCTAATGAACCTTCTAGGGTGGTATGGCTAACAAGTTGTCGGTGGCAACAGCTCATTGACCAATTGTCTAGAGCCCAGCCACATGACCATTCTCTTCCTTCTGCCTTTAGGTAAATCTTAGATCAGGGAAGCCACTTACTTGAAAAAGAAAAATCAAAAGAAAAAAAACCCAAAAAGAAAATGAAAAAGGAGAAAAAATAAAATAAAATAAGCCACACTTCACTGCACGAGCATGGCTGGCAAGTGATCGGTGGTAACAGCTCATTGGTCGATTGTTTAGAACCCAACTCTCGAAATGCACAAATAATTGCCAAAACACTTAGAGAAGAAGTGGGGAAGTAGAATAAATCGATGAAATATACACTAGGTTCGCTCTTGTGTTGACCCCATAAAAAATGAAAACATGTAGGGAGAAAGCTATCAATCATAAAGATAAACTTTTAGGCAGAAACTTTTAAGGTCACCTAGGGTTGTAGAAACTTGAAGTCCATTTTAATGGTCGCTTAGTGAGTCCATCACTTTTTCATGTTAAGATGCTTAGAACTTGAAGTTCTTTTCGAGTCTTGGGTGGGTTGGGTAGCCGTAAAAAGCTACCTCGAAACTCTAAACTCAAAATCCAAAAAAATTAGAAGAGAAGAAAAAAAACATAAAAAAATGTATCTTCCTTTTCAAAATAAGGCAAGGACTTAGGCGATCCGCATTTTGGCAGGCACCCAGGCACTGTTGGGTCTTCGTGGCTTAGGAGCTTAATCGAAATTTCCTTTTGTTAATAAACAACTAATTCCATAAGAGATCGAGTCCTAATTTTATTTTTATACAAAGCATTTAGTTTGATTTTGCTAGGGACAAGCAAAAGATAGGCTTAGGGGTATGATGTAAACACATCCATTTAGGATAAGATGCCTATTTATGCATGTTCCTAGGTTTAGATATGCATTCCATAGTATAAATATCACATAGCATGCATCATTATGCATTTAGAATAGTTTGTATAAAGTTTAGGTTAATTCGTGTCCTTTTATGGCTAGGAGAAAAGGAGAACTATTTTGTGGCCTCGGATTGATGATCCGACCATACGGATCTGATCAGAACGACGATCGGAGTCCAATGCCTTTGAAATCACCTTGATCAGAGTCCCTTAGTACCATATATAGTTCAAGGAAGATCAATGGCCAAGAGGCAAGGTGACACAATTAGGAGCTTCAAATGACAAATCTGACTGCACGGATGGATTCGGGTCGACAATCGCACCCTAACGGTGCAAAAATCGACTCAATTCGACATCTGTAGCAGCCCTACAAAGGAAAGAAGGTAGACATCCCAGATCGTGCCACATGGCGCTATCCAGGCCGCCCAAGGGCATGCACTAGCTGCAGCATGGAGCGCGTGCAGCACCATGGGTGCGCAGTAGCGTGAGCGCACCAGCAGTAAGCACGTAGCGTGTAGAGTGCGTATGGTGCATGGGACATAGGTGCGCGGAGTGCTCGCTCGCAGTGCCAACGCACCCCAACGAGTGCACGAGCACTGCGCATGGGCATGTTGGTCTTCAGTGACGTCTGCGATGGGTCTTCAACAACGTTTATGGACGTCACTAATTGTCCATGTGCAAAAAGCCTCTCTTGCTCCACTATAAAAGGATCCCTACCCCTCCCATTCTTCTTCATCTCTTCCTTTCTCTCCCTCACCACCTCCATGGCTCTAGAGAGAGCTTGTCCCAAAGCCGAGATGCTCGTCTAGAGTAGAACATATATGTTGATTGTTTCTCTCTCTTTGCATGTAGATTAGATAGAAATTATTTCGACTTGATCTCTTGCCTTAAAAAAATATTAAAAAGTTATACAAGACCAAAACAACAAAAATAAATAAAATCGAAAGCACGATTCTCAAACCTAATGTTCGCCCCCCTGTGTTCGACCGGGGACTCACTTCGAGTTTTGGTATAAATTTTATCTAGATAGCGATTTTTGCGACTACGACAATGGGTTCTCCGAAACCCTAACTTTTCCTTACGAAAATACTCTCATCATGCATGTGTGCGTGAATCTCAGCTGTTGGATTGAGATCCAATGGCTGGGATTGCTTGATGCAGTTGAGCAGAGGGGCTTGAGTGGGTTTGGGTAGTTGTGATAGCGTCACATGGTGCCATCATGGAGGTCCATCTTCTTTGCTTTGTAGGTGGTACCATGGATGTCGGATTGGGTAGATTTTCACATTGTTGGGTTGCGATCATCTATTCGGATCCATCCTTGTGGCTAGATTTACCATTTGAAGCTCCAAATTGCATCACCTAGCCCCTTGGCCGTTGATCTTCCTTGAACTGCACAATGTGCTCCAAGACTCCGATCAAGACGATTCTGGAGGCGTTGGACTCCGATCGTCATCCTGATCTGATCTGTATGGCTTGATCATTCATCCGAGGCCCTGAAATAAATCTCCTTCTCTCTTTGCCATAAAAGGACGCGAATTAGCCTAAAATCTATACAAACTATTATTAATGAAGAATGATGCATGCTATGAAATATTTATAATGTGGAATGCATCTCTAAGCTTAGGCACATGCATAAATAGGAATTTTATCCTAAATGGATGTGTATATGTCAGGGATCTTTGAGGAGGTTCAATGGGAAGGGGATCGACCGGCGATCAATCCCTCTAATTTTGGAGGGATTTGGTTGCGAGATTAGGGAGGAATCCCTGGTCAAAGGTCTGTCGCTGCGAAGGGATACTGTTCACACCTCTAATGGTGGTAGGGGCCCATTTGTGAGAATGATGAAAAGGTTAGGGGCTTGGATGCAATAAATTCGAAACCTAGGGTCTAAATGTGAGAATCAAAGTTTCTAAGGGCTAAACTACAAACTAGGTCAAGATGAACTTTGATTAGGCCCAAGTTTCGATCTTAACCTAATTTGGACCCAAAAAATCTAATGGTGAACTTGGATTTGAGTTTTGACCATGTTTGACTGGGTAAATTGCAGAGAAGCCTAAATCAAGGCAAATTCCCGTCTGAAACTTTATTCTAGGTTAAAATGGGTTCAGATGATCAAATCAAAGCTACCAAGCCTCTTAGAATATTTTTATATGAATTTTAGAAGGTTTATATTAATTTTACCCTAACCAAAACCTTTTTAATTTAAGTGGGGTTGATAATTAGGATTTTTAATACTATTTCCACCCTCGAAATATGTAAAACCCTGATTCAATCAATGAAGATCCACTTGTTAGTCTTTTATGCCCAATTCTCCTTTAATTAACCCCTAAGTAATAATGTGGTTAATTTGTATTTGTGATGTGTTGTTAAAATAATAGAATTAACCCTATTCCCTTGTTTTCTTCTCACATTAGATTATTGCAGAATTGTGATCCTCGGATGATCAAGTAGGAGCATTTACTAGTTGAATCTGACTAATTGTGACTAGTTAGGGCCCATGATAGTGCTACCATCACACCCGGAGAGAGGTGCTCAACCTAACCTTCAACACCTATACAATGCACAACTTCAAATGAATGCCCTTACATAACAGGTGCAATAGCTTATTTAAGCTGTTAATCTTTTACCTAACCTTGGTCCCCAGGCTCGTAGACCTCAACTAAGGGATTACTATAATCCCACGATTGCACCACCTATGCTTGCGGTACGCTATCCCGCTGGGGGTCGTGCTACTGAACTGAAGCGGAACATTATTGCCTTAATCCCTCACTTCCATGGTCTTGCTTTTGAGGACCCTTTTTAGCACTTAGAAGAGCTGAAAAATCTTTCCTAGACCATGGGTACACAAGGCCATGATCAGCACATGTTGCTGATGAAAATGATCTCCTTCTCACTTAAGGATAAGGCTGCTTTTTGGTTTAGAACTCTTTCATGGACTACACCGATAGACACATGGGCTTCTTTGGAACATGAGTTCCTTAAGAAGTACTTTCCTGTAGGCCACACAAATGCATTGAGGTGTGCTATCAGTACTTTTTCATAGAATTCAGGAGAACAAATGCATGAGCTTGGGAGCGATTTCACGAGCTTTTGCGTAAGTGTCCCCACCATGGTGTCCCACACTGGTAATAGGTCCAAATCTTCTACCATGGGTCCATGATGACACAAGAAACTTTGTAGATGCTGCTTGTGGAGGAAACTTCTTGTGTCGAGACAAGGACTCAACTTTTGAGCTCTTCAAAGGCATGGCTAAAAACTCTATCAACAATGCTTCGATGAGCGTGTTTAATAGAAAGTCACATTCCCATTCACATTTGAGGGTACACGAAGCCCAATCTAGCATAAGAGACTTAGAGATAGTGGCTAGTCAGTTGGATAAGGTGGGCTTAATAGAGAAGAAAGTAGATGAAGTATGGAAACTCCTATCTAAACCTCCTTCTTCTTCTTGAGGGTTCTTATGGATCTTAATGGATACTAGAGAGGAGGGGTGAATAGTATCATCTTTTATAATGTTAAATATTATAGTTGCAAAGACAAATCAAACCACAAAAATTCATGCACAGAAGACACCTGGATTTATAGTGGAATCCCTTCCCGGGTGAAAACCACTACCTAAGCCTCTCAACTTAGGATTTTCCCGACTAGTCAAGGCTAGTCAATCCACTAATGCACCACTTGAAGAGAGGGTGGCACAACCTCTTACAATGATCCCTTCTCTTAACAACCTGAAAAGAAGTAAAAAAATAACAACAACAGATTTCTCCCAACAGTTTGGGATCCATAATCAAAAGTAACAAGTATTATAAAAATAGTATAAACCTATGGAACCACAAGGAAAGTCAAACCAGATTTTAGCAGAGGTTTGAATCATTGTGCTTTGAAAGTCGTGAAAGCAGAAGTGTAGAAGCACTTAGAGGGAAGCACGAAAAGCTCTTTTTCTAGATGGATTTATTCTTGAGAGTGCATTTGAAAAAGGCTGCGTACGTCCTCTATTTGTACTAGCAAATCGACTAGAAAAGGAAATCAAATTGGTGGATCAATTGAGGTAGTTTGATCAATCAAAATGAGTTTTACTCAGTCAAACAAGTTATTTGATCAATAATGATTGGTGATTAATTAGCCTAAATGATCAATCAAAGGTGTATTTATCAACTTCCTAAAATGGGCTAATTTGATCAATTAATTAAGTTGGTTGGTCGATCGATTCATTTGGTTGATCAATTTAATTATTTGATCAATCAACAACCCTAAAACCTTATTTTTTATGAGAAGTGTGAAAATCCATTTGAAACTTATTTTGAAGTTTCATACAAAATAATCTAGACTCAGTAAACATAAAAAGGCACTGAGACAAAGTTAGCATTCTTCTAGCTTTAATCCATGAGAGAGTCCTGAAAGATTAATTTCACAGATAGCATAATTTTGGTGCATCAAAACAGAGGTACTTACATTCTCCCCCTTTTTGATTACAACAAAATTATAATTATGTAGGGAGATAGAAATAGAAAAAATTATGTATAATATCTCCCCCTTTTTCTTTCAACAAAAAATAAAACATGCAGCTATCAACTTTAATTATCTCCCCCTTAAACAAATAATTGAAGCAAGTTATTTTTAACATGCAAATCAATTTTGAAATAGAAATAACCATGTAGTTTATATAAGAAGAGATAACCATGCATCTGATATAAGAAAAGATGAACATGCATCGGATAGATATATAAAGATGAAACACAAGATAAAATAGTCTACATGATATAAAGTGTACTAAAGAAATATAAAGGTACTATCCAAAATAGAAAGAAACTAAGTAAAACTACTCCAAAGAATCAATAAAGGCATCCATCGTGCTCTGGAAGTTTATATCTAACTCGAGGTCCATCGAGTCAAATCTCTCTAATGAAGCAAGAGGCTAAGATAAAGGTGTCTCTGAGTTGATGATCTGGGTGTCGGTTGCCTAGATGTCCAGCGAGGAGGTGTCACTTGCTGGCCTGTCACTACTGTAGTAGTAGGAGGAGGAGGTGCTGCTGATGATGGAGGCGCTGTAGTAGATCGACGAGGATGAGGAGCCCTGTGAAGCTGCTGCTGAATCCTGTGAATATACTCTCCAAGTTTATCCAAAAACTAGCCTTGAGCATTTAGGTATTCGAATACCTAAATACCATCAGTAACTTCCTGAATACTGACGTAGTCCCTACCTGTAAGCAGTCTATCAGGAAGGCCCTACTCTTAGTCATAGAAGGACAGAGCAGGTCACACTGGAGGAAGACAGGTCGCTATGAAATGCTCATATAGTAGGAAATGAGGCAATACTATAGAAGAGGGTTTGTCTAGCTCCTGTGGCTACTGCTACTGTGCTGGTCTGTATTCTCACCACAGGCACCCTAAGCTTGCTCCTTCTTGGTATAAGTGAGCTATCAAACATGGAGTCTCTCGTAATGAACTGTTTATGGTTAATATCTATTAGAACGCTAAAATGTAGGAAGATGTGAGAGAGGAGTGTCCTAAACTGGAAGGAGCTAGTGGGTTGCTTGCTCATCAAATAATGAATCAAGTGCTTCCAGTTGAACCACTTGTTCTTAAGAAATGCGTAGAGGGTGATGAGCATGATATCGGAGTAGTTCTCAAAGGAGGTAGATAGACATAAAATTCCACAAAAAAACTCTATTAAGAAAATGTGGAAGACAATGAAAATAAGGCGACTTAGCAGGACGGCCCAAATCATAATGATTGGGAGTGAGTAGGGTCTCCCGAATAGACTCCGTCTATGTCTGCTAGTGAAGCTCAAGAAAAGTAGGTCCAACAGATGGACAACCAAGAATCTCAGAGATGACATCCACATTAACCAAAACCTCAATGTGGTAGACATTCGAGGTAAGCTCAATGTTGAACCCCTCACCTATATTCTTGAGATTTCCATAAAATAGATGACAAGCCATGGGGTCAACCTAGGTATGCGGTTGTTCTTGGAACATGCATAAAAATTCCACTCAAAAAGACAGAATCTAGTGATATGCAAATTTCTCGTGGATTCCAGGAAAGATAGTCTCAAAATAAGGGAAATCAACAAGATGCCCGATGTGGGGGGAAAGCTTGGTGAGTATGGAGAAACACTCATGGGCAGCCTTGGTAATGAAAAATCGGTCAAAAGTGTCATCACAAGAACCCGAAAAGGAGGCACGTGTGCATTTTGGAGCCATATCAGTTTAGAAAAATCATGTTGGTCAATCAAAAGAGGGTTTGACTTGGTTCTGGAAAAAAAACTTTTGGTCGATCAACCAGGTTAATTGGTTGACCAAAAACGTTCATAGGCAAAAAAATGAGAGATCCACGGATTGATTTGCTCACAAATACTACAAAATAGTGCAACTAATCACGAGATCAACAAGATCATCATGATGCAGGAAATACACGTTTTGTTAATTATATGAAATAGTGTCGTTGTAACGTGTAAAATTGATCAATTCATAAATTATAATTCCTAGATAGTGGAGTATCTAGGGTTGTCCAAGGAGGCCAAATTATTAGTCACAAGGATGGTTCTCTCTCTTGCCTCTCAAATCAACACACAAACGTTTGTTTTTTTCATTTTGTTGGTTTTAGGGTTTTCAAAATAATCAGGTATTTGAAAGTGGAGATAACTACGCTAAAAACTACACATATCATTAAACCTAAGTGACAAGAAGAAAACCTTTTCTTTTAAGCTCACCTTAGGCAAGTGCGCCTAGGTTAATTAGAAGAAGGTGTGGTGTGCACTACAACTACAAGAACATGAAGAATACACTAACTAGAACGTGAAAATTGGAAGGCAAAATAAAACTTGTAATACTAGCAATTAGAAGAAATGTAACGAAATGATTGTTACATTAAAACGAACAAAAACACTAGCTAATAGAAAAAATTGGAAAGATAAAGAAGAAGAATGGGGGATCCTTTGTAGAAGTTCTGGATAGCCGTTGCTCCAAGTACAGTTGCCCCACACTTGAAAAGGATTCTCCTTGGCTTTTTCTTGAAGTAGTCCTCCTCCAAGTTGTCCTTCAAGGTGGGTGTCAACCACCTTGCTCCTCCTCTTGCTTAGTCATCCCCTCTAGGTGAAGAACACTTCCTCCTTGTCGTGGCACAAGTGAGAGGAAGATGGAGAAAGAAGGCACCAAGGGAGCAAGTGGTTGCCCCCTTGATCTTCTTCTCTTTTTCTTCTCCTTGGCCATATGTTTAGGTGGCTATCGTGGAACTAAAACTAAGGGAGACAATGGTTGTGTGGTGGTGGTTATGGGGGTTAGATATAGGAATGGAGAGGGGGTTGACTGGTGCCAACCATGGTAGGTTTAGGGTTAAGTGGTGTGTGGTGTAGGTGTAAGGTTAGGATGAAGGCTTAGGATGGTGGTTAATGGATGGTGGGTAGATTAGTGTTGGTGCCATATATAGGGGTGTGTTGAGTGGTGGTTATGGTTGGGTTAGATGGGGTTAGCGACACTTTTTGGTGGGGTTATGGGTTAAGGGTTGGCACCAACAATTTAAAGGCTAGGATTGGATATTTGGATGGGTGGTTATAGGGCTAATGGCTTCAATAAGGTGGTGCCAAAATGGGGGTTGCTTGGTGGTTTTGGTGCCAATTTTAGGGATGGTTAAATGGTGGTTATGGTGGTGAAGAGGTGGGTATAATTAGTGCCAAAAGAGGGTCTCTAGAAGGGGGGTTTTTGGAGGGAAAAGGGATGGTGGTGATGGCTTGGGAGGTGATGTGTAGGGTGGAGATGGCTTGGTGTTTTGGCACCAATTGGAGGGTAGTTAAAGGATGAGATGGTGCCAAAATGCAGGTGCCTTTTGGAGGTAGAAATGGGTTGAAGAGGTGATTCCATGGTGTCACCAAGTTGGAGTAGGAATAGGTGAATGTAGGTGGCTTGTTTAGTGTAGCTAAGTAGGTAGAAATTAGGGTTAGGTTTGTAAAGCCATGGAGGTGGAGTTAAATGGAACTAAGCTAAGCTAGCCTAGCTTGTAGATGAATGGAGTAGGAGGTAGGGGGAGCTAGGGTTTTGGAGGAGGAGCTGCATCTAAGCTGTATTGGAGTTGATGGCTGCTGAAGGGAGTTGAAGTGGAGCTCAGTAGCTAGCATAGCTAGCTTGTTCTTTGCTAGTAGCTAAGCTCAGCTAATCTCAGCTGGCTTTCTTCTAGTCTGAGCTGAGGTGAGCTGGGTCTGGTCTTCCCAGAGATTACCTAGCTAGTTGGAGTAGCTGGCTTAGGTCAGGTAGCTCAGCTCAACCAAGTTGAGTTGAGTTGAGCCTTCGGGAGCTAAACTTGAGCTAGCCTAAGCTGGTTGATGATTTCTTCAACTGACTAGGTCTAGATAGTTGATGGCAGTAGCTAGTCCTTGTCATGTTGAGGTTCCAATGAACTATTTTGAGCTGGAGCGGAACTGGGATCAACTATTATGAGCTAGTTTAAATTGCCATCCAGCTGAGCTGAGCTAAATGGAACTGAGGTGAATTACCTTGTGCTACCATTCAGCTGAGATGAGCTGAATGGAACTAAGGATGAGTTGATCCAGTTAGAATGAGTTGGGATCCAGTTGCGATGAGCTGGATCCAGCTAAGATCTTGTTGATAGGTGCTTCTCCTTCATCTTATGCCTTTTATAGTGCCAAGGCTTGTGGGATCTAACTATTTGCCTATCCTTAACACTCAAGTAAATGCATTAAAAAGATAATAAGATGCAATGCATTCCTATCCTAAGTAAATGCCTAAATGTAGCCTGAAAACCCATTTACAGGGTTAAAACCCTAAGAGCTAGATCAATTTTAGGGAATAAGAATGATAATAAATTGGCGTTTATCACATCACATGTAACATCTAAACTTAAGAAAAATCCACTCAAGAATAGATTTAAAATAAGTTTCGACCATTACCATGATTGATCAACAAGTCGATCAAAGGGAGTCGTCATGGTCGTCGGTGACGGTGAGCACCGTTGACGAGGGAGGATGCCCAGCATTTGGTGAGGACATGTGATGAGGAGGATGCTCAGCTGGCAAGGCCAGTGGTCGGTGTCAAGGATCGGCAGCATCGATGCAAGGTCGAGCGCGACATCGACGAGGGCGGTGTGGCTTACTCTTGCGACGAGTGGCAGTGGTCTGTGGCGCCAGAGGTCATTGATCGACCATGGTGGCCGAAGGAGGAGAGGTGTGGGGTCGGGTTTGTGTTTTGGTCGATGGTGGAGAGATGTGGGGACCAATTGTGGCAGATAAGTGTTGTAGAAAAAATAGTTTAAGTGGTAAAAACAATGGTGTTTTATACAAAGTTTGTTTGATAAAAAAGGTAAATACATTTAAGGTAGGTAATCGGGTAGATTAGGTTCGGTTTAGGTAATTAGGTATGAGATTAGAGGCAATTGGGATCGCAAATGTGAAAAGCAAATCTACCTAGTTTTGGTCGATCAAAACAGCAACTGATCGATCAATTTCGCTCATTGGTCAATTAGGGTTGAAAGGTTTAGAGGGAAAATTGCTGCCCAACTGGATTGGTCGATCAAATAACAACTTTGATCGATCAAACTTCAAATTTTTGAAGGGAAAATTCCTGCCAAAGATTTTGGTCGATCAATCAAGGAATATTGACTGATCAAACAATTTGGTCAGTCAATTTGAAAATTTTGATCGATCAAAGGTTGAAAACAATGCAATCAAAATTATCAAATATGCTCTTTCAACCTAGATAATCCTAGTGCATGACAGATAAGGTTAAATCTATCTTTTGGTAAAAGTTTTGTAAAAAATCAGCTAACTGATCTTTAGTTTTAACAAATTCTAAGTTGATTTCACCTTTTTGGACATAATCCCTTAGGAAATGATGCCTAAGATCAATATATTTAGTCCTAGAATGTTGAACAGGGTTTTTAGATAGATTGATGGCACTAGTGTTATTACAAAGATTTTGTTATTTTTATAGGATAGGCCAAAATCTTCTAGTGTCTGTTTCATCCATAAGAGCTGTGAACAAGCTAAAGATGCAGCTACATATTCGGCTTCTGTTGTTGATAATGAAATAGTGTGTTGCTTTCTAGTGAACCAAGAGACTAAGGAATTTTCGAGAAATTTAAATGTTCCACTAGTGGTCTTTCAGTCTGTAAAGCTACCAGCATAATCAATATCACAAAAGGAATAAAGAAATACAATGTGGCCAACTTTGGATAGAAAAGTCCTAGATTTGGTGTGTGATTTAGGTATTTAAGTATTCTTTTAACTGCATTTAGGTGTAATTCTTTAGGGTCAACTTGAAAACAAGCACACAAGCAGGTGCTATAGTGAATATCAGGTCTACTAGTAGTTAAATATAATAAAGAACCTATCATGCTTCTATACAACTTTTGATCTACAGACTTACCTGTCTAATCAGTTTTGAGCTATGTAGAAGCTATCATAGGCGTTTCTTTTCCTTTTACCTTGTCCATAGAAAATTTCTCCAAGATCACTGTGGTGTGCTTGGTTTGAGATATGAATATTCTGGATGATAACTAGTCAATTTGAAGTCTGAGAAAGAACCAGAGTTCTCCCATCATACTCATCTCAAACTGATCCTGCATTACCTTTGCGAATTCTTGGCATAAAAAATTATTAGTAGCACCGAAAATGATGTCGTCTAAATAAATTTGTATTATTAAGAGATCTTTTTTTTTTTGTGAATAGAGTTGGATCTATTTTGCCAATTTTAAAATCATTTTCAATTAGGTAAGCTTTTAGTTTGTCATACCAAGCTCGTGGAGGTTGTTTTAGACCATACAATGCTTTATTTAGTTTATATATGTGTTCTAGATGGTTTTCATCTTCAAAACCTAGAGGTTGTTTTGCATAGACTTCCTCCTTGATAAACTCATTTAGAAAGGCACTTTTGACATTCATCTGAAAGGGTGTAAATTCCATGTGGGTGGCAAAGGCTAGCAACATTTTAATGGATTCTAGGCGAGCTACAGGCACATATATTTCATCAAAATCTATTCTTTCTTCTTGATTATACCCTTGGGCCACAAGTCTAGCTTTGTTCCTAACTACTTCTCCTGATCCATTTAGTTTTTTCCTAAAAACCCATTTGGTTCCTATGATGGTCTAAGAGTCAGGTTTTGTAACAAGTTCCTATACTTGATTTCTTTTAAACTGGTTCAATTCATCTTCCACTACAATAATCCAACAATTATCAGAAAAGACATCCTTAACATTTTTAGGTTCTAATTGAGAAACAAAAACTATGAAAGCTAAGGTGTTTACAAAAGATCTGGTCTGAACTCCTTTGGATGTTCTCCTATCACCAATTCTTTGGATGATCCTTCATGTAAGATATATCTTTTGGTAATTCATCCAAAATGTTTTCCTCTGGTATGTTTGAAGGATCTCCTCTTTGGTCATCATCATCACTTAAGGAAGATTGTGGTTGAGCTAGGGTTTCATCAAATGATACATGCATAATTTACTCAATGATAGAATTCTTCTTGTTGAATATTCTATAGGCTTTACTTTTGGTTGAATAACCTAAGAAGATTCCTTCTGAGCTCTTAACATCAAATTTATCAAGATTATCCTTGGTGTTAAGTATAAAGCATATATAACCAAATATCTTGAAATAGGAAATTCTAGGTGTTCTTCCATTATAGAGTTCAAAAGGTGTTTTGTTTAGGATTGGTCTAATCAGGAATCTATTTTGGATATAGCAAGTAGTGTTTACAAGCTTAGCCCAAAAATATCGAGGTAGCTTTAACTTGCATAGCATCGTGTGGGCACACTCTTGCAAGGTCTTATTTTTCCTTTGAACTACTCCATTTTGCGGTGCAGCTCTAGGAGAAGTAAATTCATGTTTTATCCTATATTGATTACAAAAAGCAGAAAAAGATTGACTCTCAAATTCTCCGCGTGATCACTTCTAACCTTAATAACTTCAGATCCTTTCTAATTCTGCAGTCTTCTTACTAGTTTAAAAGCATCGATAGTAAGATATTTACTTTTTAAGAAGGATACCTAGGTAAATCTTCAGAAATCGTCGATTATTACTAAACAATATTTACATCGTGATCTCAAAAATACTCAGTTTGTTAATAATGCAAAATAGTGTCGTACGTTTAAATCCGCAATCAACTTTTAAAATTTGTAATACCTAGATAGTGGAGTATCTAGGGTCGTCCAAGGTGGCCAAATTGTTAATCACAGGAATTGATTCTCTCTCTCGCCTCTCAAATCTACACGTCTTTTTGTGAATTTAATTTTTTTTGTTTTTATGATTTTGGAAACAATCGGGTATTTGATGCGAAGATTAATTATGCTAAACCTACGCCTATGTGACAAGAATGAAACCCTCTCTTCTAAGCTCACCTTAGGCAAGTGCACCTAGGGTGATTAGAAGAGGAGAGTGTGGTGTGCACTACACTACTAATAGCATGAAAAACACACTAAGGAAAAAGCATGAACTTGGAAGGCAAAGAAAACTTGCATTACTAGCAAAGTTGATGACAAGTAGTTAAATACTTCTACAAGAAAAAGAGAAAACACACTAGCTAATACAAGATAAAATAAGGATAGAAGAAGGGGAGTCCTCTGTAGAAGTTCTGGAGAGTCCTTGCTCCAAGTGTGCTTGCCCGACACTTAAAAGGGGCTTCCTTGTCTCCCTCTTGATGTAGTCCTCCTCCAAAGTCTCTCCTCAAGGTGGGTGTCAACCACCTTAAGGTTCCTCCTTTTCTTGGCCCTCCCCTCTATCTAGAAGATCTCCTCCTTCGTGTGGCACAACAGAGAAGAAGGAGAGGAAGAAGGGGCAGGTAGGTTGCCCCCTTGATCTTCTTCTCTTCTTCCTTGGTGTGGATGTAATGGCTATGGGTGGAACGTAATCTAATGGAGAAGATGTTTTTTGGGTTGTGGTTAGGTGGGGTATATATAGGAATGGAGAGGGGAGTTGGCGTGGCTTTTGGATGTGGGGTTACGATTGGTTTTGGTGGGTGGTTAGTGATCCTATGGCCTAGGATAGTTGGTGTCAATCCTAAGGGTGCTATAGGTGGTAGTTGTGAGTGGTTACCACCCTTGGTGGCTTTTGGTTTTGGTACCAAAATGGGTCTTCTAGATGGGTTCCTAGGTGGTGCCAAGATTAGATGGGTAGGATAGGTTTAGGTGTTGGATGGAGGGTTAGGATGGGAGGAGAGTTGGCACCAAAAACGAAGGTGGTTAAGGGATGGTTTTGGCACCAACAAGTGGTGCCTTTTGATGGTGGTGGTGGGTTGAAGAGATGGATTGTTGTTGGCACCAAAAACGAAGGTGGTTAAGGGATGGTTTTGGCACCAACAAGTGGTGCCTTTTGATGGTGGTGGTGGGTTGAAGAGATGGATTGTTGTTGGCACCAAGTTGGATTGGGAGTAGGGAGCTTAGGTGGACTAGGTTTAGGGTTATTTGGTGGAGCTTATGTAGGTGGGTTTTAGGGTTATGTAGGGATGCCAAGGAGGTGACTACCTAAGATAAGCTAGCTTTGCTAGTAGATGAATGGAAGAGAGGTAGAGGGAGGTAGGGTTTGGAGGTGAGGAGCTGGAAGTAGCAGGAAGGAGCTACACTGGAGCTGGTGGCTGCTGTAGAGAATCGCAAGGAGCTACCTTAGCTGACTTAGCTTGCTAGTTCCTTGCTAACTACTAAGCCAAGCTAAGATGAGTTGGCTTCTGCGGATATAAGCTAAGGTGAGCTAGGTCTGGTCTTCTCAGAGATTACCTAGCTAGCCGAAGTAGCTAGCTTAGGTCAAGTAGCTCAGCTCAACCAAGTTGAGCTGAGTTAAGTCTCCAGGAGTGGGACTTGAGCTGGCCTGAGCTGGTTGAGGTCATCTTCAGCTGACTAGGTCTAACTAGTTGATCGTAGTAGCTAGTCCTAGTCAAGTTGAGCTTCCAGTGAACTGTTTTGAGCTAGAGGAGCTGGTATGGAGTTGGGATCAACTAACTTGAGCTAGTTTGAGTTGCCATCTAGTTGAAGTGAGCTGAATAGAGCTAAGGTGAACTAGCTAGAGCTACCATTCAGCTAAGATGAGCTGAATGGAGCTAGGAATGAGTTGATCCAGCTGGGATTAGCTGGTCCTAGCTGGGATCCAGCTGATAGGAGCTTCTTCTTCATCTTCTACCTTCCTAAGTGCCAAGGTATGTGGGATCTGACTTTCTATCTATCCCTGACACTCACATAGATGCATTAAAAATACAATAACAATGCAATGCATGCCTATCCTAGGTGAATGCCTAAATGCAGTCCAAAAACTCGATTGCGGAGTTAAAACCCTAAGAGCTAGATCTGTTTTAGGGCATAAGAATGACACCCGCTTAAGCTTTCAAATTTGGTTGGTTTAAACAAGTCTAGGTAAAGTAACTCCAGGGGTCGAGAGGTGCTAACCATCCTTTTTGGTTTAAAGGGATTTTTGATTTGTTTACCAACTTGACAATAATCGTAAACTTCGCTCTTCTTGAAGGTGATCTTTGGCAGGCCTTTGACTAAATGTAGTCCAAAAACTCGATTGCGGAGTTAAAACCCTAAGAGCTAGATCTGTTTTAGGGCATAAGAATGATGATAAACTGACATTTATCACACCCGCTTAAGCTTTCAAATTTGGTTGGTTTAAACAAGTCTAGGTAAAGTAACTCCAGGGGTCGAGAGGTGCTAGCCATCCTTTTTGGTTTAAAGGGATTTTTGATTTGTTTACCAACTTGACAATAATCGTAAACTTCGCTCTTCTTGAAGGTGATCTTTGGCAGGCCTTTGACAAGCTCATGTTTTACAAGTCTATTGATGTTCTTCATGTGAACATGACCTAGCCGTTTGTGCCAAAGTAGCCTCTTCGTCAGATGCAACATGACATTCAAGGTTTTTGTAATTGTCGAAGTTGACAATATAAATATCTTTATGTCTCTTTCCTTTTAGAAGAATTTGTTTGGTTTCTTTGTATGTAATTTTAAAACCATTTGTAGTGAAAGTAATTTTGTATCCTTTATCAGAGATTTGACTTACACTAAGAAGATTATGTTTTAATCCACTAACTAGATTCACATTATCGAAAAAAGTAGAGTTACCAACTTGGTCAGTACCAATAATACGACAATTGTGGTTGTTTCCAAACGTGACTGTACCACCTTCCTTGCTATGGAGTTGTAGGAACAGGCCTTCCTCTCCTCTCATATGCTTGGAACACCCGTTGTCCATGATCCATCTTTCATCTTGATCCTATCATTTGTTTGCATTTGTGAGGTCTTAGATCGTTGGATCTATAAATTGGCTTTTGGTTTCCATTTGTTTCTCGATATGTCCACCTCTTATAATGTACTTGACCTACAAAATTGGATTTCATGAGTGCTTTTGGAACCCATTTTTGCTTATTTCCATTTGTTTCTCAATATGTCCACCTCTTATAATGTACTTGACCTACAAAATTGGATTTCAAGAGTGCTTTTGGTACCCATTTTTGCTTGTGTCCATGGTGATTAGCTGGTGTTGCCTGTTTGGGCAAGATACCATTCTCTTTCCTTTGACTAGAACTAGATGCTTCATGATCACTTTTAGGTATATATCCTAACCCAAATTTTCTGGTAGTTTGGGTTTGTGTTCCTAGGAGTTTATGTAGATTTTGACTACCTTTAGTGAATTTAGCTAGATCATTTAAAAGAATAGTAGAATTCTCTTTCAGTTTGTCTATATCTACTTTTAGATTATCTATCTGTGATCTTAGTGAAGTAATTTGAACAGATAAAGCAAGTGTATCTTTTGTTGGAACCTAGTTCCATCTCTCTTCTGTATTTTTGTGTTAACAAAACCATTTTAAAATCTAATGTGTTTATGTAGTATTATAGGTCAAAAGAATTTATGGATGCAAGCAACAAGATAGCATATGAAGGAAGAAAACTAGAAGACTATAGTTTTTGTTGTATTAATTGTATTTTAGAATCTTTGTATGTCTCCTAACAAGTAAAACATAATCTAGGAGATAAAATCAAAGTAGAGATAATTAGGGTTCATAATATCGTTCATTCACTCGTTTCAAAACTCAAAATCAATTCTTTCAAAATAAAGTCATTTAAAGTAGGTTGGATACCTCTAAAAATTGACTTACACTTACAATATTTGGTACTTGTACCAAGTACCGGTACTGGTCATAAGTACTGATATATGCTAGGCATAGGTTTGGGCCAAAGTCCCAAACTATGAACAACAAGTATCAGTACTCATCATGAGTACTGGTACCAAGTGGTCACAGTTTGTGCACTTGGTTTTTGTCTGGACCTTACAAGTACCAATACTAATCACTAGTATCAGTACATGTAGGTCTCTGGACCCAAATCTATGAGTCACAAGTACCGGTACTCATCATGAGTACTGATACCTAATGACTTAGTTGGGCTGACTGTATGCAGTCAGTACCGGTACCAAAAGTTTAGTGCCAGTACCAACTAACCATTGTGACCAATCTAAATAGCTATTTTGCAATTAAACCTATTTCTAATCTTCCAAAATTGCCCCTAACGGCTAGTAATTGTAGGGAAGCTGTTTAGTGGTCTATATAAGCACTCTTTGAGTGTCTTTTGAACACAACCAAGAAGCCAAAATTCTATCTTTGCCTATGATAAATGCTAGTTTATCATCATTCTTATGGATTAAAACAAACCTAGCTCTTAGGATTTTGCTCCACAAATGGGTTTTTGGGCTACATTTAGGCATTAATTAGGTTAGGCATGCATTGCACTTTTTATTATTATTTTTAATATGTTTTTGTGAGTGTTAGGGATATACAAATTGCCGGATCCATAGAACCCTAGCACTCAAGGAGGCAACTGGTGAAGGAGAAGCTCTCACCAGTTGGAACTCAGCTTGATCCAACTCACCATAGTTGGAATTCAGCACACCTAAACTAGGGTTAGGTCATCCTAGCTCCATTCATCTCATCTAAGCTGAATGGCAGCTCAAGAGAGTTCATCTTAGCTCACCCTAGCTTAGGTCAGCTCAGATCTATCTCAACTTAGCTGAGTTTAGCTCATCTCAGCTCTCATTAGTTCACAGGGAGCTCTAGCTAGCTCAGTTGAGTTTACTGGAGTTCACCCCAGCTCAGGTCCAGCTACATCCAGCTCCACTCAACTCCAGCCAACTGAAGATGACTTCATTTCAGCTCAGGAAGCTCAAGTCCAGCTCCAGGGGATTCAGCTTAGCTCAACTTAGTTGAGCTAAGCTACCTTAGCTGCCTCAACCAGCTTGATCCTCCCTGGGAGCACCAGACCCAGCTCACCTTAGCTCATTATGGTAGAAGCCAGCTCACTTTAGCTTGGCTTAGTAGCTAGCAAAGAACTAGCAAGCTAAGCCAGCTAGAGTAGCTCCATGCCACCCTCTTCAACAGCTGCTAGCTCCAGCTCAAGCTCCAGACTTCTCCTTCTCAGCTCCTCTCTTCAAACCCTAGCTCACATTGCCTACTCCTCTACTCCATAGCTAGCTAAGCTAGCTTATCTTATCTTAGCTTAGCTAGAATCTAGCTCCTTGGCCATCCTCCACCTTCAACTCAACTTTAGCTAGCTCCACCAACTAAGCTTACCTAGTCCACCTAAGCTACCTATTTCTCTACTCTATTTTTGCACCAAGATAGACACCTCTTAGCCCCTCAACTACACCCAAAAGGCACCTTGTTTTGGCGCCAAAATAACCTTCTAGAAGCCCTCCCTTTTGGCGCAAAACACCCCCACATCATGGCCCTACACCTAACCCTACAACCAATCCTAACCATCCACTTAACCCCCCTTCTAGAAGCCTTCATGGTGGTGCCAAAACCAAGGCACCTCTCCATGGTTGGCACCACCTTTAGGTCCCTCTCCACCACCATAACTACCACCTTCACATCTCCCCATTTGGCGCCAACCATTCTCCACAATAAGATCCCCTAACCACCTCCTAAAAGCCATCTTAGCCCTACACTTCATCTCCACCATAACCACCACATTCCACCTCTATAAAAACCCATCACCTACCACCATTTTCATCATCCTCCCATTAGATAATTTCCACCTTACTTCCACCTAAACTTACGACCAAGAAAAAGGAGTAGAGAAGAAGTTTAAGGGGGCACATCACCCCCCCCTTTGGTGCCTTCTTCTCCCCATTCCTTCCCTTTGTGCCACGCCAAGAAGGAGGAGGTTCTTCACCACCAGGAGGATGGCCAAGGAAGGAGAAGAAAGGGTGCTGCACGTCCACCCTTGAAGGAGATCATTGAAGGTGGTAGCATCCACCTTGGAGGACACCATCTTGGAGAGCATAGCAAGGAAGGAGAAGGAGGAGCCCTTTTCAAGACTAGGAGCCACTAAGCTTGGAGCAAGGAGCTTCACCTCTTCACCATCTTCATCAACCAGGACTTTTTTTTCACTTGTTTTATATTTTCATTGTTGCTATAAGCTTTCCTCTACTAGTGTAGAACAAGAGTCTGATTTTGAATAAAGTTGCTTTCCTAATCTAATGCATTTTATTATCTACTTTGGTTTTGTTTTAGGACTTTCACACCCTCCCAAATTATCCTACGCCTTCACTTTCCTAGGGTGAGCTTGGGAAGAGGTTACTTTTCCACTTAGTTGCTAAAGTAGGTTTTGTCATTTCCACCACCAATTTTGTATTGCCTTGTTAAATCAAAAACCCTAAAAATCATATATTCGAAAAAGAACAAAAAGAAGGTTGAGTTGCATTTTCGAGCAAGAGATTATATTTTGCAAACTTATTGCCTCTTTGGATGACCCTAGATATTCCCCTATCTAGGTTATAAATTTTAAAAGCGTATGCGATTTCACGTGTTACAACGACCCTAAAAAAAACCCTAATTGCAAATCACGCTAAATATCTGCATCACTTTTTGGCGCCATTGCCGGGGAGGCACGACTTTGATTTATTAATTCTCTTGCTTGAAGTGGATCTCATCTCCTTGTCTTTCTTTTCTCTTATGTGTGTAGGAATCAGTCGCAGAAAGAAAGCGGGAAATTTTGAAAAGCTTGAAGTTCTTGTCTTCCCATGGAATTTCAGGTTGGTTCTCCCTTTCTTGTCACATTTATCCTTAAAAACTGCCAAAAAAATATTAAACTGGACTTTCAGGACCTTAAATATCTTAATTAAGTGGAGTGGTGCAATTTAAAACTCATTATTTGCTTGTTTGCATCATTAAACACCACTCCATTTCAAGTGCGGGTGTTCTATTTTTCAGATCCAGACTTCTATCTAGATTTGAAAAATCAATTCCGAGCACCACAGACCTCCTAAAATCTTAAAATTTCACCCCAAGATTCAAAATCAAGTTGGAAACTTTTTTTCCAAATTTCATACTAATTGGATTTGTATTTAATTTTTAAAAATTTGTATACTGCAGAGGGGTCACACCCTCTAATCTTCCTATTTTGCCATTGTTCGCAAATTTTTAGAATTTTTGTACTCATCCAATTTTTGTGAAATTTATCTTTATGGAATTCTTGTGAAATTATACACATCATATAAAAACACCAAAATATTTTGAGGCTGGTGGTGGTACAGAAAGTCCAAAATACCCTTAGGTATCATTTTTGGACTTTGACACCAGCACAAAGAAAAATTCAAAATAAATATCAAAAAAATTCCTAAAATTTTAAAAAAATCTTTTCTGGCATCCTTGTTTGATTTTCTTTAATGTAGTGGTGTTGTTTGGCTTTTTTGGACCAGTACTTAATACAGAAAGCCTAAAAATAATTCATTGGTAGTAATTTTTTGTCTTAGGGACAATTGGATTAGGGTTTCTTTCTTTTTAGAGACCCACATTAAAGGAAATTAATCATCACCAATATAACTTATTTTTCCTTTGATTATGGAGTTTCAAACTTGTTTGAAAATTTAAAAAGAGAAACCCTAAAACACATTGAATTAAATCAAATCCTAAAAGACAAAAAAATACAAGAAATTGTGTGACAACTTGCTTTTTAATTGAAATCACTTTCCAATTCTTGCACACATACTAAAAATTGAAATAACAGGGAAATAACCCAATCAACGCCCTCCACATTCTATGTGTACTTTAGCATCCTAGACCTAATTAAAATCTGTAGCAACTTAACCCCTAAGGTTTCATCAACTAAGGCTTGCTTTCGAGGTCTTAAGTCTTCTCTAGTTAATATCAATTCTGTCATCTATATCTGGTGTTCAGGCTGAGGGGCCATCTCAAACGACCAAGCGTGGGTTTGTACAAGCACCTGGGGATTTTCCTGGGAAACGCTTGGGCCTAAACCTCCCCTTAAGCAACTTGGCTAGATTTATTAACAGAACGGGTATTCACTGTTGATTACTTATTTCCTAGGTAGACCAAGTCTTAGGTTAATTTCTAGGGAGTACAGTTAAGTTAGGTCTAGAATTTGATTACTTATGTGCACACTTCTCTCATCTCCATCTCTTCTCCTCCCCTCCCATTCTTCCATTTTATGCACGGACGACGGTCTCAAAATCTGCACTTGGAGGGACCATTTGATTTTGCCCCACGCGTAAAAAGACTACTTTTTCCTTCTTCTTCTAAAATGGAAAATCAACAAAACAGGTCCACTAACCCTTCCACTTTCACCTCTAATCTGACCTCTAACCCCACTACTAACCCTAATTCTGACCCTTCCACCCAAAACTCGCCCACCTTTAACTTCTCTCACTTGGAGCTCCCCAATACTGATTTGCCTCAATCACAACATCAAGCTCCCCCGCCTGAGCACTTGACAATGATGGTTGAGCAAATTGCTCAGCTGAATGCCAATCAACAAATGTTGACTAGGAATATCCAAAACCTAGCCAACCAATGACCCAACCCACACCCCGTTAGTAGCCTGTTATTCCTCTAAAAGATTTTTTCGATCCTTCTTATTATGAGGAATGACCAGGGGTGGTCATACCAGAGGGGGACTTTGAAATCAAGCTGGCGGTTCTGAACCTGATTAAACACTTCCATGGCCTTCCTAGGGAAGACCCATTCAGCCAACTTGAAGAGCTAACTCTTCTTGCACAAACAATCCATTCCTAAAATGTGCAAGAAGACCTATTGTTACGACCCGATCCCAGATCCCTACAGGACCCGAGACTAGCCCGTCTCAACTAATCCCAAGACCTAGTCATCCAACGAAAAATAACCAAAAGCAGGAAATAATTCACATCCACACATACAATGTAACTAAGCAGAAAGAAAACAAGTGACAATATAAGAAAAAGAACGAAAAGTCTATCAATATTACAGGTCATCACAACTATGACAGAGAGAAGTGCAACGGAAAAGTAACTGAAATAGTATTACATAGAACAAAATACTCACTACTACAATAGAAGCTAGGGAAAATAGTAAGAAATGTAGCTAAGGCTGGCCTCAACTAGGCCCAGCTCCCTCTACAGCCGGTAGTGCTGGCTGTGCAACTCCTTGACCTGAACAAGGTTATAAAAATTTTCGAAGTCAGCGAACATTGAGTAGAGTGGTAATTTAGCCATTTACATGTAATTAAGACAAGTTATTAATTAATGCAATTAAGTAACTATCCATTTTCAGTTAGTTCAACCAAGTACTTCTAATTTGTTGTTCCTTTATTCACTTAAATCATTTCTTGATCTGGTTTGTTCCTCATGGGAACGATCTTGATTGTAGTCTTTTCCATAATGTAGGAGGTACACATGGTGCTCTCCTGGCCAGGAGAGTCCTCCGTAGTAGTCCTACACCTAGTCAACCACCCCGAGGTCACGGTCGCGACGTAGCGGTGACTACGGCAAGCGTGATAAGTGCGCGGGTAACTATCCCGCACTAGCATGTAGTCAATCATTTCCACTAACGGGTATGCCTAAAGGTACATCATGGAATAGTACAGGGCCTTGCCCTCTCAAAATAGGGGTCTCGCCCCTTAGAACAGAACAGGGTCTCGCCCCTCCACAGTTCGCGTACCCTCGTCCGACTTTCTCGGTTTGCCCAGTGGGCCTAACAAGAGTCAGTGTAGGGCGACTAGTCCTAACCCTGAGCCCCCTGGGGCAGCTAGCTCCCTCCCTACACTAAGTAGCTTACCTCGATACAACGTACACAAGGGCCAAACAGAGTCAGTGTAGAGTGTCTAGGCCTGACCCGGGGCTCAACCCAACTGGCGGCTAGTACCCCTCTAGACAAAAGGGGCAGTGGCTCTCCTTGGTATCGCATACACAAGGGTCAGCTCACTTCCCATCTACAGGAGCTCTTGATGAAAACATGTTTACACTACTTAAGATGTCTATTTATGCATGTTCTTAAGCATAGGATTGCATTGCATACTATAAATATTGCATAACATGCATCATCTTTCATTTAGAGTAGGTTGAATAAAATGGAGGTTAATTGTCTCCTTTTATGTTCATGGACAGGGCAAACTTTTTATCGGGGCCTTGGATCGAAGATCCAACAGTACAGATGTGATCAGGGCAACGATTGGAGTTCAACGACTCCAAGATCGCCCTAATCAAACATCTGTAGCATCAGATAGTGATCGGGGAACCCTAGAAGATCAAGGGTCAAGATGGTGTGAATCCACACTTCAAACAACAAATCCGACCACATGGATGGATTCAGATCGACGATCGCAGCCTAACGGCATGAAGATCGACTCAATCCGACACCCGTGGCACCATCTACATCATCCAGAAGATGGATGGCCAAGATGGCACCATGTGGCACCATCTCAGTCGTCCAATCGACCACAGGATCACCGCTGCCTCTCCAAAGAAAATCCGACGTGCGATCTAGGCTGTTGGATCTTGATCCAACGGCCATGAGCACACGCCGCTAAAATCATCTCCACGACCAACTCTCCTTCACAGTGCAGCGGGCGAGCGCCTTATCACAAGGCGCTGGCATGCGTTTGAAACGCGAGAAGTAGGCGAGCAGGCGCGATTGACCGCTTGATTGCTATCGGACGATCGCGCGTGTCCAATCCGCCCCACGTGCTATTGCACGCCCGCGCGTGACGCAGGATCGTAAGCGGGCGAGCACACGCTGAGGAGCGGGCGAAGGTGCGACTTAAGCCGTTCGATCGTGCATGCATTGAGCGCGCGAGCAAGTGAGCAGGTGCGCGCGCGCCGCCCGCTACGCCCATGTTCGGACCTTTGGCAACGGTTTTATCCGTCACTAAAGGTCCTGAATTAATGTTTTTAGAGTTGTAATGACCAAATTGCCCCAACTCCTTGCAACTATAAAAGGAAACCCTCTCCATATGAAATTCTCATCCCTTCCTTCTCTTCTCTCCCTCTCCAAAGCTCAAGAGAAGCTTGTCCCACACCCGGGATGCTTCTCGCGAGATAAAGTCAATTTTTCATCCCCCTTTCAGAAGCGGATCCCGTGACGACGATGACATGCTGCCCTGTTCCTATTCTTCCTGCTTCATTCTCCTTCGTCCTGCTCCATCCTCCTTCGTCCAGGCGTCGTCCTGTCCGACTCGTCCTCCAAGCGATCGTCGAGGAGGATATCTCTCTCCCCATTCTTTCTGCTACTTTCTAAAATATATTTACTGCTTTCTAGTGTAGAATTTTCCTGCTTTCTAGTGTAGCTGATTTCCTACTTTCTAGTGTAATTCTTCTTTGGTTTTATTGTATAAACATTTTGAATTATTGAATGCATGTTCTCTCTCTCTCTCTCTCTAGTTTAGTCTGATTGTTATTATGGCTTCATTGTAATTACATCGCCTCACTTTTCAAGAAAAATTCTAAAAAAATATAATTGCGAATATAGATCGACGTAGCCTCTCTGAGTTTGACCTGGGATTTTCATTCCGGTATAAATTTTATTTGTTGAACACGAGTTCTTCGCTTTAATACTACGACAAGTTTTTCAAAACCAAACACGTTAGCGTAGCAACTTGTAGCATTCAACATTTTGGCGCCGTTGCCGGGGAGGCAACGCTCTTTGATTTTTTTCTTCGCATTTTTATAACTTACAAATCATTTACCTCACTTCTCTCCTTTCTTGTTATGATTGCAAGTACTCTTTTTAGACGAGCAAAAGCGGTAGATTGAAGTAAAGTGCTATGGAAGGTTTTGTAAGTTACCCCTTCCTCCCACCCATTAGATTTTATTTCACCACATAATAACACAAACATCAATAAACCTAGGTGTTCTTATAAACTCTAAGGTTAGATTGTTTGTTGTTTGACACCCACACCCGCCCTAACCCCCACATTAAAAAAAAAAGAAAAATAAATAAAATCTCACAGAGGTACACAACCTCATTTGATTTTCAAACTCAACCGGTAAACCAACCTTTGGAGCCGGTACACACATCCAAACACATAATTGAGTAGAAATCAGATTAGGTAATCACTTGTGTGCCTAATTAAGTGGTGCAACAGGCCAATTGTTTGAGTTGATTCGGCCACACCACTTTAATTAAAGTCAAGTCATTAGGTAGCTGCCACTTAGGTTCAACTATTAGGGATTTACCAGGCACTCCACATTCTTTTTAAACTTCATAGGAAAACATCTTCATCTATGCTTTCAAAACCTGGTGTGCCAACAAAACTTGTTTGAAAACACCTAAAGTTGAATCCTAAAAGCTACTAAGCAAGATTTGAACTCTAAAATTCACCACATCAAAGTAATCTTACTTGAAAGCCACTGGTTGTGCATGCACACACAAATCAATCAATCATTAAGGGCACAACCCATATAAAGGGCCCATCACATTCCAAAGCACATTCAAACCTAGCCCTAAATAAAATAGAGTAGACATTGGCCTTAAGGATTTGACTCGCTCTTCAGAGCCTAGAACGAGATTATTTTTTATTAGTCTGTTTCTATTGTTCAATATGATGTCTAGCTAGGGGAGTAGAATCAAACGATCGTGGCTGGGGGGTACACTAGGAACCGGAGGCGCAAGCTGAAGGAAGAACCTTCCCCCCAATCCCTCCTTCTAACTGGTTGGATTGAACAGACAGAAGTAGATCAAATCGTTTCTTTTATCTCAAGACGGGTTTTGGGAATCTGTAGGTCTTTAGGCTAGCCCACTTAAGGATAGGTTTGATTTCTTGTATTGTAGGGTGCCTTTCTTCCCCCCGTGTCTCATGAATCCTTCCACATATTACACGCATTCCCGCTCTTTCCCTCCTATTTTGAATTATCCTCAACATGACGATTACTCGACTTGTATTGAAATCAACCATTAGTTAGTTGGGATAACTCGGATTGGGGATACAGTTCCGAGCCTCCATGTTTAGGGTCTAACCCTGAACACGATAATTGCGATTTCTATCCTTCTCAGAGCCACATCAATTATACATTGTCAACCTTTCATGGACAACCTAATACGATCTACAATCAAGAAGTATACACTGATCCTTACCCATCCTCTGATTACATTGCCTTTAGGTCATCACCACCTTTTGAACAATCTGAAATGACCTATTATCAAGAGGGGTATAACGAATCTCAATTCGTTAATTCCCCTGCATTGACCCCAATCCTGCCCAACCCTGAACCAACTCATTTGGTTCAGGGTAACCAGGTTCAAGATAAGGTTCTGGCTAACTTAAGGAATATCATACAATCTTTAGAAGTTCAGCCAATACCTTGCATTGAGAGATTGGAGCCCCTGATTGAAATGATTGATGATTTGAACAAGTCTTTGTTGGATTGGCTCCAGGATGTTAAGGATAAGAACCCGAGTGAGGTTCTACTTGGGAAGTTAGCGAAATTGAGGATGAGATTTGTGGTTGCTTTGATTCAATCGTGGGATGATTCCCAAGATGAACCCTCTTCAGGAAAACCAATTTCAGAACTAGCTCAGGCACCTATTGGGGAGGACACGTGTTACGAGGCTGACCAAATTGAATTAGAGCAACCAATTAAGGATGATCTGATTTCTTCACCTGAGATCCCTGAGCCAAGGTACGAGAAAACGTATGTCTCCTTGGAACAGAAAGTGACAGATGATTTTGGGACATACATTAATACAGATCTTGATTTCTTTGATTCTGATGGTGAAGATTCAAGTTGCGAAGTCTCACACGAGTCTACAGAATATGATTTCTATGAGACGATTGGGCTTAAGGAATCTGATACATCATTTGATAGCCCAATAACTGAGGAAACTGATCTTATTAGGGCTTACATTACGGATCCAGAATCACATTTTTTGGAGGATTCAATCCAATGCCTTGATTATCAGTTACACCCCGTTGAGCTTATCGATGATTCTGAGATAACTAGACCCAAGTCAATTCTGATTCAGCCACATCCTTTAGACTTGGAAATTTCAGACGGGGTGATTAATATGCAGTAGGTTCCAGATTTTGACATTCTGAATGAGGAGGATAGGAGCTGGGAAATTTTGATTTGGGAAGCAAGTTCTGGAGGAAGTAGAAGACTGAGTCGAAGGGTTCCTATTAAGCTGAAACCATTAAATCAGGACCCTTACGACATTTGTTCTGAGGATGTCGAACCCAAGCACACATTCAATGATTATCAATTTGAGCTTGATTTCTTTGTAATCTGACCTTTTGGTCTTGGGTTTCATCCTCATAAATCGTAGGCTAGACCCCGCTTGCATACTAATTTTAGGTTTTGTGTAATTTTTATCCAGAACCTGAGATATTCTCGATTATGGGTTATGGGTCTGCACCACAATTTGGTCCACATCTGTGGACATTTGCTGGTAGGTCTGAGGTTTCTTATGTTTATTCTGATTCTGACCTGCACCTGTGAATTCTTTATTTCTCTTCTTTGTATAGTGTGCCTAGTGAAGGCACTAAATTCAGCACATATACAGTTCTTTTTAGTTTTTATCTCGGAGCGAACCTGACATTCACGCAATTCAGGTGCTTTCTACTCTATTCCACTCTGTTTTATGTCTTTTTAATACAATGAGGACATTGCATTAGATAGGCATGGGGGGTGGATATTCATCTCTGAATTTATTCGTCAGCTCTGTAGATTTGTTTTACTTTCTTTTATTAAAAAAGAAAAATGGAATTAAGAAAGAGAACTTGGGTTTAAGAAAATTTTCAATCTTAGGAAATACTACATTATGATTTGAACACAAAGATCCTTCAGGTCTTCAGACTTAATCAGCCCGTGTATCCATTAAAACATGGATTTATTTTTTGAGTCCTCGCCAAGCTGAATTCTATTTTAATTGGAGTAAATAAGTTTGGGTGATAAGTACACGACTTATCAACCCACCCTCTGATTTGAGGGAACTTTGAGTTTCTAGCATCTACACACTTTCTTTGCACTGACTCGTTGTTCGGTGATTTTAACGGAAATTGGGTAGCTAATGAACCTTCTAGGGTGATATGGCTGGCAAGTTATCGTGGGTAACAGCTCATCGACCGGTTGTCCAGAACCCAGCTCAATAAATGCACTGAAAATTCCCAAAACACTTACGAAGAAGCAGAGAAGTAGAATACACTGGGGAGATATACACTGGATTCACCCTTATGTTGACCCCATAAAAAAAATAAAAGTAGGGAGAAAGCTACTAGTTGTAAAGATGCACCTTTAGGAAGAATTCTTTTTTTTAGGTCACCTAGAGGCGTAGAAATCCTAAGTCCATTTTAACTTCCGGTCAACGAGTCTATCACGTTCACAATAAGATGCTTAGAACTTAGGGTTCTCATCAAATCTTGGGTGAGTTGAATGGCCGTAGAAAGCCACTCTTAAACATTTAAACTTGAAAATCCAAAAAAATTAGAAAAGAGGAAAAAAAGAGAAAAAGAAAATTTTCTTTGAATAAGGTGAAGGCTTGAGGCGGTTTGCATTTTGGCAGATACTCTGGCACTGTTGTGCCTTTGAAAGTTTAGATCCTAAGTTGCCATTTTCTTAGTGATTGAAAATAACTTTTACCCAAATAATCCAACCTAATTCTTTTATAAATAGCATATAATTTTTGCTAGGGACTAGCAAAAGATAGGCATGGGGGTATGATGTAAACATATTTACACTACTTAAGATGTCTATTTATGCATGTTCTTAAGCATAGGATTGCATTGCATACTATAAATATTGCATAACATGCATCATCTTACATTTAGAGTAGTTTGAATAAAATGGAGGTTAATTGTCTCCTTGTATGTTCATGGATAGGGAAAATTTTTTATCAGGGCCTCAGATCGAAGATCCAACCGTACAGATGTGATCAGGGCGACGATTGGAGTTCAACGGCTCCAAGATCACCCTAATCAGACATCTGTAGCATCAGATAGTGATCGGGGAATCCTAGAAGATCAAGGGCCAAGATGGTGTGAATCCACACTTTAAACGACAAATCCGATCGCACGGATGGATTCGGATCGTCGATCGTAGCCTAACGGTGTGAAAATTGACTAAATTCAACACCAGTGGCACCATCTACATCATCCAGAAGATGGATGTCCAAGATAGCGCCATCTCAGCCGTCCAACCGGCCCTCAAGATCGCCACTGCCTCTCCAAAGAAAATCTGACGCACGATCTAGGCCGTTGGATCTTGATCCAACGACCATGAGCACGCGCCATTAAAATCATCTCCGCGACCAACTCTCCTCCACAGAGCAGTGGGCGAGCGCCTTATCGCAAGGCGCTGGCGTGCGTTCGAAATGCGAGAAGTGGGCGAGCGGGCATGATTGACCGCTTGATTGCGATCAGACGGTCGCGCGCGCCCAATCCGCCCCACGCGCTATTGCACGCCCGCGCGTGACGCAGGATCGTACGCGGGCAGGCGCGTGCTGAGGAGTAGGCGAAGGGGCGACTTAAGCCGTCCGATCGTGATCGGCTAGACGTGTGCGTGCATTGAACAAACGAGCAAGCGAGCGGGCGTGCACGCGCCACCCACTATGCCCATGTTTGGACCTTTAGCGACAGTTTTATCCGTCACTAAAGGTCTTGAATTAATGTTTTTAGAGTTGTAATGACCAAATTGCCCCCACTCCTTGCAACTATAAAAGGAAACCCCCTCCATACGAAATTCTCATCCCTTCCTTCGCTTCTCTCCCTCTCCAAAGCTCAAGAGAAGCTTGTCCCACACCCGGGATGCTTCTCGCGAGATAAAGTTAATTTTTCGTCCCCCTTTCGGAAGCAGATCCCGTGACGACAACGACGTGCTGCCCTGTTCCTGTTCTTCCTGCTTCATTCTCCTTCGTCCTGCTTCGTCCTCCTTCGTCCAGGCGTCGTCCTGTCCGACTCGTCCTCCAAGCGACCGTCGAGGAAGATATCTCTCTCCCCATTCTTTTTACTACTTTCTAAAATAGATTTACTGCTTTCTAGTGTAGAATTTTCCTACTTTCTAGTGTAGCTGATTTCCCGCTTTCTAGTGTAATTCTTCTTTGGTTTTATTGTATAAACATTTTGAATTATTGAATGCATGTTCTCTCTCTCTCTCTCTCTAGTTTAGTCTGATTGTTATTATGGCTTCATTGTAATTACATCGCCTCACTTTTCAAGAAAAATTCTCAAAAAATATAATTATGAATATAGATCGACGTAGCCTCCCTGAGTTCTACCTGGGATTTTCATTCCGGTATAAATTTATTTGTTGAACACGAGTTCTTTGCTTTCATACTACGATGACAGGTTTTTCAAAACCAAAAACGTTAGCGTAGAAACTCGTAGTGTTCAACAGCTCTCCTCCTAATTCCCCGTAGGGTTCATGCTGATATTGCTTTCGTTTCATATTCCAGTCCTTCCGATTTCTCTATTTACATTACTAGTTCCATTCTTGAAATAGGCAGCTCATGATTTTCCAACTGACAAGGCATCACATTAAAACAACCAATACATTTTCTGGCATTTAAAGTTGTACACGCATCTTAAGTAAACAGTGTAGCTCAATCACACTCACTTGTTCCTGCCCTAGGGTTCATTCTCATCCTAGGGTTCTACATGTAACTCAAGCATATAGTATAGCTCAAACCACACTCATCTGTTTCTGCCCTAGGGTTCATTCGCATCCTAAGGTTCATTCAAGTTATTCTAAACATGTAGTTCATTTATTGAAATCTTAATATTAATGTAAACCAAACTACCGGCAAACACGGGAGGAATTAGGGCTCGGATCACAGATCCCGTCGCCTCCACGGCCCCACGTGCTCGACTAGTTGGAGACCTATACAATTAACCAACCGCATCAAACAAGTCCAAAACCGTATACATGTGACACTAACTCGTAGAGAAACTCAAGAAAAAAATAATGGTAGTTCATTTGTGGAAATCCGATTCTGTTTGGGTCCTAAACGTGCTAAAAACACTCACACTATCCAAAATCAGACGTCTGGGTCTAGTCCCAGACGTCTTAAAAGATGTCAATACTCACTCTGGGTTTCCTGCGGCTACCTCGGACGTTCGGACCCTTCCGCGATCTCTGAGGTGTGTTTCAGACGTCGGACTCTCCTTCCGGCTGTCTGGAGGTATGGTCAGACGTCTGGTAATGTGTCAAGACATCGAAAAATACCTCGAAGGGTGCATCTTGCACCTTTCTAATGCTCTGCCCCCTGCGTACATATGCACAGAGCTAAAAATAGTCGGACAAAATCCTGCGGTAAGGCCTACATGGCCGTAAACTGCACAGAAGCACATACCTTGTCACTGAGCGTGCTTTCCGACGTCCGACTTCAGCTCTGGATGTCCTTCTGCTATTCCAGACGTCTGGGATGTGCTCCAGACATTTGATACTAGAAAATATCCAGTACGCAGAACCTCCTCAAGCCTTCTTCTCCATGCAAAACCCCTTCGTGCCACCCACAATTGCGACACAGATAGCTTCAGGAGGCCGTGAAGCCCACCTTTACGAGCTCCTCCCCTCGAGCTCCTCCCACGCTCCCGCTCCCCTCTCCTCCTTCGTGTCCCATCTCTCTCTCTTCTTCCTCTCCTCTCGTTGCACTAGAAGGAAGGGAGGAAGGTGGTGGTTGGCTGGAGGGAAGAATGAAGGTGGTGGTTGGTGGGGACAGGGAGAGTGCCATGGGTGTGGGGTTTAAATAGGAGAAGGGTTAGGGTTTGGGGTGAGGAGAGGGGGTGTGCGTGCATGTGTGCGTGCACAGGAAAAGAATAGTAGGTATGATTCTTCTATTTTCAGACGTTTGACCCCCTATCTAGATGTCTGGACAGATGTCTGACAGCTAATCCAGACATCTTAAACAACCCAAAAAGGCAACGGGTCATTTCACCTATGGCTGATGCGGCTATTTCCATTATCTCTTAAAGATAAGGCCGCTTACTGGTTCAGGACCATTGGCCGACCCATCACCACATGGCCTTAGTTCAAGAGTGCCTTCCTCAAAAAATTCTTTCCCATAGGTCGTACTAATTCCCTGCGAAGATCTATTACAACCTTTCAACAGAAATCTGGTGAGACTTTTCATGATTCTTGGAAAAGATTTCAGGATCTCCTAAGAAGTTGCCTGCACCATGAGATTCCTTTATGGTAGCTCATGCAGATCTTTTATCATGGATTAGAAGATCAAATCTGACGTTTCGTCGACACCTCATGTGGTGGCAATTTCTTAAATAAGGATGTCGAGAGTGCCTATGACCTTTTTGAAGAAATAAGTAAAAACTCATTTAATCAAGCTTCCATGAACACATTTTGCAGAACTCCAAACCCGTTGTTTGGTGTTCATGAAGTAGGCACCCAAGCTATCCCTGTCACCCAAGACGATCTTCAAATGATCACCCAAAAACTCGACCAGATGCACATTAATCAAAAGAAGATTGAGGAAAGACTTGACACATAAACCCAAGCTCCACACAGTCCACATCTAACCAAACCTAACTTTCCAAGAAGAGAAAATTTGCACAATCTCAACACTACTCCTGCTGATTATTACCAGTATTCTGAGGTTGCCCATGATTCACTAGGGAATTACAACTACCCAGATCTTAACCCACTCAATATTTCTGCCATCCAGGAGCCATTTAAAAATTCTTCCATTTGGAAGAACTACCCGAACTACTCCTGGAATAATCAGGCTCCTCCCCAACCAAATCAATTTAATGGGTATGGATCTAATCTGCCCTTTCATCTTCGGCCATCCCAACATGACATCAATGCCCAGATGATGAGAACCCTGCAGGACATGCAAACTAAGATGACGGAAGTAACCCGCACCATCACAAATCTGAATAATCAGATCGGGGTTACTCCTACTCAAAGACCTGCAGGACATCTTCCCTCCAAACCCATGCCCAACCCTAATCACCAAAGGAACCAATATCCAGGTAGAAATCCACACTACTTGAATCAACCTGCTACTAATCCACCACCCTAGTAACCTCCTAGGTTTCCACAACGACAAGCCCCCCCACCTCCTCCAAATAATAATCCAACTGCACATGCAATTACATTGAGGAGTGGGAAAACCATCACTGATCCTGGGCTTTCACAAAAACCTAGTGAAATCCCCATCCTTGTGCAAATTGACTCTCCACCTCCACATCAGGAAGAAAAGGAAACACAAAAATCTGAAGACATGACTCTTACCCCTTTTCCACAAGCTCTCCACCCCACCACCATTAGAAAAAAGAAATTTGAGTCCACCACCCCACCACCATTGGAAAAAAGAAATTTGAGCCCACCACAGATGAACTCATGGATTTATTTGGGCAAGTTCAAATCAATATTCCTCTCCTAGATGTCATCAAATATATACCTACCTACACCAAATTTTTGAAGGAGATCTATACTCCTAAAAGGAAAGCCAAAAATCTAGGACAGGTACATCTTTCGGAGACAATAAGCTCTATCATACAGAGCAAACTACCTCCTAAGATGAAAGATTTGAGGGCACCATTAATTTCAATGATTATTGATGATACTACCTTTGATTGCACCTTCCTTGATCTTGGTGCCTTAGTTAATATCATTCCCATTATTTTATTTGAAGAGTTTCATATCGGTGAATTAGAACCTGTTGAGGTTACCCTGCAATTAGTTGACTGATCTACAATTAAACCTCGTGGGATTGTTGAGGATGTTTTGGTCAAGTTTCAGAATTGTGTTTTCCCTACAAACTTTCTGGTCCTTGACATTGCGGTACCCGAATCTTTATTGAATGCCCCAATAACCCTTGGATGACCCTTTTTGGCCACTGCAAAGGTAAATATCAATTGCCACACAGGCAAAATGGATATCACTTGCGCAGGCCAAACTATCACTCTAGATATTTTCAAATCCTCCAAGAGATTCCATGATGATAACCTTTTTGAGGACTCAGATACTGAAATTTCAAATATGGTGGAGACAATGTTGATAGATACCCTTACCGACCATAATATTTTTGAGGAATCAAATTCAGAATCAGTGGTTGGCAAAATCTGTGATTTGGAAACGTGTCTTGACCAAAAATCCATTCCTGATGAACCCCTTAATCACCCTGACCCGCCCACTCTTCCCACACCCCACCTTTCCACACTAACTTCACCCAATCCTCACCATCCCTTCCCCGACCCTTCCTTTCCTATGGACCTGCCACCAGACCTGCCTGAGTTTGGCATTCCACCTTATTTAAAACCATGGCTAGAATCAAGCTATACTTATCATTTTCCATCCAACATTGATCCCTATATTTCCTCTCATCCATTTTTTAAGGATCCAGAAGAAGACACATTTTATGCGGGCATCCAAGTGTCCAATTATTTACATGATTTTTTGTCTTCCGTGCATACCTTCACGCCCGAATGAATGGCGTAAAAGATAGCATTGGATGGTAGGTAACCCATCATTTTTTCTGCTTTCCTTTTTCCTTTCTTTTTCTAGGTTTTGACCATCCTAAACCTGACCGCCCTTCACTAAGGTGATCCCTTTTCCCTCCTAATGTGTGAGGACATTGTATATCTTAAGCATGGGGGGTGTTTTTAAAATTTTGACGATCGAATTAGGATTTTCAAAACCTAAAAACATACATTTTTCTTTAGTCATCTTTATTTTCTGGCATGCATACCCAAAAAAATAAAAATATTGAAAATTTTTTGAGGAAAATTTTGAAATCGAGACTAAGGTTGACAACTCACTTTTTGTACAATTGGATTTTATCTTTAACAAACTAGGGATAAGGTTACGGATCTGATCATTAGAATTTCAGGGTCAATTTTTAGAGTAGATCAGATATCCTTCCCTAAAATTTCACTTGAACTCATGATAGTTCAGGTGACTTGATCCTTTTTTGTAATATGGAAAGTATCTGGCTTAATGTCTATTTCAAAAACTTGCTTTTCTTCAGGAACTTCCTGTGTCAAATTTCACACACAAGCCAACACCTTAAAAACTACTAAAAATTAGGAAACCCCTTGTTTGGCCTTACTAAAAGTCTGAAGCAGATCATTGGTTTGAGTTCCCACCACCGAGAAGGAGGAAAATACCTCCTTTGAGGACACGATGCCAACATGTTACCGCCTTAGCGCTACTCCATATCTATATTTAATATCTTTAGACAGAGCATTAAAGCTCATTTTAGCAGCTCAAGTGTCTTGGACGATGCTCTACCTATAGTGTTGGAGCAAGAGCTTGAGTTTGCTTGGAGCGCCTCATTACACTGCATTGTGTTTTGGGGTTGTGAGCTCCTAGGTGGTGTCGTGGATAGTGCTATCTCGAAGTACTGGCACCAGAGCTCCCTCAAGGATTGGTAATGGGAATGATGATCCCGACACATCTGTTGTAAGACTAAGCTAGAAATAAGCACGGGGACCAAAAAAAAAAAGGTTTTAACCCAAAACATGCCCTTATAAATGTTGGCTTTTCACAAGCACAGACACAGGTTTTAAAGGTCATTGCAAGTTAGGAATCAGATTCAAAAGCCAGAAAAATTCTAAAAATAGAAATTTCAAGTCATCTGAATTAACAAGGGGTTAATCTATGAATTTTCTAGAGGATATATTGATACCGTTTTGTTTAATTTTTGGATCCAAAAATAAATCCCAATGTTTATCTTTAACAAATCCTGTAACTCTTGTGTTTGGATCAACCTATGTCCCATAATCTTTCTCTCAAAAAGTTAAAAAAAATTAGAGTTCCCAAAAATTTCATTTTGTAAAAATTAAAGTTTTGCTAAGAGACTAGCAAAAGATAAGCATGGGGGTGTGATAAATGCTAGTTTATAATCATTCTTATGCATTAAAACAAACCCAGCTCTTAGGATTTTGCTCCGCAAATGGATTTTTGGCCTGCATTTTGGCATTAATTAGGTTAGGCATGCATTGTACTTTTTACTATTTTTTCTAATGTGTTTTTGTGAGTGTTAGGGATATACAGATTGCTAGATCCCTAGAACCCTAGCACTAAGGAAGGCAATTGGTGAAGGAGAAGCTCTCACCAGCTAGAACTCAGCTTGATCTAGCTCACCATAGCTAGAATTCAGCTCACCTGAACTAGGGTTAGGTCATCCTAGCTCCATTCAGCTCATCTCAGCTGAATGGCAGCTCAAGAGAGTTCATCTTAGCTCACCCTAGCTCAGGTCAGCTCAGATCCAACTCAACTTAGCCGAGTCTAGCTCATCTCAGCTCCCTTTAGTTCACAAGGAGCTCTAGCTAGCTTAGCTAAGTTTACTAGAGTTCACCCAAGCTCAAGTCCAGCTACATCCAGCAGCACTCAACTCCAGCTAGCTGAAGATGACTCCATTTTAGCTCAGGAAGCTCAAGTCCAGCTCTCGGGGATTTAGCTTAGCTCAACTCAGTTAAGCTAAGCTACCTTATCTACCTCAACGACCTTGATCCTCCCCGGGTGCACCAGACCCAGCTCACCTCATCTCATTATGGTAGAAGCCAGCTCACTTTAGCTTGGCTTAGTAGCTAGCAAAGAACTAGCAAGCTAAGCTAGCAAGAGTAGCTCCATGCCACCCTCTTCAGCAGCTACCAGCTCCAACTCAAGCTGTAGACTTCTCCTCCAAAGCTCCTCTCTTCAAACCCTAGCTCACATTACCTACTCCTCTACTCCATAGCTAGCTAAGCAAGCTTAGCTTAGCTTAGCTAGCATCCAGCTCCTTGGCCATCCTCCAGCTTCAACTCAACTTTAGCTAGCTCCACCAACTAAGCTTACCTAGTCCACCTAAGCTACCTAAAGCTCTACTCTAATTTTGAGCCAAGATAGACACCTCTTAGCCCCTCAACTACACCCAAAAGGCACCTTATTTTGGCACCAAAATAACCTTCTAGAAGCCCTCCCCTTTGCTGCCAAAACACCCCCACATCATGTCCCTACACCTATCCTACCCATCCACTTAACCCCCCTTCTAGAAGCCTTCATGGTGGTGCCAAAACCAAGGCACCTCTCCATGGTTGGCACCACCTTTAGGTGCCTCTCCACCACCTTAACTACCACCTTCACATCCCCCCACTTGGCCCCAACCATTCTCCACCATAAGATCACCTAACCACCTCCTAAAAGCCATCCTAGCCCTACACTTCATCTCCACCATAACCACCACCTTCCACCTCTATAAAAGCCCATCACCTACCACCATTTTCATCATCCTCCCATTAGATAATTTCCACCTTACTTCCACCTAAACCTACGGCCAAGAAGAAGGAGTAGAGAAGAAGATTAAGGGGGCACATCACCTGCCCCTTTGGTGACTTCTTCTCCCATTCCTTCCCTTTGTGCCACGCCAAGAAGGAGGTTCTTCACCACCAGGAGGATGGCCAGGCAAGGAGAAGAAAGGGTGGTGCACGTCCACCCTTGAAGGAGATCATTGAAGGTGGTAGCATCCACCTTGGAGGACACCATCTTCGAAGAGCATAGCAAGGAAGGAGAAGGAGGAGCCCTTTTCAAGCCTAGGAGCCACTAAGCTTGGAGCAAGGAGCTTCACCTCTTCACCATCTTCATCAACCAGGACTTTTGTTTCACTTGTTTTATATTTTCATTGTTGTTATAAGCTTTCCTCTACTAGTGTAGAACAAGAGTCTTATTCTTTGTAAAGTTGCTTTCCTAATCTAGTGCATTTTATTATCTGCATTGGTTTTGTTTTAGGACTTTCACACCCTCTTCCCAATTATTCTAGGCCTTCACTTGATTAGGGTGAGCTTGGGAAGAGGTTACATTACCTCCTAGTTGCTAAAGTAGGTTTTGTCTTTTCCACCACCAATTTTGTATTGCCTTATTAAATAAAAAACCCTAAAAATCATACATTCAAAAAAGAACAAAAAGAAAGTTGAGTTGCATTTTCGAGCAAGAGATTAGATTTTGCAAACTTATTGCCTCCTTGGACGATCCTAGATACTCCCCTATCTAGGTTACAAAATTTAAAAGCATATGTGATTTCGCGTGTTACAACGACCCTAAAAAAACCCTAATTACAAATCACGCTAAATATCCGCATTAGCCTACACCTTCAATTCTCAATTTACTAGCTGCAAAAGAGCTTGTTTTGTTGCAAACCTCTCAAGGCTACTCTCCAATTGCAATAAGCCATCAAAGGCGATTGTGTTCCTCTCTGATAAATTCATTTGTTTTACACCTTAGTATTCTCATTAGATTAATTTATATACTCATATTAAGCATTATACTTGTTGGAGACTTAAGGATTAGTTGTAAGCTTTTATTGCATTTTGCTTACACCTGTATCTTTATTTATCTTTAATATCTTGTAATTGGGTTGAGGTAACCCGTTAATTACCTCAAGTTTTAGTAAATTGATTCCCTCCGGATTGAGGGAATCGGGTTAAAAATCCTAAGTCTGGAGACTTAGGTAGTGGAGTACCCAAGTGAGGGGAACCATTATATATCATGTACATTTTTATGGTTTGCTTTGTCATGCAATTTTTTTTACCACACTATTCATCCCCCCTTCTAGTGTGCTTGTGATTTACATATCCTACATCGTTTTGTGCTTTCTCTTCTCCTAAGGCTTTTGCTAAACTTTATTTTATATTTTTAGTGATTTAGCTATGTCAAGCATTTCAAAGAAAGCTTTTAATAATTCATCTTATGAGAAAGATGTTACCTCATCTTCTAGAACCATGAGTCCTAGAAGAGCTTTCTCACTGGAGGTCTCTTCTTTCTCTAAGCTTGAATCTGATTCATCCCAGGTGGCTTGAAGGGCCTTCTTTTTCCCATCCCTTCTTGGGAAATTCTTCTTCTCTGATTCCTTCCTGAGAAGTGGACAATCCTTTTTTATGTGTTCCTTCCATTTGCAGTTGTAGCAGATGATGGTATCTGTCTTAGATTCTTCTCTCTTCTTTCTCCAACTCCTCTTATTTTTGAGGAACATCCTTGAGAGAAGAGCTATGCCTTCCTCTTCATCTTCGCTTGAAGAATCTTTAGACTGATCATTGGCTTCAAGTGCCACAGTCGTCTTCTTCACTCCATTCTTGTACTCCTTCATGTGATGAAGCTGGGCCTCGTAAGCCAACAAACTTCTGACAAGATCATCTAGTTTCAAAGTAGACAAATCCTTTGATTCTTGTATGGCTGTGTTCTTCATCTCCCAGTCACTGGTCAGTGACCAGAGGATTTTCCTTACCAAAACTTAATTCTTCATGTCTTGATCTAGATTTCATAGAGAGTTTACAAAATTCGTAAATCTTGTAAACATCTCCTTTATGGATTCACCCTTCTTCATCCTGGAAAGCTTGTATTTCTGAGTTAGTAAATTTATAAAAGTTTCTTTTACCTTTGAAGTTCCCATGGGTGACTTCTAGGATGCTCCAGATCTCGTAAGCCATCTTGCATGCAGATACGCGGTTGAAGTCTTGCTTGGAGAGTCCACAGAAGATTACATTCATGGCTTTTGCATTGTGCATTGCTAGTTTCTATTGATCCAGGGTGCATTGCCAGTTTCTTTTGATCTGGGGTTGCTGCTACTCCTTCCTTGATCTCTAGTCTTGTGTATTTGGATGCGATGACATCCCATACTTCATAATCCAGAGATTCCAAGAATATCTGCATCCAGGTCTTCCAGTAGCCATAGTTCATTCCATCAAAGAGTGGAGGCCAAATTGTTGATTGCCTCTCAGCGTATGTGTTGACTGATGAGAGCCTCATCATGAGCCATAACTAGCTCATTTTGACCCAATAAAGAAGATAAAAGCTCCTGCATAACCTAGAAGAAGGCTTAACTGAAGGAACAAGTGCTCTGAGAAGAAAATATGAAATAAAGGTTAAAACTGCAATTTTACCATTGCAGTACATAAATGGGATTTCTCAGAAGCAAAACATAGGTCAAATGGTCTAAATGGGATAAAAAGTGAGTTGAGTCAATCAGAAATGGGTTTATGTGCAATCTAAGAATTAAATGACACTTGGTAACCCTAAAACAGACCCGCTTAAATTAACAAGGTTCCGATCAGGATAAAAGTCAAGTAAACCCTCTAAGAATCATGGAAAAATGTCCTCTAGGGTTGAGAACACTTAATTTGTCCTTTGGAACCCAGTTTGACCTAAAATAGGGTACTAGCTCTTCAATTAACCTAATTTGGGTTTTTACGGAAAATGTCCAGTCAAACGTGGTCAAACCTAAAATCCAACTTCACCATTGGATTCCTTAAGTCAAAATTAGGTTTGTACCAAAATTTGGACCTAAGGGGAGGTTATCTTGACCTACTTTGCAATTCAGTACACCCAAATCATAATTTGGTCCCTATCTTTTGAATATCTTTGCAGAGAGCCCCCTAAGTTCTTCGACCCTTTGCAATCCGGTCCTGCCGCCATTGTTAGGGCAGAACCGAGCTTCGGCGAAGTTTAGAGAGGGATTCCTCTCTGATTCCTCAGAGATTCTCTCCCAGAAATGGAAGGGAGATTCTCTGAGGAATTCCCTTCCATTTAAGGCCGATTACAATCGCTGGTGTGAACCCAATCTCTCATGTGAACGCACGAGAGATTGGGGTATCCACCCTCTTTCCAACTCGGGCGAGCCGGCGGAGGTGATTGCGTGGTCTCCACGTGCTAGAAGGTTCGGCCAGCGCCTATAAAAGGCTCCCCAGACCCTGCCGCAGAACCTAAGCTTGATTTTGACGGAGATCCCCTCCAAATTCCCTCTCTCCCATCTCCGGTCAAACGACCCGCAAGCTCCGGTGACCTCCTCCCCTCCTTCTCGTCGCTCTGCTGCCATACCAGCAGCAGAGTCAACTCCGCCACTTCCTCCCGCATCGCGCTGTACCACGCACGCGTGCCCCTAACCTCATCTTCGTGACCGCTTCCTCCCTCAGGGTCCTTCTTCCCCGACGTCGGCAGTTACGCGTCGTCCTCTCCGCCGCCTCCCTTCCTTCCAGACCACTCCAGATACCTTCTCCCTCCTCTCCTCTCTTTTCCCCTGCTATTTTATCTGATTACCCCTCGACAGTGCCTAACCACCTCCATCGTCCTCGCCTCCGACCGCCCTCCGGCGAGCTGCCCACAACACTCCGCCCCTCCACACGGCTCACCAACCCCCTCGTGAGCTCCGCCTCACCACCAGGAACTCACTTCACCCCACCACTGCCACTCCAGACCTCCACAATCACCCCCCGAACAACCCAACATCTCCGGCCACAGGTTGACCTAGGCACGCATGCCTAGGCCGACCTGCAGCCTGCAGCACCGCCCACCGCCTTCGCCGTGCCACGGCGAAGGTTTCTAGCCAATCTGATTGGGCCAATAGGCCATTCTTGTGTGCGACAGGTTTAAGCTCCGGCCGCCATTATCAGCTGAAGCAGCAAGGAGCTTGCAGCAGCTTCAGGTACCAAGACTCTCAGGCTGCAGGTAAAGCAGACTCACGTGAGTGTCACGAAGTGAGTGAGGCTAGCAAGTCGCACAGAGAGGCCAGCAGCTGGAGCAATCGCGTGACGAAAGCTCTGCGGGCACGAAAGCAGGACCGACCAGATAGTCCCACATCGTGGGATTGCAAAACACAGGTATCATATAAATTGTTTTTGTGTTTTAAGCCCATTGCCTCCGTAAGCACAGGGGTGAGGTCCCTCACCTGCCCTCACACCCGCCTCGTCCGCGGCTTGACCTCGCGGATCTGGCGGGATCCGACCCGACCTAAACCTACACACTCCTCGCGCATCACCACTTGCCGGTGCGCCTGGTCCCGGGTGCGAATCCGACCCGACTACCCGTGTGGCTCTGGGAGAGCGTCCTTGAGCGAATTGCTTGTGAGAGAGAGAGATGCTTGGGTAGAGGGACGGGGGTAGGTTTTGCTTTGACTGTGGTGTGTGCAGGAAGGAAGAAGCGAAGGAGGCAGCGAGCACTTAGCAGCTGCAGAACAGGAAGAGAAGAAAGAAGAAGAGGCTGAGTAGCAGAAAAAGAAGGAGAAGCTTTCGTAGAGAACCAAAGAGAAAGAAGAAGGAAGGCAAGGCAGAAGAAAGAGATGTACGAAGAGAGGCCAAGTGAAGACTGCAAAGAGATCGGAAGAAGAAGAAGGAAGATACTGAAGCAGAAAGGAGAAGAAGGGCCACGAAGAAGAAGAGAGAAAGGGGATTACATTTAAGACGTCTGATACAGAAATCAGACGTCCAATTCTATTTTTCTTTCACAAATCCTTTTTAAAATTCTCTCTTTGAATCAATCATATTTGCATTTAACAGTTGTATTCTTTAGTTTTACAAAGTACTGAGATTGCTCCCCGTGTTCGACCTCGGATACTCTAGTTTTTCGAGTAATAAAATTCTTTATATTTGTTTAAACGTTTTGTCGGTTATACTACAACGTGATATACTTTAAACCCGCACAAAAATGTGAGAACATTTTGGCGCCGTTGCCGGGGAGCAACGGGCACTTTTAAAGCTTTTGATTACAACTTTTCTATCTAATATCTGACTTAATTTCTCTCTTTTGTTGTGTTCAAACAGGGAAAGCAAAACAAAAAGGAAAGAACAATAATTGCACAACAGACTCTCCAAGGAACAGGTAATTTCCATAAGCCCTCCCTCTTAACTCCCTCAAAATCTGAAAGAAAAAAAGAAAGAAAAATCAACTGAGGGCTACCTGTTTCATAGTTAGTAACTCATCAAGTTGCCTGATTTTCATTTCAACATATTTTTGTCTGTTCATTCAACTAAAACTTTCTTGATTGAGCCCTAGGTGCTAATTTCTAAGGCAACTAAATTGGACCCACTAGAGCCAAGTTAGGGATTGCAAAGCTAGGGTTTTTAGAGACACATCTTCTCTTAAATAAAGAAACAAATTTTCCAAAAAGAGGTGTGCCTAAATCGTGTTTGAAAAGATCTATACAAGAGGAACCCTAAGCAAATCAGGCTGTTAATCCATTTGAACCATAAAAATAAAAAAGGACCTAAAAACTCTCAAAGGAACAAGAGGTGAAGTTGATCCCTTGGGTCAACCAACCTTAAAATTAGGTCACTTTTTTACGCACAAAATACTTAAAAGTTCAAGTGGAACATTAAGCACCTTGATCTTAAAATAAAAAAAGGTAGGCTTAAGAGGTCAAGGTCCCCATTCTGGTCTACCTGGAACCGCAGTGACAAGAGAGGTCGGGTAGGGGAAACCCTGTAACCCGTGGGGACGCTCTACCGTGTAGGGGTCTTTGCTGGACTCTCCCTCTCTGGCTGCCCAGGTATTTCTCAGGTGGGCGATCTTTTGATCCAGGGGTCCATCTGCCCCGAACCTCTATAGTCACCCAACAATTTTTGGGTGTCTTGATTGGGTCCAGCAACTTCTAATCTCATCACATCTTTTGGTGCATGTTCGGTAGGAGGTCCTTAAGACCACCCTTAAGACCTCCTCTAGAAATTCACTCTCGTCGAGGCCAAGCCTCGACGCCCTTGTTTGTTCAGCAACCCCACCACATAAATCTTTCATCTGATTCAGATCCTGATTCTCCTTCTTCTCCCATCATGGTACAACCCATTGAAGAGGAGAACAACCTTGAACACCAACTTCAACGCCTTAATGATCTCTTTCAGAACTTTGTAAACCCACCACAGTGACCTATGATGCGAGATCACTATAATCCTGCTGCGGTGGCAATCGAACCCCGAGTACGAATCCCAATTGGAGGGCCTGATTCTGAACTGAAGCCCAATATGATTCATGCCATACCGAAGTTCCATGGGTTTAACTCTGAGGATCCATTCCAACACATCAAACAACTTAAGCATCTGGCCCAGACCTTCGGGTCAGATGTACAAAATTGGGATATCCTACTCATGAAAATGTTTTCGTTCTCCCTCATGGACAAGGCCGCACATTGGTATCAAACTCAAACCCGTCCGATCAACACATGGGAGGAACTGCAATCTGAATTTTTGAAAAAATTCTTCCCTGTTGGCCAGACGAATGCCTTGCGCCACCAGATCACTCATTTCACTCAACAACCGGGAGAACCTCTTCACGAAGCTTGGGATCGATTCCTAGATCTCATGCGAAAGTGCCCCCATCATGGAGTTCCTAAGTGGGAACAAGTCCAGTCTTTTTACCAGGGACTCCGTGAGGATATTCGTTTATTCGTCAATGCAACGTGCGAAGGAAACATCATGGGTCAACACGAGGACACGGTGTGGGAGATTCTCGAAAACATGTGCGAGAACTCCATAAATAATGACTCCATGGGCTTATTCGACAGGACGAATGCCCGCGCATCGACGAATCTAAGAGGGACACATGAGATGCAGGACCTGTCCACTTCCGTCGACTTGGAACTGATGGCCAGTCGGCTGGACAAGGTTTCTATCATAGAAAAGAAGGTGGATGAGCTAACTCAACATTTGCAGCAAGCCACCTCTGCGCAAAACACTTTTGCACGACCTCCTCTGGCAAGGAAAACTGTGCAAAACATCTATCACCAACCTGCCAAGGGGATGGACCCATATCCACCCCCGTCTGCCTCTCGAACTGGAGTAACCTCCAATCCATTCTACTCGAGTTGGGGGAACTCTGAACCCTCGTATTCTGACTTTCCCGAGGTTCCTCAGAACTGCGAGGACCTAAACGCCATCCAGAATGACCCGTTCTCCAATACCTACAACCCTGGATGGCGAAATCATCCTAACTTGCAGTGGGCGGGAAATTCTCAAAGACCACCATATCAACCCCGTCCACAAGCCTCTCATCCATTTCAGCCGCCTCAGCCTCGGCCCAATCCCACCTACCAATCCGGGCAAAACCAGGATCAAATGACTCTTATCCTTCAAGCACTGGCTGACATTCAAAAGACAAATGCGGCAATGCAAAAATAGCACAAGGACGAAATCACAGAGGTTCGCAACCAACTGGCCCAGATGGCAAATTCCCGCCAACCTGGCACCCTTCCTTCGCAACCTCTGCCCAACCAAAATAACGTGCTAACCCAGAAGCGCGTTATGAATCCAAATTCAGGCCAAACACATGTGATTTATCGGGCCCCCGCTACTCCATCACCAGACGGGATGGAGGCTTCAACATCTTATGCGGGATTTCAGCAGCAGCCACCCCTCCTACCTAACCCAAATCAGGCTGGGTTGAACTCTGTAACAACACGTAGTGGTAAAATAACCCAAGACCCACATTATCCAAACCACTCCAAGCCTGATAATGGCCAAGACCCTAGGATAGTTATCCAAGATACTACTGTCCCAGATCAAGAACCTGGACCTATCCTAGAGGAACCAGCTAGGATCCCATTTCCTGAGGCCTTGACCAAAGGAAAAAGAATAACCAAACCCGTGGCTCCCAAGGAGGATCTGGTCAAGCTCTTTGAACAGGTCCAAATAAACATCCCGTTGATGGATGCAATCCGCCACATACCAGCTTACGCAAGATTCTTGAAAGACATATGTACACCTAAACATAAGCCGCGAACCAAGGATGGGAACCCAATCGTACTGTCAGAGCAAGCCAGCTCTGTCATCTTGAGCAAACTCCCACCCAAGGCTAAAGACCCAGGAACTCCCTTGATTTCTTGTAAAATTGGTGAAACCCAATTTGATAGAGCCCTACTAGATCTAGGTGCCTCCATAAATTTAATACCTACATCCCTCCTTGACCACCTTGAAGAATCTGAACTTAAACCCACTGAGGTGACATTGCAGTTAGCCGATCGATCCATCAAGTCACCCAAAGGAATACTCGAGGATGTCATTGTTAGGGTAAGAGATTTTTATTTTCCAGTGGACTTCATAGTACTAGACATGGATGCACCTAAGAACCCAATGGACACACCAATCATATTAGGGAGACCCTTTTTGGCCACTGCTAGGGCCAACATTAACTGCGAAGAGGGCCAGATAGAATTAAAATTTGGGAATCAAAACATGAAGATTGACATTTTCAAGGCCCAGCAAGGGATTAATTGCGGGGTTATAGAGGAAATATGTGATGTCAAAGTCGTGGTTGAAGAATTGCATATAGAGGACAACCTGATTATTCCTGATCAACCACTAGAGAATCAAAAACCGCTAACAGAGGAGTGCGAACATGATCTAGATACACCTATGACTCCTACCATTGCTCCTGATGCAAACCCCGAACCACCCACTACTGCTGACAACCCTGTCATGGAACTCAAACCCCTTCCCGAACATCTGAAGTACGTCTTTCTGTATTCAAATCAGACGTTTCCTGTGATTATCAATTCTCGACTCACACCTGACCAGGAACTCCGTTTGATTTCTGTTCTCCAGCAACATCGTAGAGCCATTGGATGGACTCTCGATGATTTGACTGGTATAAGCCCTTCATACTGCACACATCGAATCTACACAGAAGAAGGCTCACGACTTTCAAGAGAAATGCAAAGACGCCTAAACCCTAACATACAGGAGGTCGTGAAAAAGGAGATCATAAAGTGGTTAGATGCAGGGATCATCTACCCGATCTCCGACAGTCGTTGGGTGAGTCCAATACAAGTGGTGCCTAAGAAGGCAGGACTTACCATCATCACGACTGAAATCGGAGAAGTCATTCCTACCCGAATAGCTAACTCGTGGAGAGTCTGCATTGATTACAGAAGACTCAATTCCTCCACGAAGAAGGATCATTTCCCACTACCGTTTATTGATCAAATCCTCGAAAAACTAGCGGGAAATAGGTTCTTCTGCTTTCTTGACGGGTATTCCGGTTACAATCAGGTGGCAATCCATCAGAGGACCAAGAAAAGACCACATTCACCTGCCCCTTCGGGACGTATGCGTTTCGAAGGATGCCGTTCGGTCTCTGCAATGCACCTGCAACTTTTCAGCGGTGCATGCTTGCCATATTCTCAGATATGGTAGGTGATTATCTGGAAGTCTTCATGGATGATTTTTCAGTTTTTGGAGAATCGTTTGACGATTGCCTCCAACACTTGGTCCAAATACTCAGGCGGTGCATCGAGGTGAATTTGGTTCTTTCCTGGGAAAAGAGCCATTTCATGGTGCCTGAGGGAATTGTCCTGGGACATCTAATCTCGGAGAAAGGCATCCAAGTGGATCGAGCTAAGGTTAACCTAATTTCCAAGCTTCCTATGTCTAGCTCGATTAAGGACATCCGATCTTTTTTGGGGCACATCGGTTTCTACCGTCGATTCATTCCCGATTTCTCAAAAATTGCATGCCCCCTGACCAACCTTCTCTCCAAGGATGTGCCTTTCGAAATTTCCAAGGAATGCACTCAAGCATTTGAGATCCTACGTGACCGAGTCACCCAAGCCCCGATCCTACAGTCCCTTGATTGGTCTCAACCCTTTGAGATCATGTGCGATGCATCTGACTTCGCTGTAGGAGCGGTTTTGGGGCAGAAAATTGACGGGAAACCTGTGGTCATTTACTACGCCAGCAAAACACTAGATGAAGCTCAGCGTAACTATACGGTTACTGAGAAAGAGTTGCTGGCCGTAGTATTTGCCCTGGAAAAATTCAGATCATACCTTCTGGGTTCCCGTGTTATCATATACTCGGATCATACAGCTGTGAGGCATCTCCTTGCTAAGAAGGACGCGAAACCTCGATTAATCCGATGGATCTTGCTATTGCAAGAATTTGACCTCGAGATTCGCGACAAGGCGGGAAAGCAAAATATGGTAGCCGATCACTTGTCTCGCCTTCCTTATGAAATTATTGATCCTTCCGGACCTATTACAGAACATTTTCCTAATGAGCACCTCTTGACTATCAATACAAGTCTTTCATGGTTCGCTGATATAGTTAATTACTTGGCATCACATCAGATTCCGTCCGATTAGCCGAAGGCCAAAAAGGACAAATTGCGTTCCGATGCCAAGTACTACCTATGGGAAGACCCGTATCTATTCCGCATTGGTGCTGATCAGATAATCCGACGGTGCGTCACGGAAGTGGAAATCAAAGACATACTCTCATTCTGCCATGACCAGGCATGCGGTGGACATTTTTCAGGACATAAAACTGCATCAAAAGTCCTCCAGTGTGGCTTTTACCGGCCCACAATTTTCAAGGATGCATACGATCACTGTAGGGCATGTTCCCGTTGCCAGACTCTGGGCAACATGAGCCATCGAGACATGATGCCTCTACAGCCGATCTTGGTATGCGAAATTTTTGATATTTGGGGGATTGATTTCATGGGACCCTTTCCGACCTCGGATGGCTTTGAATACATCTTACTCGCAGTTGACTATGTTTCCAAGTGGATAGAAGCCATTCCGACCCGAACCAACAATCATAAAGTCGTTATAAAATTCCTCCATCAAAACATTTTCTCAAGGTTCGGGATTCCGCGTGCTATAATTTTCGACGGAGGGACCCATTTTACAAACGCTCAGTTCAGGTCACTAATGACCAAATACAGGGTGTCGCACCGAATCTCTACTCCTTACCACCCCCAAACTAATGGTCTAGCTGAGCTATCTAACCGAGAGATCAAGAAGATCCAGCAGGTTACTGTTCGACCTGATAGAAAAGATTGGTCTTCTCGGCTTCCGGAAGCATTGTGGGCCTATAGGACCGCCCACAAGACCCAATTAGGAATGTCTCCCTTCAGACTAGTGTACGGGAAGGCATGTCACCTCCCCGTTGAGTTGGAGCATAAAGCCTATTGGGCAGTACGGACCTGTAATCTTGACCTTTCCAAGGCTGGAACCCACAGAAGACTTCAAATGAGCAAGATCGATGAGTTACGCCGCGACGCGTATGAGAGCTCACGAATTTACAAAGAACGGGTTAAAGCTTTTCACGACAGACACATTTCTAGAAAGGTCTTTCATCCTGGTCAAAAAGTTTTACTCTTTGATGCTTGACTAAAACTATTCCCAGGGAAACTAAGATCCAAGTGGGTCGGACCCTACCTAGTCCGACAAATCTTCGGAAATGGAGCCATTGAAATCAGCCCACTCAGCCACGATTCTGAACCCTTTGTCGTGAACGGTCAGAGACTCAAGCCATTCATTCACATGACTGATATAGAATTGGCTAAGTCATCCTTTACCCTCCATTCCTCTTGAGCTCATTGCGCCCAGCCAATGGCATAAAACTCAGCGCTTAACGGGAGGCAACCCGTCATTCTTTGAAAAACCCGAAACCTTTTCTGACATCTCTACACAGAACTCATATTGCACTTTAGGGTTCATCCATTAGAACAGCCGACTTCACCTCAGGTGTACCTACCCGAGATTAGAAATCGTTCGCAACAAGTCACTTCGACCCATTCACTCACCACACACCTGTCCTAATGCATGAACTAAGCTGAATTCGAACCCACCTAATTTACAATGGGGACATTGCAAATCTTAGGCATGGGGGGGAGGTATGAACGTGCAAAATGTCAGAAAATTCATATCAAGAAAGGGTTTCACTTAAAAAAAAAAAAAGACTTGATAGAGGGGAGGAACAATTCAGGGTCATACAATTGAGAGGAGGAAAAGAAAGAAAAATGACAAAAAGGAGCACAAAATGAAAATGAAGAGAAATAGTCATTAGTAAAAGATTAAGGGGTTAACTGAAGTTCTAGACCAAATCAAGAAAAAAGGAAAAGAAAAGTGCTGTGGAGACATAACAAGAGATTACCGGGAACGCTGGTCTTAGGCCTCTTGGGCTAGATTCGTTAGCTCAAAAATTCACGTATCCGTTAAAATCTGGATAATCCTCAAGAGGTTGAGGAAAATGCGAAGCTTAAGTATTAGGTCTAGGGCTTAGGAAGTATTCGGCCTCGTTAACTGACCTCCGATTTGCGGGATTCGGTAACCTAAGCACCCAAATTCACACACAGTCTGGTTCAGTGCGCATAAACATCCAAATCACACGAAAAGCGTTTAATGTTCTGAAAAAGTCACCTAGATTAGGAGTGGCCAATCAACACAAATTGATTTGGACGAGTTCCCAGGGCGGAGAGGTGGGAAATTCCCCTCGAAGATGCGTAACAACATATCGTCTCCTCGGTGCTTGTCTCTTAGGATATTTAAATATCCTACTGGGGGCAGGTAAGCACTCTGCTGGTTCAGATACCATGGGCGGCATTATCACGAAATGTCGATCGCCAGGGGCTGAATTCGGCCATGGAACGCCATGGGCGGGATTATCTCGAAATCTCGAAAGCCAGGGACCCTTGAGGATTGATGATGGGGACGAGGAATCCGATACAGACAGTGTTGAGAAGCTAATATGAAGCTAGAAATAAAAAGAAAAGAGTGAGAAAAGCTCTCCAAACAAATAAATCTTCTATCTCTCTCTTACAAAAACGCACTGCAAACTGAACTTAGGCTAAAAATGTCTCAAGCATGGGTGCTTTAACCGCGGAGTCCAACAAACCCTAGGTTAGTTTTTGTGGGCCGTAGAAACCTTTACGGAGGACTGAGGCTAAAGCAGAATATGTCCAGATTTTGGTTGGTACTTGAGTACCTCTAGGCCTATTGTCAGCATTTCTACCTAATCACAAAAGAAAAGGCACTTATCATCATTGTTGACAGACATTCAGGGTCTAGAATGGAAGTTAAAACTTTGAAATTTTGCTAAGGGACTAGCAAAAGCTAGGCATGCGAGTATGATGAGAGCCTCATCATGAGCCATAACTAGCTCATTTTGACCCAATAAAGAAGATAAAAGCTCCTACATAACCTAGAAGAAGGCTTAACTGAAGGAACAAGTGCTCTGAGAAGAAAACATGAAATAAAGGTTAAAACTGTAATTTTACCATTGCAGTACATAAATGGGATTTCTTAGAAGCAAAACATAGGTCAAATGGTCTAAATGGGATAAAAAGTGGGTTGAGTCAATCAGAAATGGGTTTATGTGCAATCTAAGAATTAAATGACACTTGGTAACCCTAAAACAGACCCGCTTAAATTAACAAGGTTCCGGTCAGGATAAAAATCAATTAAACCCTCTAAGAATCATGGAAAAACATCCTCTAGGGTTGAGAACACTTAATTTGGCCTTTGGAACCCAGTTTGACCTAAAATAGGGTCCTAGCTCTTCAATTAACCTAATTTGGGTCTTTACGCAGAATGTCTAGTCAAACGTGGTCAAACCTAAAATCCAACTTCACCATTGAATTCCTTAGGTCAAAATTAGGTTTGTACCAAAATTTGGACCTAAGGGGAGGTCATCTTGACCTACTTTGCAATTCAGTACACCCAAATCACAATTTGGTCCCTATCTTTTGAATATCTTTGCAGAGAGCCCCCTAAGTTCTTCGCCCCTTTGCAATCCAGTCCTGCCGCCATTGTTAGGGCAGAACCGAGCTCTGGCGAAGTTTAGAGAGGGATTCCTCTCTGATTCCTCAGAGATTCTCTCCCAGAAATGGAAGGGAGATTCTCTGAGGAATTCCCTTCCATTTAAGGCCGATTACAATCGCTGGTGTGATCCCAATCTCTCGTGTGAACACACGAGAGATTGGGGTATCCACCCTCTTTCCAACTCCGGTGAGCCGGCGGAGGTGATTGCGCGGTCTCCACGCGCTAGAAGGTTCGGCCAGCGCCTATAAAAGGCTCCCCAGACCCTGCCGCAGAACCTAAGCTTGATTTTGACGGAGATCCCCACCAAATTCCCTCTCTCCCATCTCCGGCCAAACAACCCGCAAGCTCCGGCGACCTCCTCCCCTCCTTCTCATCGCTCTGCTGCCATACCAGCAGCAGAGTCAACTCCGCCACTTCCTCCTGCGTCGCGCTGTACCATGCGCGCGTGCCCCTGACATCATCTTCGTCGCCACTTCCTCCCTCAGGGTCCTTCTTCCCCGACGTCGGCAGTTACGCGCCGTCCTCTCCGCCGCCTCCCTTCCTTCCAGACCACTCCAGATACCTTCTCCCTCCTCTCCTCTCTCTTTTCCCCTTGCTATTTTATTTGATTACCCCTTGACAGTGCCTAACCACCTCCATCGTCCTCGCCTCCGACCGCCCTCCAGCGAGCTGCCCACACCACTCCTCCCCTCCACACGGCTCGCCAACCCCCTCGTGAGCTCTGCCTCACCACCAGGAACTCACTTCACCCCACCACTGCCACTCCAGACCTCCACAATCACCCCCCGAACAACCCAACATCTCCGGCCACTGGTTGACCTAGGCACGCATGCCTAGGCCGACCTGCAGCCTGCAGCACCGCCCACCGCCTTCGCCGTGCCACGGCGAAGGTTTCTAGCCAATCTGATTGGGCCAATAGGCCATTCTTGTGTGCGACAGGTTTAAGCTCCGGCCGCCATTATCAGCCGAAGCAGCAAGGAGCTTGCAGCAGCTTCAGGTACCAGGACTCCCAGGCTGCAGGTGCAGCAGACTCACGCGAGTGTCGCGAAGTGAGTGAGGCTAGCAAGTCGCACAGAGAGGTTAGCAGCTGGAGCAATCGCGCGACGAAAGCTCTGCGGGCGCGAAAGCAGGACTGACCAGATAGTCCCACATCGTGGGATTGCAAAACACAGGTATCATATAAATTGTTTTTGTGTTTTAAGCCCATTGCCTCCGTAAGCACAGGGGTGAGGTCCCTCACCTGCCCTCACACCCGCCTCGTCCGCGGCTTGACCTCGCGGATCTGGCGGGATCCGACCCGTCCTAAACCTACACACTCCTCGCGCATCACCACTTGCCGGTGCGCCTGGTCCCGGGTGCGAATCCGACCCGACTACCCGTGTTGCTCTGGGAGAGCGTCCTTGAGCGAATTGCTTGTGAGAGAGAGAGACGCTTGGGTAGAGGGACGGGGGTAGGTTTTTCTTTGACTGTGGTGTGTGCAGGAAGGAAGAAGCGAAGGAGGCAGCGAGCACTTAGCAGCTGCAGAATAGGAAGAGAAGAAAGAAGAAGAAGCTGAGTAGCAGAAAAAGAAGGAGAAGCTTTCGTAGAGAACCAAAGAGAAAGAAGAAGGAAGGCAAGGCAGAAGAAAGAGACGTACGGAGAGAGGCCAAGTGAAGACTGCAAAGAGATCGGAAGAAGAAGAAGGAAGATATAGAAGCAGAAAGGAGAAGAAGGGCCACGAAGAAGAAGAGAGAAAGGGGATTACATTTAAGACGTCTTATACAGAAATTAGACGTCCAATTCTATTTTTCTTTCACAAATCCTTTTTAAAATTCTCTCTTTGAATCAATCATATTTGCATTTAACAGTTGTATTCTTTAGTTTTACAAAGTACTGAGATTGTTCCCTGTGTTCGACCTCGGATACTCTAGTTTTTCGAGTAATAAAATTCTTTATATTTGTTTAAACGTTTTGTCGGTTATACTACAACGTGAGAACATTGACAGATGACTCTGACATCTTCTGGACACTCTTGCTCTGATACCAAATGAGGGTTCTTGCAGATCTTAATGGATACTAGAGGGGAGGGCTGAATAGTATCATCTTTTATAAAGTTAAATATCGTAATTGCAAAGACAAATCAAACCACAAAAATTCATGCACATAAGACACTTGGATTTATAGTGGAAACCCTTCTTGGGTGAAAATCACTACCTGAGCCTCTCAGCTTAGGATTTTCGTGACTAGTCGAGGCTAGTCAATCCACTAACGCACCACTTCAAATGAGGGTGGCACAACCTCTTACAATGATCTCTTCTCTTAACAACCTGAAGAGAAGCACAACAACAACAAATTTCTCCCAACAACTAGAGATTCGTACTCAAAAGCAACAAGTAATATAAAAATAGTATGGAACCACAAGGAACATCAAACTAGATTTTAGTAGAGGTTTGAATCATCATGCTTTGAAAGTCATGAAAGCAGAAGTATAGAAGCACTTAGAGGGAAGCATGAAAGGCTCTTTCTTTTAAATGGTTTTCTTCTTGAGAGTGTGCTTGAAAAAAGCTACATACATCCTCTAGTTATACTAGCAAATCAACTAGAAAAGGAAATCAAATTAGTCGATCAAAATGAGTTTTGGTCGATCAAACTAGTTATTTGATCGATCAATGATTGGTCTATTAATTAACCTAAATGGTCGATCAAAGGTGTATTTATCAACTTCCTAAAATAGGCTAATTTGATTGATTAATCAAGTTGATTGGTCGATCAATCCATTTGCTCGATCAATTTAATTATTTGGCCAATCAATAACCCTAAAAACTTATTTTTTATGAGAAGTATGAAAATCAATTTGAAACTTATTTTGAGGTTCCTTACAAAATAATCTAGACTCAATAAAGATAAATAGACATTGAGACAAAGCCAACATTCTTCTAGCTTTAATCCATGAGAAAGCCCTAAAAGATTAGTTTCACAGATAGCATAATTTTTGGTGCATCAAAATAGAGATACTTACACTTCTCAGTCACCTGCACCACACACTTTTTCCCAGCTTCCCACAAGGAGGGAAACTATGAATAACCTTTCTGTGGCACTACAACCATCACTTTCTGAATATTCATTTCTGCCTCCCTCACCTGTCGAAGGAACATTTGTTCTTCCATTCACTGAATTCCTTGCACTTCCTGGAGCTTCAGAGGAGCTCCATGCCATTCACAACAATCCTTATTCCCAAACTTGTAACCCTGGATGGCATAATCATCTAAATTTCTCGTGGTCAGGAAATTCACAGAGACCTAATTTCCAACAACCCTCTACACCACCACTTCAAAACCCGATTCGAGCACCACCTCTAAGACAACACGGGTATCCACCGCGTGCCTACCAGCAGCCCCAACCCAGGCCCTCCTAATACTCTCATTCTGGGACTACATGAGTTGATCAGTCAGGGAACATCATGAAAGCTCTTGCTGACATGCAGCAACAGAACATTGCAATGCAAACAAAGTAGGACATGGTACTAGCTGAGATGAAAGCCCAGCTTTCACACTTGACGAAATCCCGTCAAACACATTCTCTCTCATCTCAAGCACAACCCAACCCTAGGAACATACCTGCAAAGAGGTATGTTCAACCCAGACCTCTAGTGCAAGGTCAAGCACGCCTTATTTCACAAACCTTGCATGAACCTGAGTTCTGCACAGTTCCAAATACTTCCTATTCTCAACCCCAACCACCTCTATTGCCAAACTCTGATACACCATCTCTGTCTGGAGCTAAACTTAATGCCATCACAACTAGGAGTGGTAGTAGAATTGTAAATCCACCATTTCCTACTTCTACATCTTTTCCTGGACCTACTTCCACTCCTCAATCTGATTTACCTCTTCCTTACTCTTCTCAACTTAGGAATGACCCTCCCATTACCACTTCTATATCATTTCCGAAGGCTTTAAAGAAGAAGGTAAAAGGGAAAAAGAAACAGTCTGGTGTGGCTCCTAACTAGGATATGCTCAAACTCTTTTTGCAAGTCCATATAAACATCCCCTTGTTGGATGCAATTCACCACATCCCACTTTACGCTATGTTTTTGAAAGACCTATTACACCTAAGCGTAAAGGTAGAATTCAAAAAGGGAGTAGTCCTATCCTTTTGTTGGAACAAGTTAGTTCCATCATCTCTAGTAACCTCCCTAGTAAGAAGAAAGACCCAAACACCCCTCTTCTCTCTTGTATGATAGGAAACACTACATTTCATAGAGCCTTACTTGACTTAGGTGCTTCCATCAATCCTATTCCAACATCCCTATTGACACATTTTGAGGTTGGCAATCAGAAGCCAATCGAGGTGTCATTGCAATTAGCTAATCGATCAATTAAGACACCTCGAGGAGTGTTGGAGGATGTTATAGTACGGGTCAAGGACTTCTACTTTCTTGTAGACTTTATTGTCCTTGACATAGAAGAACTTGAAGACATCTAAAATACACCCATTACACTAGGGAGACCTTTCTTGGCGATAGCCAAGGCAAACATAGATTGTAAGGGCCTTTTGGAATTGAAATTTGGAGATCAAAAGATGAAATTGACATTTTCAAGGTACATAAGGGACCATCTTGTAGTTTAATTGAAGAGATCTGCTCTTTGGATTCATTGGACAAGTTGGTTGAGGACAAAAGGATTGATTCTCTAATGTTAGAACCTCAATTCCCTTCTACATCTGATATGATTCTTCCTGAGACACCTACTAGAGAGACTGACGACTTACCTCCAATCCCTTTAGTGTCTCTAAGATCTTCTAAGATCTCCACACCTTCTCCTTCATTTGATCCTACACCTATTAAGCTTAAACCTCTTTTTGACTCTTTAAAGTATGCTTCCTTAGGGCAATATCAGATTTATCCTGTGATTGTCAATTCCTACTTATAGTCGATTAGGAATCACAACTCTTATCTGTCCTGAGAGCACATAGACAGGCTATAGGATGGAGCCTTGCTGACTTGACTGGCATTAGTCCTTATTACTGCACCCATAGGATATTCACTAAAGAAGGATCTAGACCTACCCGACAGCCACAGCAAAGACTGAACCCCACACTTCAATAGGTGGTAAAGAATGAAATGATTAAGTGGTTAAACAATGGAATCATTTTCCCTATCTCTGATAGTTAGTGGGTAAGTCCTGTTCATGTTATGCCTAAGAAGGTTGGACTTACTGTCATACCCACTGAGTCTAAAGAAGTCATCCCTACAAGGATTGCTAGTTCATGGCGAGTATGTATTGACTACCGAAAGCTCAACCAAGCCACGAAGAAAGATTATTTCCCATTGCCTTTCATTGATCAAATTCTAGAAAGATTGGCAGGGAATAGATTTTTCTGCTTGTTGGATGGCTATCAGGTTACAATCAGGTGGCAATTACCCCTATGACAAGGAAAAAATTACCTTCACCACCCTTTATGGAACTTTTGCTTTCAGTAGGATGTCATTTGGATTATGGAACGTACTTGCTACTTTTTAGCGGTATATATTTGCAATCTTTTTCGACTTAGCAAGTGATTGTTTGGAAGTCTTCATGGATGACTTCTCGATCTTCGAGAACACATTTGATGCATGTTTAGACCACCTGACAAAGGTCCTGCAAAGATGCATTAATGTGAATCTGATACTCTCCTGGGAGAAATCACATTTCATGGTACCAAAAGGACTTGTTATAGGTCACCTTATTTTTGAGAGAGGAATTGAGGTTGACCATGCGAAGGTAAAATTGATTTCTGACCTCCCATTACCTTCATCGATTAAACAAATCTGTTCTTTTCTCGACATGTTGGTTTTCATCACCGCTTTATAGTGGACTTCTCGAAAATAGTCTGACCTCTCACCAATCTCCTCTCTAAAGACGTAGACTTCCAGATCTTTGATGATTGTGTTCATGTATATATGACACTTCGTGATCTGGTTACCAAGGCACCAATACTGCAACCCTCGGATTGGTCTAACCCTTTTGAGATCTTGTGTGATGCCTCTAATTATACAGTAGGGGCTGTCCTTGGTCAAAAGCTGGATGGGAAACCTACAGGCATTAACTATGCTAGCAAGACCTTAGATGAAGCTCAGAGGAATTACACAGTCACCAAAAAGGAATTCCTAGCAGTAGTATTTGCACTAGAAAAATTTAGACCTTATCTTTTAGGTTCCCACATTATTGTCTACACTAACCACACAGTAGTATGACATCTTCTCGCCAAGAAGGATGCAAAATCTCATTTGATTAGATGGATCCTGCTGTTGCAGGAGTTTGATTTAGAGATTTGTGACAAGACTCGGAAGTAGAATGTGGTAGCTAACCACTTATTCCACTTTCCTTCTGAAGTAATTTCTCCTTCTCTTCTGATTGTTGACCACTTCCTTGATGAGCAATTCTGGTCATTTATTTTGATCTTCCCTGGTATGCTGACATTGTCAACTACCTGGCTTCTGAAATCGTTTCCTCTGATTGGGTCTGACATTAAAAAGGTAGACTTAGATCCAAAGCCAAGCACTATTATTGGGAAGAACCTTGGTTATTCAAGCATTGTAAGAACTAGATCCTTAGGAAGTGTGTCCTTGATAAGGAGATAGAAAACATTCTGTCATTATGCCATGACTAGGCATGTGGTGGTCATTTCTCTGGCAAAAAAACTGCTACAAAAATTTTGTAGAGCAGTTTTTATTGGCCCACAATTTTCAAGAATGCACACGAGTATAGCAGGGCATGTTCGCACTATCAGTCTCTCGATAGTATTGGCAGTCGAGACATGATGCCCTTGAATCTGATTATGGTGTACGAAATCTTTGACATATGGGGCATTGACTTCATGGGACCTCTTCCGAATTCTCATGGCTTCGGGTATGTCTTGTTGGCAGTCGATTATGTTTCAAAATGGATTGAAGCCATTCCCTCAAGAACTAATGACCATAGAGTTGTGACACAATTCATACAAGACTTTATCTTCTCTAGATTTGGGGTACCAAAAGCCATCATAAGTGATGGAGGGTCTCATTTTAGGGACACACTTTTCCAGTTCCATCTTCAAAAGTATGGGGTGACACATAGGATTGCTACACCTTATCATCCTCAAACCAATGGACTTGTTGAATTGTCCAACCATGTGATCAAGAAGATTTTATAGACCACCATCAGACCTGATAGGAAAGATTGGTCTTCCCTCCTTTCTAATGAGTTGTGGGTGTATAGGACAGCTCACAAAATCCCATTAGGCATGTCTCCTTTTAGACTTGTGTATGGGAAACCCTGTCATCTTCCCGTAGAACTTGAGCACAAAGCCTATTGGGCCATCATGAAGTGTAACTTGGAACTATAGAAGGCCAGTGATCATAGAAGACTTCAAATTTTCGAGCTTGATGAGTCAAGGAATGAATCATATGAAAGCTCGAGGATTTATAAGGATAAATTAAAGGCCTTCCATGACCATCATATCCATAGAAAGTCATTTCACCCTGGTTAGAAAGTCCTTCTGGTTGACTCTAGATTGAAACTCTTCCCAGGAAAACTCAGATCAAAATGGCTGGACCTTTCACAATCTTCAGAGTATTTGACAATGGCGTCATCGAGATTATTGAGACTGATAAATCTAAACCTTTCACCATGAATGGACAAAGATTAAAACCTTTCATTAAGCCATATGATCTCAGACTTGTCAATTCTATCATTTCACTCCAATATTTTGAACTTACTTTTGACACATCTTTTACTGGGTTTACACCTAGCTGAAGGCATTAAATATAGCAAGCCTATCTCTTGTATATAGCTGTTTTCATCTTTCCTATTTTCCATTTCTTCATTAGGTGTCTATCCTTGCATTTTTAGCATGCATTCGTAGTCACATTTGTCATGCATTTCACTACTTAGCCTAACTTTTCCACTTTGATCTTGTATCCGACTTGAATCATCTGCACAAAGATTTTTATCTCCTCATTCCGACTACCTTACATCACCTAGTCTAAGTTAGTGAGAAGCAGAGCATGCATTTGCATCCATCCTATTCATACAATGAGGACATTGCATCATTTAAGCATGGAGAGGTGTAAATGGTGAAATCATTTTCTGGAATGCAATTATAGACACACCTATAGTGTATATAGTATGGTATTATTAAAAATACCAAAAAATTTGTAAAATTTTGAAAAATTTGAAAAAATATTACAAAGTCAAAAATACAAAATAAAAAGTCAAAAATAAAAATTTCAAAAATACAAAAAGGGACATGATATTCTTTTTGTTGAGGGAGAATTTCACAAACAAAATTTTTGAGAAAAGTACTAAAAAGTTTTATAACTATTTAATTATGATCTTATAGCTAAAAATAAAAATAGAATAAGTGTTTATGGACATTCAACCTTTGCTGGTTAGACTTTTTGGGCCATAATAGCTTGATTCACTTAAGCTTTGGCTTAATACACTTAAGCATTGACAAGATAGACTAAGATCTCTCCTAACTTTGGACGTATTCTTGTCCTGAGTCACCAGTACAGGATTTGTTGGTTTGCTTTGGCTTAGTAGTCTAAGTAACCTTGGTTTACACTACATAGTGTCGATAAAGACCCTGTGAACTTAAAATTCAACTTTAGTGTTCATTAAGGAAGGTGGAGTCCTTACTTATGCATGCAGGTACCCTTGCGTTTAGGAGAAGCTCTTTCCACCAAAGTACTCATCCACCAAATAAGTATGCTCTACAAAATATAGTTGTAGGAGACATACTGACATTTGTTTTCAAAAAAAGAAAAAGAAGAAAAAAATTAGAAAAATGAGAAAAAGCAAAAAAAAAAGGTCAAAAAGAATTGAAAAAAGACATTCTTGTGAATAAGTATGTCTCCAAAGTCTTGTACATATTTTCCACCAAAAATATTTTTCAGGATGCATTACAAATATCCTATTTCCAGCAAGTATTCTTTGAGCTACAACGCAATAAGTGTTGGGTTTTAGTCTTCACTCATTTTTGAGAGTTGATCTAAAGACATGAGCTGAATCGAGGACCAACCTGGACTTAAAAGACACTAAACCTCAGGATTGAGTTTTAGGGTTCATTTGGTTAGTCCTGACCATTCACTAAGTACAACCATAACCTCTTAGCTTCTAAGATTTGTAAAACCCTCTTGAGTCCTAGAAATCGCACTTAAGATTTAAATATCAAGAGTCCTAGTTGGTCGAGAGATGGTCTATGTCATATCAGTCTTAAGTTCTGGTAAGTCTTCCTAAGTAACTAGTTCTCACAATGTCTAGACATAGAAACAATTGGCTTTTCAGAAAAAATTCAGCTTAAAGATCATCTCTAAACACTTAACAAATTTAAAAAGAGTAAATAGATATCTCATCACACTTACCTAGCTGATACTTAAATGATTTGCACTTAATGAGCTATTTGCTAAGGGACTAGCAAAACTTAAGCATGGGGGTATGATGAGGTGTAGCTCATCATAGCTAAAATGCCCAAGTTAAGCTAGAAACTAGGTTAAACACTATCTAATTAACACAATAAATAGGTTAAGTGTGAGAATTAATGAAAATAACCTAAAACATCAAATTGGTGTTAAAAAGACATAATTAGGTCAATTTTTGAGATATTCTATACATAAATACAAAATGATGATCCAATTGCCAATTGAACACATTTGTGAGTTCAAAAGTTCAAATCAAGAGAGAAATCATGTTCTAAAATGTCCAATTAAGCTTTCATAAAGCCTTGGTTGCATTTGGACATCAATAAGACCTTGCATGTAGAGTTCACATTTAAGTCCTCATTCCATAACATTTTATTCACGTCTAAAACCTCCAAGGACCTATCTGTAAAGTTGCAGCGATGTTTTTATTAACATTCAGGGACCACACTGTTTGGATTCTCACCACTTATGGGCCTTGTCACAAAATATCTATCACTTCACTTAACTAGGCTCTTTGTGCAAATTTCCCTTACACTTGAGTTCATCCGTGCACACTATAGCCTGTGAAGAACACGAGATACAACTGTCGTCCATCCACGGTCCCATCGATCCAACAACTGATCTTCGTCTAATCTCCACATGCCTTTGCATGAAACAACTTCACCTCCCTCAGATCTGATCCAGCAGTGGAGATTCATCCATTTCCTTCCCGTGCTCTTCTCCTCTCTCATCCCACCATTGAAACCCTTGGGGATTAATCTCACCTTAGCGGTTATTAGATTCACTCAACACCTACTTAAGCACACCCTTTGAGCTCACGCAGCCTTGATCAGCTCCTCTCCCACATTCTTGAGTTGATCCATTCACTCCTCTCCAGTTTCATCTCCCTACCCTATTGCTACGAATCACATAACTCCTGAGGGCGACCTCAAGCCCCACTAGAGGGCTTTTAAACTGATGGAGACTCCACCATTCCTTGCTGCAACCACCAGCTGCAATACTTCTTCAAGGTCCCATTCTTCCACGTAGATTAGGATTTAATGCTTTCTAGGGTAGTTATCAGTGTAGTATAGATCAAGTAGATTAGAATTAGTTAGTTTAATCATAGAATTGGTAGTTAATTAGGTGTAGTTTAGCGTAATGTCCTCACTCCTCCTCTGATCAATTTAGATAATAGGAGGTGATTACACCCCTTCATATTGTTCACTCTTCTTCTCCATCTCACAATCACGTTCACTCTCTTTACTAGAAGTTTTTATTCACAAATCATCCCACTCATTGAAGCACCAATTAGATCTAATGCTCTATAACACCCAGATCTGATTGAGCGCCAAATTCCATTAAAGGGTTTCCTATTCGCATCATTAATTTGCAAAGTCCCTTTCCATGCTTTGAATTGAACAAATTTGAGCATTTACATCAGATTTGTTTGGTTGTGCTGATCTAAGAATTTTTGACTAAATTCGAGGTAGATTTGATTTAAATGGTCAAATTGAGTTTTCATATGTTCAATTGGTTTGAATGCGATGGGCTTAAGTTGTTTTAACTAGATTTTTATCAATTAATGTTCTTTTGCCCAATTTTAAACTTAGTCTTTGATTTCTAGCAGTCTGGTTGCTCAAGCCAATGAGAATTAGATGCACTGATTTGAGTCTTAAACAATGATCCAAGTGATTTTAAAGAATTGCCAAGAGCTCCTATACACCAATCAATGGTGTGTAGGGACTCTAGATGTTCAAAACATATTGGCGAGCAAGATCCAAAGGCCTAGGTGGTGATATCTAGATCTCATCTCAAAGAGTTTAATCCACATTTTTGGGTCTTGATTGAGGTCTGATAGGTTTTAATGAATGTCTGAAAGCAATTTTGAGTGAGTTTAAAATGCACCTATTGATTTTCATCTTCTATGCTATCTATGGCCTTGTAGAAGAGTCAATTAGGTTTTCTAAGGTTTTTGATCTATGATCTGGCTTTGAGATGGATTTCAAACCTTCTGATAGTTGTTTGCAATGCTTTCAACATGAATATTCTTTGATTTAATATATGGATTTGGATATTGAACGTTGTAGCAGCATAAGCTACTGAAATTGAGCTGCAATAGTAGTAAGCAGCTGTTGTGTTTTCATAGTGCAACAGCAACATCAGTTGCTGAATCTGTTGGCAGTAAGGAAACAACAATCAACTACTCAATTAGGTAGCAATAGCAGCAGCAGTAACTACTGATTTGGTTGAGCAGTAGTAACTGCTGTAATTTGACAGCAGACGGATTGGATGAGAGGATTCAAAGTGGATTTTGGGTCAATTTGAAAAATTAAGGAGCTGATATTGTTTGTAGTGCAAGAACTTAAGGTTATAATCATTCATGTATAAGTATTTGGCCATAATCTAATCTTAATGACATGAAATCCCTATGTTGAAACCTTTATCGGCTATTTGCAATTGTGTTAATTGTCCAATTTGAAATTTAAGTGAAAATCACGTTTATTATTTCAGTCATGCCTCATATTGTGTGTTGGATGTGTTTGAATGTTTATATTCTTGTTCCAGCACTGATTTTAGTGGCTTAGGTTTTACATATTCACATCCACTTGAGGCTCCTTTGGATGAACTTTGAAAAACATAAAAAAGATTCTAGAAAAATTGTAAATAAATAAAAGAAACCTATCTTGAGTAAGATTATGTATATTTATAGGTGTGTGTGAAGTTTAAAAGTATTTCGAAACCTTAGGCTGGTAGAACATACCAGCCGACAGTTCGATCTACTTTGAAACTCTAAAAGAAATACATTCAAAAATCTCAAAAGGAAGTTGTTCTTCCCTCATCTCACCTTCTTTCTCTCTTCTCCTACCTCTATAAAACATAAAAACACTATAAAAATATGAAAAAGTAAAAAATTTCACAAAAATATTTTGTATATAGTATTTATACTTGTAAATATAACTTAATACTAAGCTAAATGTAAATATTGCAATATATGTAAATAATGTATACAAATAACATATAAATGTATTATATATATTTAATAAGTATTTAGGATGAGTTATATATATATAACTTAAGTATATAATTATATGTTAATTTATAGTAAATTATATGTACTAACACTAAGGTAATTATAAATAAATATGTATACTTGTATAATGGTATCTATTACTGTACATACATAATAGAGAATAATTATATAACTATTTATACTTGTATATTGATTTATTTATATATTTATTGTACATAATTAAGTTATTAATTTAATTAGCTAAATTATTAAGTTAAAGAAAAATAAATTAGTAGTTTAACTTATTAGTGAGATAATTTATATTGTATACTTGTATACTATTATTGCCATTATTTTTAACCTATTTGTAATATATTTATACCTTAAATATGTAAATATGTAATAAAAACATGTATATAAATGTACATAAATTAAAATAAATGTTTAAAAATAAAATACAAATGTGTAATAAATACCTTATTATGTTAATTAACTATTTATAAAGTCAATTGCATCATTAATGTACTAATTTATACATTAATTAAGTAATTAACCTCTAATTTAACTTGTATAAATCAGTAAATTTAAGTAATTTTTAAATATAATTAAATCAGTTATAATCTTAAATTAATTGTACAATTAACTAGCCTTATGTAAGGGCTTTCTAACTGTATATTTTATTTGGAATTTAGACTCCTTTAGAGCTCTTAATCCGAGGCCCAAAGTTGACCTTAGCGAATGCAACGTTGCGCGCAAGTCTGCTTTTCTTTAGTCCCACATAGTGGGTTATTGAACATGCACCTTTGCATTTAAGGAATCGTGCTAATGACCCTCTCGGTCATCAACGTTGGGTGCACATACATGAGCATACATCTGATCCTCGATTTGCATGCACACCTGCAGGTGTGTGCATACATGCATGTGCACGTGCCTGTGGGTGCGTGTGTGCCCGTGGGTGGCTAGGAGCCGTCAGCCTATTGGGCCTAATAATGTACGAAAATGTACGTGCTAAAAATTAAGATTGATTCATAGTAGTAGTCTGGTCCAACCAATATGGGTACTGTGTATCCCATGAACCAACCGATCTGCCCATTAAAAAAAAAACCTAATTTTGGATCAGTGTGTATTGAGGCTTTGAGCTCAAAAAAAAAAAACTAGGTGTTGAGAGTATGAGTGCTCTATGTGAGTTGAGTGTCTGTGTAAGTGTTGTGTGTGAACTAAGTCATAAGATATGTGTGAGTGTAGTGTGTATATGTATGTATATACGTAGATATGTATAATAATATATATGTATAAAGTATATGTGTATATACAAGTATAAAATATGTATATATATTATAAGTATAAATAGAGTAAGTACATATAGTCTTTGAGCCTTTTATGTGTATATATTATTAAGGCTTTAGTGACATATATATCCGTTACTGTAGGTATACATATATGTTATTGAATATAATTCTTTTGCCTTAAAGTTTGTACATACTTTTACTAATGCTATAGAGACACTTATATATATCACTGTACATACATTATATGTTACTAAAATTATTAATATATGTTAGTATATTTAGTATAATACATATTAATAGTTATTTTTGTATGTATACTTAGGTATTATTTATGATAGTTCTATATAACTAACATAGAGTAGTTTTACTTAGTTTTTGATGCCTATTTAGTTGTAAATATGTTTAAGGCATTTAAGTTAGCAATTAATTGATTCTTTTGTACATAATTAACTCATTCATTCATTCTTTGATTAATTTGATTCATTTGTAAATATAATTGATATTTTTGGAATGAAAGAGCATTTTTGGAACAAAAAAAGTGATGTATATCAATAACTGCCTCCCTGCGAACGACCTAGAATAAACCAGTAAAAATTATGTAAATAAATAAAATGGCTCGAGATCTGTTTGTATTGTGACACTATACTATAATAATGATATAATTAAAATCACGTTTTTATGCAACAAGGATTGTCATCAATCATTCACTGCACGAGTATGGATGACAAGTTGTCATTGGTAACCCCTTATTGTCGTTTGTCCAAAGCCTAGCTCACAAAATGTAGAAGTAATCCCTAAACACTTAAGGACATAAGGAGAAGTGGGGAAATAGAATAAGATAGGGAGATATACATTAGGTTTGCCCTTATGTTGACCCCATAAAAAGAAACCTAGGGAGAAAGCTACCAGTCAAATAGATACACCTTTAGGTAGAATTTTTTTTTAGTTAAGGGTCACCTAGGGTTATAGAAACTTGAAATCTGCTTTGATTGCCATTTAGTGAGTCTATCACATTTTCACAATAAGATGCTTAGAACTTAGAGTCTTTTCAAGTCTTTGGTGAGTTGGGTAGTCGTAGAAAGCTTCCTTAAAACTATAAACTAAAAAATTCAAGAAAAATTAGAAAAGCAAAAAAAAGAAAATCTGTTATTCGTATTCAGAATATGGCAAGGACTTGGGCGATATTCATGTTGGCAAATACCCGGGTACTGTTGAGTCTTTGTATTTTAGGTCCTTAGTTGAAGTTTCCTAGTGTTGATAAATAACTTTTAATTCTTATTTTATAAATAGCATTTAGTTTAATTTTTCTATGGACTAGCAAAAGATAGGCATGAGGGTGAGATAAATACATACCCCCATGCCTAAGATTTGCTAGTCCCTAGTAAAAATGAAAAATAATAGAAGTAATCAGAAGATTTCATCTTTTCTTATTTTAAAACTTTAGAGATCCAGATAAATGTGAAGTGATGATAGCCTAGGTAACAGATCCACATGAAAAGCCAATTCACAATTGGAGTTCATACTTCACCCTTGGTAAATATTTCTGTCGGGATAGACAATTACTTCCCTTGGGGATAAAGCAGAAGATAATCTTTAATTTGACCCCGACTTTCGGCTTAGGTAGGAGATATTGAGTTGAATGGATTTATATTTGGTGGCACACACTCATCTGGTGCTACATGTAATCTAGTACTACAAACTCTAGATCTCTAGACTATTAGACAAGTCAACTCGGAGAGAGGCTAAACAATTATGCTCTCTTGATGTTCCTTGGCACTCACTCTTTTCTTTATTTTCTTTCTGAGAACCCAAATCTTGCCAGATTTAGTAAGTGTACTCACTGTTTGGTGGCTCACATGGCATCCACACTTCAATTAAAGTCCTAATAACTCTACAACTAAGTTAGAGTCCTCAGTCAGTATTCGGGCAATCAGAAATACTGAAAGGTAGGCATGGGTCATATTTGGTGGATCGCGATAGGTGTTTTTGTTGCCTAAAAAACAATGTTACAAAGATAAAATTTATAAACTTGGATTTTTTTCCTTTTCTTTTCCCTCTTTCTTTTCTTCTTTTTTTTTAATTATTTCTTCTTCTCTTTTTTCCTTTTTCTTTCTTTATCAAACAACATAACACGATACATACTTTTATTTATGAGGCATTATTAGGGATGATGATGGTCAAGAGGATATTGTTTGGCTTATTTGGTGGAAGTGCCTATTCTCGGCATCGGGAAGGAATGGATAGGATAGGCGCATTTCTAACCTTTGACACTATTACCCTCCTTCAGTCGAGGACTCTTTGAAGGACGGTCGTAACCATCCACCAAAGTCAGCTTTATTAAGACTCAATCTCTGTGTATCTGCCATATTTGGTGACTCTAAAAAATTCACACAAAGTACGCACACAGGAATAGAGAGTGAAAACTATGCCTAACTCTGAAGTATCATCATCTAATTGTCCAAAACTTAAGAGTCCTTGCACTAGACTTAGCGCACCAGTAATCTCTCTACTTTCATCTCACAAATATAGGGTGGATCTACTAGAAGATAGTATGCCCGACTCCTTATTAACTGTCCAAGGGTTCAGTAGACTAAAAATGCTTATTGATTTTCTTCAAAGATCCATAACCTAGTCTAAGTGTACGTAAAGTAAATATATTGGATTCTAAACTTAAGAAATAATTCAAGAAGAAAAACCTCCAATGACAAAGATATTTTGCTAGGGACTAACCCATTCAGCTCCAAAAAAAAGAAAGAGAATTTTTTTTTATGTGCTAACCTAAATGCATTAATACTTCCTAAATGCAAAATGCACCCCCCCATGCCTAAATCCTACAATGTCCTCATTGTAAAATTAAAACAGGGGGAGAAAGGAAAGAAATCACCTGATGAGGGTGTTATTCAGAACATTGGGTTGCCTCCCAACAAGCGCTGCAATTTCTGTCAGTAGCCAAACTTATAAGGAACCTATAAATCTGGTTCCAAATAGAAAATGTGAGGCCCTAAAAATATGCGTAACAGCGCAGGCCTAGAAAATAGGTAGCCACAGATGTTGGTGAGCTGATGATGAAACATAATCCCAAAATCTTGCTAGAAGGTATGAAAGCAGAAAACCTCGTTGGCTACCTAGGGAGGTCTAGGAATAAGAAAAGGAATATGAAAATAGGCCTCCCGAATAGGAATAAATGGAGGATAACAAGGATCCTCCAAAGCAGGACGGGTTTTAAAAGATGTAAACATTATTATTTCAAACCCTTGAATGGCAAGACTAAAAGTACAAGCATCAATCCACACTCGCCATTCTACTCGAGGATATACTGGCCAGATATGTTCTCCAGAAAGAATGTACATGAGCAGAGATCTAAGGCAAGGATCGGTTAGGGAGTGTAAGGGTTGTTTGTAGTGTTGGAAGGTAATGATTAAGTCCAATGAGGGCTTAGTCGATGTTAGGTCCAATTCCAACAATGATTCAGATTGTGTATACTCCCTAACAATTGTAAACAACTTCACGTTACCCTACCTAGCATTAATGATCAGAGTCATATTTTCACCTTTCAGTATATGTGAATCAAGGGTAGACTCCAAATTATAACTCTTTGATGGCAGGGTCAAAATATCAGAATCATTATCATTAAGCTCATCCCCGGATTCGTTTGGTTCACTCAATTTTTTGTCGGGGTGTATATGTGATTCATTAGTGAAGAAAGGAGTTGGATCATTATCCTCAATTATTCCTAAAGGAGGATCAGTCTTAATGTTTTGGAGCAAGCCTATATCACAGAATTCGTTATTCTTCTTGGGGTATAAATCCTCAATTGACGTGTTTTGTCCCCGAGAGTCTCCCTTAGGCTTCTCACTATTTTGTTTGTCCTCCTCTAATATCAACTCCTATTTGATGGAGGATGACTCTCAAAAGAAGGGAGGAATTTGAATTTCACCATATTATTTATATCCTCTAGAGGTAAATCCTCAAATAATAAATGATTCCTTTGTGATTCACTCCAAATTTTCTGTCTAGGTTCCTCCATTGGGGCATCCTCATCCTCTGAAATAGACTATATCCCTAAGACCAAAATTGATCTAATTCATCCTCCATTCCCTTAGGGTCACCTTCATTGGGTGCATTTAAATCCTCAGGATGCTGAATGGTAGGTGTTGATTCCCTAAGTGGAGGGTCAGGAGTAAGCTCACTAATGGTAGAATGGGATTCCACTAGATAATCAATAGGGCAAGTGATAGGAACAATATAACCTTGACCCGGGTTAATAGGGGTAAGGAGAATACTGTCATTGGGGTCAAGGTCCTCAAGAGGTACCATCTTCCCTTGCTTTTGACTCCAATATAGCTCAGGTGGATAATCACTAGGATCGTTCTCCTCTAGTGGTTGTGTCTCATTGGGTGAGTCTAAGTGATAGCTACATAAAATTGGATCCCTATTGTCAATGGTTTCCTCAGAATAATTTGCATGATCATGGTCATCTGGGTAGGGATCAGAATTACTAGGAAGAGCGTAGCTAAGCTGTCTTATTTCTTTGTTTAATTGTTGACTATTCCTCAACATCTCTCCCATAGATTCCATCATTTCCTTTTAATGTTTTTGCATTTCTATCATCAAAGAGGAGAGGCTACTACTATCAGGTTGGGGGGGATAGTCAATCTGAGGCTCTGGTTGCCTAGGGGTATCGGTCCAACCTCAATATAGAAAATCATGAAGGGTGGGAGGGTTGGGTATTTGCATAGAAGTAGGGATTCCAGGGTTGGAAAATCCCGCTCCTAGGCTCTACTCAAAAGTGGGAGTTATCGAGCCAGTACTCCTAGGATAAGAATAAGAATGATCCCATGAATTGTCAATGTACCCATCAAAGGATGATTACTCTCATGGCATGGGATCCTGGTTAAAATATGGGAAGTATTGACTCTGATAATCTAAATGATAGGAATAAGGGTGATTCATTTCTTTAAGCCAAACATTTTTAACTCCCTTAGGATTTAGAAGAATTCAGAATACAAGCAGAAACTTCCTAGAGAGTTCTATCGCTGTCAAAGCAAACGCAAATCCAGTGGGATCTGTTTTTAGTAGATTCTAGGTCTTAGAATTAAATGTTCAGTTGGCAGCCAAACAAGTTTTGCAAAAATTATGCTTCCTAGGCCAACCTTCGTTTGTGCCTATAACCTACTCTCAAGGGATGGAAGTCTCGAATTGAGCCCACACATGAGGAACTGAAGTAACTTGGTGGATAGGCTTGTTGATTTCTGACTAACTTCCCTTGTGGTGAAAAAGAGGAGAGGTAGAAATTTATCTAGTGACCTTATGTGTGAGGTGCACAGTGTCTCAGGTGTGCAATCATATGATCATGTTTTGAGTTTTGAAATTTCGCAAATAAGATCCTTTTGCTCACAATTTTAAGTCATAGATTTTAAGGTCCAACCTCTTACCAATCCCAATTTTTAAAGTGACCACTGAATTAATTCGATTCAAGCACTTTAGTGGTCTTAGATTTAGGTTCAATGCAGATGCATGACAGGTAATTGATGCTTAAGAGAAGACGTACCTTACTCCAGCTTTCTTCTTGCAAGAATGTATGCAATACAGTAAAAATAAACTAGATGCTGCTCATTCAGTCCTAGATGGTCATCCTATAGATATGCAGCTTCTAGTAGGTAGTTCGAATATATATATATATTAATAATAATAATAAGCAAATAAACCTAATCTAACTAACTAACCAACATGCTGTTCAAACAATTTGAATAATCCTATAATCTAAATAAATGGGAACACGCTCCCGAAAAAGCACTCCAGCATACAAGAGTGATAAGAAATAAAGAAACACTGGGAATACGTTCCCAAAAATACCCGACAAGGGTCCAAAAGATAGAAATTAAATTCTAATGTCTATCTAAACTAAATCTAAACTAAGCTCTAATAACTAAATCAAAAACAGGCTTCTCCGTAAGCCTACGTGCATGGAATCATGACCCACGTGCTCCTGTTGCTGGCCTCTAGGTGGTGTTAAGGTCCACCAAAAAGATCATCTCCGCCATGCACGCCCACCATGTTCGTCGTTCAAGGTCAATGTCATCGCTCTGCTGCACCTGTTGCCCCGTCAAATTCCTCGCACAATAAGATAAAGAATAATTATGCAACTCAGAATATTCAAAAATAATAAAGTGAATCTATTGCATCTGTTGCCTCCCCGGCAACGGCACCATTTGATGAAGAGATTCTCGCTTATTTATGAAGATGATATGTCATGTTTTATGTGATGGAAAATCTTTCAATCAAAACTAAATATCAAATTTAACCACAATAAAAATGTCGCATCCACAGGAAGGAATAGAACCAATAAATGCACGAGTAGAGGATGATGCTGTTTGCAGAAAACTTTGCAACTTCAATGCGAGGAATATACTATTCTAAATGGAGCTTGCAATTTCCTTAAAAGTTCAAGGTTATTTATGTAATTTTCACGTTAGGAATTAAGCTCCCAAAAATATGTATATGATGCATGTGTAATTGAATATCATGTAAATTTAACTTGCATGCAAATCTAATTTGAATTTCAAAGTTGAATGATGCACATAAAGCAAGTGAAGTAAATTTAATAAACTATAAGTGCATCCATGCAATGTGGCCTGAATAAAATAATAATATTTAAATGGCAATGGCATTCAATGTAAATTTTAATTGAGGAGAAAACAGAGGATTTCTCCTCTCTCTTGTTCGCTTGGATGGCCGTGCACGGTTGGCAACGAGAGTCGACAGGGTGATGCGCCTCGACGCGTGCTTCACGATGGTGGTGACGCGGCGGCTGGAGGTGGCCGGCAGCGGTCGGACGGTGGAGAGCATCCGCCGTCTGTTGGCTCTGTTGGAGGAGGAGAACCGCGCGTGGAGAGGAGGAAGAGCGGCTGCTGCAGGCCGCGCAGATACACGCTGGGATTGCGTGCGCAAGGGCGTGCTAGGGCGTGCCTGTGGGCGTGGCTGCTGGCGTAGATCGCCTACAGGCAGCTATGGCCTGTAGGTGGTTGGGATGCCTGCAGGCGCTTGGTTGCCTATGGGCGCTAACAAGGGCGCGCCTACAGGAGAAGATGAAGCGCAGGGGCGCCTGTGGGCGTGGGCGCCTGCGGGCTGGGCTACCTGCGGGCGCTGGCGAGGGTGCACTTGTAGGGTTGGATGCTGGAATGGGTGCCTACGAGCGGCTGGCTGCCTGCTCTTGCTGTGGGGGCTGGTGGGTCTTGGCGTAGTGAGGGCACGGGTGCAGGCTGGCGTGGTTGCAAAGCGTGCAAGGGCGGTGGGGGCTGGTGCAGCGCCTGCAGGGCGCACGGGTGCGGGCAGGCGATGGCACGCGGCTGCAGGCTTGCAAGGGTGCTTGGCTTCCTGCAGGCATGCAGTAAAAGCTAGAGGCTGCTTGGCGTGGTGAGGGGGGGCTAGCAAGGTGGGCGGCGATGGAAGTTGCTGGTGTTTGCTTGGTTCCACAGTGCCCGCCCTCTCCATGGTGGGGAAGAAGAGATATCCCCTCAGGGGGAAAGAAGGCGAAGCCGACCTCTCTCTCGCTAAGAACCTCTTTTATCTCCTCCCCCATCCTCAAGTCAAGGGATTTTTAAATCCCTTACTAAATTTGGCCTTCGGCTGTTGGGGAGATGTTGAGGCCGGCCGGAGGTTGAGGAAGGCTCAGTTGAGGCCGACGGTTGTTGGGGGAGGGGAAAATTTAATTCACCCCCTCGTCTCTTGAAAATTATTTCTACAATAATGAAACATAAAATAATTACATACTAAGTTATAGAATGCAATAGAATAGATAAAAACTCAAGTAATGATTCATGCACTCATTCTATAACCTAATGTAGTTATTAACAAACATAAAATGTAAAAATAAAGTTAACTTAGGCATAACAATAGTCCATTAAAATGGACTCATCAATAAATACATACTTATTCATGATAAAATGCTTATTATGTGTGTTCTTAAGCTATTAAAAAGCATTTAGCATAGTAAAGTAAATAATGCATAGCATCCATCATTTTGCATTTAGGTTAACTTATATAAATTGTACAATAATTTGTGTATTTTAATGGGCAAGGGGTAGGAGGATGCAAATTCGAACCTCAGACACGACAAATCCGACCACACAGATGGGTTTAAGTCGACGATCGTAGCCTAACGATGTGAAATCGATCCGATCGAACATCTGTGGTGTCCCCTACAAATATTTGAAGATGGGAAACTCAGATGGTGCCATGTGGCACCATCAGAGTTGCCCAAAATCGCCCAAGGATGCCTGCTCGATCTCTGAAGAGCTCTTAGCGTGCATTGTGGGCCATTGGATTATCATCCAATGGCCATAGAGCATGCCATGCCTCTTCAATCCTCAACCATTGGATGAAGATCCAACAACCACGAGCGCATGGCCATCAAAACTTCTTTTAGACACAAGAGTTCCCTTAGCACAACAGTCACGTGAGGGGCTCCAAAACGAAGGGCGCAGGTTCGATCCTCTGTGAGCGCCTTTCAATTAACAGCACAGGGGATGTGCTAGATAGGGCCACCCGATCAGCGATTAACAGTGCGAGCATAGCCACGTGGCCGCACAGATGAACAACTACCAAGACACACGTGATAATGATCCTTTGAACACGTGCTCTCTCCCCAGCCAATCTGGATCGTTGATTGTAGATCCAACGATCACAGCAACCTCGCGAGCGAAATAGCGAAGATTGAGCACGTACTCAAGCGATTTGAAGGTGCGATTCGCGTCCTCTCCCCAGCCACACAATCTCGATCGAACGATGATGTAGACATATTTATTGAGGATAAAATGCCTATTCATGCATGTTCCTAGGCTTAGATTTGCATTTCATGTTATAAATATTACATAGCATTCATCATCCTACATTTAGAGTAGTTGTGTATATTTTAGGTTAATTACATCCTTTTTATGGCCAAGAGGGAAGGACATTTATTTCAGGGCCTCCGAAGGATGATTTGATCGTATGGATTTGATCAAGACGACAATCGAAATCTAATGCCTCCAAAATTGTTGTGATCGAAATCCTGTAGTACCTTATGCGATCTGAGGAAGATCAACGACCAAGGGGCAATGAAACATCCTTACGAGCTTCGGATGAAAAATTCGACCCTACGGATGGATCTAGAGCAACGATCGCAGTTTAGCAATGTAAAAATCACCTCGATCCAAGCACCGTGGCACCCTTTGTAACAGACAAAAGATGGATGGCCCAGATGGCATCACGTGGCACCATCTGGGCCACCCAACATTGACCAACATCACTCACCCACACCACTCCTCATATGCGACCTCCACTCCCAGCCGTTGGATCTTGATCCAACAGTTGAGAAGCCTCCTCCACCATGTGCCCTCAACCCTCCTTTGCAACACTTGTGCTAGCATGGAACATTGGTGGAGGTGTGCACTATCAAGGGAGGGGCGCGGGATCGAGACCTACGGACCTGCCCCCCCCAAATCATCAATTGAAGGTGCATAGCACTGGCTGTGCACACAACTCAACACCGCAACCGCACGCACAAGCGCGTACAGCACCAGCCGCATAGCTCAGCGCCAGCGAACGCGCGAGCGCAACAAGGTGTGAGGGGCACGGGTGCATGATGCATGCTCCAGCAGGGGCGAGGGTGGATCTTCAGCGACAGCTGTAGGGGCTTTTAGTGATGATTGGAGCTATCACTAATGCCCTATGCACGAATTCTTCCTCTTCCATCCACTATAAAAGGACCTACCCCCCCTCCATTCTTCACCATCTCTTCCTTTCTTCTCCTCACCACCTCCAAGGCTCTAGAGAGAGCTTGTTCCAAGCCTGGGATGCTCCACTAGAGTAGAAAAAAAACATTTGTTCCCACCTCTCATCCTCCTACGTGGAGCACCCCGCGGTGGTCCTCTTACCTCCCTTCAGAAAAAAGATCCTCGCCGCGACGCTGTCCTACCCTACCCTTCGTCCTTCGGCTCTGTCCTCTTTTGTCCCGCTCCTCACCACCTTCCTCCAGGCGATGTCAGAGCGAGTTGTCCTCCGAGCAACCGTCGAGGGGGATTCTTCTCATGTCCATCTATCTTTATTGCTTTCTAGTGTAGTTTTTCCCGATTTCATAGTTGTAGAAACACTTGTTGAGATATATGTGATTGTTTCACCTCTCTCTTATATTTTGCAAGTAGATTACATAGATAAGAATTCATCGACCAAATCTCTTGCTTGCTAAAAATAACAAAAAAATTACAAAAGACAAAAATGACAAAAACAAATAACAGCAAAACGCGTATTTTTCAAACTAAACGTTTGCCTCCTCGTGTTCGACCCAGGACTCACTTTTCGAGTTTCGATTATAAATTCTATCTGATCGGCGGATTTTCTCGCGAATTGAACTACAACAATGGGTTTTCCAAAATCCAATCCTTTTTACGTGCGAATCCACCGTTTATCATTTTGGCGCTGTTGCCTGGGAGGCAACGCTCTTTGGTTTTTTCTCGTGCTTTCCTGCATTACTTACATATTTTTCTAACCTATCTTTCTTCTTCAATTTATTGTGTTGCAGGAACCCGATCTAGGAGTCGAAGGCGGTAGATTGGAGTAAAGTGTGGGTAGAGACATTTATAAGTTATTCCCCCACCCACCCACTAGATTTCCATAACCTAATAACTCAAACTCAAATTAACTTAAGTGCTTGCATAAATCCTAGGATAGATTTTATTGTTTGATTGTCACTTCACCTCACCTCACCCACCCGCATATATTAAAAAATAAAAAAAATACTCTTCTCTTGTGGGATTTAATTGAAGGCTACACACTTAACACCCACAACTTCTCACCCTAAGGCACACAATCACATCCATTATATCACTTAACCCAAGATCTGACTGTGGACCCGGTACACTTCAAGGTAACACACACATAAGTGATTAGAAATCTGAATAGGTCAAAGTTGTGTGCCCTAACAAGTGGTGCAACAAGCCAGTTGCATGAACTGTTTGGGCCGCACCACTCAAATTAAAAGTGATTCATCAAGTAGCTTGCCACTTAGGGTTGATTTTTAGGGCTGAACCAAGCACTCCACATTATTTTTTATTTTTAATGGAATATATCATCACCAGTGCTTTCAAAACTTGGAGTGTTCTACTAAACCTGATTGAACGAACCTAAAAATTAAATCCTAAAAGCTACTTAACAAGGTTAAACCCTAAAAGACACATCATCAAATAACCTTGTTTGCAAACCTTGGTTGTGCACATACACACTCATGAATTTAGCATTAAGGACACAACCCATGTAAAAGGCCCATCACATTCCAAGAGCACAATCATCCGAAGCCTAATTAAAACTGAGTAGACATTGGTCTTAAGGATTAATTCCCTCTTCGGATCTCAGATTGAGATTATTTTCGATTAATCTGCTTCTACTGGTCCATCTGATGTCCAGCAAGGGGAGTAGCGTCAAACGATTGTGACTGGGGGTACATTAGGAATCGGAGGTGCAAGCCAAAGGAAGAACCTTCTCCCCAGCCCTCCTAACTGGTTGGATTTACCGAATACAAGCAGACCAAATCGGTTATAATCTCAAGACGGGTCCTGGGTGTATGTAGATCTTTAGGCTAACCTACCTAAGGACAGGGTTGATTGCTTGTATTGCAGGGCTCCTTTCTTTCTTCCAATTTCCGCTCCTATTCTACCATGTATCCTTCCACATGCTACACTCATTTCCCATCCTACCCTCCTACCACCACTTATACCAAAGATGATTACTATCCTGACTCGACTTATAATTACCGATCCACAACCGAGATAACTTTGATTGGGGATATGAATCTGGACCTCAGTGTCCAAGGCCTAACCCTAGACAACAAGACAATGATTATTATCCTTCTCATGCCAACAATGATTATAGATCTCCACCCTTTGATGACCAAACCAACCCGATCTACAATCAGAAAGGATATGTTGATTATAACACCTACCCTCCCTAGTATTCCACTGAATATAGGTCACCACCACTCCTTGAACAACCCGAGATGACCTACTATCAGGGAGGATCTCAAGAACCTCAATATCTTGACTCTCCTAGATTTAACTTGAACCCATCCAACCCTAAACCAAACCATTCGGTCTAGGTGAACCAAGTCCAAGACAGGGTGTTGGCTAACTAGAGGAACACCAACCAATCTTTAGAAGCTCAGCAAATACCATGCACTGAAGCACTGGAGCTTATGATCAAAATGATTGATGAGCTGAATAGCTCTTTATTGGATTTGCTCCAAAATGTCAGGGATAGGGGATTGGGTGAGTTTCTACTTGGGAAATTATCGAGGTTGAGGATGAATTTTGTGGTTGCCTTAGTCCAATCTTGGGATGATTCTCAAGATGAACACCCTCCAGGAGAGCTAATGTCTGAACCTGCTCAGGTGCCTATTGGGGGGGATACATGTTTTGAGATCGGGGATGACCAGGTTGGGCTAGAGCAACCCATTGTGGATAAATCGAGTTTCACCCCCGAGATCCCAATTCCAGGGAATGATGAAAAATATGTCTCCATGGACCATGAAATGACATATGATTTTGAGACATATATAAATGACATTCAAGAGTTCTTTAATTCTGAGGGTGAGGAATCCTTGAGTGACGTCTCACTTGCAATTAAGGAAAACAATTTTAGTGAGACAAATAGGCTTGAGGAGCATGACGAACCATTTCATAGCCCGATCATTGAAGATTGCGATCGTGTTGGGGCAAACTTGGATGATCTGAATCCTGATAATTCAATTAGTAGCCCCATTCCTCAACCACACCCTAAGGAGCTGAATTATGATATTCTTGAGATCACCAGACCAAAGTCAATTCTGATTGAGCTACAATTATTTGACTTGGGAATTTTAGAAGGGGTGTACAATAATTTGGAGGTCCCAGAAATAATGATTTTAGAGGATAGGAATTTGGCAATGAAAATCTGGAAGCCTAACTCAGAGGGAAACACAATTTTGGATTTAAGGGTTCCAATTGACCTAAAATCACCTACTTTTTACCAGGACCCTTATGATATTTTTCAGGTGTAACCCAAGCTCAGAATCATTGATTATCTTTTTGAGTTGAAATCTAAAAGGACATCCAAATCTAGTGAATCAAATCTACCTTTTGTCTGACACTTTAGTCTTGGGTTGCATACTATAAAATCGTAGGCCCAGCCCCACAAGCACGATAATTGTCAGTTTTGGGTGATTTTCATCTAGAACCTTAGAACCACTCGACCCTGGGGCATGGGTCAACACCATAACTTGGGCCACATCTGTGGACATCTTCTCCTGGCAGGTCTGAGGATTAATCTTTTAATTTTGATACTGACTTGCACTTGTGAATTCTCCATTTATTCCTTGTATATATTTTATGCCTAGCTGAAGGCATTAAACTTAGCACGTGTGTATACTCACTTCTCTCTGCAGAGCTGACTGGATTTTCACGAAATTCAGGTGATATTCTATTTACTCCATCCCTTTCATGTCTTTGTTTTTACAATGAGGATATCGCATCATTTAGGCATAGGGGGGTGGATAATTAATTCTTGAAATCATTTTGTTAACTCTGTGGAAATTCTTTTATTTTTATTTTCTTTGAAAAAAAATTAGGAGAATAGAACTTAGGCTTTTGGAAGTTTTTAACTTTAGGAAATGATACGAGAGGACCTAAACACTTAGACTCTTTAGGTCTTCAAGCTTAATTAGCCTGGGTGTCCACTCGAATGTGGACTTAGTCTCAAGTTCTCGCCAAGTAATTCTATTTTAATTTGGTCAATAAATTGGGGTGATAAGTACACGACTTATCAACCCACCCTCTAATTTGAAGGGACTTTAAGCCTAAGCATTTACACACTTTTTGCACTGACTCACTTTTCGATGATTTTATGGAAATTGGGTAACTAATGAACCGTCTAGGGTGGTATGGCTGGCAAGTGGTCATGGGTAACAGCCCATTGGCCGGTTGTCCAGAGCCTAGCCATATGACCATTCTCTTTATACTGCCTTTAGGTAAATCTTAGATCAGGGAAGCCACCTACTTAGAAAAGAAAAAAAGTAGAAAATAATAAAAAAATAAAAAGGAAAAAAAAGAAAAAAGAGAAAAAAAATAAAAGCACACATCATCGCATTAGTATAGCTGGCAAGTGGTCATGGGTAACAGCCCATTGGTCGGTCGTCCAGAGCCTAACTCACAAAAATGCACAAATAATTCCCAAAACACCTAGGGAAGAAGCGGGGAAGTAGAATAAACCAGGGAGATATACCTTGGGTTCACCCTTGTGTTGACCCCATAAATAAAAGTCTGGAGAAAGCTACCAATCAGAAAGATAAATATTTAGGTAGAAGCTGTTAAGGTCACCTAGGGTCGTAGAAACCCGAAGTCCATTTTAACGGTTGCTTAGTGGGTCAATCACCCTTTCACAAGATGCTTAACACTTAGAGTCCTTTTTGAGTCTTGGGAGGGTCAGGTAGCCGTAAAATGTTATCCTGAAACTCTCAAACTCCAAAAGTCCAAAAAAATTAGGAAAGAAGAAAAAAAAAGTATCTTCCCTTTCCAAATAAGGTGAGGACTTGGGCAGTCTGCATTCTTTTAGACACCCAGGTACTGTTGAGTTTTCGTTGTTTAGGACCTTAGTTGAAATTTTCTATTGTTAATAAATGACTTAGGCCTAAGCAATCGAGTCTTAATTCTATTTTTATACATAGCATATAGTTTAGTTTTGCTAGGGACTGGCAAAAGATAAACATGGAGGAATGATGTAGACACAATTAATGAGGATAAAATGCCTATTCATGCATGTTCCTAGGCTTAGATTTGCATTTAATGTTATAAATCTTGCATAGCATGCATCATCCTTCATTTAGAGTAGTTGTGCATATTTTAGGTTAACTACGTCATTTTTATGGCCAAGAGGGATGGAGATTTATTTCAGGGCCTTCGAAGGATGATTTGACCGTATGGATTTGATCAGGACGATGATTAGAATCTAACACCTCCAAAATCGTTGAGATCAAAATCCTGTAGTAGATTTTGCGGTCCGAGGAAGATCAACAGCTAGGGGGTAATGCAACATCCTTATGGGCTTCGGATAAAAAATCCGACCATACGGATGGATCTAGAGCAACAATCGCAGTCCGGCAACGTGAAAATCACCTCGATCCAAGCACCATGGCACCCTCTGTAACAGACAAAAGATGGAGGGCCCAGGTGGCACCACGTGGTGCCATCTGGGCCACCCAACATCAACCAACAGCACCTACCCACACCACTCCTCATCCGCGACCCCCAATTCCAACCGTTGGATCTTGATCCAATGGCTCAGGAGCCTCCTCCATCTGGGCCACCCAACATCGACCAGCAGCACCTGTCCACACCACTCCTCATCCGCGACCCCCACTCCCAACCATTGGATCTTGATCCAATGGCTCAGGAGCCTCCTCCACCATGTGCCCTCAACCCTCCTTTGCAACACTTGTGCTAGCATGGAACATTGGTGGAGGTGTGCACTATCAAGGGAGGAGTGCGGGTTCGAGACCCGCAGACCCGCCCCCCTAAATCATCAATTGGAGGTGCATAGCACTGGCTGTGCGCACGGCTCAGCACTGCAACCGCACGCACAAGCACACACAGCACCGACCGCACAGCTTAGCGCCAGCGCACACGGCATGAGACAAGGCACGAGGGGCACGGGTGCATGATGCGTGTGCCAATAGGGGCGAGGGTGGATCTCTAGCGACAGGTGCAGGGGCCTTTAGTGATGATTGCAGTTGTCACTAATGCCCTATGCACGAATTCTTCCTCTTCCTTCCACTATAAAAGGACCTACCCCCCTCCATTCTTCACCATCTCTTCCTTTCTTCTCCTCACCGCCTCCAAGGCTCTAGAGAGAGCTTGTTCCAAGCCCGGGATGCTTCACTAGAGTAGAAAATAAACATTTATTCCCACCTCTCATCCCCCTATGTGGAGCATCCCGCAGTCGTCGTCTTACCTCCCTTCGGGAAGAAGAACCTTGCCGTGATGCCATCCTGCCCCGCCCTGCATCCTCCAGTTCCGTCCTCTTTCATCCCGCTCCTCACCACCTTCCTCCAGCCAACGTCAGAGCGAGTCATCCTTTGAGCGACCGTCAATGGGGATTCTTCTCATCTCCATCTATCTTTGCTGCTTTCTAGTGTAGTTTTTCCTACTTTCATAGTTGTAGAAACACTTGTTGAGATATATGTGATTGTTTCCCTCTCACTCTCTCTCTTATACTTTTCAAGTAGATTAGTTAGAAAAGAATTCATCAACCTAATCTCTTGCTAAAAATATCAAAAAAATTAGAAAAGACAAAAATGGCAAAAACAAATAAAAGTGAAATACGTATTTTTCAAACCAAACATTTGCCTCCCCGTGTTCGATCCGAAACTCACTTATCAAGTTTCAGTTATAAATTTTATCTGATCAATGGAATAGCTCGCGAATCGAACTACAACGACGGGTTTCCCAAAATCCAATCCTTTTCACATGAGAATCCACTGTTTATCATTTTGGCGCTGTTGCAGGGGAGGCAATGCTCTTTGGTTTTTTCTCGCATTTTCCTGGATTACTTACATATTTTTCTAACCTATCTTTCTTCTTCGATTTATTGTCTTGCAGGAACCCGATTGAGAAGTCAAAGACTATAGATTGGAGTAAAGTGCAGGTAGAGACAATTGTAAGTTATTCCCCCCACCCACCCACTAGATTTCCATAACCTAATAACTCAAACTAAAATTAACTTAACTGCTTACATAAATCCTAGGATAGATTTGATTGTTTGATTATCACTTTACCTCACCACACCCACCCGCATATGTTAATAAATAAAAAGAAATACTCTTCTCTTGTGTGATTCAATTGAAGGCTACACACTTAACACCCACAACTTCTCACCCTAAGGCGCACAATCACATCCATTCTATCACTTAACCCGGGATCTGACCTGTGGACCTAGTACACTTCAACGTAACACACACGTAAGTGATTAGAAATTTGAATAGGTCAAACATTCTTATGTGCCTTAACAAGTGGTGCGACAAGCCAGTTGCTTGAACTGTTTGGGCTGCACCACTCAAATTAAAAGCGATTCATCAAGAAGCTTGCCACTTAGGGTTGATTTTTAGGGATGAACCAAGCACTCCACATTTTTTTTATTTCTAAAGGAATATATCATCACCAGTGCTTTCAACACTTGGAGTGTTCTACTAAACTTGATTGAACGAACCTAAAGATTAAATACAATCTACCGCCTTTGACTCCTCAATCAGGTTCCTGCAAGACAATAAATTGAAGAAGAAAGATAAGTTAGAAAAATAAGTAATGCAGGAAAACGTGAGAAAAAACCAAAGAGCATTACTGCCTCGGCAACAACGCCAGAATGATAAACGGCAGATTCTCAAGCGGAAAGGATTGTATTTTGGAAAACCCATCGTTGTAGTTCGATTCGGGAGCTATTCTGTCGATCAGATAAAATTTATAACCGAAACTCGAAAAGTGAGTTTTGGGTCAAACACGGGGAGGCAAACGTTTGGTTTGAAAAATACGCATTTCACTTTTATTTGTTTTTGTCAGTTTTTTCTTTGCTAAATTTTTTGGTATTTTTAGCAAGCAAGAGATTATGTCGATGAATTCTTTTCTAACTAATCTACTTGAAAAGTATAAGAGAGAGAGAGAAACAATCACATATATCTCAACAAGTATTTCTACAACTATGAAAGCGGGAAAAACTACACTAGAAAGCAGTAAAGATAGATGGAGATGAGAAGAATCCCCATCGACAGTCGCTCAAAGGACGACTCGCTCTGATGTCGCCTGGAGGAAGGTGGTGAGGAGCGGGATGAAAGGGGATGGAACCAGAGGCTGGTTGGCAAGGCAGGACGGTGTCTCGACAAGGATCTTCTTCTTGAAGGGAGGTAAGAGGATGACCGCGGGATGCTCCACGTAGGGGGATGAGAGGTGGGAATAAATGTTTCTTTTCTACTCTAGTGAAGCATCCCGAGCTTGGAACAAGCTCTCACTAGAGCCTTGGAGGTGGTGAGGAGAAGGAAGAGATGGTGAACAATGGAGGGGGGTAGGTCCTTTTATAGTGGAAGGAAGAGGAAGAATTCGTGCAAAGGGCATTAGTGATAGCTGCAATCATCACTAAAGGCCCCTGCAGCTATCGCTGGAGATCCACCTTCGCCCCTATTGGCACATGCATCACTCACCTATGCCCCTCGCACCTTGTCGCATGTCATGCGCACTGACGCTGAGCTATGCGGTCGGTGCTGTGCGCGCTTGTGCGTGCGGTTGCAGTGTTGAGCTGTGGGTGCAGCCGGTGCTATGCACCTCCAATTGATGATTTAGGGGGGCGGGTCTGCGGATCTCGAACCTGCACTCCTCCCTTGATAGTGCACACCTCCACCAATGTTCCATGCTAGCACAAGTGTTGCGAAGGAGGGTTGAGGGCACACGGTGGAGGAGGCTTTTGAGCCGTTGGATCAAGATCCAACGGTTGGGAGTGGGGGTCGCGGATGATGAGTGGTGTGGGCGGGTGCTGCTGGTCGATGTTGGGTGGCCCAGATGGCACCACGTGGCACCATCTAGGCCCTCCAACTTCTATTTGTTACAGAGGGTGTCTTGGTGCTTGGATCGAGGTGATTTTCACGTTGTCGGACTACGATCGTCGCTCTAGATCCATCCGTATGGCCGGATTTTTCATCCGAAGCCTGTAAGGATGTTGCATTACCCCTTGGCTATTGATCTTCCTTGGACAGCATAAGGTACTACGGGATTTCGATCTCAACGATTTTGGAGGTGGTAGATCCTGATCATTGTCCTGATCAGATCCATACGGTCAAATCGTCCTTCGAAGGCCCTGAAATAAATCTCCTTCCCTTTTGGCCATAAAAATGATGTAATTAACCTAAAATATGCACAACTACTCTAAATGAAGGATGATGCATGCTATGCAAGATTTCTTTTTTTATTTTTTTTTGAGAAAGAAAGGAATGCTATGCAAGATTTATAACATTAAATGCAAATCTAAGCCTAGGAACATGCTTGAATAGGCATTTTATCCTCATTAATTGTGTCTACATCATACCTTTATGTTTATCATTTGCTAGTCCCTAGCAAAACTAAACTATATGCTATGTATAAAAATAGAATTAAGACTTGATTTCTTAGGCCTAAGTCATTTATTAGCAATAGAAAATTTCAACTAAGGTCCTAAACAACGAAAACTCAAGAGTACCTGGGTGTCTAAAAGCATGCAGACTGCCTAAGTCCTCACCTTATTTGAAAAGGGAAGATATATTTTTTTTCTTCTTTCCTAATTTTTTTGAACTTTTGGGGTTTGAGAGTTTCAGGATAACATTTTATGGGTACCCGACCCTCCCAAGACTCGAAAAGGACTCTAAGTGTTAAGCATCTTGTGAAAGGGTGATTGACTCTCTAAGCGAACGTTAAAATGGACTTCGGGTTTCTACGAACCTAGGTGACCTTAACAGCTTCTACCTAAATATTTTCTTTCCGATTGGTAGCTTTTTCCCTACTTTTATTTATGGGGTCAACACAAGGGTGAACCCAGTGTATATCTCCTCGGTTTATTCTACTTCCCCACTTCTTCCCTATGTGTTTTGGGAATTATTTGTGCATTTTTATGAGCTAGACTCTGGACAATTGGCCAATGGGCTGTTAAACACGAACACTTGCCAGCCATACTCATGCGGTGATGTGTGGTTTTATTTATTTATTCTCCTTTTTCTATTTTTTGCTTTTTATTTTTTTATTATTTTCTACTTTTTTTCTTTTCTAAGTAGGTGACTTCCCTGATCTAAGATTTACGTAAAGGCAGTATAAAGAGAATGGTCATGTGGCTGGGCTTTGGACAATCGGCCAATGGGCTGTTACCCACGACCACTTGCTAGCCATACCACCCTAGACGGTTCATTAGCTACCCAATTTCCATAAAAATCGTCGAAAAGTGAGTCAGTGAAAAAGGTGTGTAGATGCTTAGGCTTAAAGTCCCTTCAAATTAGAGGGTGGGTTGATAAGTCGTATATTTATCACCCTAATTTATTGACCAAATTAAAAAAGAATTACTTGGCGAGAACTTGAGACTAAGTCCACATTCAAGTGGACAACCAACCTAATTAAGCCCGAAGACCTAAAGAGTCTAAGTGTTTAGGTCCTCTCATATCATTTCCTAAAGTTAAAAATTTCCAAAAGCAAAAGTTCTATTCTCCTAAATTTTTTTCAAAGAAAATAAAAAATAAAAGAATTTCCACAGAGTTAACAAAATGATTTCAAGAATTAATTATCCACCTCCCATGCCTAAATGATGAAATGTCCTCATTGTAAAAACAAAGACATGAAATGGGTGGAGTAAATAGAATATCACCTGAATTTCGTGAAAATCCAGTCAGCTCTGCAGAGAGAAGTGAGTATACACACGTGCTATGTTTAATGCCTTCATCTTGGCATAAAATACATACAAGGAAGAAATGGAGAATTCATAAGTGCAGGTCAGTATCAAAATCAAAAGATTAATCCTCAGACCTGCCAGGAGAAGATGTCCACAGATGTGGACCAAATTATGGTGTAGACCCATGCCCCAGGGTCGAGTGGTTCTAAGGTTCTGGATGAAAATCACCCAAAATCGATGATTATTGTGCTTGTGGGCTGAGCCTATAGTTTTATAGTATGCAACCCAAGACTAAAGTGTCAGACAAAAGGTAGATTTAATTAACTAGATTTGGATGTTCTTTTCGATTTCAACTCAAAAAGATAATCAATGCTTCTGAGCTTGGGTTGCACCTGAAAAATATAAGGGCCCTGGTAAAAAGTAGGTGGTTTTAGGTCAATAGGAACCCTTAAATCCAAAATTTTGTTTCCCTCTGAGTTAGGCTTCCAGATTTTCATTGCCAAATTCCTATCCTCTAAAATCAATATTTCCGGGACCACCAAATTGTTGTACACCCCTTCTAAAATTTCCAAGTCAAATAATTGTGGATTAATCAAGATTGACTTTGGTCTGGTGATCTCAAGAATATCATAATTCAGCTCCTTAGGGTGTGGTTGAGGAATGGGACTACTGATTGAATTATCAGTATTCAGATCGTCCAAGTTAGCCCCAACACGATCGCAATCTTCAATGATTGAGCTATGAAAAGGTTCGTCATGCTCCTCAAGCCTATTTATCTCACTAAAATTGTTTTCCTTAATTGCAAGTGAGACGTCACTCAAATATTCCTCACCGTCATAATCAAAGAACTCTTGAACGTCATTTATATATGTCTCAAAATCATATGTCATTTCATGGTCCATGGAGACATTTTTCATCATTCCCTGGAACTGGGATCTAGAGGGTGAAACTCAGTTTATCCCCAATGGGTTGCTCTAGCCCAACCTAGTCATCCCCAATCTCAGAACATGTATCCCCCCCAATAGGCGCCTGAGCGAGTTCAGACATTGGCTCTCCTAGAGGGTGTTCATCTTGAGAATCATCCCAAGATTGGACTAAGGCAACCACAAAATTCATCTTCAACCTCGACAATTTCCCAAGTAGAAACTCACCCAGTCCCCTATCCCTAACATTTTGGAGCAAATCCAATAAAGAACTATTCAGCTCATCAATCATTTTGATCATAAGCTCCAATGCTTCAGTGCATGGTATTTGCTAAGCTTCTAAAGATTGGATGGTGTTCCTCTAGTTAGCCAACACCCTGTCTTGGACCTGGTTCACCTAAACCGAATGGTTTGGTTTAGGGTTGGGTGGGCTCGAGTTAAATCTAGGAGAGTTGAGATATTAAGGTTCCCAAGGTCCTCCCTGATAGTAGGTCATCTCGGGTTGTTCAAAAAATGGTGGTTACCTATATTTAGTGGAATACTAGGGAGGGTAGGTGTTATAATCAACATATCCTTTCTGATTGTAGATCGGGTTGGTTTGGTCATCAAAGGGTGGAGATCTATAATCATTGTAGGCATGAGAAGGATAATAATCATGGTCCTATTGTCTAGGATTAGTCCCTGGACAATGAGGTCCGGATTCATATCCCCAATCAAAGTTATCCCGGCTCGTGGATGGGTAATTATAAGTCGAGTCGGGATAGTAATCATCTTGGGTGTAAGTGGTGGTAGGAGGGTATGATGGGAAATGAGTGTAGGATGTGGAAGGATAAATGGTAGAATAGGAGTAGAAATCAGAAGAAAGAAAGGAGCCCTGGAATACAAGCAATCAACCCTGTCCTTAGGTGGGTTAGCCTAAAGATCTACAGACTCCCAGGACCCATCTTGAGATTATAACTGATTTGGTCTACTTGTATCCAGTCAATCCAACCAGTTAGAAGGAGGGATAGGGAGAAGGTTCTTCCTTTGGCTTGCACCTCCGGTTCCTAATGTATCCCCCAGTTGCGGTCGTTTGTTGCTACTCCCCTAGCTAGACATCTGATGGACCAGTAGAAGCAGATTAATCGAAAACAATCTCAATCTGAGCCCCGAAGAGCGAATCAATCCTTAAGGCCAATGTCTACTCAATTTTAATTAGGCTTGGGATGATTGTGCCCTTGGAATGCGATGGGCCTTTTAGATGGGTTGAGCCCTTAATGATAAATTCATGAGTGTGTATGTGCACAACCAGGGTTTGCAAACAAGGTTATTTGATGATGTGTTATATATATATATATATATATATATATATATCTATGTATATATATATGTATATCAATATATGTATATATATATCACTATAAGTATACGTATATATATATAAGTTTATGATAGTGTTTATGTGTGTGTGTGTGTGAAAGTGTGAGTGTAGGTGAGTGTGTGCGTCGGTGTAGAGTGTGAGAAAGTGTTGTGAGAGAGAGTGAGAGAGAGAGAGTGGGAGAGAGAGAGGGCAGGAGAGCGGGAGAGAGTGGGAGCGCAGCCGCTGCTGGAGAGAGTTAAGTCGTCTGCAGATGGCGGGCGTCATCTGGAGGTCGCACGCGCACGCAGGCCCTTGTTCGCGCAAAGAGGAGAGTGCCTACGTCGACCGGTTGCGAGCGTAGAGGGCTCGCGATAGCACGCTCGGAGAGGGAGGCGGGGTGTCTGCAGGCACGCGCGGATCACTTGCAGAGGCTGGCAGGGAGGCGGGGAGACGCTTGGCCAGCCACTGCAGAGGCGTGCAGCGGCCGGTTGTTGGCGCGAGCGGCGTGCGACATTGCGACGAAGCGGACGCGGAGAAGGTCTGTAGGCACGCGCGAAGGAGGCGAGGCCTACAGATGCACGCGGAAGCTGCTAGGGCTGCTGCTGCTACCGCCACTTAGATGCTGCTGCTTCAAGCTTCAGACCTTAAAGCAGTAGCAATGGTGGGAAGGTGCGGGAACGGAAACGAAAATGAAAGAAGAGCCACCACACCCACCGGCTCTTTGAAGAGCTGGGCGGTGGTGGTCTCACTGCGGTGGTGTGCACCACATTGAGCTCCTTCCCACCAGGTTTCTCCTCGAAGGAGGGACGGTGTATGGAGGTAGATGGAGGAGAGGACGGTGGTGGTGATGGAGCTGCTCGTGGGTTCTTTTTGCTGCTGCTGCCAGAACTTTGAAGAGATGGAGCCGTGGCTTTTTATAGGAGAAGAAGGCATGGCCTTGCATACGGCTGCAGGGAATGGCAGGGAAGGGCTTGGCAGGGAGAGGGCGCGAGGAGAAGTTGCAGCAGCCGTAGGAAGCATTTCATAAAATCAAGTGGAAAAAAATAAAAAGATGTGGATTTTGTAAGGATGCACTTGAGGAAAAAATGTAATCGCGAGGCCATTTTATTTCATTCTCCTCTCCTCTCAATTAGATGCATGCATACATGTATTTTTACAAATGCAACTACGGAATCCTAATATGCACAGGTAGTGCTAGGAAATAGCATAAGAAGGCATTATTGCAGGCGTATTTTGCGGTGCAATCATACCCCCATGCCTATCTTTTGCTAGTCCCTAGCAAAACAGTATTTAGAAATGATCTTAAGCTGAAGATTTTCTTCTGAGGTAATATAGGTGTGTTTATTGTCGGATATTGTGAGAACCAATTGTAGAGAGGACTACCAGTACTTTAAGTCTCACATGACATAGATCAACTCTCAACTAACCAGGACTCTTGATATTTAAACCTTAAGTATGATTTCCAGGACCCAGGAGGTTTTTTCCGTACTCGAGAGCTCAAGATGTTATGGCTTGTGCATAGTGAAGGATCAAGACTGACCAGATGAACATTAAGACTCAAGCCCAGGGTTTCACAAATCTTTAAGTACAGGTTGGTCCCAGTTTCATCTCGTGTTTTCGGATTGACCCTTAAGAAGATGACAAAAAACTCAACTCCCATTTTCTGATTTTTGTGGCTCAAAGGAAAATAAGGTATTTGTAACCTACCCTGAAGAACTTTTTGTAGGGCGAAGATTTTACAGACATTTGTGAGATATACTGACTCTTTTGCAACCTTTTTTTTTTTTTTGAAACACGTGTCCGTATATCTCTTACAACTTTTTTTTGAAGGAGCACACTTTTTTTTTCTTTTTGGTGGGAGAGTTTCTTTTTGGTGGAAAGAGTCGCTCCTAAACACAAGACTAAAGCCTGCGATAAAAAGTCTACCTGCGCGCATAGGTAAGGACTCCACCTTCCCTAATGAGCACTAGCGTTGGATCTTATGTTCACCTGGCCTTTCCTGATATGTGTAGTGTGAACCAAGTTTACTTAAACTCTCAAGTAAAAGCAGACCAACGGATCCTGTACTGGTGTCTTAGGTACAAGAATACATCTTTAGTTAGGAGAGATTTTGATCTATTTTGTCAATGCTTTAAGTGAATTAAGCCGAGCCTGAGCGAATCAAGCTTCTGCGGCCTGGAAAGTCTTCAAAATAGAGGTTAAATATCCATAAACACTTATTGTATTTTTGTTTCAGCTTTCAGATCATTACTAAATACCATTTTCATTTTCTCTTATATATATATATATATAGAAACTTCATGATACCCTAAAATACCCAGATCCTAAGGATGCCTATCCACCCCCCCCCCATGGCCAACACTGCTATGTCCTCATATGCATGCAGGGAAGGGTAGAGAAAGGACGAAAGATCGGGTAACGAGAGCTGAAGTGCAGGGTATACAGTAGGGTGGTAGGTTGGGTGGATGGTGGGTGGTGAAGTGAAAAGTGAAGTGATCGTGACAGTGAAGTGAAAAGTGATGGTGGATGGTGGGTATTGTTAGGGTGCCTCCCAACGAGCGCTGAATTTAACGTCCCCAACTGGACTTAGAATGAGGCAAAGAATTAGTTACCCTCCAGTAGGGCAACGGTTTCTCCAACGGGAGCAGGTTCATGAGTCAGATAGGGTTTCAAACGTTGCCCGTTGACCATAAATTTACACCCAGATTTGGGATCTTCGATCTCGACGGCCCTGTTGGGGAATGGTCTTGAGACCAGGAAAGGACCAGTCCATTTGGACTTCAATTTCCCAGGAAAGAACTTGAGTCGGGCATTATAGAGCCAAACTTGCTGAGATGGCTCAAATTCTTTCCGCCGAATATGGCTGTCGTGAAAAGCCTTAGTGCGTTGTTTAAAAGTTAGAGCAGAATCATAGGCTTCACGACGGAGCTCTTCCAGCTCTTGGAGTTGGAGTTTCCTTTCTCGACCACACAAGTCTGGGTTGAGGTTACATTGGCGAACCGCCCAATAAGTGCGGTGCTCCAACTCCACGGGCAAATGACAGGGCTTCCCGTAAATGATTCTGTAAGGAGACATACCAAGGGGAGCCTTGAAGGCGATCCGATATGCCCAAAGTGCGTCAATCAGCTTGTCGGACCAATCCTTACGGTCAGCCCGAACCGTTTTCTGGAGAATCTGCTTGATCTGCCGGTTCGACACTTCCACCTGGCCGTTCGTCTAAGGATGATACGGGGATGCGATACGATGGTGGACTCCGTACTTCCTCAGAAGTGCCCGAAAAGAAGCATGGGTAAAGTGGCTTCCTCCATCCGAGATAATGGCTCGAGGGATCCCAAAGCGTGCAAGGATGTGGTCTTTGACAAATCGGGTGGAAATAACATGGTCAGCACAGTGCGCGGGAATAGCCTCGATCCATTTCGAAACATAGTCAACGGCCATGAGGATGAATTCAAAGCCGTTGGATGGAGGAAAGGGACCCATGAAGTCAATTCCCCAGATGTCAAAGATTTTTGCAACTAGGATGGGTTGCAAGGGCATCATGTCACGATGTACCATTGACCCTAACGACTGGCACCTAGTGCAATGCTTGGCATAATTGTGTGCATCCTGGTGAAGGGAGAGCCAAAAGAAACCACACTGCAATACCTTGGCTGCAGTTTTCCTCACAGAGAAATGGCCTCCGTTGGCCTGATCATGGCAGAAGGATAGCACATTGGGGAACTCGCTGTCAGGAATACAGCGACGGATGATTTGATCAGCACCTATCCGAAAAAGAAGTGGATTATCCCAGAAATAACACTTTGCTTCTGCCATTAGACGCTCGCGCTGGTTTTTAGGCCAGCCACGTGGAAGGGATCCAGAAGCAAGGTAATTGGCAATGTCGGCATACCACGGTCCACTTGCCACATTTATTGCCAATAGATGCTCATCAGGAAAAATTTCATTGATCGGCAGAGTAAGTCCAATATGGTCAAGGTCCAGTCTGGAAAGGTGATCAACCACAACATTCTGGGCTCCGGCCTTATCGCGAATCTCAATGTCAAATTCCTGGAACAGAAGGATCCAACAAATCAATCTAGGCTTGGCATCCTTCTTGTGCATGAGATGGCGAATGGCCACGTGATCAGTGAAAACAATAACGTGAGAGCTCAAAAGGTAAGAGCGGAATTTCTCCAGCCCAAAGATGACCGCCAGTAGTTCTTTTTCAGTGGCAGTATAATTACGCTGGGCCTTGTCCAACATCTTACTAGCATAGTACACCACAAAGGGGTGTCTATCGCGTCTTTGTCCTAGGATGGCTCCGGCTACAAGGTCGGAAGCGTCACACATAAGTTCAAAGTCGAGGGACCAATCACGCAGTTGGAGAACAGGGGCCTTGGTGACAGCATTACATAGCTGCGTGAATGCTTGTATACAGTCGAGGCCCATATCGAAGGGTATGTCAGTTGATAGGAGATGAGTTAAGGGTCGAGAAATTTTGGAGAAGTCTTTGATGAATATCCTATAGAAACCGACGTGTCCCAAGAAGGAGAGGATTTGTTTGATAGAACCAGGCACAAGTAAATCAGCAATGACATCGAGCTTAGCTCTGTCAACCTCGATACCCCTATCGGAGATGATATGTCCGAGAACAATCCCCTCGTGCACCATAAAATGACTTTTTTCCCAGGAAAGCATGAGGTTTACATAAATACTTCTCCTAAGGATACGAGTCAGGTTGGCAAGACATTCGTCGAAAGATGGTCCAAAGATCGAAAATTCATCCATGAAGATCTCGAGAAAGTCACCCACCATGTCATGGAATATCACCAACATGCATCTCTGGAAAGTTGCTGGCACGTTGCAAAGTCCGAACGGCATCCTTCTAAATGCAAAGGTGCAGAAAGGGCAGGTAAAAGTGGTTTTCTCTTGGTCTCGGGGATCAATTTCCACCTGGTTATATCCTGAGAATCCATCCAGGAAACAGAAAAATTTATTTCCCTCTAACCGCTCCAAGATTTGGTCAATAAATGGTAGCGGGAAGTGATCTTTCTTGGTTGCAGCATTAAGTTTCCTATAATCTACACACACTCTCCAAGATGTAGGAGTGCGTGTAGGGATGGATTCGCCCCTGTCATTGACACGGATGGTGAGTCCTGCCTTTTTGGGTACAATGTGAATCGGACTCACCCAGGGGCTATCGCTGATCAGGTAGATTATACCCACATCCAGCCACTTAATGATTTCTTTCTTAACGACCTCCAACATGTTAGGGTTGAGACGTCGCTGCATCTCGCGGGAAGGTCGAGCCTCCTCCTCCGTATATATAAGGTGAGTGCAATAGGAGGGGCTAATGCCAGATAAGTCTGATAAAGACCATCCAATAGCTGCCTTGTGTTCTATGAGGACCTTAGTTAGTTTGCACTCCTGCTCCCTGGTCAATTTTGAACTGATGATTACAGGGAGCGTTTCATTTGGTCCCAGGAAAACATACTTAAGTGTGTTAGGCAGCTCTTTCAGCTTGGGAGTGGATGGTGAAAGATCTGGCATTTCTTGGGATGAGAGTGTCCCAGGTGGGTTGGAGAACAAGTCAGGAGGAAGAAATTGGCCTTCAGAGTGGACAAGAAGAGGGGCTTCTTGGATAGATGGATCCAAAAATGAATAGCCCCAGTGAGAAGTATATGGGCTCAAGGTCCTAGTGTGGATTTGTAAATCCTCCTGATTTAGCAGGGAAGAAAGGGCAATCCGGTCTTCAGGAGTGTGGACTAGCGGTGAGTAGCCTGGATATGACTCAGACCACGAGGTATGGGAAGCGGAGAAAACCTCGTCAGAAGTCTGTCCAGGAGAAGGTATGGGATAAGGGAGGGATTGGGGAACGTCATAATATGTGTTGGTCAGGCAGTCATCAGTGTTTATAGGTAATCCGCAGCAGTCTGAATAGGTCCCAATTAGTCTGATACACGCGTTGACGGCCATGTCCTCGTCAGACGTGTCATCCTCGATGCAATCTCAATCAAAATTCTTGGCTGCCTTGAATATGTTAAGCTTGAGCTTCTTAGATCCAACAGCAATCTCAATACAGCCCGACTCGCAGTCGATATGGGCGTGGGCTGTGGCCAAGAAAGGTCGACCGAGGATGATCGGACAATCAGAAAGCGAACTAGGAACTTCCATATCTAAAACAAGAAAGTCAACAGGAAAATAGAGACTGTTGACCCTAACCACCACGTCTTCCACCACACCCTTCGGGATTTTGACAGAACGATCTGCCAACTGTAATGTGATAGGGGTGGGTTTCAGATTTCCCAAGGAGAATTTTTCGAGCATGATGGTTGGTATAAGATTGATGGAAGATCCTAGATCAAGCAGGGCACGGTTAAAACTACAGCCTTGGATGCTACAAGAAATCAACGGTGTGCCCAGATCTTTCTACTTCAGTAGTAAGTTTGATAGTATAGCACAACTCGCATGAGGCAAGAGAACCACCGGATTCTTAGTCTTCTTTGACTGTCGCCTGGGTGTTGTGTAGTCTTTGAAAAATTGGGCGACAGTAGGTATGTGGTCGATAGCCTCAAGTAGGGGTACCTTGATTTCTACATCCCTGAACAAATTACGCAGGTTATCAAAGGCCTGCGTATCTTTCTTTTTGCCTTTTGGCTCCCTCAGTAGAGCCTCAAGGAATGGGACTGATTCTGGCACGAATTTGGATGCATCGTCCTCTCTCGAATGCGGTGCGCATCCCGAATGAGAGGGCGAAGAAGAAGATGGGCCAGGATGAGGTCGAGGCAGATCGACAGTCTGCTTGCCGCTCCTCGTAGTGATAGCATTGGATGATGCGGGTCCAGTGGGATCATACGGCGGAGGAGGGTTCCCAATGGGGACATAAGAGTGAGGTGCTATAGCGGGATTAGCCTGGAATCCCGGTGGAATGCTCAGAGCTTGCAGAATTTGATTAACCTATCCCTGAGAAGGTTGTACCTATGGTTGAGGACCATGGGATACGAAATTTCGCGGTTTGGAACAGGTTGGGCAGGAAGAGTGCCCTGAGATCGAGTCGCCATGCGTAGTTTACTGATCTCAACATTCTGTTGCGCCAATTGGTGCTGAAGAGAGGTGATTTCTCTTCATGGCGCTTTGACATTTCCGTCATCATTCGCATCAATTTGTCAAGAGGACTTGATGCGTGTACAGTTTGTGGTACGCAAGGGCCTGATGGCGGACGGTCGCATTGGTCCACTCGAGGGGTTTTGCCGCTGCGGGTTGTTGGACCATGCGAAATTCGGATGATTACGCCACCCTAGGTTATAAGTGGCAGAGAATGGGTTGTTCCCCAGGGTGCAAGTGTCTTCTATGCTAGAAGATGCGTCCGCATGTAAGTATGCGTCCGAGCACACGGAGGCTTGGTCCTCTGTGTCAAAATACTGGCTCGCAGAAGCCAGTTCCACATGACTTACCGAGTCGCTTGGCGCGACACTCGGTAAGGAAGGTCTAACGGGGTTTCTCGGGATAAGCCTGGTGTTGGAAGAATTTGGATTGTGACAAAGTGATGAAGAGGTGGTGTTTGCCATAGATCGGGCGGGGTTGGCCAGAAGCTCGTCCAGCTCGTCCACTTCATCCAGTTTTTGTGCAATAAGGCTTAGATCAGTGAATGAATGGGAGGGTCCCGTGTCAACTTCGTGGAGATTTCGGGGCTGGCTGGTACGATTAAAGGTGACAATGGAAGCATTGTTCATCGAGTTTTCACTCATATTTTCAAACAGTTCAAATGCTCCATTCTCGTCTTTATTCATAAATTTCCCTCCGCAGGAAGCATCTGCAATCTGCTTCAAAGTCTCATTTAGCCATAGTAGAAAATCTGGGCTATATGCCACTTAGGTAGACCGTGGCGCGGACACTTCTTGAGGAGGTCATTATAACTCTCCCATGCCTCATGAAATTGTTCGCCATTTTGTTGCGTAAATGAAGTGATAGCGCGGCGAAGTGCATTGGTTCACTCGATTGGGAAGAACTTCATGAGAAACGCTGTTCGCATCTCTTCCCAAGAGTGGATGGTTCTCCCAAGGGTGCGTAACCATTGCGACGCTTTATCCTGCAATGAAAATGGGAACATCTTCATGAGGACTATAGGTAACCCAACATTTCTTGGTTTAACAGTTTCAGCAAGTCGGGTTAGGTCTTCCAAGTGGAGAAATGGGTCTTCACTTGCAAGACCATGAAAGTGAAAATTGATTAGGCCAATTATGTTCGGTTTCAGTTCAAAGTCGTCCCCGCCCATGGGGACCTGAATTTATCCTATGGTCTCTGTAGCAGCGGGATTCTGATATGAGCTAAGAGACCTAGGCTCCTCCTATTCGGGAGGGTTCTGCATTTCCTCCAATGTTTCCTGAATGGCTTCCATTTTCTCATTATACATTTCCATTTGGGCTTGCAGGAGGGTTATGGGATCTAAGGCTCCACCACCTGGTGGGTTCTGAGGGCGGTTTCCTCCCTCGGGATTTGGGGGTGGCCGTGCAGCCATGTTTGTAGAGGAGGAAGACGATTCGGCTTCTTTTCTAGATTTATCAGTCAATTCAAACAATTCAGGATTTTGTGACCTCCTCCCAAACATGCACTACCGCAAGAAGAATTGGGGAGATGAGAAGGGAAAAGAGATGAGAGAAACGACGTCGCAAAGGTACACTTGATGACAAATCAATTCAATCCAATTCCTAACCTCTACAGTGTGCCCTTAGACCTAAAGATCTAAGTTACCTGCTATCACGAACTACGGAACCGAATGCGAGCACCGCGGAACCACTGAGCCAGATTGAAAGGCCGTTTGCCCCAGTCTTAGACACCCAATAGCACGCGGGAACTCTCACCAGCACGTAGACGCTACACGCAGGTAGTTAGACCTCCAATCCTTAGTAAGGGTCAAGTTACTACCAATTTTAATTAGAGGCTTAGGGTCAAGTGCTTTTGGAATGTGAAGGGCGTTGTTTACGGGTAATGCCCAAGTGATTAATTTTTAGAGTGTGGAAAACAAGCATGCAATAGGGAAATCTCCCTGACTTGAAGTTCTTAATTGGTGAATGGCTTTTAGAGTTCAGCCTTAAGTAGTTTGAATTTTAAGATTTTGTTGAATTACCAATTCAACCAATCTCCGGGTTTTTGTGAGAATACAAGTTTTCTTTCTAAGTCCAAGAAACCCTTCTTCAATATCAGTTAGTTAATGCATGCTAAAATGCAATGGGCTACCTTAAATGGAGATTTCTATGTGTGGATGCACGAATTAGTTTTATATTAGTGTGAAAGGGAGCCAAAGCACTTCAATTCAAGTGCTCCCAATCACTAAGAAAAATGTCCACACACAAGGCTCAACCAAAAGAAAATCAATTTGTTGGGGGTTGAGGTGTTCGGGATCGAATCGTAGGCAAGTTGAAAAGTCGTGGTGGGGTTGGAATCAACTCAATTCCAAGTCTCCCCACCAAAAATGTGATCCCGAATTGTAGAAAAGTGAGGCAAAAGAGGGGTGCAATCAATCATTTTATTTGCCTCAAAGAATACTTCCCACAGCGAAAAATTCAAGAATCAAGATTCTCGGATTTTCGCTATGCAAAGTAGGGAGAGAAATCCCAGGGCGGTGGGAGTGAAGACAATCAATCAAACAAGTGAATTTTAATCCACTTGCCCTAAGAGATCCCAAGAAGTTTTTCTAGTTTTTTTTAGTTTTTAGTTTTTTTTTTCTTTTTTTTATTAAGGTGGCAAGTTAACCCTAGTTTGCTAAGAAAAGAAAACCTACTTGTTCGGCAACGTGTGCAAAGCTCCAAAGCGGTGTCGGCGTCTTCACACTCTTGTTCCCGCCTCGGATCTGCCCACGTTCCTGACTTTGTCTGCCTGTCTTCTCCTTGCAACCAGGTTCACCTGCACACCAAAAAATAGAAATACCCGTGAAGAGAGAAGAGAAAAATTGAAAGGAATTGAATAGAAACTTACTTGAAGGTGCACTTCCCCGGCAACGGCGCCAGAAAAGATGTATGGTCGAGCCCGGATAGGTTGTTAATATGATGATTTTATCGTTGAAATGTGTATAGTGGTTAACCTAATTCGGACCTAACCATCTCTTTAGAAAATTTTTAACTTGGCCTACTTGATTTTATCTTGTCACTTTTAGACCCAGGGTCGAACTCAGGGAAGTGGGGTTACAAGTCGAGTTTCTACGCTTTTCCTACAACGAGTCTCTTCCGTTCGTTTATTGTGTTTTTGGTGCTTTTCTCATTTATATATTTTTTCTAGTAATCTTTGTCCTTGAGGTACACCCTCAAAATTGAGTTCTTGGCTTTGAGCCAAAACAGAATCAAAAACGGGTCTTGTTATTCGCAAGACGGGGTACCTACAAGTTAAAGATTATCTTTTCTCTTTTATATATATATATTTTGTCTTTTTACTATCAAGAAAGCAAATAGAAATAAAGTAAATATAGTATATATATGTATATATTATATATACAAAGGGGTGGGGGTGGAGGCGGCGATGGAGTGTAGCACGATGTCGAGTTGGTCGTCGTCTAGAGAGACGCAACCAACAGGACTAGGTGCTGCGTGGAGTGTGGGATGGATGCTGGAAGATGTATGTAACCACGCTTTTTGTACATGTGTATCGGGGAATATCAGCAACTGGTACATATATTCCCGTGATACAGCGTATGGTAAATGATGTGAATATATATATATATGTATATATGTAAATATATCTAGATGTATATATATATATGGCTATAAATATATAGATATATATATATGTAGATATATATATATGAATATATATAAGTATATGTATATATATATGTGTGTATGTATATATAACTATATAGAGGTATATATATATGTATGTATAAGTATATAGTAATATATGTATATATAGATATATGTAGCTAAGTATATATATATATATATGTATATATAGTTATAGATATATATATGTATGGATGTATATATATATATATATATATATATATGTATATATGTATATAATACTATACGGATATATATATATATGTATATAGGTATATGTATATAAGTATACTAATACTACTATATATATAGATGTAAGTATATATATATATATGTATGCATAGGACTATATGTATATATGTATATATATATATATATATATCTAGGTATATATATATATATATATATAAGTATGTATGTATACTAATACATAAGTATATAGGTACTACTATATGTATAAATATAAGTATATATATATATAGATATATATATGTATATATATATATATGTATATCAATATATGTATATATATATCACTATAACTATACGTATATATATATAAGTTTATGATAGTGTTTATGTGTGTGTGTGTGTGTGTGAAAGTGTGAGTGTAGGTGAGTGTGTGCGTCGGTGTAGAGTGTGAGAAAGTGTTGTGAGAGTGAGAGAGAGAGAGAGAGTGGGAGAGAGCGGGAGCGCAGCCGCTGCTGGAGAGAGTTAAGTCATCTGCAAATGGTGGGCGTCGTCTGGAGGTCACGCGCGCACGCAGGCACTTATTCACGCAGAGAGGAGAGTGCCTACATCGATCGGCTGCGAGTGCGGAGGGCTCGCGACAGTGCGCTCGGAGAGGGAGGCAGGGCGTCTGCAGGCACGTGCGGACGCTTGCAGAGGCTGGCAGGGAGGCGAGGAGATGCTTGGCCGGCCACTTTAGAGGAGCGCAGCAGCCGGTTGCAGGCGCAAGCGGCGTGCGACAGAGCGAGGAAGCGGACGCGGAGAAGGTCTGCAGGCGCGCGCGAAGGAGGCGAGGTGCCTGCAGACGCATGCGGAAGCTGCTAGGGCTGCTGCTACTACTGTTGCTGGCGCCACTTCGCTGCTGCTGCTGCTTCAAGCTTAAGACCTTGAAGCAGCAGCAATGGTAGGAAGGTGCGGGAACGGAAATGAAAACGAAAGAAGAGCCACCACGCCCACCGGCTCTTTGAAGAGCTGGGCGGTGGCGGTCTCACTGCGGTGGTGTGCACCACAGTGAGCTCCTGCCCGCCGGGTTTCTCCTCGGAGGAGGGCCGGCGTATGGAGGTAGATGGAGGAGAGGACGGTGGTGGTGATGGAGCTGCTGGTGGGTTCTTTTTGCTGCTGCTGCAAGAACTTTGAAGAGATGGAGTCGTGGCTTTTTATAGGAGAAGGCATGGCCTTGCATACGGCTGCAGGGAATGGCAGGGAAGGGCTTGGCAGGGAGAGGGCGTGAGGAGAAGTTGCAGCAGCCGTAGGAAGCATTTCAAAAAATCAAGTGGAAAAAAATAAAAAGATGTGGATTTTGCAAGGATGCACTTGAGGAAAAAATGTAATCGCGAGGCCATTTTATTTCATTCTCCTCTCTTCTCAATTAGATGCATGCATACATGTATTTTTACAAATGCAACTATGGAATCCTAATATGCACAGGTAGTGCTAGGAAATAGCATAAGAAGGCATTATTGTAGGCGTATTTTGCGGTGCAATCACACTCCACATTTTTTTTTTATTTCTAAAGGAATATATCATCAACAGTGCTTTCAAAACTTGGAGTGTTCTACTAAACCTGATTGAACGAACCTAAAGATTAAATCCGAAAAGCTACTAAACAAGGTTAAAACCCTAGAAGACACATCATCAAATAACTTTGTTTGGAAACCCTGGTTGTGCACATACACACTCACGAATTTATCATTAAGGGCACAACCCATCTAAAAGGCCCATCGCATTCCAAGGGCATAATCATCCCAAGCCTAATTAAAATTGAGTAGACATTGGCCTTAATGATTGATTCGCTCTTCGGGGCTCAGATTGAGATTGTTTTCGATTAATCTGCTTCTACTGGTCCATCGGATGTCTAGCTAGGGGAGTAGCAACAAACGACCGCAGCTGGGGGATACAATAGGAGCCAGAGGTGCAACCCAAAAGAAGAACCTTCTCCCCAGCCCTCCTTCTAACTGGTTGGATTGACTGGATACAAGCAGACCAAATCAGTTATAATCTAAAGATGGGTCCTGGGAGTCTGTAGATCTTTAGGCTAACCCACCTAAGGATAGGGTTGATTGCTTGTATTCCAGGACTCCTTTCTTTCTTCTAATTTCCGCTCCTATTCTACCATGTATCTTCCACATCCTACACTCATTTCCCATCATACCATCCTACCACCACTTACACCCAAGATGATTACTACCCCGACTCGACTTATAATTACCCATCCACGAGCCGGGATAACTTTGATTGGGGATATGAATCCGAACCTCATTGTCCAGGGACAAATCCTAGACAATAAGACCATGATTATTATCCTTCTCATGCCTACAATGATTACAGATCTCCACCCTTTGATGACCAAACCAACCCGATCTACAATCAGGAAGGATATGTTGATTATAACACCTACCCCCCCAGTATTCCACTAAATATAGGTCACCACCATTCTTTGAACAACCCGAGATGACCTACTATCAGGGAGGACCTCGAGAACCTCAATATCTCAACTCTCGTAGATTTAACTCTAACCCACCCAACCCTAAACCAAACCATTCGATTTTGGTAAACCAGGTCCAAGACAGGGTGTTAGCTAACTAGAGGAACACCATCCAATCTTTAGAAGCTTAGCCAATACCATGCACTGAAGCATTGTAACCTATGATCAAAATGATTGATGAGCTGAATAGCTCTTTATTGGATTTGCTCCAAAATGTTAGGGATAGGGGACTGAGTTTCTACTTGGGAAATTGTCAAGGTTGAGGATGAATTTCGTGGTTGCCTTAGACCAATCTTGGGATAATTCTCAAGATGAACACCCTCCAGGAGAGCCAATGTCTGAACCTGCTTAGGTGTCTATTGGGGGGGATACATGTTCTAAGACCGGGGATGACCGGGTTGGGCTAGAGTAACCGATTGGGGATGAACCGAGTTTCTCACCCGAGATCCTAGTTCCAGGGAAAGACGAAAAATATGCCTCCATGGACCATGAAATGACATATGATTTTGAGACATATATAAATGATGTTCAAGAGTTCTTTGATTCTGAGGGGGAGGAATCTTTGAGTGACGTCTCACTTGCAATTAAGGAAAACAATTTTAGTGAGACAAACAGGCTTAAGGAGCATAACGAACCATTTCATAGCCCGATCATTGAAGATTGAGATCATGTTGGGGCTAACTTGGACGATCTGAATCCTGATGATTCAATCAGTTGCCCCATTCCTCAACCACACCCTAAAGAGCTGAATTATGATATTCTTGAGATCACCAGACCAAAGTCAATCCTGATTGAGCCACAATTATTTGACTTGGGTATTTTAGAAGGGGTGTACAATGATTTGGAGGTCCCAAAAATATTGATTTTAGAGGATGGGAATTTGGCAATGAAAATCTGAAAGCCTAACTCAGAGGGAAACACAATTTTGGATTTAAGGGTTCCTGTTGACCTAAAATCACCTACTTTTTACAACGACCGTTATGATATTTTTTAGGTGCAACCCAAGCTCAGAATCAATGATTATCTTTTTAAGTTGAAATCTAAAAGGACATCCAAATATAGTGAATCAAATACCTTTTTTCCGACACTTTAGTCTTGGGTTGCATACTATAAAACCATAGGCCCGACCCCACAAGTACAATAATCGTCGATTTTGGGTGATTTTCGTCCAGAACCTTAGAACCACTCGACCCTGGGGCATGGGTCTGCACCATAACTTGGTCCACATCTGTGGACATCTTCTCCTGGCAGGTCTGAGGATTAATCTTTTGATTTTGATTTTGATTCTGACCTGCACTTGTGAATTCTCCATTTCTTCCTTGTACGTATTTTATGCCTAGCTAAAGGCATTAAACTTAGCACGTGTGTATACTCTCTTCTCTCTGCAAAGCTGACTGGATTTTCACGAAATTCAGGTGATATTCTATTTACTCCATCCCTTTCATGTCTTTATTTTTACAATGAGGACATTGCATCATTTAGGCATGGGGGGGTGGATAATTAATTCTTGAATTCATTTTGTTAACTTTGTGGAAATTCTTTTATTTTTATTTTCTTAAAAAAAATTAGGAGAATTGAACTTAGGCATTTGGAAGTTTTTAACTTTAGGAAATGATACGAGAGGACCTAAACACTTAGACTCTTCAGGTCTTCAGGCTTAATTAGCCTAGGTGTCCACTTGAATGTGGACTTTGTCTCAAGTTCTCACCAAGTAATTCTATTTTAATTTGGTCAATAAATTAGGGTGATAAGTACACGACTTATCAACCCAGCCTCTAATTTGAAATGACTTTAAGCCTAAGCATCTACACACTTTTTGACTTGACTCACTTTTCGATAATTTTTTTGGAAATTGGGTAGCTAATGAACCGTCTATGGTGGTATAGCTGGCTAGTGGTCGTGGGTAACAGCCCATTGGCCGGTTGTCCAGAGCTCGGCCGCATGACCATTCTCTTTATACTTCCTTTAGGTAAATCTTAGATCAGGGAAGCTACCTACTTAGAAAAGAAAAAAAGAAGAAAAAAATAAAAAAATAGAAAGAAAAAGTAGGAAAAGGAGAAAGTAAGGAAATAAATGAAACCACACTTCACCACACGAGTATGGTTGGCAAGTGGTCGTGGGTAATAGCACATTGGCCGATTGTCCAAAGCCTAGCTCACAGAAATGCACAAATAATTCCCAAAACACTTATGGAAGAAGCGGGAAAGTAGAATAAATCGGGGAGATATACACTGGGTTCGCCCTTGTGTTGACCCTATAAATAAAAGTAGGGAGAAAGCTACCAATCGAGAAGATAAACCTTTAGGCAAAAGCTGTTAAGGTAACGTAGGGTTGTAGAAACCTGAAGTACATTTTAATGGCCGCTTAGTGAGTCTATCACCCTTTCACAAGATGCTTAACACTTAGAGTCCTTTTCGAGTCTTTGGCGGGTTGGGTAGCCATAAAATGTTATCCTGAAACTCTCAAACTCCAAAAGTCCAAAAAAATTATAAAAGAAGAAAAAAAAAGTATCTTCCCTTTTCGAATAAGGCAAGGACTTGGGCGGTCTGCATTTTGGCAGACACCCAGGTATTGTTGAGTTTTCATTGTTTAGGACTTTAGTTAAAATTTTCTATTGTTAATAAATGACTTAAACCTAAGAGATCGAGTCCTAATTCTATTTTTATACATAGCATATAGTTTAGTTTTGCTAGGGACTAGCAAAAGATAGGCATGGGGGTATGATGTAGACAAAAATTATTGTGGATAAATGCCTATTCATGCATGTTCCTAGGCTTAGATTTGCATTTCATGTTATAAATATTGCATAGCATGCATCACCCTGCATTTAGAGTAGTGTATATTTTAGGTAAATTACGTCCTTTATATGGCCAAGAGGAAAGGAGCTTCTTTTCAGGGCCTTCGACAGACGATCTAACCATATGTATCTGATTAGGACTACAATCGGAATCTATCGCCTCTGAAATCGTTCAGATCAGAATCCCGTAGTACCTTATGCGGTCGGAGGAAGATCAACAACCAGGGGGCAATGCAACATCCTTACGAGCTTCGGATGAAAAATTCGACCGTACGGATGGATCTAGAGCAATGATCATAGTCCAACAATGCAGAAATCACCTCAATCCAAGCACCGTGGTACCCTTTACAATAAACAGAAGATGGACGACCTAGATGGTGCCACGTGGCACCATCTGGGCCACCCAACATCAGCCAGCAGCACCCGTCCACACCACTCCTCATCTGGGACCTCCATTCCCAGCCGTTGGATCTTGATCCAACGGCTACAAAGCCTCCTCCACCGTGTTCCCTCAACCCTCCTACACAACACTTGTGCTAGAATGGAACGTTGGTGGAGGTGTGCACTATCAAGGGAGGGGTGCGGCTTTGAGACCCGTGGACCTGCCCCCGCAAATAAGCAATTGGAGGTGCATAGCACCGACCGCACACATAGCTCAGCACCGCAGCCATGGGCACAAGCGCGTGAAGCATCGGCCGCACAGTTCAACGCCAGCAATCATGCGTAAGCAACAAGGCACGAGGGGCACAGGTGCATGATGCACGCACCAGCAGGGGCAAGGGAAGTTGCAGGGGTCTTTAATAATGATTGCAATTGTCACTAATGCCCTATGCACGAATTCTTCCTCTTCCTTGCACTATAAAAGTGCCTACCCCCCCTTCATTCTTCACCATCTCTTCCTTTCTTCTCCTCACCACCTCCAAGGCTCTAGAGAGAGCTTGTCCCAAGCTCGGGATGCTCCTTTAGTGTAGAAAACAAACATTTGTTCCCACCTCTCATCCCCCTTCGTGGAGCATCCCGCGGCCGTCCTTTTACCTCCCTTCGGGAAGAAGATCTTCGTCGCGATGCCGTCCTACCCTGCCCTCCATCCTCCGGCTCTGTCCTCTTTCATCCCACTCCTCATCACCTTCCTCCAGGCAACGTCAGAGCGAGCCATCCTTTGAGAGACCGTTGAGGGCTATTCTTCTCATCTCCATCTATCTTTACTACTTTCTAGTGTAGTTTTTCCCATTTTCATAGTTGCAGAAACACTTGGTGAGATATATGTGATTGTTTCTCTCTCTCTCTTATATGTTGCAAGTAAATTAGTTAGATAAGAATTCATCGACCTCATCTCTTGCTTTCTAAAAATACCAAAAGAATTTAGAAAAGACAAAAATGACAAAAATGAATAAAAGCGAAATGCGTATTTTTCAAACTAAACATTTGCCTCCCTGTGTTCGACTCGGGGCTCACCTTTAGAGTTTCGATTATAAATTTTATCTGATCGAAGGATTTTCTCGCGAATCAAAATCAACGATGGGCTTTCAAAAATCCAATCCTTTCTGCGAGCGAATCCGCCGTTTATCAGACAGTGATCATCCATCCTCGACCAACTGGAGCACGCGATCTATGTGTGATCCCTAACACAGCATAGGCACATGGTGAGCTATGGTAGAGCAACTATGTGCAGTGGTGTGTAGCTGGTTGTGTCGGATGCATGCATTAAGTACCTTGGTGCACTCCTTAGCTGAAAGATACCCATTTCTCCACCTATAAAAGGCCCTACACCCTTCCTTAGCCTACCATATCTACCTTTTCTAATCCTACCTCCTTTAGAGCTCGAAAAGCATCACAAGCTCCCAATAGCTTACTCCTAAGCCATTAGGCTACCTATAAGTCTAAATAATTCTATCCTCCACCAAATATTCATCCTGCTCCTCAACCCCGTCATAGGTGACCTAAAGGTTGTCCCCTCACCTCCATTCAGGTAGCAGATCATGATGAATCTACATATAATAATGATAATTACATCAGTTAAAGTCAATTTAGGGCACATGCGCATAAATATCATGATATAACGGGTTTGGGAGCAATGCATGCATTCTGCATTATTTTATATTAATATTGCTTGGAACTAACGTTTAATAGTCAAGTTATAAAAAAGCACCTTGAAACAGGCCTCATATGAGCAATCAAACCATACGAATGGATTTGGATCGATGATCGCAGCCCAACGACGTGAAAATCAACCTAATTCGACATCTATAGTGCCTCCTGTGAAGGAAAGAAGATGGTCAGTCCAAATGGCACCATGTGGCACCATCCAGACCTCCCGCTACTCCACACCAAACCTATGAGCAATGCAACCCTTAATCCGGGTCGTTGGATTGTCATCCAACAGCCATGAATCAGCCACATTGCCTGCTACACCACACCTCTCATGATAAGAAGAGTGCCACCATTAGATCTCGATGTTTTAAAAGATGTAATCATCGTAGCAAGTCAAAATAGTGTGAAAACAAATAAAATTTATAACTCAAATGAAGTCCGAGGTCGAACATAGGGAGCAAGTATTGCAATTCAATCTCAAAGATCATAATAGAAGCACAAATATAAGAAGTTATAATCAAAATTCCATTAAAAAATGATATATCAGTAGAATCAAGTACAATATGCAAAAAGAAGAGGGTAAAATGGTGATTTAAATCACCAAATTACCCTACAATGTTAAGCTGCACAATTCACTCAAATATCAGAATCATATAAGCCAAGAATATCTCAATTTAAGAACCAGTAGAACCAATGCACCAAACGACAGAGATGAAGCCCAGACAGCTTAAGTGACACCCAACTATAGTGCTTTTAAGAGGCTCAAGGGCCTCTTCCTTCTTCTTCTTCTTCTTCTTCTACTTTCTTCTACTCTGCTTCTCTTCTCTCTTCTTCTCAAGGCTTCTCCTTCTTCTTGTTCCTTTACTTCAGACCTTCTCCTTTGTTCACAAGCATAAGGGCATAATTCCCTCAGCGACTAAGTGTCGAACCTATCTCTTTGAAGAGCAAAACCCCCCTCCCCCACTCACAAATTCCTCCTCCTCTTCTCTCTCAGATAATCGGGTAGCCAATCGGGAATCGAATTAAGTAGCATTGGGTCTAAGGCTATCGACGTGGGTAGTAGCCAAGGAGTAAGGGCTTAGGCAGGTATGGGTGAGCGAGTAAGGGGACCCAACCCCCGTGTTACTTAGGCGATAGGATGGAAATAGAAAATCAATTTAAGTGTGCATGGGCACTCTTCTCCCACCACTGTGGGACTATCCCACGCAGTTCTTCCTTCGTGCAGTAGCAGTTGAGGATGTGTCTGATTGAGGTCAAGGGAAACACTTCCTGCTTCAATTGGGAGTTTGGAGCACTCTCTGAAGGTATTCCGTGCTGTTTAGAGGTAGCACCTAGGGCAGATGTAATGAGAACACAGTGTCGAGCTTTCTTGAAGAAGCTCTATCAATGGCGACGATCGATAATGGACCTAAAACATGCAAACGGCCTAATGGCCAAGTCAAAAAAGCTTAGTAGAAGCGTGAAGATGCGGTGAAGGTGGTGGTGGCGGTGGCGTGCCATGAATGTGGTTGGAGGTGGCTGGTGGAGATGAAAAATGAAGGTGAAAAGGGTCGCATTTGGTGGAGCAATCGACGCAGAAAACCCCTCAATTTCTTGAGGAGTTTTGCTCGCATGGTCATGGCGATGCTGTAGGGACCGGTGGCGGCTGATTTGGTGGAGTGTAGCAGTCGTGTGAGCTCACCGGAGGTATGTCGGCGAGATCGAAGACGGAGTCAGAGTGGGCAGGGTTTTGGTCGAAATGGTGTTGTGGTGGCATGGTGATGATGACCTTATGCTAGGGAGTCGAACAAACTTGTTGTTGGATGAAGAGGAGTGGAGGGGTATCGGTTGCGGTATGGCCAACACCAGAGAAGGAGGGTGCTCCAATGAGGGAGACGGCAATGAGGGTGGGGTTAGGACGCAGCTCACAGGTATGGTAAGGTGCAGATTTCAAAGGGGAAGTAGAATTGGCCACCTATTGTACGTGGCGGTCGGCGAAGAAGCTAGGGATAAGAGGTCACCGGAGCTAGCTCAAAGCGAGGCGGAGGTAGAGGAAATGTTGAGTTCGAAATCGTCGCAAATAGATTTGAGTTTGGAAAACTCGTCGTTGTAGTGCGATTTGTGAGAAAAACCGTCAACAGATAAATTTTACCGAAACTCAAAAGGAATTCTGGGTCGAACACAAGGAGGCAGACATTTGATTAAAAATCGTGTTAGTTTTATTGTCAAAAAGTAGATTAACTAGTCGAATTGAATCTAAACTATCTATCTACTTAAATAGTAATGAATAGAAGAGAGAGAGAAAGAATATTACAAATAAAGACAAAATAGAGATAGAATAAACATGGATTTCATAATCACAGAATGATGTCTACTACAACTAAGCACTATAGTAGAAAGCGGGAAATCTTACAACTAGAAAGCGGTAAATCTATTCTAGAAAGCAGTAAAAAGAAGGTAGAGAGAAGTTATCCTCCTCGACAGCTGCTTAGCAAATGAGCCGCGTTGATGGAGCACCTGGACGAAGGTGGTGAGATGTAGAATGAAAGAGAATGATGATGGACAACGGAGGATGGGGCAGCTCGACATCGTAGTGAGATTCGCTTCCCGAATGGTGGTGGGAGGACTACCATGGAATGCTCCACGAATGGGAAGAGGTGGAAAAATTCTATTTTTAACTCTAGAGGAGCATCCCAGGTTTGGGACAAGCTCTTCGAGCCTTGGAGGGGGTGAGAGAAGAGAGGAAGGGATGAGAAATTCGAGTGGTAGGGTCTCCTTTTATAGTTGTAGGGATTGAGGGCAATTTGGTCATTTCATGCTTAAAAACATTAATTTAGGGTCTTTAGTAATGGATTTAAGCGACACTAAAGCCCCTGAACGTGGGCGTAGGTTGCGTGCACACGTCGCCTCTTCCTCTCCCACGCGCCCAATGCTTCACACACATTCGTGAGATATCAGTCGTCCGATCGCGAGATCAAACGGTTTAGAAGCCATCACGCCTCATTGCGCACCCGCGTCAAATCACACGTGCATGGTGCATCCGATGGTGCGTTCGCGATCCGTGCGATCTGGTGACACCACGTAGTCGATGTTGCTGTCGTTCATCCTTGATCCAACGGCTACAATTGGCCAGCACCTGCTTGCGCCATCGATTTGAGGCGCATGTTGTCTCGAACCCGTGACCTCCACGTCACTCACAAGCTCGAGACCAATGGGCCAAGTTGCCCTTTAAGGTACGTTTCGGATTTGGGTGCGATCTCTCTCAGCCGTTGGATCTTGATCTGACGATTGAGATCGTCCGCACAGTTGAGGAGAGAGAGAGTAACTGTGGGTCCGTGGGCCGGTTGGGCAGCTGGGATGGTGCCACGTGGTGCCATCTTAGCCGTCCATCTTCTATGTCTTGTAGATGGTGCCACAGATGTCTAATTGGACCGATTTTCACGTTGTTGGGCTGCGAGCATCGATCTAAACCCATCCGTGCAGTCAGATTTATCATTTAATGTAGGGATTTACACCATCTTGCCCCTTGACCTCTAATATTTCTCAGATTGCGTCTGATGCTATGGAAGTCCGATCGGGGCGATCTTGGAGTTGTTGAACTCCGATCGTCTCCCTGATCAGATCCATACGGTTGGATCTTCAATCTGAGGCCCCGATTAAATGTTGCCCTATCACCTGACCATAAAAAGGAGAAATTAACCTAAAATTTATACAACCTAACCTAAATGCAAGATGATGCATGTTATGCAATATTTATAATGTATGATGCAACTATATGCCTAAGAACGCACAAAAATACACAATTTATGTGATATAAACATATTTGCATCACACCCCCATGCTTATCTTTTGCTTGTCCCTGGAAAAACTACATGCTATTTATAAAAAAATTAGGTCAGATTTCTTGGGCAATAGTTATTTTTCAACACTTATGAACTTCAACTAAGACTTGAACTACAGAGACACCACAGTGCCTGGGTGTCTGCCAAAATGCAGACCGCCTCAAGCCCTCGCCTTATTCAAAGAAGGACATTTTTCTTCTTTTCTTCTTTTCTAATTTTTTTGGATTTTTGAGTTTAGGGTTTTGGAGCTGCTTTCTACAGCCACTCAACCCACCCAAGACTCAAAGAGAACCCTATATTCTAAGCATCTTTATATGTGAAATGTGATAGACTCACTGATCGGCGATTAGAACGGACTTCGGGTTTCTACGCTCCTAGGTGGCCTTGAAAAGAAATTCTGCCTAAAGGTGTATCAATTCGACTAGTAGCTTTCTCCCTACTTTTCTTTTTATGGGGTCAGCACAAGGGCGAACCAGTGTATATCTCCTCAGCTTATTTTACTTCTCCACTTCTTCTAAGTATTTTAGAATTATACATGCATTTCTTGAGCTAGGTTCTGGACAACCTACAAATGGGTTGTTACTCATGATAACTTGCCAGCCATACTCGTGCAGTGAAGTGTGGCTTATTTATTTTTTCTTTTCTTTCTCCTTTTCTATTTTTTTTTTTCCTTCTGTTTTTTAAGTAGGTGGCTTCCCTGATCTAAGATTTACCTAAGGGCAACCGAAAAAGAATGGTCATGTGACTAGGCTCTGGACAACCTACCAATGGGTTGTTACCAACGATAACTTGCTAGTCATACCACCCTCGAAGGTTCATTAGATACCCAATTTCCGTTAAAACCACCGAAAAGCGAGTTAGTGCAAATAGTGTGTAGATGCTTAGACTTAAAGTTTCCTCAAATCAGAGGGCAGGTTGATAAGTCGTGTACTTATCACCCCAACTTATTTAATCAAATTAGAAATATATTTAGACTGGCGAGGACTCGAGAAACAAGTCCACATTTTAGTGGACACCTGGGCTAATTAAGCTCAAAGACCTGAAGGGTCTTAGTGTTCAAATCATACAGTTTTATTCTCTAAGATTGAAAATTTTCCAAAGCCCAAGTTCTCTTTCCTAATTCAACTTTTTTTTCTATTTTTGTAATAAATAAAAAGAAAAAAAAAGAATCCACGAATCTATGGAGCTGATGAAATAATTCAGAGATGAATATCCACCCCTTATTCTTATCTAATGCAATGTCCTCATTGTATTAAAAGGACATGATATTAAGTGGAGTAGAGTAGAAAGCACTTGAATTACATGTATAACAGGTCAGCTTCGAGATGAAAAGAAATTGTATACATGATGAATTTAGTACCGTCAGCTAGGCACACTATACAAAGAGGAAGAAATAAAGAATTCACAGGTGTAGGTTAGAATCAGAATAAAAAGATTCACCTCAGGACCTGCCAGTAGATGTCCACAAATGTGGATCAGATTGTGGTGCAAACCCATACCCCATGGTCGAGTATATCTAAGGTTCTGAATAAAAATTATCCAAAACCTGAGATCAGTAGGCAAGTAGGGTCGGGCATGCGATTTGTAAGGATGCAACCCAAGTCCAAAAAGTCAAATAACAAAGATGTTGAGCTCAAAAGGATAATCAATGAATTTGTGCTTGGGTTGCACATCCTCAGAACAAATGTCATAAGGGTCCTGGTAGAAGGTTGGTAGTTTCAAACAAATAGGCACCCTTAGACTCGATCTTCTGCTTCCTCTAGAATTAGCTTCCCAAATCTTCATTTCCCAACTCCTATCTTCCATAATCAAAATTTTGAATTTCAAGATCTCCTGCATATTAATCACCCCATCTAAAATGTCCAAGTCCAAGATTTGTTGTGGAATCAAAATTGACTTGGGTCTAGTGATCTCAAAATCAAACTCAACAATATGCTCAAAGGGGTGTAATTGAGGAATAGGGCTATGAATTGAATCCTTCATGAAATTAGGATCTGAATCCACCTTGAGAGCCCCAACAAGATCAAGTTCCTCAATTTTAGGGCCATCAAATGATTTATCGAATTCCTCATGCCCAGTCATCTTACTAAAATCGTGTGTTGTAAACTCAAGTGAGACTTCGCATAATGATCCTTCACCTTCAGAATCAAAGAATTCTAAATTCGCGTTAATGTATGCCTCAAAATAATCAATCAATTTTTGTTCCATGGAGACATATGTTTATTCGTACCTCGGCTCAGGGATCTCGGTTGAAGAAATCAGTTCATCCTTATTTGATTGCTCTAGAACAACCTGGTCAACCCTGATCTCGTAAAACGTGTCCTCCCTATAGGTGCCTAAGCAAATTTTGACATCGGCTCTCTTGTCAAGGGTTCATCCTAGGAATCCTCCCAATATTGGACTAGAGCAATCATAAATCTCATCCTCAATTTTGATAACTTCCCAAGTAAAAACTCACCTGGGCCTTTATCCTTAATATCCTGGAGCTAATTCAACAAATACTTGTTAAGATCGTCAATCATTTTAATCAGGGGCTCCAATTCTTCAGTGCAAGGTGTTGGTTGAGCTTCTAAAGATTGTATGGCATTCCTTAAGTTAGCCAACACCTTATCTTGGACCTGGTTAACCATAACCAAATGGTTTGGTTCAGGGTTAAGCGGGTTTAGGTTTAGTGCAGGGGAGTCAATGAATTGAGGTTCTCGATACCCTCCCTGATAATAGGTCAATTCAGGTTGTCCATAAGGAGGTGATGACCTATAAGTAGTGTAATCTGAGGAAGGGTAAGGATTAGCATATCCTTCTTGATTGTAGGTCATATTAGGTTGTCCAAATGAGGGCAATGATCTATAATTGATGAAGCTCGGAGAAGGACAAGAATCAAGATTATGGTGTCCAGGGTTAGACCCTGAACACGGACGTTTGAAACTGTATTCCCAATCAGAATTATCCCAACTAGAAGATGGATGAGAATAAGTCTAGTTGGAATAATAATCATTTTGGGAATAAGTAGTGGTAGGAGGGTAGGAGTGGAAGTGCGAATAGGATGTGGAAGTATCCATGATAGAACAGGAGGAAGAAAGGTGCCTTGCAATACAAATAAACAAACCTGTCCTAAAGACCTACAGACTCCTAGAACCCATCTTGAGATAAAGAAATGATTTGATCTACTTCTTTCCAGTCAATCCAACCTGTTAGAGGGAGGGGTTGGGGAGAAGGTTCTTCCTTTAGCTTGCACCTCCAGTTCCTAGTGTACCCCCCAGCCACGATCGTTTGATTCTACTCCCCTAACTAGACATTAGATTGAATGGTAGAAATAGACTAATCGAAAATAATCTCGATCTGGGCTCCAAAGAGCAAGTCCAATCCTTAAGGCCAACGTCTACTCTTTTTTAATTAAGGTTAGGTTTGAATGTACCTTAGAATGTGATGGGCCCTTTATCTAGGTTGTGCCCTTAATGATTGCTTGATATGTGTGTGCATGCACAACCAATGGTTTTCAAGCAAGATTATTTTTTTGGATGTGGTGAATTTTAGGACTTAAATCTTGCTTAGTAGCTTTTAGGATTCAACTTTAGGTGCATTCAATCAAGTTCAGTTGGCACACGAGGTTTTGAAAGCATAGGTGAAGATGTTTTCCTTTAAAGCTTAAAAGAATGTGGAGTGCCTGGTAAATCCCTAAAAGTTGAACCTATGTGGCAACTACTTGATGAGTTATTTTTAGTTAAAGTGGTGTGGCCCAAACAACTCAAACAATTGGCCTGATGCACCACTTAATTAGGCACATAAGTGATTACCTAATCTGATTTCTTCTCAATTATGTGTTGGTGAGTGTATCAGTCCCAAAGATTGGGTTACCGATTGAGTATGAAGAATTAGAAGAGGTTGTGTACCTCTGTGAGACTTTTTTTATATGCGAAGGGTGAGGCAGGTGGAGGTGACAAACAAACAATCAAAACTACCCTTAGTGTTTATGCAAGCTCCAAGGTTAATTAGGGCTTGTGTTATTAGGAGATGAAATGAAATCTAGTGGGTGTGCAGGTGGGGGTAAACTTACAGAACCTTCAACAGCACTTTACTTCAATCTATTGCTTTTGCCTATCTCGAGTACCTGCAATCACAATAAGAAAGGTGAGAAGTGAGGTAAAAGATAAGTAAGGCGGGAAAACATGAAAAATCAAAGAGCGTCGCCTCCCCAACAATGGCACGAAAATGTTGAGTCAGAAAATCATCGCAAATAGATTTGAGTTTGGAAAACTTGTTGTTGTAGTGTGATTTGCAAGAAAAACTATCAACAAATAAATTTTACCGAAACTCAAAAGGAATTCTGGGTCGAACACAGGGAGGTGGACATTTCATTAAAAGCCACGTTTGTTTTGTTGTCACGAAGAAGATTAGCTGGTCGAATTGAATCTAAACTAGCTCTCTACTTGAATAATAATGAATAGAAGAGAGAGAGAGAATATTACAAATAAAGACAAAATAGTGATAGAATAAACATGGATTTCATAATCACAAAATGATGTCTATTACAACTAACCACTATAGTAGAAAGCGAGAAATCTTACAACTAGAAAGTGGTAAATCTATTCTAGAAAGCAGTAAAAAGAAGGTGGAGAGAAGTTATCCTCCTCGACGGCTGCTTGGCGGACGAGTCGCGTTGACGGAGTGCCCGGACGAAGGTGGTGAGATGTGGGACGAAGGAGATTGACGATGGATGATGGAGGATGGGGCAGGACAATGTCGCAGCAGGATCTGCTTCCTGAATGGCGGTGAGAGGACCACCACGGAATGCTCCACGAATGGGATGAGAAGGTGGAAAAATTATATTTTCAACTCTAAAGGAGCATCTCGAGTTTGGGACAAGCTCTTAGAGCTTTGGAGGGGGTGAGAGAAGAGAGGAAGGAATGAGAAATTTGAGTGGTAGGGTCTCCTTTTATACTTGTAGGGATTGAGGGTAATTTGGTCATTTCATGCTTAAAAACATTAATTCAGGGTCTTTAGTGACGGATTTAATCATCACTAAAGCCCCTAAACGTACGCATAGGTTGCGTGAACGTACCACCTCTTCCTCTCCTGTGTGCTCAATGCTTCATGCACGTTCATGCAACATTAACCATTCGATTGCAAGATCGGACAGTTTAGAAGCCATCGTGCCTCATCGTGCACCCACGTCAAAGCCATCGTGACACGTCTGATGGCACATTCACGATCCGCGCGATCTGGTGACGCCACATGGCCGAAGATGTCGCCATTCATCCTCGATCTAATGGCCGCAATTGGCCCGCGCCCACTTGCGCCCTTGATTTGAGGCTCATGTAGTCTCAAACCAGCAACCTCCGTGTTGCCCACGGGGTCAAGACCAATGGGCCAAGTCGCCCTTTGAGGCACATTTTGGATTTGGGCACGATCTCTCTCAGTCGTTGGATCTTAATCCGACAGTTGAGATTATCCACGCAATTGAGGAGAGAGAGAGCAGCGGTGGGTCCTTGTGCCAGTTAGGTGGCTGGGATGGTGCCACATGGTGCTATCTTAGCCATCCATCTTCTATGTCTTGTAGATGGTGCCACGAATGTCAGATTGGATCGATTTTCATGCCATTGGGCTACGATCGTCGATCCAAATCCACTCGTGCGGTCAGATTTATCATCTGATGTACGAATTTACACCATCTTGGCCCTTTGACCTTTAATCTTTCTTAAACTACATCTGATGCTATGGATGTCCGATCGAGGCGATCTTAGAGTAGTTGAACTCCAATCGTCACCCTGATCAGATTCATATGGTTGGATCTTCAATTCGAAGCCCCGATTAAATGTCTCCCTATCACCTGACCATAAAAAGGAGAAATTAACCTAAAATTTATACAACCTAACCTAAATAAAAGATGATGCATGTTATGTGTTGAAGCTACGAGTTACTACGCTAATGTATTTGGTTTTGAAAAACCTGTCATCGTAGTTTGAAAGCGAAGAACTCATGTTCAACAAATAAAATTTGTACCAGAATAGAAATCCCGGGTCGAACTCAAGGAGGCTACGTCAATCTATATTCGCAATTATATTCTTTTAGAGTTTTTGTTGAAAAGCAAAGCGATGTAATTACAATGAAGCAATATTAACAATCAGAATAAATGAGAGGGAGAGAGAGAGAAAACATGCACTCAATATTTCAAAATGTCTGTACAATAAAACCAGAGAAGAATTACACTAGAAAGCAGGAAATCAACTACACTAGAAAACAGGAAAATTTTACTCTAGAAAGCTGAAAAGAAGAATGGGAGAGAGAAGTTATCCTCCTCAAAGATCGCTTGGAGGACGAGCCAGATGAGACGCCATCTGGAAGAAGGAGGATGGAGCGGGAAGAAGGAGGTCGAGGTAGGAGGAATGAGAACGGGATGGCACATCGTCGTCATTGCAGGATCCGCTTTCGAAATGAGGGCGAAAATTTGACTTTATCTCTCAAGGAGCATCCCTGGTGTGGGACAAGCTTCTCTTGAGCTTTGGTGAGGGAGAGAAGAGAAGGAAGGGATGCCAATTTCGTGTGGAGGGAGTCTCCTTTTATAGTTGCAAGGAGTGAGGGCAATTTGGTCTTTACAATTTCAAAATATTAAATAAGGGGTCTTTAATGATGCAATTAAGTGTCACTAAAGCCCCAGTCGTGGGTGACGTGTGCTGCACCTGCCGCCCGCTCACCTCCTGCGCCGCCCACATTCATCAAATCTCAGCGATCAAGTGGCTAAGATTTGATAACCGCATTGCCTCAACACGTGCTTAGCGTGTGCGATCCCACGTTACGCGCAGGAGTGCATGAGGATTGAGCGCTTGTGGTCGCTGGATCACCATCGGCCGGTCAATCACGCCCACACCTCTGCGCCTCTGCGCCTCTCGCGAAGAATCAAATGTGCACCTCCAGATCTCGCGAGAGTGTTCAACCAACGTGCTACACAAGCGTTTGTGTCGCGGTTATGTTTTGTGCGTGTGCATCCACAGCTGTTGGATGCGCATTCAATGGTGGAGAAGCGGCGCTCAAAGTGAAGAAGAGATGGAGCGGCGGGTGCAGCGGCCGGTTGGGCAGCTGAGATGGCACCACATGGCACCATATTGGCCGTCCATCTTCTGGATGATGTAGATGGTGCCATGGTTGTCGGATTGAGTCAATTTTCATGCCATTAGATTGCGATCGTCGATCCGAATCCATCTGTGCGGTCGGATTTGTCGTCTGAAGTGCGGATTCACACCATCTTGGCCCTTGATCTTCTAGGGTTCCTCGATCTCTATCTGATGCTAAAGATGTCTGATTAAGGTGATCTTGGAGTCGTTGAACTCCAATCGTCGTCCTGATCAAATCTGTATGGTTGGATCTTCGATCTGAGGTCTCAATAAAAATTTGCCCTATCCCTGAACATAAAAGGAGACAATTAATCTCCATTTTATTCAAACTAATCTAAATGCAAGATGGTGCATGCTATTCAATATTTATAGTATGTAATGCAATTCTATGCTTAAGAACATACATAAATAGACATTTTATGTAATATAAACATGTTTACATCACACCCCCATGCCTATCTTTTGCTAGTCCCTAGCAAAAACTATATGCTATTTATAAAAGAATTAGGTTGGATTATTTGGGCATAAGTTACTTTCAATCATTAAGGAAATGTTTACTCAGGATCTGAACTTTCAAAGACACAACAGTGCCTGGGTATCTGCCAAAATGCAGACCGCCTCAAGCCCTCGCCTTATTCAAATAAAATTTTCTTTTTCTCTTTTTCTTCTTTTCTAATTTTTTTGGATTTTTGAGTTTTAGGGTTTAAGAGTGGCTTTCTATGGCCATTCAACTCACCCAAGATTTGATGAGAACCCTAAGTTCTAACCATCTTATTATGAATGTGATAGACTCGTCGATTGACAGTTAAAACGAACTTCGGATTCTACGCCTCTAAGTGACCTTAAAAAAAGAATTCTGCCTAAAGGTGTATCTTTACAACTTGTAGCTTTCTCCCTACTTTTATTTTTATGGGGTCAACACAAGGGTGAATCCAGTGTATATCTCCCCAGTTTATTCTACTTCTTCGCTTCTTCCAGAGTGTTTTGGGAATTTTCAGTGCATTTATTAAGCTGGGCTCTGGACAACCGGTCGATGAGCTGTTACCACCGACAACTTGCCAACCATACTCGTGTAGTGAAGTGTGGCATATTTCTTTTGTTTTCTTTTTTCTTTTCTCCTTTTCTTTTTTTTCTTTTCTTTTTGACTTTCTTTTTCTCTCTTTTTTTTTTAAGTAGGTGGCTTCCCTGGTCTAAGATTTGCCTAAAGGCAGCAAGAAGAGAATGGTCCAGTGACTGGGCTCTGGACAACCTACTTATGGGTTGTTACCCACGATAACTTGCCAACCATATTACCCTACAAGGTTCATTAGCTACCCAATTTCCGTTAAAATCGCCGAACAACGAGTCAGTGAAAAGAAAGCATGTAGATGCTTAAAACTCAAAGTTCCCTCAAATTAGAGGGTGGATTGATAAGTCGTACACTTATCACCCAAACTTATTTACTCAAATTATAATAGAATTAAGATGGAGAGGACTCGAAAAACAAATCCACATTTTAGTGGGTACACGGGCCGATTAAGTCCAAAGACCTGAAGTGCCTTTGTGTTCAGATCCTAATGTAATATTTCCTAAGATTGAAAAGTCCTAATGTTCAACTATTCCTTCCTAATTCAAATTTTTTTTAATGTATAAATAAGAAGAGAAAAACAATTTACATGAATTTCACAAAGTTGACAAAATGATTCAAAAATGAATCCACGCCAAAATGTTGTAGCTACGAGTTACTACGCTAACGTATTTGATTTTGAAAAACCTGTCATCGTAGTTTGAAAGCGAAGAACTCATGTTCAAAAAATAAAATTTATACCGAAATAGAAATCCTTGGTCAAACTCAGGGAGGCTACGTCGATCTATATTCGCAATTATAATTTTTTAGAGTTTTTATTGAAAAGCGAAGAGACATAATTACAATGAAGCAATATTAACAATCAGAATAAACGAGAGGGAGAGAGAGAGAAAACATGCACTCAATATTTCAAAATGTTTGTACAATAAAACCATAGAAGAATTACACTAGAAAGCAGGAAATCAACTACACTAGAAATAGGAAAATTCTACTCTAGAAAGCTAAAAAGAAGAATGGGAGAGAGAAGTTATCCTCCTCGACGATCGCTTGGAGGATGAGCCGGACAAGATGCCACCTGGAAGAAGGACAGAGTGGGAAGAAGGAGGTCGAGGTAGGAGGAATGAGAACGGGGAAACACGTCGTCGTCGTTGCGGGATTCACTTCCAAAATGAGGGCGAAAATTTGACTTTATCTCTTGAGAAGCATCCCGGGTGTGGGACAAGCTTCTCTTGAGCTTTAGAGAGGGAGAGAAGAGAAGGAAGGGATGCTAATTTCGTGTTGAGGGGGTCTCCTTTTATAGTTGCAAGGAGTGAGGGCAATTTGGTCTTTACAATTTCAAAACATTAAATAAGGGGTCTTTAGTGACGGAATAAAGCGTCACTAAAGCCCCAATCGTGGGCGACATGTGCCACGCCTGCCGCCCGCTCACCTCCCATGCTGCCCACGTTCATCAAATCTCGGTCGTTCAATCGGGAGATCGAACGGCTAAGATTTGATAACTGTAGCGCCTCCACGCGAGCCTAGCGCGTGTAATCCCGCGTTATGCGTGGGTGCGTGATCTGGATTGAGCGCTTGCAGCTGCTAGATCACCATCGGGCGGTCAATTGCACCCGCACCTCCACGCCTCAGCGCCTCTCGCGAAGAATCGAACGTGCACCTACAGATCTCGCGAGCGCGTTCGACCAACGTGCTACACAAGCGTTTATGTCGCGGTTAGGTTTTGTGTGTGCGCATCCAACTGTAGAGAAGTGTTTGCACCTCAAAACACGCCTATAATAACGCCTTCTTATGCTATTTTCTAGCATTAACTATGTATATTATAATCCTGTAGTTGCATTTGTAAAAACGCTTGCATGCATGCATTTAATCATGAGAGGAGGAGAAATGAATAAATGGCTTGCATAATTTTTTTTTTCTCAAGTGTTTCTTTGCAAAAGTCCCTTCTCTATTGTTATTTTCATCTTTCTTTCTTCTCTTCCCGTGGTTCTTCTTCCCGCGGCTGAATTTCTTCCACGCCATGCTGCATGCGACACCTCTCCCTGCGGTTGCCACTCTCCAACACCTCTCCCTGCTACTGCCATGCCTCCCCGCCATGCTCTCCTCCTCTATAAAGCCGCAGCTCTTCCACGCGACGAAAAGGGAGAGACGCAGCTGCTGCAAAGACCCCGCAGCCACCACCTTCCTCTCCACCATTCTCCCCTCCCATACGCCGACCCTCCGTCGAGGAGGCACCCGGCGAGCAGGTGAACCCACTGTGGTGCACACCACCACAGTGGGAGCACCACCGCCCAGCTCTTCAACGAGCCGGTGGGCGTGGTGTTTTCTTTTCTCTTCGTTTTCGTCTCCACGCCATTGCTGCCGCTTCAAGCTCCGAAGCTTGAAGCATTAGCAGCAGCAGCTAAACCGCGGCGACAGCAACAGCAGCAGCACCCCCCGCCTCCTCCGCGACCTTCCCCGCAGGCGCGCAACCCTCCGCACGCGCCTGCAGGCCCGTTCCCCGCCTCCGTCTCCGTTCTGTCCACCCCGCATTGCACCCGCAGCCGGCCGCCGCGCGCACTTCAGCGGCCGGTTACGGCCTCGCGCCGACCCCTGCCCTCCTCCGCAACCCTCCGCGACCGACTGCAGACTCCCCGTCGCCTTCTCCGAGCGCGCCATCGCCCGCTCTCTGTCCTCGCACCCGGTCTGCAGGAGATGCCTCACGTCCTCTACGCGAAGGCGCGGTGCACCGCGACGGTCAGACGTCCGCCTTCGCCTTCAGACGACGCGGCGTCAGACGTCCGCCGCCATGAGCAGACGTCTTAACTCGCTGCCATCGTCCCTGCACGCGATCCCGCTCCCGCTCTCTCTCTCTGCTGATCTCTCCCGCTCTCTCTCTCTCTCACGTATTCGCTCTCTCTCTCTCTCTCTCTCTCTTTCTCTCTCTTTTACTCACAGCAACACACACAAACATTCACCGACACACACACACCTATACCAACACATACACACACACTCACACACTTATAGTAACATATATATACTTATATACATCTATATATATATATATATTTATATATATATATACTTATATACATAGTAATATCTATAGTTATGTATACATACATATATATATAATATATCTATATATATATATATATACAAGCATATATATATCTATATACTTACACATATACTTATATATATATATATACATATACATACATATATCTATACATCTATATATACATATATCTAGATACATATACTTATATAAATATATATATATCTATATAGTATAATATATATATATATATACTTATATACATATATACATAGCTATATACATATATACATACATATATATATATATATACATATACACCTATATATATATACATATATATCTATATATATATATTTATACATTTATATACATACAGATATATTTAGTTATATACATATGTACATATATTTTCACGTTATTTACTATACGCTGTATTGCGGGAATATCTGCACCAGTTGCTGATATTCCCCGATACACGCGTACAAAAAAAGCGTGGTCCCATACATCATCCATCCTCCATCCACACTCCACGCGGCACCTAGTCGTGTTGGTTGCGTCTCTCTAGACGTCGATTGACACGACATAGTGCTACACTCCATCGTCACCTCCACCCCCACCCCTTCATATATATATACTACATATAAATATATATCTATAGCTACTATATTTACTTTCTATCCGTTAGCTTCCTTCTTAGTAAAAAGATAAAACAAGGTGTAAAAGTGAAAAGATAATCTTTGATTTGCAGGTACCCCGTCTTGCAAGTAGCAAGGCGTGTTTTGAAACTCTGTTTTGGCTAAAAGCCAAGGACACAATTTTGAGGGTGTGACTCAAGAACAAGGATTACCAGAAAAAAACCTAAATAAGAAAAATACCAAAAACACAATAAACGAACGGAAGAGACGCATTTTAAGGAAAACGTAGAAACTCGACTTGAACCCCACTTCCCTGAGTTCGACCCTGGGCCTAAAAGTGACAAGATAAAATCAATTAGGCCAGGTTAAAAATTTTGTAAAGAGATGGTTAGGTCAGAATTAGGTTAACCACTATACACATTTCAACGATAAAAATATCATATTAACAACCTATTCGGGCTGACCCATCATACTTTTCTGGCGCCGTTGCCGGGGAGGTGCGCTTTCGAGTAAGTTTCTATCCAATTCCTTTAAATTTGTCTCTTCTCTCTTCACGGGTATTGTTGTTTTTGGTGTGCAGGTGAACCTGGTGGAAGGTGAAGAAGGCTGACGAAGTCGAGGACGTGAGCAGATCCAAGGCGGGAACGAGAGCGTGAAGACGCCGACATCGCATTGGAGCTTCGCACACGTTGCCGAACAAGTAGGTTTTCTTTTCTCATCAAATTAGGGTTAACTTACCACCACAATAAAAAAAAAAAAATTTAAAACTAAAAACTAGAAAAACTTCTTGGGATTTCTTGAGGGCAAGTGGATTAAAATTCACTTGATTGATTGGTTGTCTTCACTCCCACTGCCCCGGGATTTCCCGCCTTACTTCGCATAGCGAAAATCCGAGAATCTTGATTCTTAGATTTTTTCGCCGTGGGAAGTATTCTTTGAGGCAAAGAAAAAGATTGCTTGTATCCCTCTTTTGCCTCACTTATCTTTAATTCAGGATCACATTTTTGGTGGGGAGACTTGGAATTGAGTTGATTCCAACCCCACCACGACTTTTCAAACTTGCCTGTGATTCGATCCTGAATACTTCAACCCCAACAATTTTATTTTCTTTATCTTTTGGTTGAGCCTTGTGTGGACATCTTTCTGGTGATTGGGAGCACTTGAATTGAAGTGCTTTGGCTCCCTTTCACATTGGTATAAAATTGATTCGCGCATCCACACATAGAAATCTCCATTTAGGGTAGCCCATTGCATTTTAGCATGCATTAACTAACTGATAATTGAAGAAGGGTTTCTTGGGCTTTAGAAAGAAAACCTGCATTCTTGCAAAACCCGAAGATTGGTTGAATTGGTAATTCAGCAAAATCCTAAAATTCATACTACTTAAGGTTGAACTCTAAAAACCATTCACCAATTAAAACTTTAATTCGGGGAGATTTCCCTGTTGCATGCTTGTTCTTACACAATCTTAAAATCAATCACTTGGGCATTACCCGTAAACAACGCCCTTCACATTCCAAAAGCACTTGACCCTAAGCCTCTAATTAAAATTGGTAGTAACTTGACCCTTTTTAAGGATTGGAGGTCTAACTACCTACGTGTAGCGGCTACGTGCTGGTGAGAGTTCCCGCGTGCTATCGGGTGTCTAAGACTGGGGCAAACGGCCTTTCAATCTGGCCCGGTGGTTCTGCGGTGCTCGCATTCGGTTCCGTAGTTCGTGATAGTAGGTAACTTAGATCTTTAAGTCTAAGGGAACACTGTCGAGGTTAGGAACTTGATTGTATTGATTTGTAATCAAGTGTACTTTTGCGGCGTCATTTCTCTCATCTCTTTTCCCTACTCATCTCCTCAACTCTTCCTCCGGTAGTGCATGTTTGGGAGGAGGTCACAAAACCCTGAATTGCTTGTATTGACTGATAAATCTAGAAAAAGAGCCGAATCATCCTCCTCCTCCACAAACATGGCACACACCCCTGCCTCACCACTTCGTCACAATTCCAATTCTTTCAACACCATGCTTATCCCGAGAAACCCTGCAAGACCTTCCTTATCGAGTGTCGCGCCAAGCGACTCGGTAAGTCATGTGGAACTGGCTTCTGCGAGCCAGTATTTCAACACGGAGGACCAAGCCTCCGTGTACTCGGACACATATGCGGACACGTCTTCTGGCATAGAAGATGCCTGCACCCTGGGGAATAACCCGTTTTCTGCCACATATAACCCAGGGTGGCACAATCATCCCAATTTTGCATGGTCCAACAACCCGCAGCGTCGAAACCCCGCTGGTGGACCAATGCGATCGTCCGCACCCGTCATCCCAAGGGTCCAGTCTAATCCTATGGCAAATCTGCCATCAGGCCCTTGTGTACAGAAAACCAAACACGCATCAAAACCTCTTGATAAATTGATGCGAATGATGACGGAAATGTCAAAGCGCCATAAGGAAAACATGACCTCTCTTTAGCATTTGGCGCAGCAGAATGCTGATATCAGTCAACTAAGCATGGCGACTCGATCTCAGGGCACTTTTCCCGCCCAACCTGTTCCAAACCCGCAAAACTTTGTACCCTGTGGTCCGCAACCACAGGTACAACCTTCTCAGGAACAGGTTCATCAAATTCTGCAAGCTCCGAGTATTCCTCCGGGATTTCAGGTTAATCCCACTGCAGCACCGCACTCTTATGCTGATAGTGATCACATCAAGGATGACACGTCTGACGAGTACGTGTATCGAACTAATTGGAGCCGATTCTGACTGCTGCGAATTACCTGACGACTGCCTGACCAACACAAACTGTGATGTTCCCCAATCCCTCCCTATTCCTGTACCTTCTCCTGACCAGACTTCTGATGAGGTTTTTTCCGCTTCCCATACCTTGTGGTCTGAGTCATCGCCGGGTTGCTCACCGCCGGTCCACACTATGGAAGACCGGATTGCCCTTTCTTTCCCGCTAAATCAGGCGGATTTGCAAATCCACACTGGGACCTTGAGCCCACATCTTACTCACCGGGGCTATTCCCTTTTGGATCCATCTATCCAAAAAGCCCCCCTTCTTGGCCAATCTAAGGGCCAACTTCCTCTTCCTGATCTATTTTCTGATCTGCCTGGGACACTCTCGTCCCAGAAAATGCCAAATCTCTCACCATCCACCATTACTTTTCACGCCTCTATCGCGATTACTTCGCTTTTCTCTTCACCACCCACCATCCACCCACCCTTCCACCCTGATTTATACCCTGAACCTCAGCTCCTGTTACCCGATCTGTCGTCCGTTCTCTGCCTTTCCCTGCATGCATATGAGGACATAGCATTGTTTGGCATGGGGGGGTGGATAGGCATCCATAGGATCCGGGTATTTTATGGTATCAGACAATTACCACCTATTTATAAATATGCAAGAAAAAGAAAAAAGAAAAGAAAAAAAAAATATATATATATATATATTAGTAATAAATGGTGCTTAGTAATGATCTAAAAGCTGAAATGAAAAATACAATAAGTGTTTATGGATATTCAACCTCTGTTTTGAAGAATTTCCAGGCCACAGAAGCTTGATTCACTCAGGCTCGACTTAATTCACTTAAAGCATTGACGAAATAGATCAAAATCTCTCCTAACTAAGAACGTTTCTTGTACCTGAGACACCAGTACAGGATCCGTTGGTTTGCTTTTTCTTGAGAGCTTAAGTAAATTTGGTTCACACTACACATATCAGGAAAGATCAGGTGAACATAAGATCCAACCCTAGTGTTCATTAGGAAAGGTGGAGTCCTTACCTGTGCGTGCAGGTAGACTTTTTATCCCAGGCTTTAGTCTTGTGTTTAGGAGTGACTCTTTCCACCAAAAAGAAACTCTCCCATCAAAAAGAAAAATAAGTGTGCTCCTTCAAAATGTGTTGTAAGAGATATACTGACAGGTGTTTCAAAAAATAAAAAAAAAATAAATAAATAAAAGGAAAAAGAGTTGTCAAAAAAAAAAAAAAAAGATGTTGCAAAAGAGTCGGTATATCTCATAAATGTCTGTATACTTTGTTTTTCGGTGAGCCACAAAAAAAAAAAAAAAAAAAATAGAAAATGGGAGTTGAGTTTTCCGTAATCATCTTAAGGGTCAATCCGAAAACACGAGCTGAAATTGGGACCAACCTGTACTTAAAAATTCGTGAAACCCTGGGAGTGAGTCTTAAGGTTCATCTGGTCAGTCTTGATCCTTCACTATGCACAAACCATAACCTCTTGAGCTCTCGAGTACGGCAAAACCTCCTGGGTCCTGGAAATCGTACTTAAGGTTTAAATATCAAGAGTCCTGGTTAGTTGAGAGATAATCTTTGTCATGTAAAACTTAAAGTACTGGTAATCTTCTCTACAATTGGTTCTCACAATATCCGATAATAAACACACCGATGTCATCTCAGAAGAAAATCTTCAGCTTAAGATCATTTCTAAATACGGTTTTGCTAGGGACTAGCAAAAGATAAGCATGGGGGTATATGTTTGCACCTCAAAACACGCCTATAATAACGCCTTCTTGTGCTATTTTCTAGCATTAACTATGTATATTATAATCCTGTAGTTGCATTTGTAAAAACGCTTGCATGCATGCATTTAATCATGAGAGGAGGAGAAATGAATAAATGGCTTGCATAATTTTTTTTTTCTCAAGTGTTTCTTTGCAAAAGTCCCTTCTCTATTTTTATTTTCATCTTTCTTTCTTCTCTTCTCGCGGTTCTTCTTCCCGCGGCTGAATTTCTTCCACGCCATGCTGCATGCGACACCTCTCCCTGCGGTTGCCACTCTCCAACACCTCTCCCTGCTGCTGCCATGCCTCCCCGCCATGCTCTCCTCCTCTATAAAGCCGCAGCTCTTCCTCGCGACGAAAAGGGAGAGACGCAGCTGCTGCAAAGACCCCGTAGCCACCACCTTCCTCTCCACCGTTCTCCCCTCCCATACGCCGGCCCTCCGTCGAGGAGGCACCCGGCGAGCAGGAGAACCCACTGTGGTGCACACCACCACAGTGGGAGCACCACCGCCCAGCTCTTCAACGAGCCGGTGGGCGTGGTGTTTTCTTTTCTCTTCGTTTTCGTCTCCACGCCATTGCTGCCGCTTCAAGCTCCGAAGCTTGAAGCATTAGCAGCAGCAGCTAAACCGCGGCGACAGCAACAGCAGCAGCACCCCCCGCCTCCTCCGCGACCTTCCCCGCAGGCGCGCAACCCTCTGCACGCGCCTGCAGGCCCATTCCCCGCCTCCGTCTCCGTTCTGTCCACCCCACATTGCACCCGCAGCCGGCCGCCGCGCGCACTGCAGCGGCCGGTTACGGCCTCGCGCCGACCCCTGCCCTCCTCCGCAACCCTCCGCGACCGACTGTAGACTCCCCGTCGCCTTCTCCGAGCGCGCCATCGCCCGCTCTCTGTCCTCGCACCCGGTCTGCAGGAGACGCCTCACGTCCTCTGCGCGAAGGCGCGGTGCACCGCGACGGTCAGACGTCCGCCTTCGCCTTCAGACGACGCGGCGTCAGACGTCCACCGCCGCGAGCAGACGTCTTAACTCGCTGCCATCGTCCCTGCACGCGATCCCGCTCCCGCTCTCTCTCTCTCTGCTGATCTCTCCCGCTCTCTCTCTCTCACGTATTCGCTCTCTCTCTCTCTCTCTCTCTCTCTCTCTCTCTTTTACTCACAGCAACACACACAAACATTCACCGACACACACACACCTATACCAACACATACACACACACTCACACACTTATAGTAACATATATATACTTATATACATCTATATATATATATATATTTATATATATATATACTTATATACATAGTAATATCTATAGTTATGTATACATACATATATATATAATATATCTATATATATATATATACAAGCATATATATATCTATATACTTACACATATACTTATATATATATATATACATATACATACATATATCTATACATCTATATATACATATATCTAGATACATATACTTATATAAATATATATATCTATATAGTATAATATATATATATATATATACTTATATACATATATACATAGCTATATACATATATACATACATATATATATATATATACATATACACCTATATATATATATACATATATATCTATATATATCTATATATATATATTTATACATTTATATACATACAGATATATTTAGTTATATACATATGTACATATATTTTCACGTTATTTACTATACGCTGTATTGCGGGAATATCTGCACCAGTTGCTGATATTCCCTGATACACGCGTACAAAAAAAGCGTGGTCCCATACATCATCCATCCTCCATCCACACTCCACGCGGCACCTAGTCATGTTGGTTGCGTCTCTCTAGACGTCGATTGACTCGACATAGTGCTACACTCCATCGTCACCTCCACCCCCACCCCTTCATATATATACTACATATAAATATATATCTATAGCTACTATATTTACTTTCTATCCGTTAGCTTCCTTCTTAGTAAAAAGATAAAAAAAGGTGTAAAAGTGAAAAGATAATCTTCGATTTGCAGGTACCCCGTCTTGCAAGTAGCAAGGCGTGTTTTGAAACTCTGTTTTGGCTAAAAGCCAAGGACACAATTTTGAGGGTGTGCCTCAAGAACAAGGATTACTAGAAAAAAACCTAAATAAGAAAAATACCAAAAACACAATGAACGAACGGAAGAGACGCATTTTAAGGAAAACGTAGAAACTCGACTTGAACCCCACTTCCCTGAGTTCGACCCTGGGCCTAAAAGTGACAAGATAAAATCAATTAGGCCAGGTTAAAAATTTTGTAAAGAGATGGTTAGGTCTGAATTAGGTTAACCACTATACACATTTCAACGATAAAAATATCGTATTAACAACCTATTCGGGCTGACCCATCAAGAAGCGGTGCTCAAAATGAAGAAGAGATGGACCGGTGGGTGCAGCAGCCTGTTGGGTGGTTGAGATGGTGCCACGTGGTGGCATCTTGGCCGTCCATTTTCTGGATGATGTAGATGGTGCCACGGTTGTCGGATTGAGTCGATTTTCCCGTCGTTAGACTGCGATCGTTGATCTGAATCCATCCGTGTGGTCGGATTTGTCATCTTAAGTGTGGATTCACACCATCTTATCCCTTGATCTTCTAAGGTTCCTCGATCTCTATCTGATGCTAAAGATGTCTGATTAGGGCAATCTTGGAGTCGTTGAACTCCAATCATCGCCCTGATAAAATCTGTACGGTTGGATCTTTGATCTGAGGTCCCAAAAAAAATTTTCCCTGTCCCTGAACAAAAAAGGAGACAATTAACCTCCATTTTATTCAAATTATTCTAAATGCAAGATGATGCATGTTATGCAATATTTATACTATGTAATGCAATTCTATGCTTAAGAACATGCATAAATAGACATTTTATGTAATATAAAGATGTTTACATCATTATGCAATATTTATAATGTTTGATGCAACTGTATGCCTAAGAACACACAAAAGTAGACGATTTATGTGATATAAACATGTTTACTTCAGGAAAGAAGAGGGTTTTTGGCTCAAAAACTTGCTAAGTATGGCAGTCGATGGGGGTCTTTTATAGGTCATTAGGTGAGCTTTCAAGCTTGGAAACAAGCTTGAAAGCTCCACAAATTAGGGAGTAGGTTTTGTGGGATTCAAAGAGTTCACTTGAACTCTTGGAAAAGAATCATAGGTCAAGATGCGATCCAAAATGAAGAGGACCTTCTCAAGAGTCTCCCAAATTTGGAAGAGATTGACCAAGAAATCAGGGAGCAATCCCTGATTGAAGGTAGGCTCTTGATGGGTTCACACGACCATGGAGGCAGGGACCTATTGGTGAAGAAGATAGCAAAGTTAGGGGGGTCCTTGCAATAGATTTTGAAAGCTAGGGCTTTAAGTGAAAGAGGAAGAGTCTGATTGGATCAAAATGCAAACTAGGTCAAGATGATCTCAGATTGGGTCTAAATTCTGGTACAAACCTAATTTGAACGCAAGGAATCTGATGGTGAAGTTGGATTTTGGTTTTGAATAAGTTTTACTGGGTAATTTGTGTAGAAATTCAAATTAGGGTAACTTCTTATCTGAGACTGTTTTAGGTCAAAATGGGTTCCAATTGTCAAATCAAAGGTACCAAACCTTATGGAATATTTTTCTATGATTTTTAGAAGGTTTAAGTTAATTTTATCCTAACCAGAACCACAATTAATTAAGCAGATCTGTTTTTAGGGTTTCAAATATCCATTAATTCTGGAGATACGTGAAAACCCGTTTCTATCTGAAAGAATCCTCTTATTGGATATTAACGACCTTTTGACCTTTAATTATCCCCTGGAATACCCCGTGGTTATTCTGTATTTGTGGAATGATATTAAATTTGTAGAAATAACCCTGTATTCTTCTCTTCTTTTCAAAACAGACTAATGTGCCCTTAGGACCTTCTGATGGATATGTAGGAGCTTTTATCAATCTTATCAGACCAAATTGAGCGAGTTAGGGCTCATGATGGTGTTCCCATCAATTGGTCTTCATAGTGGATCCATTACATAGTCTATGTGCAAGTGTAATAGCTGTACTGGATTCTAACTTAAGGAATAATTCAGAAAGAAAAATACTCAGTAAAACCTCTCTGATAAAAATGAATGCATGATTGCAATACGTGTAAATAACCTTTATATTTGCACTTCAATATTTTCCCTTATTAAGGTTCACATTTAACTTGGTCCTAATTTTAGAACAAAAAGGTGAGTGGATGAGTCAGAAGTGGTTGTTGCGAATGATTTCTAACTTCAATGAGAACATTGGAGGTGAAGTCGGTTATTCTTAAATTAAGGACCCTAAAGTGCAATTAGCATGGTGCTAAAAAATACGAAAGGTTTCTCCTAGGTGTTGGTAGAAAATTTCTTTCAGTGTAAGTGTAATACCCCCCCATGCCTACTTTTTTGCATGTCCTCATGCATGAATATAACGAAAATAAATGAGACAAGGGATATAAAGGATAGAAATCACCTACAATAGCTTCTGAACTTTTATTTCGTTCTGCTTGATGCCATACCATTTGATGAGATAATAAAAATGCTATATATAAGAGGAAAGCAAATGCTATTTATAAATGTTGAGTTTAATGACTCCAGCTGGATGAAAATTCAATCAGATGGATCAGTGATTGCTGAAGAGAGAGTGAAGATCAGTAGGAAGATTTGTTCGTATGCTCCAAGAATCAGTGGTCCACAAATGCAAACTAGCTAATGGTGTATCCCTATTCCAAATAGTTTTTCCATTGTAAAGTGTGGAATAGGAGCAAATAGCAGAGGGTAATGAGTACGAGGTTCGTGACACAAACCTTGCTCATTAATCCAGCTCCAAGGTCCAATGACAAGTTTCCGAGGAGGAGGATTGATATTATGATTGAGGTGCAAGTCAACTTCAGAGTCTGGGTCATAAGGGTCTTCATAATGATGATTGACATCAAAAGTTCTGCTTCCTACAAGCCCTAGGTAATATGAGGATAAATGTGAAGTTGGGAGTTCTGTGTATAAGTCACTAAAATCCTCATCAGAGATAGCTTCATCATCAGAAATAATTTCATCCTCATTAGAATCTGTCTCAGTCTCCAAGTCGAGCCATCCATTAGATTGACTAGGATTATAAGTTAATCCCCAATTTGCTCGGCTTAGCACTTCAATCCCTTTCTCCTCATCATTCACATCAAATTCCTCATAATTCCCTAATTTAGATGTCATTTCCACTTCCTTAGGTGAATCATCAGAAGTCTCCCCCAATAATTGGAGATCAGAGTCAAGAGTAAAGAGTGCAGAGTTCTCCTCATCACCCTAGTAGGTGGGAAGAGGAAGGTGCGAATCAGATGATACACAGTGAAAATAGTTTCCCTTCAATAGGAAGTGTCTCTGAAAGATCAGTAGTGTCAAATCCAAATATTGCAATCAATTCATCCAGGCACATGTGATCATCAAAATCCTTAGCCAAAATCATCTCCAAACTGCCTAGGTGTGCCTGACTAGAAATGTCAAGGTCATTAATCTCTTTATCTCCCTAGGGTAATTCTTCTGTTTGTCTATGATTTTCATTATATCCATCCTTTCCCTACTTAAATTCCCCCATATTACTTGAGACATCAAAATCTAGATCACCCTGCGAATCCTCAAACACAGTGGACTCGTGATCAGTCTCATAAATGATTTGTTCCTCAAAATGGAATGCTTGCATTTTGGGGCGTCCATCAAGATCTAGATCCTCAGTTGAATCTTTGATTGCGTAACAACCATAGGTCTTAATTGACCTAGATTAGCTTAAGACTTAGCATAAGTTAGGGTTATTCATGCATGCAAATTCATTATCTGCATCTTTACTGCTTTCCTTTAGCTATGCATAAAATAATGTTATAATGTGTTGATTAAGTGCATTATGTCGATTGCAAGGAATAAGCTGATCTGGAGCAGGATCTGAAGCTGGATCTGGCATAACGGGAGTTGCAGTAGAGCTGGAGTAGAAGGCTTAGTTTAGATGTAGGAATAATAACGTAAGGGAGTTAAAGGTTTTCTATTCTATTAAGTAGCAATAAAATAATAAAATGTGAAGAGCTTAGGTCCATCCTAGTCCTAGGATAGCCTAGAGACTTCCCCAAGCCTTAGCCACCCCTAGATTAGGTCACAACACCCTAGGAAGCCCTAAAACCCTAGTTCCAACCCTTATTTGGACATCCAGATAAGTTATAGGACTTTTAGGACCCTTAGCCATCTCCCGCACACCTCAAACACACTTTTGCAGTGTTATTGGACGTCCAGACACTTTGTCAGACGTCCAATTTCTATAGAATACCCAAAATAGAACCTAGAATCCCTCCTGACTCTGATTGGACATCCAGACAACAAGTCTGGACTTTTGATTTTTGAGTATAAGACGTTTGACACTATTATTAGACATCTGATACTGCTCTCCAGTTCCTGTTCTGAGATTTAAGCCTTGATCTTGGATCTCTAGGTCCCTAAACTCAATTCCAACCCCATAGGAACCTAAATTAAGGTGCCCTAACCCTAGTACATCACCTCTAGACCTCCCTAAGGACCTAATTAGGTCCTCACTAAACATAATTGACTTGGATCTTAGTCAATTCCATCAGCCTATTCAATTAGACTCATTGAGTCCAATTAAGCCCTGATCTCAGCACACACTGTCCAATTGGACTCAGTGAGAGTCCAATTGACCTAGACCTAAATTAATTGAGTTGTTTTACTCTCAATTAAGTTTCCACACACCCAATTAAACTTGTATTAAGTTTAATTGCACTTTACCTTAGTGAATTAGGGTTTATAACCCTAATTTGAGACATACCTTGACCTAAACCCACTAGAACCTAACCTAATCAACCTAGCCCCCTAAGTTTCGACCCACACACACCCACACACACCATCGACATGACAATACCTAGCCTAGAGTTCTCTAGAACTCTCTACCATGTGTGGTTGCCTTGGTTGCCAAAATTAGCAACCAAGAGCCATTCAAGTTTTAGATCCACATTTGGTGGATCTAAAAACCACCATCCATCCTCTCTCTCTCACTCTCCCATGAGCTCCCACCATAGGCCTCTCTAGAGAATTCCATAATTCTCTAGAGAGCTTCCCTTAGGTCTATAAAAAGACCTCATGGGTGGCCATTTGCATCCATTCACATCCTTGGCTTCCATTGGCACCACTCACTTCATTAGCTCCATTCACGCCCACCTTCACTTAGGTCAACTACTCCACCTCCACGAGCTCACTACCACCACCATGGAGGACATCATGCTGGGATGCTGGATCAATTCTCCGTCTATCCAAGGGTCGACCTAGGCTACATTGGCCGCCCCTCATTCTCCTCCCGACCACCCCAAGGCCATCAGGGACCACCCCTGAATGCCCTCTATTCTGCTAGATTTAGTTTATGCTCTTCATAATTTTATTGCTTTTATTACTGCTTAGTAGCGTAGTCTTAACTTCTCCCCCAATGATGCATGCGAAATCCCCCCACTGATTCTTGTATGCAATCATTTTCTGGTAGCTAGGTTTAATTTTCAAGCATTTATGGACAAGCTTTCCTCTAGATTCCTTGTGCCAACAACTCCCCAATGAATGGATGAAAACACATTTATATATATATATATATATATATATATATATATATATATATATATATATATATATATCTTTATGTGTTTGAAATCACCATGAGCTTAATAATTATCGTATTTGCGTGATTTAAGTGCCTGCTCTTTAATTGTCTATCTATTACGCACCGACATGTCATTTCCTGAGGATATTGAAAATCTAACCATAGATGCTTTCTCCATAACTAGTCACCACCTCACTAGAATCGTGCACACAGAAGCTCACACGTTCACTTTCGTAATTTACTTGACGCATGCACATGTGATCTGAGTTAATAACAGAAGTGGTGAGGTTTTAGTTAGGAGATTGGAAACCGATGTGTGTCTTTAAACGAAGTAGAGTAGTAAAAAGATCGATTTCAAAAGTGAAAGCAACGCCTCCCAGAGACGAACGACCGAGACTGAAGTCTCATAATTTTTGTAAAATAATATCTTTGTTGGATCGTACTTCGCGACTATACTATGACACTTTTTTTTTATCAAATACGCGATCTACGATGACCAAACAATCTTCTTCCATAATTTTAGTAGGGTCATCTAACAGTGTACATTTAATTCCATGAACATGTGGTGTCTCGTAAGATTCAGGGTCTTTAGATTGAGAATCAGTGTTGAGGGTACCGACCCTTTCCTTATAACTTTCCAGGATGGAGCTCTCAGATGATTCCATTCCAGATATGCTAAGATCATGTCCCATAATCCCATCAGATGTCTCTTCCTTTGAATCAGCTTTTATTTCAGAATGACTTTTATCAACATTGTCCACTTCGAGTATCTGACCCAAAGAATCTTTCATATAGATCTTAGGTGCATCCACTTCAGGTTCTCCAAAATCTTCAAGATTATTCTCCACTTGATATTGCAAAAGTAGTATATCTAGAAGTGTGCAATTTTGTTTTGTTAGCCTAGTTAGGGATTCCAGTTCTTGAAGGCCTATCATCAGAGATTATTGGGTTGTGATTAAAGCTTGTCTCTGCACCAAATCAATGGTGGTCTAGACTTCATGTAGATAAATTGCAACCTTATCCTTGAACTTTGCTACCATTTTCTACAATATGAGAAGTGGTTGCAAGTCCATTGATGGCTCATCAATAATGATTTATGTAGGGCTCTAGTGAGGTAAAGTTGGCTTAAGTGTATCCCAAGGGTGAGAAGTGTTGAAACATCGAAGGACTTCGTTATTAGATTTGGTTATGAAAACCTGTCGTTGTAGTTTGAATAGCGAAAAACTCAGGTTCAACAAATAAAATTTATACTGGAATAGAAATCCCGGGTTGATCAAGGAGGCTACGTCGATCCAAATTCGTAATTATATTCATTTTTTGTGTTTTTGTTAAAAAGCAGAGTAATTACAATGAAATGAAGTACTATAGACAATAAGAAAGAGAGAGAGAGAGAGAACATCCACTTGATATTTCAAAATATTTATACAACTAAGTAAGCGAGAAATTACACTAGAAAGTAGGAAAACTATTACAACTAGAAAGCAGGAAAAAGGAATGGGAGAGAGAAGTTATCCTCCTCGACGATCTCTTGGAGCACGAGTTGGACGAGACGATGCCTGGAAGACGAAGAATGGAGCGGGAAGAAGGAGGTCGAGGTAGGAAGAACGAGAATGAGGCAGCACATTGTCATCATCGAGGGATCTGCTTTCGGAATGGGGGCGAAAAATTGATTTTATCTCTTGAGAAGCATCCCGGGTGTGGGACAAGCTTCTCTTGAGCTTTGGAGAGGGAGAGAAGAGAAGGGAGGGATGAGAAATTCTTATGGAGGGGGTCTCCTTTTATAGTTGCAAAACGTGGGGGCATTTTGGTCATTACATTTTGAAAAAAATTAATTCAGGACCTTTACTGACAAATAAATCCGTCACTAAAGGCCTGAACGTGACCTTCGTGGGCGGTGCTCGCGTGCCCACTCGCCTTCTGCGCCTAAAATGCACGCTTAACATTCTTCAAATCTTGGTCATCCAATCTCAGATCTCTCCTCGCCACACCTCAACTACGTGCGCCTTGCGCGTGCGATCTCGCGTCAAGCAGGGGCGTCTGATAGCACGTGGGTGCTATAGGCTGTGCGACACTATTGGATCATGATCGTGCGGCTCCTCACGCCCGTGCACCTACTCCACATTGAGGCTTGCGAGGGCTCGAACTTGCACCTCCTCTTCTCGATAGAGCGCTCAACCAATGCACTGCGGGCACATTTGTGTCGAGTGCTCGTTTCGTGCGTGCGCGCCCAGCAGCCATTGGATGCGCATCCAACTTCGGAGAAGCGTTGGTCAAATGAGCTAAGGCGGGTGCATGCAGCCAGTTGGGTGGCTGAGATGGCACCACGTGGGGCCATCTTGGTCGTCCATCTTCTGAGTGATGTAGATGGCGCCACGGGTATCGGATTGAATCGATTTTCGTGCCATTAGGCTGCGATCATCGATCCAAACCCATCCATGTGGTCAAATTTGTCATTTCAAGTGCGGATTAATACCATCTTAGTCCTTGATCTTCTAGGGTTCCTCGATCTCTATCTGATGCTACGGATATCCGATTAGGGTGATCTTGGAGTCGTTGAACTCCAATCATCGCCTTGATCAGATTCGTACAGTTGGATCTTCGATTCGAGGCCCCAATAAAAGGTCACCTTATCCTTGACCATAAAAAGGAGACAATTATTGTATAATTTATACAAATTAATCTAAATGCATAATTATGCATGTTATGCACTATTTACAATGTATGATGTTAATGTGACACTAAGAACATGCATTAATAGACATTTTAGGTTAATCAGATGTATGCACATCACACCCCCATGCCTATCTTTTGCTAGTCCTTAGCAAAAAGTACATGCTATTTATAAAAGAATTAGGTTGGATTACTTGGGCATAAGTTATTTTAAACATTAAGAAATTTCTTACTCAGGATCTGAACTTTCAAAGACACAACAGCACCCAGGTATCTTCCAAAATGCAGACCGCCTCAAGCCCTCACCTTATTCAAAAAAAAATTTCTTTTTCTCTTTTTCTTTTCTAAGTTTTTTGAGTTTAGGGTTAAAGAGTGCTTTCTACGGCCATTCAACCCACCCAAGATTTGATGAGAACCCTAAGTTCTAAGCATCTTATTGTGAATGTGATAGACTCATTGATCGGCAATTAGAACGAACTTTGGGTTTCTACGCCTCTAGGTGACCTTAAAAAGAGAGTTCTGCCTAAAGGTGTATCTTTACGACCGGTAGCTTTCTCCCTACTTTTATTTTTATGGGGTCAACGCAAGGGCAAATCTAGTGTATATCTCCCCGGTTTATTCTACTTCTTCGCTTCTTCCTAAATGTTTTGGGAATTTTCAGTGCATTTCATGAGTTGGGTTTTGGACAATTGATCGATGAGTTGTTACCACCGACAACTTGCCAGCCATACTCATGTAGTGAAGTGTGGTTTATTTCTGTTGTTTTCTTTTTCTTCTCTCCTTTTTTTTTTCTTTTTGACTTTCCCTTTTTTTTTTAAGTAGGTGGCTTCCCTGTTCTAAGATTTACCTAAGGGAAGCAAGAAGAGAATGGTCCAGTGACTGGGCTCTGGACAACCTACCTATGGGTTGTTACCCACGATAACTTGCTAGCCATATCACCCTGGAAGGTTCGTTAGCTACCCAATTCCCGTTAAAACCGCCAATCGACAAGTCAGTGAAAAGATAGTGTGCAGATGCTTTAGACTTAAAAGTTCCCTCAAATCAGAGGGTAGGTTGATAAGTCGTGTACTTATCACCCAAACTTATTTAATCAAATTACAATAAAATTAAGATGGCAAGGACTTAAAAAATAAATCCATATTTTAGTGGATACACGGGCTGATTAAGCCCAAAGACCTGAAGGGTCTTTGTGTTTAGATCCTAATATAATATTTCCTAAGATTGAAAAGTCCTAAAGTCTAAGTATTCCTTCCTAAATTTTAAAAAAGAAAAATAAATAAAAGAAAATAAAACGAATCTACGGAGCTGACGAAATAATTCAACGATGAATATCCACCCCCCCATGCCTATCTAATGCAATGTCCTTATTGTATTAAAAAGACAAAACAAAGTGGAATAGAGTAGAAAGCACCTGAATTACGTGAATAATGGGTTTGCTCTGAGATAAACAGAAACTGTATACATGATGAATTTAGCGCCTCCAGCTAGGCACATTATACAAAGAAGAGAAACAAAGAATTCACAGGTGCAGGTCAGTATCAAAATAAAAAGATGAAACCTTTGACTTGCCAGCAAATGTCCACAAATATGGATCAGATTGTGGTGCAGACCCATACCCCATGATCGAAAATATCTAAGGTTCTAGATAAAAATTATCCAGAACCTAAAATCAGTATGCAAGCGGGGTTGGGCCCACGATTTATGAGGATGCAACCCAAGACCAAAATGTCAAGTTACAGAGAATTCAAGATCAAAAGGATAATCAATGAATGTGTGCTTGGGTTGGACATCCTCAGAACAGATGTCGTAAGGGTCCTGATTTGATGGTTTCAGCTTAATTGGAACCCTTGGACTCGGTCTTCTACTTCCTTCGGAGTTTGCTTCCCAAATCGAAATTTCCCAACTCCTATCTTCCTTCAGAATGTCAAATTCCAGAACCTCTTGCATATTAATCACCCCATCTAAAATTTCCAAGTCTAAAAGATGTGGCTGAATCAGAATTGACTTGGGTCTAATTATCTCAAAAATAGAATCGTCAGTAAGCTCAATGGGGTATAACTGACAATCGAGGCATTAGATTGAATCCTCCAGAAAATGCAATTCTAGATCCGTCATGTAAACCCCAATAAGATCAGTTTCCTCAGTTATTGGGCCATCAAATGATCTATCAGATTCCTCAGGCCCAATCTTCTCACAGAAATCATGTTCTGTAAACTCACGTGAGACTTCGCAAATTGAATCTTCACCATCAGAAACAAAGAAATCAAAATCCATATTAATGTACATCCCAAAATCATCCGTCACTTTTTGATCCATGGAGGCATACGTTTCCTCGTACCCCAGCTCGAGGATCTTAGGTGAAGAAATCAGATCATCCTTAATTGATTGCTCTAGATCAATCTGGTCAGCCTTATAACACGTGTCCCCCCCAATAGGTGCCTGAGCGGGCTCTGACATTGGCTCTCCTGAAGGGGGTTCATCCTGGGAATCATCCCCTGATTGAACTAAAGCAACCACAAATCTCATTCTCAATTTCACTAACTTCCCAAGTAGAAACTCACCCGAGTTCTTATCCTTAACATCCTGGAGCCAATCCAACAAATACTTGTTTAGATCATCAATCATTTCAATCAGGGGCTCCAATTCTTCATTGCAAAGTATGGGCTGAACTTCTAAAGATTGTATAGTATTCCTCAAGTTAGCTAAAACCTTATCTTGAACCTGGTTCCCTGAACCAAATGACTTGTTTCAGGGTCGGGCGGGTTTGGGATCAGAGAAGACGAGTTAACAAATTGAGATTCATGATACCCTTCCTAATAATAGGTCATTTCGGATTGTCCAAAAGGTGGTGATGACCTAAAGGCAGTCTATTCAGGGAATGGGTAAGGATCAGTGTATCCTCCTTGATTGAAGATCGGATTAGATTGTCCTTAAAAGGGTGGCGATCTATAATCGATGTGGCTTTGAGAAGGATAGAAATCACAATCATAGTGTTTAGGGTTAGACCCTAAACACAGAGGTTCGGAACTGTATCCTCAATCTGAGTTGTCCCGACTAACCGATGGTTGGTTACAGTACAAGTCGGGATAATCGTCATGTTGAGGATAACTCATAACAAGAGGGAAAGAGTGGGAATGCGTACAAAATGTGGAAGGATTCATGTTAGATGGAAAGAAGAAAGGCACCCTGCAATACAAACAATCAGACCTATCTTTAAGTGGGCTAGCCTAAAGACCTATAGACTCCCAGAACCCATCCTGAGATAAAGAGACGATTTGATCTACTTCTATTTGTTCAATCCAACCAGTTTGAGGGAGGGACAAGGGAGAAGGTTCTTCCTTTGGCTTGTGCCTCTGGTTCCTAATGTACCCCCCAGCCGCAATTGTTTGATTCTGCTCCCCTAGAATTGAACAGTAGAAACAGACTAATAAAAAATAATCTTGTTCTGGGCTTCGAAGAGCGAGTCAAATCCTAAGGCCAATGTCTACTCTGTTTTATTTTGGGCTAGGTTTGAACGTGCTTTGGAATGTGATGGGCCCTTTATCTGAGTTGTGCACTTAATGATTGATTAATGTGTGTGTGCGTGCACAACCAGTGGTTTTCACTCAAGATTATTTTTGATGCGGTGAATTTTAGGGTTCAAATCTTAGTAGCTTTTTAGGATTCAACTTTAGGTATTTTCAAACAAGTTTTTTGGCACACTAGGTTTTGAAAGCACAGGTGAAGATGTTTTCCTTTGAAGCTTAAAAGAATGTGGAGTGCCTAGTAAATCCCTAAGAGTTGAACCTATGTGGCAGCTACTTAATGAGTTGATTTTATGTTTAGTGGTACGACCCAAACAACTCAAACAATTGGCCACAGTTGCACCACTGAGTTAGGCACACAAAAATGATTAACCTAGAATGATTTCTACTCTTTTATGTGTTGATTTGTGTACCGGTTCCACATATCAGAATCCGGTTGAGTAGAAGAAAATCAATTAGGTTAAGTGCCTTGCATGTGGGTGTATGTTGTGTGTATGTTGAAAATTACCCCACAAAATTACTTTTTTATTTTTTTATATAAGCGAGGGTAAAATGAGTATGAGTGGAAATCCAAACAACCAAACTAATCCTAGGATTTATGCAAACACCTAGGTTAATTAGAATTTGAATTTAATGTGACATTAAATCTATGGAGGGGGAAGAATGGGGAGTACTTACAATTGTCTTCAACTGTACTTTACTCCAAACTACTGCTTGACGATTCCTTGATAGAGGCCTCTGCGAAACAATAGACAAAAGAGAAAGCAAGTTAGAAGACAATAAAGTGCATGAAATGCGAAAAGAAGATCGGATAATCGTTGCCTCTTCGGCAGCAGCGCCAAAATGTTGAAACGTCGAAGGACTACACTATCAAATTTGGTTTTGAAAACCTGTCGTTGTAGTTTGAATAGCGAAGAACTCGAGTTCAATAAATAAAATTTATACCGGAATAGAAATCTCGAGTCGAACTCAGGGAGGCTACGTCAATCCAAATTCGCAATTATATTCTTTTTTTGTGTTTTTGTTAAAAAGGAGAGTAATTACAATGAAATGAAGTACTTTAGAATCAAGAGACCAGATTTTCGTTCACATTTTAATTCTTGAAGAAAATTCGTTATAAAATTGACTGAAAATAATCCCAACCTCCTAAGCTAACCCAGTTAATCTGAATACAAGGGCACTAAGAGGAAGGTTCTTCCTTTGACTTACGCCTCCAGGTCCTTGATACCACTTAGACACGACCGTTTGATACTACCCCGCAAACTTGCCACTAGGTTTGGCTAAAGAAATTGAGATTACCTAGTAGTTAAACAACAAATGTAGGTTAATTAAGATCTTTCTTTACATTTTTTAACCTTTCTTCAAGTAATTGGGTTGGGTGAGTGGTCAATCAAGTGACTCGGCTCACTGACTAGGAAATGGACTCAATTAAGTCCAATATAGTCAATTTGGTCTCTACAGATAAAAATCCTAAATGTGGGACCTATGGTTCATGCAAATTCTATGCAAGTCAAGCAGCAGACCAAATATTCAGATTAAAAACATTCTCCAAAATACAAATGCAATCTAAATGAATTGAAATTTGGGAGGTAGATTCCTTTTCAAATAAGCTTTCTAGAGAATATTTTTACTGTTCCTAGTGATTTAATATCAATTTTTAACCAATAGGGGGTCGGATAAGGCAGATTGACCCTTAGTTTTTCTCCTTCAAATAGTATCAAATCAGATCCAAAAAATTAGGAAAAATATGCAAATTAAATCTCACTTGATTAGCTTTCAAACCACACCGATTTTAGGTCAATCAGATCTTTGTACCATTCGAAATCAATTTATGAAAATCACAATAATTTGGATTTCAGTCTGTTTGATACCCTTGTATTTCGTGAATTTTTCAAAATTCCATAGTACTAATTTTTCGAATCAAAGACTGGCATTGAAAAGCTAGTTTGAAAACCTATGTATAGCCTGAATTTCAAGATTTTGGATCAACAGATATTCGAAAAAATAATTTTTAATTCGTTGAAAAGCTTCTGGTTGAATTTCCAAAAATAGTAAAAAGGCTTTTCAAAAGGTTTTTGAAAGAGAATAAGCCTTTTAGTCGAAAGATTTTTTTTTTCAGATTTTTTTATGTTTTTTTTCAGAAACAAACTACCTAACCTAAGAATCAGAATCAAAGCCTAAATTTGAGATTTTTGTGCCTACCTGAAGGTCTTCAACTATGCCTGATGTGTACGCCAAAAGCAATCAAATGCAAAATATTTCAGAAATCAAATTAGAAATCATGAATCAAGTTCGCGTTGACTCCATGGCAACAACGCATTTGTTGAATCGTAAATTGCGAGAATTATTTAATTCATCGTTGTAATACAATCGCGAAATCCACTCAAACAATGATATTTGTAACGAGACTTGGTGAGTCCCGGTCGATCTCAGGGAGGTGTGCTTTGCGAATCGATCCTAATTTTTCTATTTTTTGCTCACTTAAAACTACAATTCAATGTTTAAAGTGCAAATATAATATTTCCCAGTCGCATTGTTTACGCGTAGAATGTGTGCATAAGTGAAAAATACAACAAACGTGAATGTATTAGTTTCGATGTGCACTACAACTAAATGATGGTGACCAACGAAAAATGTGTCTATCACTAAATCATTAATATCCTCCAAAAAAGACATTTTTATTCGCATAGGAGAAAGATCTGATCCAAATGAGTATAATAGGAATTTTATTACATTGAATCAATCCATTTACAAATAAATCTAGATGAAAGCTTGTTCAATGAATTTAAAAACAATATCTACTTTAACAGAAGCTCATCCAGCTAGGAACACTCAGAGCATCGGCATTGTAGGATGAGAGTGGTAAGACCTTGGGTATGATGTCTCATCTACACGACTTAGAAAGATGCATGAATGGAACCCATGGAGAGTTTATGTGTGCACTTTGGAAAGAGATAGTGCTACACTAAGAAAGAAGGAAATAATGCAAGAAATTAGAGATGAAGAACAATTAATACTACAGGAGAATGGGGACCAAAGGTGGGCTCTAGTGGCCGTGTGGCTAGAGGTGGAGGGAGGGAAGTAGGACGACCATAGGTGTGGTGGCTGACCTCTTGATGAGGTGGTGGAGGATGCTCTTGGACGTGGAGGTGGTGCTCATGAAGGTGGTGATGCTTGGGAGCTGTCAATGCTATGGAGGAGATGGAGTCCAAGATATCAAGATGGATTGGGCAGCCACCTTGGAGGGTGATTTATAGATGTTGGAGGCCATTGACTTGGCATTGGAAGAAGCCTGTCGAAGAGGGCTTAGGTGGCGTCAAAGTGGAGGAAGAGTGGGTCTCCAAGATCCACCTTTCATGGATGTAGTTGGGTTGAATGTGGACTAGGTTGGACTTAGGGTTTAGGACTTAAGTGGCGCAACTTGTGGAGAAGTGTGGGTGTGAACTAAGTAATTAAGCTAACCACTTATGTTCATGACTAAGGTAGGTGTAGGTTGAGTCAAATAGGCTTGGGTATTAGGTCTAGATAAGGGTTCTAAAAATAGGTTCATACAACCTATTACTAAGGTGGCTGATCGAGTTAAACTTTATCTTAGTTTAATTGGGTCAATGAGTGTGTAATTAGTAGAGAGAATTTTCAATTAGGTTGTGTGTGAGTCAATTGGACCTTAATTGAGTCCAATTAGACTTGCATGGGTTGAAATTAGGGTCTAATTGAGTCCCATTAATCCAATTAGGCAAGCAAAGTTCAATTGACTACTACTAAGTCAATTAGGCTTAGTGAGAACCTAATTAGTTTCTTAAGAGGGGCTATTGATAGTGTACTTGGCCTAGGGTGTCTCTAAATAGGTTTCCTAAGGTGTATGGCAGGGTTCCTAGGCCTAAAGAAGCAAGATATAGCTTATAATTCCAAAACAGGAATTGGAGGTGACCTCCCGACGTCTAAGAAGTAGGTTAGATGACTTATACTTCAAAGTTGGATGTCTGAGGGATAGGTTGGACATCCAATACTAAAACAATATTGTAGTCGGGGTTCTAGCTAGTGTTTCTACAGAAATTGGACATCCAGCATGCTAGCTAGACATCTAGAGGTGGGCTGGAAAGTTGTTTTTGGTTGTTCTAGGCTAGAATGACCTAATAGGAGGATGGCTTAGGTATGAGAAGGTCGATACGGGTATCCTAAGGACTAAGGATAGTTGCAGGGTTATTTTAAGTTCTTCATACTTTAATTTTAACATTTAAATCCTGCAAATAGTCTAGTATACCTCTTCCTACTCTGTGTCTTCAGCTTATTTGTAGCTTTATTTTGAGCTTCTGCTTCAGCTCTGCTACAACTTCCAACCTCTATCTAGTTTCAGGCCTTCTCCTAAGCTTTTATTACCTATAAACCAAATTATTCACTAATCATTACAGAAATATGGCATTATATCATGAATAGTTAAGTAAAGCAATAAGAATGCAGAATATGCAACTAATGCATGAATTACTCCTAGGTTATGCTAACATCTAACTCAATTTAGGTCAATTAAGTCTCATGATTGCTATGCATTCTGCCCATTCTAAACATTATTTGAAAATATTAAGAAATTCCAACCTGAAAAAGCACTAAGAGGCACAACTGTGATTTTGAGCTAAAACCCAATTTCCTTAGCTTAATACAAAGCCACTTTCATGGGAGCTCAAATGAGGACCCTTTCTAGCACCTGGAAGATCTAGACAAGATTGCCCAAATCATAAAACCTAGGAACATCCACCTTATTATTGTCTAATGAAGATGCTCCCATTCTCGCTGATGGTAACACCATCATTCATCATAACTAGCTTAAATTAGTTAGAATCAAGTGACAAATGCTCCTGAATAATCACCTGAAGACTGTAATTCCACTCAGATCCATTTTGAGAAGAAAATAATAAAAAGGGTTAAATTTATAGTTTTAACAACACATCATGAATGCAGAGTAACTATGGGGTCACCCAGTGGTTAATCTAAGGTTAAATGAGCATTAAAGTCCAAAAGGTGGGTCAAAATAGACATAAATAGGGTTTCACCCGTTTCAAGAACCAAATCAGAACATAAAACACTAATTTCAGACCTGCTTAAATTAAAGAGGTTATGGTCAGGATAAAATTCATATAAATCTTCTAAAATTCATAGAAAAATATTCTAAGATGTTTGGTATCCTTGGTTTGACCATCTAAGCCCATTTTTGCCTAAAACAAAGTTGCAGACGGGATTTTACCCTAATTTGGGATTCTATGAAAATTGACCAGTCAAACATTGTCAAAACTGAAATCCAACTTCACCATTAGTTTACTTAGGTCCAAATTAGTTTAAGGCCAAAATTTGTGCCCAATTAGAGTCCATTTTCACCAAGTTTGCAATTTAGCCCTTTAAAACTCTATTTCTTACATTTACCCCCTCAGATTTCGAATTCTTTGTAAATGGGCCCCTAACTTCTCGTCATTTTCTTCACTTAGGTCCCTTCCGCCATTGGCTGTGGGAACGTACCTTCAATGAGATTCAAGAGAGGTTTTCTCCCTCAAATCAAAGCTAATCACCTCTAAATTTGGAGAGGACCTAGAGGAGATTCCCAATCTCTCGAACCGCCTCTTGATCTCCAAATCAAGCTCTAGAGCATAGATGAACTCGAGATTTTAGGGATTTTTCTGCCTGAAAACCTGAGCAATCCAAGTTTCCTTCCAAGCTTAGAGCCCCATAAAAGAACCCCCAACTCTAGACCATCCTCCTTAGCAAGGTTTTAGGCTAGAAAACCCTCTTCTTCTCCTTCCTCGGCCTGCTCTGACCAAGCTCTGATGAACTCCTTGGCCCTGCTTCGTCACCCTCTTCCACATACAATAGGTAGAGGGAATGTCTTCCCCAAAGTCTTCCACTCCTCACCATCCTCGCCGTTCTCATCTCCGGAGCGTTTGTTTTACCTGATGCTGGCCCATCATAGCCGGGCTCGATCTCCCTCAGTATCAACTCCTAACTTCTGTCAATCTCTTCCTCTCCCTTTCTTCTTCATTTCCACATACCTATATATCACTTTCAACCACCGTACGCACTGCATCACCTCTGTCTTCCATTACACCGACGAAGCTCCGACAATGTCGTGTGAATGCCACAAACCACCAAACCACTTGCCATAGAGTCCATGAGCATCCACTCACTTCATTGATCAAAAGCCCTAAAGAAATTTAGGGCTTCTATCTTTCCTACATCCCACCGATCACCACCGCCATCGACCGTCTTCTCTGACTTCTCCACACTCACACACACATACTCACACCACGCCACCACCACCACAACATTAGCCATACTCAGGCGAGACTTCTGAGCATTTCTGACTAGGCCGTAAGGTCATATTTCCTTCTTAGGTCCTCGCTAGAGTGCAATCGCCGCCACCGACTTCTCTGACATCGCTCTCCTATTTTCGACCTTTAAACACTGCTTCAACTCCCACTCGACATGGCTCCAGGTCCTGAGCTTCCCAGGAACCCAATCAACGAAGTTCGCACCAGTAGTTGTTGCACTTCACCTCGACATTCAGCTATAGCCACGTGAGAAGGAAAGCTTGTCGGATAGTCCCATGTCGTGCATCGATTACCCCTGCACCGAGTATATCACGCAAAGCTGTCCTTAGCCAATTGCCTTTGAGGGCACCGAGGTGAGGTTCCGCTTAGATGCTCCATCGCACGTGCCCTCGCCCATGGTTCACCCCACATGAGTCTGGGCTAGGTCCGTATACCTGGATACCTAGGTTAGTTTTGGTTCTGAAGAAAAGAAATTTGAGAGGGAAGATGGGGGTTTTGCACTATTCACACCATGGGATTCATGCCCCCTCTCCCATGCTCAAACACTTAGCCTTTTGAGGCTTTGGTGAGTCCCTTGTGCCTTGCTCTTGTGAGAGACTTGTGCTGCTCTGCTGCTGCTTTGCCTTAGCTCTTGCTAGGGCTCCTGAGGTTAAGGCATCTAAGCCTTTAACCCGACATCTGACTGGCTGGTTCTGATTTTGACATTGCTGTGGTTATTAGATTGCATTTACTGTTGAGATATTTGAGTTAATTGTAGAGCTTAACATTAAGGTTAAATTGGTGGTTAAAACCACCATTTTAACCCCATCTTTGTGCACTTGACTCTTGAGATATTATTCTGATATATACATTGAGCATCATTTTGATTATATTTTCATATCTCCCTTTATTATTATGATTAGTTGATTGAAGTTGCCAATTTGTTCTGTAACGACCCGGGTCCCGGGTCCCTACGAGACACGAGAACCGGACCGACTCGACTAATCCCAAGACCCAGTCGTCCAACGAGGAAGTAACCAAAAGACAGTAAAATAAACCACATTCAGCATGAATATAACTAACAGTAAGAAAGTACAGCAGTAAGGAAAGAACTACTACAGTAGGTACCACCACAACAGTAAAGCAACATTTATCATATAACAAAAACTGCAGGTAAAGAAGGTACAGCGGAAACAAAACTACTCACTAGAACAGAAACAAAAAAGAAGGTACAAAGCTGTGGTAACTCTACTGGACCCTACTCGGCCCAGCGTCCTCTGCAGCCGCCGACCCTGGCTGCTCAACACCTGGTCCTGAAAAAGGTAACGAGTGTAACACGTCAGCAAAACGCTGAGTAGAGTGGCAAACTAACTAAAGGCAACAGTAGAGTGTACAGTAGCTGTTATGTTCTATTACTTCCTTTATTTACATCTTTCAATTTTTCTCACTATTTCATTTACTTCTCAGATCCTTTACTTGATCTCGAATGTCCTCGTGGGACGATCTTGATTGCAGTCTTTTCCAACAGTAGAAGTAGCACGTGGTGCTCTCTTGGCCGGGAGAGTCCCCCGTGGTGATCCTACCCTCAGTCAACCACCCCAAGGTCACTGACAGACGTAACGGTGACTACGGCACGCGCGATAAACGCACAGGTAGCTAGCCCGTACTGGCACGCGGTCAGTCGTTTCCGTTAACGGGTGCGCCCAAAGCACAGCACGGAACCAGGGCAGAGCCCTCTCAGTAACAGGGGTCCAACCCCTCCACAGTAACTAAACCGGGGCCTTGCCCCTCCACAGTCCGCGCACCCTCGCCTGACTACCCTGGTTTGCCCTAGTGGGCCTAACAAGTCGGTGAAGGAGGCTAGCAGAACCCCGGGGCCCGTGGGGTAGCTAGTACTCTCCTAACACTACTAGCTCTCCTCGGTACTACGTACACGAGGGCCAACAAGTCGGTACAGAGCGGCCAATCCTAACCCCGGGTCCCTGGGGCGGCTGGACCTACTCTGCACTAAAACAGGTACAGGTACTTCCCTTGGTACTGCGTACCCAAGAGACAGTACAAACTACATCTTAGTTCCATTCCTTTTCTTTCCAGGAGTTCCACTCCTAATTCCCCGTAGGGTTCCAGCTCTTTATCTCAGAACATCATATGTTTCACTTTCCAGATTCTCGTTCTCACATTCCATGATCTCAACATGATTCTTTATGCATAACAGGCAGCTGTTAATTAAATTTACAGGCAGCTTTATATATTCCTTTCCATTTTTCCAAGACTGCAGTAATGTACATTCCACTAGTTTTTCCATCCTAGGATTCATGCCATATCCTAGGATCTATCATACAATCTAGTTTTCCGGCCCTAGGATTCATGCAACACCTAGGAGCTATCATTCCATATATTTCTCATTCCTAGGATTCATGCAATGCCCTAGGTTCTAGTTATGGTTCCATACTTTAACAGATTTTATTAATACTTAAAACCACTCTACCAGGTACAACGGGAGTAATGGGGGCGTGGTCGGGAATCCCGCGCGCCTCCGCGACTCTCAAGACGGCAACCGAACGAGGTCCTATCACAAGGATCAAACACAAGGAGTGTCTCAAAACAGTGTATAGCTACTGTAGGCGGGTAGAGGAATAAATTCTGAAACGAACGCAACTCGAATCGCGGAAAACGGAGCCCAAACGGGCCCTAAACGGGTCGAGAAAGACAATACTGTGCAAAATCAGACGTCTGGAACTCCTTCCAGACGTCTTAAACGGTGGATCAGAGAATTACCTGTTCGGCTTGGTTCCCCGGACGTCCAGAAGTCTGTGGGGACGTCTCTCCTAGATCCCAGACGTCCGATGGTCTCTCCGGACGTCTGGAGGTCACTCCCGCCGTCTGGTACAACTTCTAGACGTCTGATTCGCAAAGGATGACGAATCAGAACACCTGCGCACAGCCAACCCTCCTCCCTCAGTACGGTTAGTCGACAAAAAGAAGAAGAAAGCGGAAACTCACCTTTCAGACGTCTGTATGATCTCACAGACGTCGACCTTGCCGTCTGGATATCAGTCCAGATGTCTGATTCTGGAGATTTTTCCAGAACGAGAACCTTGCTCGGCCTCCGCTCGCGACGCCGCCTGCGTCGCACCTCGCGCGTCCGCTGCTCCGCCCGCAGCAGGTCCCTCTCCGCGACGCTCTGCGCCCCCTGCGCCCTCCGCCGGCCGGCCAAGCCGCTCCCGGCGAGCTCGCCCTCACGGCAGAGCCCCGCCCTCGCACGCCGCAGCTCCTCCGTGCCTACTGCGGCTGCCGCTGCCGCTGCGCCCTCGCGTCCGCTCGCTCTCGCGCACAGGCAGGAGAGAAGGAGGAAGATGGTGGAGACGGGAGGGGAGGCGCGCCCCCTCCCCCTTTTAACGCCGCGCGGAGAGGAGGGAGAGACGGTCGCAGTCGCCTGCAGCCGCAGAGAAGATGTAGGATCGCAGGTCTGCGCGCACAGGTGCGCAGACGAATATCCCGTGCGAGCATAACTGTTCGCCAGACGTCTGTAAACTATCCCGGACGTCTAGTCAGACGTCTGGATGTGATCCCAGACGTCTTTACAGACGTCTGGGCCACCTCCCAGACGTCTTAAAAGATGTCTGGGGCACGCGCTTGTTACAATATAACAAACTCAAAGGAAGTCTCGTCCCCGAAACTTGAGCCAACTAGGGTGCGGGAAAAAGATGTCCAAATAACCATAACAAACTCAAAGAGGACCGAAGCCGGTCCGAAAAGACGTACCCGCGAAAAGCTCTGGGTACCGCTCCCGCATTGCCGCCTCAGGCTCCCAGGTAGCCTCCTCGTACCGCTGGCTCCTCCACAAAACCTTTACCAGGGGTACTTGCTTTCGTCTCAACCTGCGGACGGCTCGGTCTAGGATCTGCACTGGCCGCTCGGGGTAGGTCAGGTCGTCGCTCACCTCGACGCTCTCGTGACTCAGTACGTGGCTGGGATCGGCTACGTACTTCCTGAGGTTGGACACGTGGAACACGTCGTGCACACCAGAAAGCTGCGGGGGAAGGGCAAGTCTGTAAGCAACGGGTCCAACCCGCTCCAGGACCTCGAAGGGCCCCACGAACCTCGGCGCGAGCTTCCCTCTCACCCCAAACCGCTGTAAGCCCTTCATGGGCGAAACACGAAGAAAGACGTGGTCCCCAACCTCGAACTGCACCTCTCTGCGTCTGCGATCTGCGTAGCTCTTCTGTCTGCTCCTGACAGTGCGGAGTCGTCTGTGGATCTGCTCAACTACCTCCTGACTCTGCCAGATCAACCTGGGGCCAACCTCCCACTTGGTCCCCACCTCAACCCAACTCAAGGGTGCCGTGCATTTCCATCCGTACAGAGCCTCGTAGGGAGCCATGCCGATGCTCGAGTGATAACTGTTGTTGTATGCAAACTCTGCCAGGGGTAGGTGCTCCTCCCAAGAGCCCCTCCAGTCTAGTACACAGGCACGCAAAAGATCCTCAAGTGTCTGTATCGTGCGTTCCGACTGTCCGTCCGTCTGGGGGTGGTAAGCCGTGCTAAACCTCAACCTCGTCCCCAACGCCTGCTGAAACTCAGCCCAAAACTGGGACGTAAAGCGGGTATCCCGGTCGGATACGATCTCCCGCGGAACTCCGTGTAGTCGCACCACATCACGGATATACCTCTCTGCCAACTGTGCTGGTCCCAAAGTGACTCAGATCGGCAAGAATCGTGCCGTCTTTGTCAATCTATCCACTATTACCCAGACCGCGTCGTGTCCTCGCTGGGTAACAGGTAAGCCCACCACCAAGTCCATGGTGATGCTCTCCCACTTCCACTCTGGCACTGGAAGCGGCTGAAGCGGCCCCGCAGGCCTCTGATGCTCGGCTTTCACCTGCTGGCACACTAAGCACTGTTGCACGAACTCACCCACATCCCGCTTCATCCCTCTCCACCAGAACTCGCGTCTCAAGTCATGGTACATTGTCGTGTTTCCGGGATGTATGGTGAATCTGGAACCGTGTGCCTCAGTCAGGAGCTCTCTCAACAGCTCCTCGTCTCTGGGGACGCATAGCCGTCCCCTCAAGCGTAACACCTGGTCTGTGAAAGAGAAGTCCCCTGGGTCCCCTGACAGTACTCTGTCGCGCAGAGACTGCAAGTACAGATCGGCCATCTGTCCAGTGATGATGCGGTCTATCAACTCTGGTCTGGTCTGCCGTGTCACCGTCACTGCCCCACAGTACCCTCGTAACTCTAGAGGTCGCCAACTGCCCACCTCCTCCAAAAGGCTCCAACTTTGTAACTGTAGACTGGCCAAGCGTGCGGGCGCCTTACGGCTCAAGGCGTCAGCCACCACATTGGCCTTTCCCGGGTGGTAGGAGATGCTGCAGTCGTAGTCCTTCAGGAGCTCCAACCAACGTCTCTGTCTCATGTTGAGCTCCTTCTGGTCAAAAAGATATCTGAGGCTCTTGTGATCTGTAAAAATCTCGAAGGTCTCACCGTACAAGTAATGCCTCCATGTCTTCAGCGCGAAGACAACAGCTGCCAACTCTAGGTCGTGGGTAGGGTAGGTATGCTCATGGGGCTTCAGTTGCCGCGAAGCGTAAGCGACCACGTGACCCCTCTGCATGAGCACACCTCCTAAACCCTGCAAGGAAGCGTCCGTGTACACGACGAACCTGCCACTACTGTCAGGAATGGTGAGCACGGGAGCCGAGGTCAACCTCTCCTTCAGCTCCAGAAAACACGCCTCACAGGCGTCTGTCCAAGTGAAAGGCACATCCTTCCGAGTCAACTCTGTCATAGGACGTGCAATCTGCGAAAACCCTCTGATGAACCGGGTGTTCAGACCGTACTTGGACCAGTTTGTGGTGGTTTTCATAGATGATGTACTCATCTATTCTAGAGATCGGACGCAGCACGGACAGCACTTACCTTTTTCAGGACCAGGTGTTGAGCAGCCAGGGTCGGCGGCTGCAGAGGACGCTGGGCCGAGTAGGGTCCAGTAGAGTTACCACAGCTTTGTACCTTCTTTTTTGTTTCTGTTCTAGTGAGTAGTTTTGTTTCCGCTGTACCTTCTTTACCTGCAGTTTTTGTTATATGATAAATGTTGCTTTACTGTTGTGGTGGTACCTACTGTAGTAGTTCTTTCCTTACTGCTGTACTTTCTTACTGTTAGTTATATTCATGCTGAATGTGGTTTATTTTACTGTCTTTTGGTTACTTCCTCGTTGGACGACTGGGTCTTGGGATTAGTCGAGTCGGTCCGGTTCTCGTGTCTCGTAGGGACCCGGGACCCGGGTCGTTGCAAGATGGTATCAGAGCAAGGTCGTCCCGAGAAGTGAATCAACTGACTGGAAAATAACCAATTCACATGTTTATAGCTAGAGTAGCCACCACAACATATCTCTTGACTTGAGCTCTTAGAAGTGTTGTTAGGTACCGTCTGTTTTGAGGTTTCCATTTTGTTTCGCGTCTCCTTGCAGGAGATGCCTCGTCGTGGGACTGGCGAGACTGGCCGCGGGCGCGGCCGTGGGCGAGGTCGGCGAGGTGGACGTGCTGTCGTTGACGTCTCGGTGGACCAGCCACCACTCCCTGGCATCCAGGCCCAGGACCTCGCCAGACTGATACGGGATATTGTACGAGAGGAGCTCCACCCACCGCCCCGAACACCTCCTCCTGGGGTTGCAGAGGGGGAGTCCTCTGTGGGGCAGTAACGGTGACTACGGCACGCGCGATAAACGCACAGGTAGCTAGCCCGTACTGGCACGCGGTCAGTCGTTTCCGTTAACGGGTGAGCCCAAAGCACAGCACGGAACCAGGGCAGAGCCCTCTCAGTAACAGGGGTCCAACCCCTCCACAGTAACTAAACCGGGGCCTTGCCCCTCCACAGTCCGTGCACCCTCGCCTGACTACCCTGGTTTGCCCTAGTGGGCCTAACAAGTCGGTGAAGGAGGCTAGCAGAACCCCGGGGCCCGTGGGGTAGCTAGTACTCTCCTAACACTACTAGCTCTCCTCGGTACTACGTACACGAGGGCCAACAAGTCGGTACAGAGCGGCCAATCCTAACCCCGGGTCCCTGGGGCAGCTGGCCCCACTCTGCACTAAAATAGGTACAGGTACTTCCCTTGGTACTGCGTACCCAAGAGACAGTACAAACTACATCTTAGTTCCATTCCTTTTCTTTCCAGGAGTTCCACTCCTAATTCCCCGTAGGGTTCCAGCTCTTTATCTCAGAACATCATATGTTTCACTTTCCAGATTCTCGTTCTCACATTCCATGATCTCAACATGATTCTTTATGCATAACAGGCAGCTGTTAATTAAATTTACAGGCAGCTTTATATATTCCTTTCCATTTTTCCAAGACTGCAGTAATGTACATTCCACTAGTTTTTCCATCCTAGGATTCATGCCATATCCTAGGATCTATCATACAATCTAGTTTTCCGGCCCTAGGATTCATGCAACACCTAGGAGCTATCATTCCATATATTTCTCATTCCTAGGATTCATGCAATGCCCTAGGTTCTAGTTATGGTTCCATACTTTAATAGATTTTATTAATACTTAAAACCACTCTACCAGGTACAACGGGAGTAATGGGGGCGTGGTCGGGAATCCCGCGCGCCTCCGTGACTCTCAAGACGGCAACCGAACGAGGTCCTATCACAAGTATCAAACACAAGGAGTGTCTCAAAACAGTGTATAGCTACTGTAGGCGGGTAGAGGAATAAATTCTGAAACGAACGCAACTCGAATCGCGGAAAATGGAGCCCAAACGGGCCCTAAACGGGTCGAGAAAGACAATACTGTGCAAAATCAGACGTCTGGAACTCCTTCCAGACGTCTTAAACGGTGGATCAGAGAATTACCTGTTCGGCTTGGTTCCCCGGACGTGCAGAAGTCTGTGGGGACGTCTCTCCTAGATCCCAGACGTCCGATGGTCTCTCCGGACGTCTGGAGGTCACTCCCGCCATCTGGTACAACTTCCAGACGTCTGATTCGCAAAGGATGACGAATCAGAACACCTGCGCACAGCCAACCCTCCTCCCTCAGTACGGTCAGTCGACAAAAAGAAGAAGAAAGCGGAAACTCACCTTTCAGACGTCTGTATGATCTCACAGACGTCGACCTTGCCGTCTGGATATCAGTCCAGACGTCTGATTCTGGAGATTTTTCCAGAACCAGAACCTTGCTCGGCCTTCGCTCGCGACGCCGCCCGCGTCGCACCTCGCGCGTCCGCTGCTCCGCCCGCAGCAGGTCCCTCTCCGCGACGCTCTGCGCCCCCTGCGCCCTCCGCCGGCCGGCCAAGCCGCTCCCGGCGAGCTCACCCTCACGGCAGAGCCCCGCCCTCGCACGCCGCAGCTCCTCCGCGCCTACTGCGGCTGCCGCTGCCGCTGCGCCCTCGCGTCCGCTCGCTCTCGCGCACAGGCAGGAGAGAAGGAGGAAGATGGTGGAGACGGGAGGGGAGGCGCGCCCCCTCCCCCTTTTAACGCCGCGCGGAGAGGAGGGAGAGACGGTCGCAGTCGCCTGCAGCCGCAGAGAAGATGCAGGATCGCAGGTCTGCACGCACAGGCGCGCAGACGAATATCCCGTGAGAGCATAACTGTTCGCCAGACGTCTGTAAACTATCCCGGACGTCTGGTCAGACGTCTGGATGTGATTCCAGACGTCTTTACAGACGTCTGGGCCACCTCCCAGACGTCTTAAAAGACGTCTGGGGCACGCGCTTGTTACATGTTCCCTGTGAATAACCTCAGACTCATTTCCTAATTTTGAGTTTTATAAATATTAAGTGTTGTTGCGATTTTCATCTTATACTATGAGGCATATATTTCTAAAAGATGATTGTCGCGATAAATACTCCCTAAAAGATAGAGCTTCCCATTGTCTTAAAACTTTAGGGAGACCTACTCCACTTGGGAGGAACTGAGGCATGCCTTCCTGAAGAAGTTTTTCCCCATAGGAAAAACCAATGCCCTCAGAAGATCCATTACCACATTCACCTTAAAAAGTGGAGAGCAATTCATGAGGCATGGGAATGATTTAATAAATTATTAAGGAAATTGAGGTTCTTGTGGATCTCAATGGTATACTAGAGGGGAGGTGATGGGCAAGATTTCATACATAAGAAGATTTGAGTTAGAAAACCCATCATCGTAATGCGTAGAAATCCGCTACCAAACGAAATTTATAACCGAAGCTCAAAGTGAGCGTTGGGTCAAACATGAGGAGGCAAATGTTTGGTTTGTGAAATCCGCACTTTCGATTTTATTTGTTTTTTATGTTTTTATCTTTTGTGATTTTTTTGATATTTTTATAAGATAGAATAATAACCGAAATAATTGTTATCTATTCTAATCTACTCTAGCAGAATGAGAGAGAGAGAGAATATCACTATGCATCTAAAAGAGTCTATTATAGCTAATCTGAAAACATAAGACTACACTAGAAAGCGATAAAAGATAGATAGAGGTGAGAAGAATCCCCCTCGATGGTCGCTTGGAGGATGACTTACTTTGACGATGCCTGGATGAAGGTGGTGGGAAGTTGTAGGAAGGAGAATGAAGTTAGAGGAAGGAGGACAGGGCAAGATGGCATCACTATTGCGTTGCTTTCATTGAGTTTTAAGAAATACACATCATAGTATAGCGAACAAAAGCGATACAACACTTAAATTTATAAACTCAAAAATACTAGTGTGTCCGAGGTTGTTCGCAAGGAGAAAATATGGAATTCACACACTAATCGTAATTAGAAACAATGAGCATAATAAGATATTCAATGAATAATAGAAATTTACTCAAAATGTTCAACAGCAACATTTATCTCAGGAAACAACAGAATAAAAGAATCAGAAAAATTGCAAAAATGGTGATTTAGATCACCAATTAATCCCACTAATCAAGCACATATCCAATGCTTAAACCCAATTCAATATCACTACAGTGGTCTTGAACCACTTGCCATGTCAACACAAAACTAATATCTCCATAGTGATTAGAACCAAGACCAAGTCAGACGTCGAGCATAACCCTAGATGGCTTAAGTATCAAGCCAAAGCACCTCAAGAATGCACCTAAGTGTTAGGCATGAACAGGCATGCATCTCGAGGCACAGGCATGAAACCTAAGGAAAAACCACCCCCTCCCCCCTTAGGAATTCCTCCTCTAATCGGATCTAATTAGGTAATCAGGTCGAATATAGGGGACCAGACCCATGTGCATGTAGGCACAGGTGAGGACTGAGCGATGAGAGAGTGAGGGACCTCACCCTTATGAAGAGGTACGTAGCCTACGCGATGAATTCCTTTGATTCTCATTTCTAAGTCTGGCACATCCGAGGTGGGACTAAAGAGTCCTCTTCCCCTTCATTACTTCCTTCATTTGTTGTAGTGGCAAAATTTGCTTGAATTGTTGCTGCAAGTGAGCTCTCCAGATGAATCCGCGTCGAATGCAAGTGGTCTGAAGTAGGATGGTGGCCGGAAGGGGATGAATGCTGTCGGAGAAGACGACGGCGGCGGCATCGATCCAGTGAAGACCTGTGAAGAGGAATATGGGCTGATTACCCCAGTTAGAAGGCTTACTAAGGTCACCGTGAAGTAAGGAGTGAGATGGTGGTGGTGGCTTGAGGAATAATGGTCTGAGGGGGTCAAGTGAGGTCGATAATAGCGTGCGTAAGGTGTGGTGCTTGACAGGGCTATGGAGTGAGTGAATCCCTTAATTAAATGAGGGGTTTTGCTCGCGAGAGTGAGCCGAAGGTATTTATGGTGGTGGTTGAGTGGATGGTCGAGGGTAGCGACTAGACAAAGCTCGTCGGAGCTTTGCTGGCAACGAAGAAGATGACGAAGGAGGCAATGGTTTGTTGGTCAAAACAAGTAGGGAAAGGGCTAGGAAGGTTTTGGAGAGGGAGAGAAGGAATTTAAACCTAAGCTAAGGGACAAATTGAGAGGATTTGGCATCACCTTTGATTGGCTGGTGTCAGGGATGAAGAGAACTCTGTTAAGGGAGACAGCGAGGAAGAAAGGCATTGGTGGCCTTCACGTTGGCCGGCAAGAGGCAGAAGAAGCTAAGGAAGAAGAAGATCTAGCCAATGTAGCTGTTGGCTAGTCTGAAGACGGAGTTGAGGAGCATCGCTGGAGTCGAGATGAAGGGCGGCTGAAGAAGGGAAGAATTAGAGTAATTCAGCCTAAACTCGAATGAGGAGAATGCCTTGATGAGAGGGCACTTTATAAAGCTTGAAATCGAGCTCTAATAGGAAGAATTTATGTGATTGCGTTGAGATTTGGGAGTAAGAACTTCCAAACTTTTTGTGAGTTCGCCTGACCTTGTTGCTCGAAGTCAAGGTCTGAAACCTTGCTCACATGATTCTCCACCATCTAAACACCAATCCTAATAAATTTGGTGGGATTTAGTGCTGATTTGATTAGGTTTCAACTTGGTCAAAGCCATTATTGCATGATTGACCTAACAATGGCAGCAAGGACCTGTTTGTGAAGGAGATGAGCAAGTTAGGGACCCATTTGCAAGAAATTTTGAAAGCTAGGGGTCTAAGTGTAGGAAATAAAGATTTTAGGGGTTGAAGTGCAAACTAGGTCAAGATAGACTCTGATTAGGCCCAAATTTTGTTACTAACTTAATTTGGACCTAAGAAAGCTAATGGTGCACTTGGATTTGAGTTTTGACCATGTTTGATTGGGTAATATGCACAAAATCCCAAATTAGGGTAAATTCCCATTTGAAACTCTATTCTAGGTCAAAATAGGTTCAGATAGTCAAACCAAAGGTACCAAACCTCTTAGAATATTTTTCTATGAATTTTAGAAGGTTTATATGAATTTATACTGACCAAAACCTCTTTAATTTAAGAGGTGCTGATATTTAGGGCTTTGTATATTATTTTGGTTCTTGAAATGCGTGAAACCCTATTTCTGTTAGCGTAGACCCACTTCTTGATCTTTAATGCTCAATTAACCTTTAATTAACCCCTGGGTGACCCTATGATTACTCTGCATTCATTATGTGATGTTAAAATTACAGAATTAGCCTTATTTTATTACTTTCTCCTCAAAATAGATCTAAGTGGAATTACGGTCCCCAAGCGATCATTCAGGAGCATTTATCACTTGATTTCAACTATTTAAAGCTAGCTTTGGCAAATGATGGTGTTACCATCAATCATGGCGAGGATCTACTTCTCGAATGTTGTGAGAGGATGACCACGGTATACTCCACGAACAAGGGTGAGAAGCGGGTGAAAATATTTAATTTCTACTCTAGAGGAGCATCCCGGGCTTGGGGCAAGCTCTCTCTAGTGCCTTGGAGGTGGTGAGGAAGAGAAAGGAAGAGATGAAGAAGAATAAGAGGGGTAGTGGTCCTTTTATAGTGGAGGAGAGGAGGCATTTCATGCATGGGGCAATTAGCGCATTCAAGTCATCGCTGAAGATCCACCACAAGCGTTGCTAAAGCCCCAGCTCACGTTTGCTCACATTGGTGCTCATACGCAGCAGCTGGTGCTGAGGTTGGAAGATTTGCAGTTGTTGGATTATCGATGGAGGGTTGAGATCGCTTGCTAATCGCACTTGAGATCGTGCGCTAGGGCCCGTATGATCATGTGTCGCACCGCCCGTTCGATCTCGCATCTGCATCGTACGGCTCTAATTGCGCCACGTCTTTGTATCCATGATTGCTCATGTCTGATCAAAGGATCCAATTCCATCTACACTTTTCTTTAGCGGATTAAATCTGCTCACTATGAGTTGAACACGTGGCGTTTGCCTCATTTTGAGCGCATTACCATTGTGCTAGGCACATGGTTGTGTCACAATTATGAATTTCTTTGGCATTGTGGAGGTTGTTTCTTGGCCGTTGGATCTTGATCCAACGATTGATATCTCCTTGCAAAGATGCTCTTTAGGGGTAAGTAGTGGCTACGGCCGATCTTGGGTGGCTGTGATGGCACCATGTGGAGCCATCATTGCCGTCCATCTTCTTTGCTTTGTAGGTGGCACCATAGACGTCGAATTGGATTGATGTATGCACCGTTGGGCTGCGATTGTTGATCTGGATTCATCTGTGAGGCTGGATTTGTCATTTAAAACTCCAAATTGCATCACCTAACCCCTTGGCCGTTGATCTTCCTTGGACTACATAATGTGCTATAGACTCCGATCAAGATAATTTTAGAGGCGTTGAACTCTGATCGTCATCCTGATCAGATCCATATGGTCAGATCGTCAATCCAAGTTCCCAAAAAAATTCTCCTCTCCTAGTCACAAAAAGATACGAATTAACCTATAATTTATACACAGTATTCTAAATGTAGAATGATACATGCTATGCAATATTTATAGTATGAAATGCATCTCTAAGCTTAAGAACATGCATAAATAGGCATTTTATCCTAAATGGATGTGTATACACCATACCCCCATGCCTATCTTTTGCTAGTCCCTAGCAAAATCAAACTAAATGCTATGTATAAGAACAGAATCAGGACTCAATTGCGTAAGCATAAGTTGTTTATTAACAAGAAGAAATTTCAACTAAGGTCCTAAACTACAAAGACTCAATAGTGCCTAGGTGCTTGCCAAAATGCAAACTGCCTAGGTCCTCGCCTTATTTCGTACAACAATAAATCCATTTTTTTCTTTCTTTTTCATCTTGTCTAATTTTTTTTTGAATTATTGAGTTTAAAGTTTCAGAGCAACTTTCTATGGCTACCCAATCCACCCAAAACTCGAAAAGAACTTTACGTTCTAAGCATCTTGTGACAAGTGATAAGCTCACTAAGTGACCATTAAAATGCACTTCAAATTTCTATGACCCTAGGTGACTTAAAAGTTTCTACTTACATGTTTTTCTTTCTGATCGGTAACTTTCTCCCTACTTTCAAATTTTTAATGGGGTCAACAAAAGGGCAAATACAGTGTATATCTCCCCGATTTATTCTACTTTCCTACTTCTTCCCTAAGTGTTTTGGGAATTATTTGTCCATTTTTGTAAGCTAGGTTCTGGACAACCGACCATTGGATTGTAACCCACGACAACTTGCCAGCCATACTCGTGCGGTGAAGTGTAGCTTATTTATTTTTCTCCTTTTCCTATTTTTTTCCTTTTAAGTATATATTTTTTCTTTTTCTAAGTAGGTGGCTTCCCAAATCTAAGATTTACCTAAAGGCAGTAGAAAGAGAATGGTCATGTAGCTGGGCTCTGGACAACCGACCAATGGGTTGTTATCCACGACAACTTGCTAGCCATACTACCCTAAAAGTTCATTAGCTACCTAATTTCTGTAAAAACTGCTAAGGAGTGAGTCTGTGCAAAATGTGTGCAGATGCTTAGATTTTAAGTCCCCTAAAACCAGAGGGTGGGTTGATAGGTCATGTACTTATCACCCCAATTTATTAGACAAATTAGAATAAAATTAATGTGGCGAGGACTCGAGAATAGGTCCACATTTTAGTGGACACTCAGGCTGATTAAGCGTAAAGAACTGAAGAGTCTAAGTGTTCAGGTACTATCGTATTATTTCATAATATTAACAACTCCTTATGCCTAAGTTCTCTTTTCCTAATTCTATTTTCTTTTATTTAAATTTTATTTTAAAGAAAATAAAAGAAATTCTATGGAGCTAACAAAATATTTTCCAGATTAAGTATCCACCCTCCCATGCCTAAATGATGCAATGTCCTCATTGTAAAAATAAAGATATAAAAAGGGCGGAATAAATAGAATATCACCTAAATTTCTTGATAGATCTGGTTAGCTCTGTAGAGAGTATGCACAAGTGTTAAATTTAGTGCTTTCAGCTAGGCATAATATACAAGCAAAGAAGAAATTAAGAATTCACAAGTGCGGGTCAAGATCAAAGTAAGAATATTGATCTTAGGACTTGCCAGCAAGTGTCCACAGATGTGGACCAGATTATGGTGCAGATCCATACCCCAAGGTCAAGTGGTTCTAAGGTTTCGGATGAAGATTACCCAAAACTAGAGATCATTGTGCTTGTGGGATTGAGCCGGTGGCTTTGTGGTATGCAACCCAAGTCTAAAATGGCAAACAATAGGTAAGTCTAAATCAATGGGCTCATTTGTCCAGTTAACAATTTGCTCAAAAAGATAATCTATTATTGTGTACTTGGGTTTCATATCCACAAAAATATTGTAAGGGTCTTAGAAAAAAGTCAGTGTTTTCAGGTCAATAGGAACCCTTAGATCCAAAATTTTATTTCCCTCAGAATTAGCCTCCTAGATTTTCATTTCCAAATTTCTACCCTCCAAAATCAAGGTTTTTGGGACCTCCTACATATTATTTACCCCATCTAAATTATGCAAGTCCAATAATTGTGGCTGAATCAGGACTGACTTGGGTACAATGATCTCAAAAGTATCATTATTAAGCTCTTTAAGGTGTGGTTGAGAAATGAGGCTACTAATTGAATCTTCCATCAAATCAAGACTTTTATCCTCCAAGTTAGCCCCAATCATATCATAATCCTTAATTATCGAGTTATCAAATGGTCCATCATGCTCCTTGAGCCTGTTTGTCTCACTAAAATCATTTTCCTTAACTTCAAGTGAGACTTCACTAAGAGATTCCTCACCCTCAGAATTAAAGAATTCTTGATCATCATTTATATATGTCTCAAAATCATCTATCATTTCCTAGTTCATGGAGACAAATTTTTGTTTGCTCCCTGGCTCGGGGATCTCAGGTGAGAAAATCAGTTCATCCTCAATGGGTTGCTCTAGACCAACCTGGTCATCCTCGGTCTCATAAAATGTGTCCCCCCTGATAAGTGCCTAAGCGGGTTTTGTCATTGGCACTCCTGAAGGGGGTTCATCTTGAGAATCATCCCAACATTGGACTAGGGCAATCATGAATTTCATCCTCAATCATGGTAATTTCCCAAGTAAAAACTCACATGATCCCTAATCTTTAATCTCTTGGAGCCAATCCAATAACAAACTATTCAGATCATCAATCATTTGAATTAGGGTTTTCAATTCTTCATTGCAGGGTGCTGGCTGGATTTTTAAAAATTGTATGGTGTTCCCCAAATTGGCCAACACCCTATCTTGGACCTGGTTAAATTGAGGTTCTTGGGTCCCTCCTTGATAATAGGTCATTTCGAATTGTTAAAAGAGGGGTGGTTATCTATATTCAGTATAATCTTGGGGAGGGTAGGTGTTATAATCGTGATATCTTTCCTGATTGTAGATTGGGTTAGGTTGATCATCTAAGGGCGGTGATCTATAATCAGTGTAACTCTGGGAAGGATAATAATTATAATCATGATGTCCAGGGTTAGGTCCTAGACATTGAGGTCCAAAATCATATCCCTAATCAAAGTTATCCCGACTAGGGGATGGGTAGTCATAATGCAAGTCAGGATAGTAATCATCTTGGGGATAAGTGGTGGTAGGAGTGTAGGATTGGAAATGTGTGTAGGATGTGGAAGGATACATAGCAAAGTAGGAGGGAAAAGAGAAAGAAAAGGAGCCTTGCAATACAAACAATCAAACCTACCCTTAGGTGGGTTATCCTAAAGATCTACAAACTCTCACAACCTATCTTAAGATCATAAATGATTTAGTCTACTTTTATCCAATCAATCCAACCAGTTAGAGGGAGGGATTGGAGAGAACATACTTCCCTTAGCTTTCACCTCAGGTTCCTTTGATACCCCCCAACCGCGGTCGTTTGACACTACTCCCCTAGCTAGACATCAGATGGACTGGTATAAGTAGATTAATCAAAAATAATCTCAATTTGGGCCCTGAAGAGCAAATCAATCCTTAAGGCCAACGTCTACTCAGTTTTTTTAATTAGGCTTGGGAAGATTGTACTCTTGGAATGTGATGGGCCCTTTAGATGGATTTTGCCCTTAGAAATTGATTAATATGTGTGTGCATGCACAACCAATAGTTTTCAAACAAGGATTTGATGATGTGCCTTTTAGGGTTCATCCTTATTTAGTAGCTTTTAGGATTCAACTTTAGGTGTATAAAGTTCAGGAGATACACCAAGTTTTGAAAGCACCGGTGATGATAAATTCCTTTAAAAATCAGAATTAATGTGGCATGCCTAGTTGGTTCCTAAAAATTAACCCTATGGGGCAAGCTACTGATGAATCACTTTTATCTTCAGTGGTGTAGCCCAAATAGCTCAATCAATTGGCCTATTGCACCACTAAGTTAAGGCACACAAGAATGTTTAACCAATTTAAATTTTCTACTCACTTATTTGTGTATTGAGTTAAGGTGTACCGGATCCACAGATCAGATTTCGATTAAGTGGTAGAATCAATGTAGAGTGGTACGCCTTAGGTCGAGAGTTTATGGGTGTTAAGTATGTCTCTTTAATTTAATCTCACAAGAAGAACATAGGTTTTATATATATATATATGTGGGGGGTGTGGTGGGTGAAGTGACAATCAAACAATCAGAACTAACCTAGGGTTTATGCAAGCTTCTAGGTTAATTAGGGCTTGAGTTGTTAGGTGGCAAAATGAAATCTAGTGGGTGGGGTTAGGGGTATACACTTACAGAACCTTCTAACCGCACTTTACTCTGATCTATTCCGCTTTGGCTCACCTTGGAAGGGTAGCTGTAATCATAGAAAGAAAGGAGCAAAGTGAGCTAAAAAGTTAAGTAAGGCGAAAAAACATGGAAAAATCAAAGAGCGTTGCCTTCCTGGCAACGACACCAAATTGGTGGGTGAGATTTAGTATGCGAGAAGATTTGAGTTAGAAATCCATTGTTGTAGTGCGTAGAAATCTGCTACCAGAAAAAATTTATAACTGAAGCTCAAGGTGAGCCTTGGGTCGAACATGGGGAGGCGAACATTTGGTTTGTGAAATCCGTGCTTTTGATTTTATTTGTTTTCAATGTTTTTATCTTTTGTGATTTTTTTGGTATTTTTATAAGACATTCTTATCATCAAAATATTCGATGTCTGGGGCATTGATTTCATGGGCCCCTTCCCACCATCCAATGGCTTCGAGTATGTACTAGTCTCAATAGACTATGTCTCAAAATGGATCGAAGCCATCCCTACTCAAAAGTGTGATCACAAGGCTGTCATGGATTTTGTTAAAAAGAACAACTTCTGCTAATTTGGGATGCCTAAGGCGACGATCAAGGATGATGGGAGTCACTTTACTAACACCCAGTTTCATGCTTTACTTAGGAAATACGGGGTTACTCACCACATTACCACCCCGTAGCACCCGCAAAAGAACGGCCAAGCTGAGGTCTCAAATAGGCAGATCAAGAATATCTTACAAAGAAACGTAAGACGTGACCGGAAGGATTGGTCCACCCGACTGGATGATGCCCTCTGGGCATGCAGGACCGCTTATAAGACCTCGATCAGTATGTCACCATACCGATTGGTCTTTAGCAAAGGTTGCCACCATCTAGTTGAGTTAAAGCACCAGGCATACTGGGCCATCAAATAATGTAATATGGATTCCCATATGGCTAGTACTCAAAGGAAGCTCCAGCTCTCTAAGCTCGAGGAAATTCGTCGAGACGCTTATGAGAATAACAAATTGTATAAGGAAAATATGAAAGCTATCCACAATCGGCACATTAATAGAAAAACCTTTAAGCCGAATCAACAAGTCTGTCTATTCGAAGCATGGCTCAAACTCTTTCCTGGGAAGTTACGATCCAAGTAGACGGGACCTTACGAGGTGGTCAAACTGTTTTCCAATGGGGCAATCGAAATTGCTGATCCTAAGAACGGGCAAACCTTTATAGTTAATGGACAACGATTAAAACATTTTCTTGCCCAAGTACCCTCAAAGGAGATAGTAACCCTCATTGAGGGTTAAACTAGAACTTTGCTAGTTGGAGGCAATAAACTCAGTGCTTCCTAGGAGGCAACCCACAAGTTTCAAGCTGATCAATTACAACACTAAAGCTCAAGTGATTTCTCTCCTTACTCCCTTGCATGCATTTATTTTCCAATGAGGACATTGTGCTAGATAAGCATGGGGGGTGGTAATTCTTATTTTTTGAGTACAAAATTATCAGCTTGAACTAGTTTTTATTTCTTTTATTTATAAAAGAAAATAGAGAATTAGGAAAAGAAAACTTAGGTATTACGAGCTTGCCAACTTTAGGAAATGATATGTTAAGGACCTGAACACTTAGACTCTTTAGGTCTTTGGGCTTAATCAGGCCGGGTGTCCACTAAAATGTGGACCTATTTCTCAAGTCCTCACAACTCTAATTCATGTTAATTTAGTTAATAAAGTGGGGTGATAACTATGTGACTTATCAACTCACCCTCTGATTTCGGGGGCCTTATAGTCTAAGCATCTACACACTTCTCACACTAACTCACTCTTCGACGGTTCTAACGAAAATTAGGTAGCTAATGAACCTTCTAGGGTGGTATGGCTAGCAAGTTGTCATGGGTTGGACGCCCCATTTAGCAAGTTGTCCAGAGCCCAGCCATGCGACCCAACTTCTTTGATGGATGCCTTTAAGTAAATCTTAGATTAGGGAAGCCACCTACTTAAAAACAAAAAGAAAAAAAATACAAAAATAGAAAAAAGGAGAAAAAGGAAATAAGCCACACTTCACCGCACAAGTATGGCTGACAAGTTGTCATGGGTGAAACACCCCATTGGTCGTTTATCCAGAGCCTAGCTCATAAAATGCACAAAAAAATTCCCAAACACTTAAGGAAGAAGTGGGGAAGTAAAATAAGCCAGGGAGATATACACTAGGTCTGTCCTTGGTGTTGACCACATAAGAATAAAAGTAGGAAGAAAGCTCGCAGTTAGATAGATACACATTTAGGCAACATTTTCTTCTCTTTTCGCGTCACCTAGAGGTGTAGAAACCTAAAGTCTGTTCTAATTGTTGTTGAGTAAGTCCTTCGCAATTTCCACAATAAGATGCTTAACGCTTAAAGTCTTTTTCAAGTCTTAGGTGGGATGGGTAATCGTAAAAAGTTACCCCAAAACTCTCAACTCCAAAAATCCAAAAAAGATTTAGAAAATAAGAAAAGAAAAAAGAATGTATTTACTTTTAGAATAAGGCGAGGGCTTGGGCGATCTACATTTTAGAAGACAACCGGGCGCCGTTGAGTCTCTGTTGGTTAGGTTCTTGGTAGAAATTTCCTCCTGTTTACAAGAAACTTATGCCTAAGCAATCGATTCTTAATTCTAGCTATAGATAGCATTTAGTTTGACCTTGCTAGGGACTAGCAAGAGGTGGGATGGGGGTATGATGACTCTACATATAATAACAATAATTACATCTATTAAAGTCAATTATGAGGGCGCATGCACATAAATATCATAATATAGCGGGTTTTGGAGCAATGCATGTATTCTACATTATTTTATATTGATATTGCTTGGAACTAACATTTAATGGCCAGGTTATAAAAGAGCACCTTAAAACAGGCCTCTGATGAGCAATCAGACTACATGGATGGATTCAGATCGACAATCGCAGCCTGGCAACGTGAAAATTGACCCAATCTGACATCTACAATGCCTCTTATGAAAGAAAGAAGATGGATGGTCCAGATGGTACCACGTGGTGCCATCCAGACTGCTCATTACTCCATGCCATACATTTGAGTAATGCAACCCCTAATTTGGGTTGTTGGGTCATCATCCAACGACCCATAATAGACCACGTTGCCTGCTACACCATGCCTCTCATGAGAAGAAGAGTGCCACCGTTAGATGTCGACTGTTGGATCGAGATCCACCAGACAAAAGCACGTGACCCCCTCACCATCCACGTGACAATCTACGTGGATGGTGCAGTGGGAGAATGCCTTCTCTGTAGCACCAGATGCGAGATCGAGCTGCAATTCGTAGCTACCTCAGTGCATGCCTAAGTGAAATACCATCGTTCGATCGAGATTGAATGGCGAAGATGTGACCATGCCAAGTGTCACACCTCCTCAACACTCGAAGAAGGCGCGATTAGCATGGTCAATTCTTGACCAAGAGGAGATGGCATGTCTACGTGGTTGCACAGATGAGCGAGCATAAGATACACTCGATTATATGTGTGCTATGTGCAATTTAAAGAAAGTGATCCTAGTGCAATCATGGCCCTCCGGTCATGATCCAAGGGATGTGGAATCTCCTAGCCATAGATGCGTGTGCATGCACGATCGAGAGCACTTGATTGTAGCGCCTCCTCAGTTGTTTGATGAAAATCAGGTGGCTCTCCTTTCTCCTCGTCATCGAACGTACGCCTGCACACCGGAACCAGCTGTAGCGCATGGTTCACGTGCATGGATCGGCCCACTGTGGCCCAGCGTGGTTCAAGGTACTGTTAAGGGCGGTCCAGGCTAGCTAAAGGTGTTTTCTTCACCTATAAAAGGCCCCCATAGCCTCCCTTTGAAGACACACCTTCACTAAGCAAGTCTCCACCTTCTAGAGCTTCCAAGTGCCTTCCCAAAGCCTTCGAGCCACCGACGGAGCTTCCTGCACCACCGTGGCTACCTCGATGCCCTTCCACTTTTCATATTCATTTCTAGCTTCCTTTAGTTTAATGCTCATGTTTCTTTAAGCATTCATCTAGTATTATTGTGTGTTAGCAAGATGATTTTTACCTATGCAATAGAGTAGCTTTCATTATCATCATTATTGCTCTGTCATTCTAAACTATGTTCTATTTATTCTATTTCATGTTGCTATAACCACCATTACCATGAATCTCTCACTCACTCCCTCTCTCTCTTTCTTATATTTTCTTTCCATTCTACATGCAAGCAAAATATTGTGTGACAATAAAATTAGCGATTAATTGATCCGACACTCGTACTCATCTTTCCATTTTTCTTTAAAATTAATGTCGTAAGCCCACTACTACAACACAGAAACTATCTTACCACATTTTTCGATGTCAGATCACCACTATCACCTCACCCCTTTCCTATAGCTTGGCTAAGCCATGCTTTACCCAGATTCCTTCTGCACCTCATCCCTATCGTCCTGTATCTCACCTCCTTCATCATGCCACCGCCAAGCATAGTCGTCTCACCAGGGAGATTTCTTCTCATCCCCTCTTTCTTTTATTTGCTTTATTGTAATCTTTCATCTAGCTCTAATAAACATTATTTTGCTCCAATATATTATATTCTCTCTCTATCTCTTGCTTTAATTATTTGCTTAGTAGATTAGTCAGTTTTGCTTATATAATATTCTACCTATCTTCCTTTATTATCAAAAATACCAAAAAAATATAAAATCACAAAATACCAAAAGCAAATAAACACAAATGCGATTTTTCCTAATCAAACATTCGTGTCCCCATATTCAACCTGGGACTCACCAAGTCTTGATTATTATTATCTGATAGCCTAATTTCCGCAACTAGGATGACAATTTTCAAACTTCAACTTTTATCACAAATTTTTCTACTCAGATGGCTACTTAGGCTATAATCAGGTGGTAATTCACCCTAATGACCAAGAGAAAACGACCTTCACCTACCCCTACAAAACCTTTGCTTTCCTTAGGATGCCCTTTGGATTATGCAATGCACCTGCTACTTTCAATGGTGTATGCTTGCCATCTTTTCCAATTTGGTAGGTGATTGCCTAGAAGTCTTCATGGATGACTTCTCAATCTTTGGGAGCACATTTGACACATGCCTAGACCACTTGACCAAGGTCCTGCAAAGATGCATTAGTGTTAATCTGGTACTTTCCTAGGAGAAGTCATATTACATGGTACCAGAAGGACTTGTCTTAGGTCACTTTGTTTCCAATAAAGGAGTTGAGGTTGACCGTGTGAAGGTAAAATTGATATCTAACCTGCCATTACCTTCCTCAATTAAACAGATTAGATCTTTTCTCGAGTATGTTGGTTTCTAGCACCGCTTTATAGTGGACTTCTCTGAGATAGCCTGACCTCTTACCAATCTCCTCTCTAAGGATGTAGACTTCCAAATCTCTGACGATTGTGTTCGTCCCTATATGACACTTCGTGATCTGGTTACCAAGGCACCAATACTGCAACCCCCGGATTGTTCTCACCCTTTTGAGATCATGTATGATGCCTCTGATTATGCAGTAGGGGCTGTCCTTAGGAAAAAATTGGATGGGAAACCCACAGTCATTTACTATGCTAGCAAGACATTAGATGAAGCACTGAGGAATTACACAATCACTGAGAAGGAATTCCTCACAATAGTATTTGCTCTGGAAAAATTTAGACCTTATTTTTTAGGTTTCCACATTATAGTCTATACTGACCATACTGTAGTTTGACATATTCTCGCTAAAAGGATGTGAAGTCTCGCCTGATTAGATGGATCCTGGTTCTGCAGGAATTTGATTTAGAAATTCGTGACAAGGCTAGAAAGCATAGTGTGGTAGCTTACCACTTATCCCACCTACCTTCCTAGCTTCTGGAGTAGTCCCCTCTGATTGGACTCAACATCGAAAAGGGCAGACTTAGATCTGAAGCCAAGCACTATTACTAGGAAGAACCTTGGTTATTCAAGCAATGCTAAGACTAGATTCTTAGGAAGTGTGTCCCTAATAAAGAGATAGATAGCATTCTATCATTTTGCCATGACCAGGCATGTGGCAGTCAGTTCTCTAGTAAAAAGACCGTTGCCAAGATTTTGCAGAGCGATTTCTATTAGCCCACGATCTTCAAGGATGCACACAATTATAGTAGGGCATGTTCACACTGTCAGTCTCTTAGTAGTATTGGCTACCAAGATATGATGCCCTTGAACCTAATTCTAGTGTGCAAGATCTTGAACATATGGGGCATAGACTTTATGGGACCTTTTCCAAATTCTCATAGCTTCAAGTACATCTTATTAGCTGTGGATTATGTATCAAAATGGATTGAAGCCATCTCCACGAGAACAAATGATTGTAAAGTTGTGACACAATTTGTTCAGGGTTATATTTTTTCTCATTTTGGGGTACCTAGAGCCATCATTAGTAATACAGGGCCTTATTTTAAAATGACACATTTTCAGTCCCTACTTCAAAAGTATAGGGTGACATATCGGATTGCAACACCTTGTCACCCATAGACCAATGGACTACTTGAAGTGTTCAACCGAGAGATCAAGAAGATTTTACAGACTGCTATTAGACCTAATAGGAAAGATTGGTCTTCCTTCCTTCCTGATGCTTTGTGGGCATATAGGACAGCTCACAAAACCCCATTAGAATAGTGTACGGGAAACCCTGTCATCTTCCCATAGAGCTTAAGCACAAAGCCTATTGGACCATCAGAAAGTGTAATTTAGACCTAGAGAAGGCCACTGATCATAAAAGATTGTAAATTTTCAAGCTAGATGAGTTAAAGAATGAATCTTATGAAAGCTTGAGGATTTATAAGGATAAAGTCAAGGCCTTCCACAACTACCACATCGATAGGAAAACCTTTCACCCTAGCCAGAAAGTCCTTCTATTTGAATAAAACTTAAACCTTTCCTGGGGAAACTTAGATCTAAATGAACTAGCACTTTTTAGGAGTTAACCATCTTGTATATAGCTATTTTATTTTTCTTTGTTTTCCTTTCTTCCTTAGGTTTCTATCCTTGCATTCTTAGTCTGCATGCATAGTCACATTTTGTCCTGCATTTCACTGCTTAGCCTAACTTTCCACTCTGATTTATATCAAAGTTGAAATCATCCACACAAAGATTTTATCTCATTCCAACTTTCTTTCGTCACCCTAGCATAAGTTAGTGAAAAGAAGAGCATGAATTTGCATCCATCCTAATCATTCAATGAGGACATTGCATCCTTTAAGCATGGAGAGTGTAAATGGTGAAATCATTTACTAAAATGCAATTATAGACACCTTTTAGTGTTTATAGATAGTATTTTTGAAAAATCAAAATATTGAAAATTTTTGAAAATTTTAAAAGAACTGAAAGATTTTAAAAATATGAAAAAAAATTACAAAACTAAAACACAAAAAAATGTGAAAAATAAAAATTCCAAAGATATAATAAGGGACTTTATCTTTATTTACTTTTCAAGGAGAAACTCCATATTATTCTGAGGAAACAGAAACAAAATTCTTATATGTGTTTAATTATGATCTTAAAGCTCAACCAAAAATAAAATAAGTGTTTACGGACATTCAACCTTTGTTGGTTAGACTTTTGATGAGGTGTGGCTCATCATAGCTAAAATGCCCAAGTTAAGCTAGAAACTAGATTAAGCACTATCAAATTAACACAAGAAATAGGTTAAGTGTGAGATTTATGGAAAAAGACCTAAAACATTCAATTTATGCTAAAAATAAATAATTAGGTCAATTTGGAGATATTCTATGTAGTAAATATGTAAATGGTTGAGCTGAATGCCAATTAAACACTATGTGAGCTTGAAAGTACAAATCAAGGGTCGCAATATTCTAATATGTTCAATTAACTTTCCATAAAAGTTTCATGCAGTTTTTACATCAATAGGGCCTTGGAATTAGTGCATTACATATATGTCCTTTGTATCTTCACATTTCTAAAGCATAAAACCTGTCAAGGGCTTATTTGCAAGCATTCAAGGACCGCTTGGTAACTAATCCTTACCACTTATGGGTTTCTTTGCAAAATGTCTACCATTTCACTATAAAGGCATTGGTGCAATTGCACCAATACACCTGCTGCAACACTCCTCGCGAGTAGCTCCTCAACGAAGAACACGACTCCACTGAGCCATCCATCCTTGATCCACAAATCCAACGGTAGATCTTACACCAACCTTTGATCCCCAGTGAGAGCACCTTTGTGCCAAGTTCTAGATATGATCCAATGGCCCTTCTTCATCCTAAAAAGTTCCTATGCCCTCTAGACCTACCCACGTCGTTGATGCACAACAGCTTGTTGACCTCTGATTTGGTCACCACAGCCCCTAGTGCCTATATAAGGAGATTCCCACTCCTCTTGCGATCCTTTATCGACTCCCTCCCCCTTGAGCCGATCATCGTCCAACCCTCTAGCTCCATTTTCCCCTTCCTCAGCTATCAATGACAGTGGTAGCTTCCTCCCTTAGTTCTTCCCTGTAGCCACCGGTCATTGCTCCCAGAGAGTCACCTTCATTCCCTAGGAGGTTTTCTCCCCATTCATACTCTTCAGTCGCTGGCTGTTAATCCCAGAGAGTCCCTTTCCTCTATTAGCTAGAATTTTAATTACTTTCGTAGATTAGTTTTAATGCTTTATTAGTTAGATTTAATGCTTTCTAAAGATTAGTATAGATCATTTATAATAGATTCTGGTTAGTTTAGATTAGTTTAGATTAGATTAATTGTAGTTCTTTGCCAATTTACCCTCTCTGATCAATTATGATCAGAGAGGAAGATTTACTCATTCATCTTAATCTATTTTCCCCTTCCTCAGCTATCAATGGTAGTGGTAGCTTCCTCCCTCCTCTCTTCCCCTTCAACCGCTGGCCGTTGGTCCCAGAGAACCACGTTCATCTACTAGGAGGTCTTCTTCCCTTTCGTGCTCTTCAACCACTGACTTTAGCTAGGATTTTAATTACTTTCATAGATTAGTTTTAATGCTTTATTAGTTAGATTTAATGCTTTCTAGATTAGAGTAGATTAGTGTAGATCATTTATAGTAGATTCTGGTTGATGATTTGGTTTAGATTAGTTTAGATTAGATTAATTGTAGTTCTTCGTTAATTCACCCTCTCTAATCAATTCTGATATTCACTCATTCATATTAACCCATTTTCCTTCCTCATCACCTCACACTTACTTTCCCCTTCATTCCTCGATGTTTTAATCACAAATCATCCCATCAACCTGAGCATCCATTAGATATGAAGCTTAGTAGCTCTCAGATCTCAGGGAATGCTAAATTCAATTAAGGGTCTCCCCATACATTCCACAGATCACAAGGGCCCTCCCTTCAATTAGAATTGATCCGGATTGATGACTTGATTTGGATTGATTATGATGTCTAACCGAATGAAGTTTGAAGCAATTGTCCATAATTTGGATTTAATTGAGTAAATTGAGCGAATTTAAGTTGAATTGGATATATCGTGATTGCTTTAAACTTGTTTGATTAGATCTATGTTGCTTGGATTTTATACTCCTAATTTCGATCTAAGATATTATTTTGTTCCTTTACTAGGTAGTAGGAGCCAAGAAAAATCTGATGCACGGATTTGAGGCTCCTGCAATGACCCAAATGATTTATAAGCATCACCCATTCACCCTGAACACCAATCAATAATGTGCAGGATGAATAGATGATCATATTATCATGATGACTCAAGATAAAAAGCCTACCTGGGCAACAACTCAATCCTATTGAAAAAAGTTTCAATCCGTTCTTTGAGAGTATGAGTAGATTTGAATGATGCTAAGGAAGATTTGAGACTTGTTTTTAAGTAGTTTCAAGGACTGAATTGATTCTTTCCTTTTATCTATCTATAGCAAAATAGGGAGGATTGGTTGGGGCTTTTAATGTGTTTTTGAGCATCAATCTGATTTTGAATGAGTTTCAAGCATCCTTGTGAGTGTTTGCGATGCATGAGATTGATTTTTGATTGATTAGGTTTAGATTTAGAATCTAAGCTTCCATCATTCCAGATCTAATTATAATCTAGATACACAATGTGCCAATTTGGATTTAATGCTTAAATGAAGAGGAGAAATAGTTTTCAAGGATTTGATAGCATGGTGAAATGGATTTAGTAAGGATTTAAGTCCTGATTTGCCTGGATTTGTGTTCTATCAGCCGCAACTCAGTTGACTGTTAGGACTTGCTGAGGTGTTAACTTGAAGTTCTTATCAGCTCTGGTTCTTATTTTAAAGCCAAAATAAATTTCTGAAAGAGTATGATGTAGGAAAAGCATTTAGGTATTGTTGATGATTTGTAATTTGAATTTTAGAATACGCAAATTAGTTTAGAATCACTTTGTCAGTAAATTTGCATACTAATTCTATTTGAAAAGAAATTTAATGCTAAATCAAAGGTTATGTTTAATACATATTTAATGAATTTTTGGAATTCATAATGCTCTACTCTTTAATTCCAGCAAGGTTGCATGATGTTCTAGGCTTGGAAATGATTTGTAATTCTTTGTGAAGCCAAGTTAAGACCTTTATCAGCAAATACAATTGTTGAAATCAGTACAAATGAGTTTTGATGCTAATTTTAAGGCTCAATTCATGTTTTTGAGTTTAAATCTGATTTCATATGATATCTGGATGCATATAGTGTGTATATCATCATTTCTAGATGCTTGAATCTGAATCTAAGGCTTTAGGTTTCATATTTAAACATCCATTAAGCCTATTTTTGTCAAAATTGTAAATACATAGAAAAATAAAAATAATTGTAAAAAAATTAAATAAAAGTGCGTTGAGTTAGATTAGGTTTAGTTTTAGGTTTGTGTCAAGTTAGATTTAGGTTTCGAGTCCTATAGTTAGTACAACATACTAGTAGAAGTCCTAGTCTTCTCTGGTTTTGAAATAAAGAAAAACATATAAACATACCAAAAAGAGTCACTCTTCTCTTCTTCTCTCCTTTCTTTCCTCTTCCTCTATCTCTATAAATCATAAAAACAAAATAAAAATCTGAAAAACTTCAAAAATGCCATGAAAATACTTTTGTATATAGTATTTGTACTTGCATATTAGCTTAAATTAATTGTATATAATAACTTATATGTATATAAAGTATATAAATAACTTATATATCTATTCTACTTAGGTAGGTATTTATATTGAGTTGTACAGTATGTATTATAATTATATAATTATGTATTTATTTATTTATATTATATGTATGTAATCCATATATAATTGTAACTAGCTAAGTATGTACTTATAATTATAATTATAACTATATATGTATAACTTCAAGTGCTTATATTGTACAGTAACATACTTTCATATTTATTTATTTATCTATATATCGTACATAATTATATTCATAAGTTAATTTGATATATTATTAAGTTAATATAATTTAAATTAGTAAATTAATGAATTATTGAAGTAAATTATGTTTTATACTTGTATATTGTAGTTTTAAGTATTTTCAATATATTTATAGCTTATTTATACTGTAGAATAGTACCTATAATGTATATATATGTATATATGTATAAAATGTGTATTTAAATTATATAAATTGAAATAAATCAGTAAAAATAAATTAAAAATCTGTAATAATAAGTTAATAATATAAATCAACTAATTTATAAATCAATTGTACCATTAATTTATTAATTTGTACTTTTATTAAGGAATTAACCATAAAATAACATGTATTTTTACCTAACTTTAACTAAATTTTAAATATAATTATATATTTAATTATTGTAAATAAACTATACCAATAAGTAGCCCTATATATAGGCTACATAACTATATAATTTAATATTAAAATAATTAATAAATTAATACCTAAATTTAGGCCTAAAGTTGGCCTAAAATCATGCATTGTACGCCAATTTAGGCGCCAAGAATTGTCCCACCTCGCTAACTTTTGAGCACTAATGGTGCTATAAAGTGATTCACGCCTGGAGACCCCTCATCCTAGGATTAGGGGTCAGATCCCATAGCATCATGTAACCCTACCACCTATAGCGAGAAAGAAAGAGAGGTGGCCTGGGAGTCCGGTTCGACAAGGCCAAGTGGTTTAGGCTATTATTGGCCCAAAACTATGCAAAAACTCCTAATAAAAACTAGGGCCCAAGATTAGTAGTGGTAGATCTGGCCCCTACTGGGCTGTTGATTCTGCGAAGGCTTAGGCTCACCAATAACAAATTTTTGGTTAAGGTTAAACTTGGGTTAAGTTAAAGTTGAAGAGTTAACTAAGTATAGTGTTGTGTACATATAAGGCTAAGTGTAATTTGTGAGTGCATGTATACTGTGTGTAGTGTGAGTGTTATGTGTGCTAAGTGTAGAGAGTTAGTGTGTGAGTTAAATATGGGTGTTGAGTAGTGTTAAGTACATATAAAGTATTTATGTATATATAGTATACGTATAATGTAATACATACATTCTTTTTGCCTTTTTGTATATATATGTTTTTAAAGTTCTTTAGTGGTGTTTAGATGTGTTAGTGTATATAGTTATATATGTTAGTATATACATTCTTTTTGTGGCTATATTAAGGCATTACTTAGTTAATAGTATTGTACATAACCAACCTAGATTTGGTTAGAATAGTTTTTAGTGCCTTTATACCTATTTATATGTTTGAGGCATTGTCACTAACACTAATTCATTCATTGTTGTACATAATTGACGCAGATTAGTTTATTCTTTGATTCTTTCATTCATTATTCATTCATTTGTAAATAAACTTAACATTTTGGAATAAAAGATGATTCTTAGATAATAGAGAGTGATGTATATCAATAACTGTCTCCCAGTAAATGACCTAGAATAAAACTAGTAAAAATTATATATAAATAAAATGACATCCATCTAAATTGTGACATTATACTACAACACATTAATTAACCATAATTAAAAAGCTCTCTAGATCGTACATCAACTTTCCTAGCCACATAAGCTTGATTTGCTCAGACTTAGGCTTAATACACTTAAGCTTTGACAAGATAGACCAAGATCTTTCCCAACTTTGGACATATTCTTGTACCTAAGTCACTAGTATAGGATTTGTTGGTTTGCCTCTATTTAAGAATTTAAGTAACCTTGGTTTACACTACATAGATTCGGGAAAGACCAGATGAACTTAACTCTCAACCCTTGTTCTCATTAGGGAAGGTGGAGTCCTTACCTGTGTGTACAAGTAGACTCTTTGTCTCAGTCTTTAGTCTTGTGTCTAGGAGAAGCTCTTTCCACCAAAGTACTCACCCACCAAAGAAGTGTGTTCCACCAAATGAAGTTGAAGGAAACATACTTGTGAGTGCGAGCGGAGCCTAAAGGATCAAATATACACTAGAGAGGGGGTGAACAATGTAGTATCTATTTAAAAAATTAACTTTAAAACATTCACCACAAATCAGAAATGATATAAGCATAAACCAAGAAATAACACCTGATTTAGAGTGGAAACCCTTTCGGGTAAAGACCAATACCTAGCCTCCCAGCTTAGGATTTTCTCAACTAGTCGACACTAGTCAAATCCACTAACATATCACTTAAACGAGGGTGGCATAACCTTATACAGAATGTCTTCTCTTATGCCTGACAAAGAGAAGAATAACGGGACTTCCAAACCAACTTGGAATCCCAAATCAAGAACAACAAAGATAAAATAATATAACAATATTCCTATGAAACCTCAGAAATATTAAATGACAAATCGATCTTTCTTGAATCATAAGAGAGAGAGAGCATGCTTTGGATTGCAGTAGTTGTAGGCGTAGAGGTGCGAAAGCACGAGAGAAAGAGTAGGTGTTGTTTTCTTTTTAAAGCTCTTGAGTTGTGTTTTGAGAGGAGGGTCGTCAGACATATTTATAGGCACTTTTTGACATTTCTAGAAATACAAATTTGGTCGATCAAAAAGTAAGTTTGGTCGATCAAAAAGAAATTTGGTCGATTCAATAATTACATTGATCAATCCAAGGTTGATATCAAAAGAAATTCGACCGTTGGAGTAACTTTGATTGATTAAGAAAAACTGGGTTGATGGATCAAAATGAAATATGACCGTTAGAGGTCTTTGATTGATTAAAACAAATAATTGGTCAATCAAAGGAATTAATTTGGTCGATCAAGGATAGGTAAAAAGATTTTTATGAAACGAGAAAGCTTACATTTGTTTTCCTTTTTGAGGTTCCATACAAATTTCTAGACTCAATAAAATTGAAAAGGTCTTCAAGTAAATCTAAAAGTCTTAAGCCTTTTTATTCCTTGAAGACTATGGTGATGATGATGCATCCATCCCACATATTTGTCTTAACCTTTAATGGTTAGTCCACAATAAAACATAATTTTGTTATATCAAAACAAGGGTATTAACAATACTAATATTTGCTTTCAGAAAAATCAAGAAAAAAAATCATAAAAATGAGAAAAAGCATAAAAAACTAGAAAAAGTCAAAAAAAAGAAAAAAAATATATTCTTTTGAATAAGTTAGAATGTTCTCCAATTCAAATTACATATACCCAGAGTTTCCACCAAATATTCTTTGAGCCACAAACGTAATATGTATTAGGTTTGAGTCTTCAGTTATTTTGAGAGTCAATCTGAAAACATGAGTTGAAGCTGAGATCAACCTGGACTTAAAAAGAAGTGAAACCCTGAATTTGAGTCTTAGAGTTCATCTGGTTAGTCCTGATTATACGCTAAGCACAACCATAACTTCTTAGTTCTTCAGCTTAGTAAAACTTTCTAAGTCCTAGAAATCGCACTTAAGGTTTAAATATCAAGAATCTTTGTTAGTCGAGAGATGGTCTATGTCATATAAGTCTTGAGTTCTTGTAGTCTTCTTAAGCAACTAGTTCTCACAATGTCCACTACATAAACACAATTGGTTTGTTATAGAAAAGTTGGCTTAAAGATTATCTCTAAATGCTTAACATTCAAAATGAGTAAATAGAAATCTCTTCAAACTTGCCTAGCTGATACTTATTGCTTTGCACTTAATGAGTAGTTTGCTAAGGGACTAGCAAAACCTAAGCATGGGAGTATGATGAGGTGTGGCTCATCATAGCTAAAATGCTCAAGTTAGGCTACAAACGAGGTTAAAACACTATCAATTAACGCATGAAATGGGTTAAGTGTGGGAATTAAGGAAAAGATCTAAAACATCAATTATATGCTAAAATTGCGTAATTAGGTCATTATTGGGAGGATTTCTATTAAATATGATTTAAACACCAATTGAACACAAATTTGAGCTTAAAATTACAAATCAACCGTGGGATTAACTTCTAATATGTTCAATTATTATACCACAAAAACTTCATTGCATTTTGACATCATTAGGACCTTGCATTTAGTGGTTTACATCTCGGTCCTCAAATGCTTACATTTTATTTACTTAAAAGAGGTTAAGGACCTATGTGCATTCATCAAGAGACCTTTTGGTTAGGAAAACCATCACTTATGGGTTCCTTTACATTTGTTCTACCATTCACCCTTTGGGCTTTTCTGCAACAAACCCAATACACCTGCATAAGCTCTAGCACCTAATATGTAACATGTAAAGAACACACACATCTGAAGCTGCCCATTCTTCAATCTATGGTGGATCTATCAGCAACCTTCTAGCATTGGTAACCCAAGCTTTCTACCCAATCTCAGATCACATATAAGGGCTCGTATTTTATCAAAATCCTCCTGCACTCCTCCAAAATCCATCTCAAACCTTGAGTCCTAATGACCTGCTACCCATTAATCCTGGTCACGCAGCCCCTCAAAGCCTATATAAGGAGCTTCATAGCCAACCTATGATCCTTTACCCAGCTCCCCCCTACACCTCTTAAGCTCGGTCACCCTCTTCCCATTCCAGTTCTTCTTCCCTCATCATCCAAATCCTGTGATAGAGGCAACACACTTCCCCCCTTCAAACCGTGCTGCTAGGGGTCTCACAACACCTGAGGGCATCCATGGATCCCACTAGAGGATTCTTCATCACTAGAATATTCCTCATCCCCATTCGTCGCTGCAATCACCAATTGCAGATTCCCCGATGTCCCTTTCAACCACTTAGTCTAGGATTTAATGCTTTCATAGCTTAGCATAGATTAGATAAATAAAGTAGAGTAGATTTAGCATTTCAATTGCATTAATCAGTTTAGCATAGCTTAGATTAGCCTAATCTGTCCTCTATCACCCTCTCTGCTCAATTATGATCAAAGAGGATGAATCACCCATCCATTTTGATCCATAGACCTCCCCTAACACTCCATGATCGCATTCAATCGATTTCATTGTTATTTTGATCATCAAATCATCCCCTCCACCATAGCCACCTTAAAGACTAAAGCTTTCTAGCCCTCGATACTCAAGGTGTGTCTAATCATTTGAGTGCTTATCCACTCAATTCATCAAACCACAAGAGCCCTCGCCATATTTTGGATTAAACTAATTCACTCAACATATTCAGATTTGAGTTTCATGCATGATCGAGAGATTAGATATTCAACCGAGTTGAATTGGTTTTTAATTGAGTGAATTGGATGATTAAGGTTTAAATTGAGTTTATTGTAATGAATTTGAACCTATTCAATTAGATTTAGATTGAAGAAATTGCTCGCCCCTAATTTCTATGTCTGATACTATTTTTACTTTTCACTGAGAGTGCAAACCAATGAAAATCCAAGCATGGATTTGAGGTCTCTACAATGGTCCAATGAATTCTATAGGATCACCTTGAATCCCTAAACACTAATAGAATGCAAGGATTCTAAGTGATCAAATCACTTTGGCAGAGCTATATCAAGGGCTCAAGTTGTGATAACCTAATCTCAAGTCAAACAAATTTGAATTTGATTTTTAGAGATTAAATGAGGTTTAAAGAGTCTTTATGAAATTTCTAAATTGGCTTGCAAGTGATTTGAGTATCTGGTTTAGTTTCCCTTCTTCATGTTGTCTATAGCACAAGAGTGGAATCATTTAGGGTTGATAGGATTCTTCCAATTTTGATCTGATGTGCATTGTGTTCCAGATCTTTTAGTGAATGCTTGAGATGATCTAACATGAGGTTCTATTGGTTTAAATGAGATCTAGGATAACTACTTTCAACTACTAGGTCGGAGACGAATGTGGATCTAAATCATCCAATTAATGTTTTATTGACCTAGGCGAGGATTTTAAGATGATTTCTTATAAGTAGATAAAGAGTTTAAATGATTGTCTTAGTATTTGAAGTCTTAAATCACATCTGGAATCGATTTTTGACAGTGCAGCAGTCAATATTGCTAAACTGAATTATTGAGTTTTGATTATGGATTCAGTTGGATTCTAAATAAGACTTTGATTGAATAAGATTCTATGGTCTATATCTTAGATAACTATATATTCTAATGCCAAGAGTGAGTCTAATAGACATGGATTTAGCTATAGATCAAATTGCCTTTTCTTTGTCACTAACTACTGTGGATTAAACTGGATGAGGTTGAATTAAAGGGGTCTTAATTGGTTTTAAGTTCATATGAATCTTCTAAGAACATGTATTGATCAGGTTTGATGCAATAAGCATTCATGTACTTGAGATGAATTGAATTTGAGCTGAAAATAGTGTATTCACTACTCAGAATGTGTTGCCAGTCACTGTAATATTTGTTAACTGTCTAAGCTGAATTTGATATGAATTTAGTGATTTAAGAATTATTTTGAGTTCAGCTTTGATATCTAATGACATATGAAAGTTTGTACTACTTTATCCTTCACATTCCAATCTTCCTAGCAACTGAGTTAATTTTTATGGCTTTGGAATTCATATTCAAACCATTAAAAAGCCTTATTCCAGCATAAGTTGTAAATACCATGAAAATAAAAAAGATAATTATAAATAAATAAAATAAAGGTGTTTTGAGTGAGCTTAGGTTTAGTTTTAGCTATGTTGAGTCACATTTAGGTTGAGCTTTCGAGCTAGAAGAACATACCTGCAGAAGTTTAGGTTTTGTTAAGTTTGAAATAAAAGAAAAGAGAGTAAAAATACCATAAAGGGTCATTCTTATCTTCTTCTCATCTTTCTTTCCCCTTTCCCTATCTTTATAAAACACAAAAAGAAAATAAAAATTTGAAAAACTCCAAAAATCATACAAAAATACATATGTAAATAGTATTTATAGTTGTATATAATACTAAGTTCAGTGTATATAATGATTTATATGCATATAAAATATGTAAATAAGTTGCATATCTACTTCATTTATTTAGATAGATATTTATGTTAAGTTACACAGTATGTATTATAATAATATAATTATGTATATATTTATTTATATTATATGTTCAAAATCCCTATGTATTTACAAATAGCTATGTATATACTTAGAATCATAGTTATAACTGTATATATAACTTAAAGTAATTACAATGTACAATAATATACCCATCTATTTATTTATTTACCTATATATTGTATATATTTATATTTATACGTTAATTGGTATATTATTAAGTTAATGTAATTTAAATTAGTAAATTAATAAACTAATGAAGTAAATTATGTTGTATGTTTGTATACTATAGTTTAAAGTATTTTTAGTATATTTATAACTTATTTATTCTATAAACAATATTTATATTGTATATATATGTGTATGTATGTATATCGTGTATTTTAATGTGTATAAATAGAATTAAATCAATAAAAATCAATTAAAAATCTATAATAATTAGTTAATAATGTACATCAACTAATATAGAATTCAAGTGTACCATTAATTTATTAATTTATACTTTAATTAAGGAATTAAATATTAAATCAACGTGTATTTATCTACAACTTTAATGAATTTTTAAATATATTCATATTTTTAATTAAGTTAAAATAACTATACCAATAAGAAGACTTATGTATAGGCTACATGATTATGTAATTTAATTTTAAAATAATAATTCAATTAGCACCTAAATCAAGGCATGAAATTGGTAATAACATACGTTAGCATGCCAATTTGGCGTTCAACAAAGTCCCACCTCGGAAGTCGCTAGGTGCTTACTATGATATAAAAGCATTTGAGTTGCCAAACACCCCATCCAGTATAGGGTCGGATCCCACGGAGCATCTATTGACCCTTTGACCATGGGAGAGAGAGAAAGAGAGAGTGGGCCTGTGGGTGAACGTGTGTGGGCCTGTATTGGCCCAAAACTATACACAAATACATTAAATACTAAATTGGGCCCATGTAGTAGTGGTACCAATCCAACCCCTTGTGGCAGGGGCCATAGATCCTACCAAGAGTGGGCCTACAAGTTCAAAACTTTTTAGATTAGAGACTAAATGTTGGTGTGAGTTAAGTATAGTTAAATTAACTAAGTATAGTGTGTGAACGTGTTGTGTAATTGACTAAATGTTTGTGTGTGTGTTTTAGTAGTATATATAAGTGTAATGATAGAGTATCTATATATACATATATATATATACATTGTGTACTGTAATAGAGATTATAAATAAAATATATATATATATATTATTTTTGACTTATTATGTAAAAATGTTTTCAAGGCTTCTATATACACATGTAAATAGTGTCGTATATATACGTTAGTGTACATATTAGTATAGTAAGTATTATAGTTATATATATGTATATATTTATATATAAGTTAGTTAGTATACTTATGTATTGTAAATATGTTTGATATATTTTATTAGCATATGCACTCTTTTTGTGCCTATATTGTATAGAGTTTTAAGGTGTTAGTTAATTGTTAATATAATTAGTTGTTATATTTAAATGTTAGTGTATTTAATTAACTTAGATTAGTTTAGAGTAGTTTTTAATGCCTTTATACTTGTTTATATCTTTGAGGTATTGTCATTAACATTAACTCATTCATTCTTGTACATAATTGACTTAGATTAGTTCATTCTTTGATTCTTTCATTCATTATTCATTCAGTGGTAAATAAACTTCACATTTTTAGAATAAAAGATTATTTTTTGATAATAGAGTGATCTATATCAATAACTGCCATCCAGTAAACGACTTGGAATAAAATCAATTAAAATTGTATATAAATAAATGACATTTGTCTGGATTGCGACACTATACTACAACTTAATTAATTAACCCTAATTAACTAGCGATCCAGATGGTACATCAGAGGGGAAAGAATCAGAAGTGGAAGTCAGGCTGAGAGGATTTTAGGACTCAAGAATGAAATCAACTACAAAATAGGTCCCCAAGTGTGAAATCTGCAAAGTCTCCACCAAATTTTCTATTTCAGAATTTGAATCATCGAAGAAATTGAACTCATGAAATCTTTTGGAAGCTTGAAATATATCTAATGCAATTGTTTCATGACCTTAAGTAATTTTCATTTTCCTAGAATCACAATCTATATTCGCTTTTGCGAGGGCTAGAAAAGCTCTTCCGAGAATAATGGGGGCATTCTTCAAGGCTTCAGGTACCTCAACATCCAGGACCAAAAAGTCTACGACGAATAAATAATTTTGGACCCAACCTATGACATCCTTAACAATCCCCTTGGGTTGAATTGTAGATCGGAATACTAATTGCAAAGTAACCTCAACGGGTTTTAATTCATCGAATCTAAATTCCTCAAATACAACAGTGGGGATAAGATTTATAGAGGCACCAAGATCAAGCAAGGCACAATCAAAAGTAGTGTCATTAATGACAACAAGAATAAATGGGGCACATGGGTCATTCTCTTTCAAGGGCAGCCTACTCTGAACTACCGAGCTAACTGTTTCTAAAAGGACCACTTTCCTAGGTTTCCAGACTGCCTATTTGGAGTACATAAATCCTTCAAAGGCTTTGCATAGGTAGGGATGTATTTGATGGCATTTAGGAGAGGGATATTAATCTCTACTTGCCCAAATAGCTCCATGAGTTCTTTATCAAAGGGCTCAGATTTCTTCTTTTTCTTATTGGTGGAATGCAGAGCTTGTGGAAAAGGGATAGGGTTTCTCTTCTTGCAATTTCAATGTCCTGAGTGGGGGTAAGCGTTGAGTCTACTTACATTTTTTTAGAAGGGGTTTCATGTGTGGAGGTGGAAGGCCCAGGGTCTTGAGTGGCTGATGAGAGCCTCATCATGAGCCATAACTAGCTCATTTTGACCCAATAAAGAAGATAAAAGCTCCTACATAACCTAGAAGAGGGACTAAATAAAGGAATAAGTGCTCTAATAAGAAAATATGAATTAAAGGGTAAAACTGCAATTTTACCATTGCAATACATAAATGGGATTTCTCAGAGGCATAACATAGGTCAAATGGTCTAAATGAGATAAAAAGTGGGTTGAGTCAATCAGAAATGGGTTTATGTGCAATCTAGGAATTAAATGACGTTTGGTAACCCTAAAAGAGACCCGCTTAAATTAACAAGGTTTCAGTCAGGATAAAACTCAAGTAAACCCTCTAAAAATCATGTAAAAATACTCCTTAGGGTTTAGAACACTTAATGTGTCCTTTGGAACCTAGTTTGAACAAGATTAGGGTCCTAGCTCTTCAATTAACCTAATTTGGGTTTTTACGCAAAATATCCAGTCAAACGAGGTCAAAGCTAAAATCCAACATCACCATTTGATTCCTTAGGTCCAAATTAGGTTTATACCAAAATTTCGACCTAAGTGGAGGTCATCTTGACCTACTTTGCAATTTAGTACACCCAAATCACAACTTGGTCCCTATCTTTTGAAAATCATTGTAGAGAGCCCCCTAAGTTCCTCGCCACCTTTGCAATCAGGTCCTGCCGCCATTGTTAGGGCAGAACAGATCTCCAGCGAGGTTTAGAGAGGGATTACTCTCTGATTCCTCAGAGATTCCCTCCCAGAAATGGAAGGGAGATTCTCTGAGGAATTCCCTTCCATCTATAGCCAATCACGATCTCTGGTGTGAACCCAATCTCTCGTGTGACGCACGAGGGATTTGGGTATCCACCTTCTTTCCTTCTCCGGCGAGCCGGCGGAGGTGATTGCGCGCCCTCCACGCACTAGAAGGTTCGGCCAACACCTATAAAAGGATCTTCAGACCCGGCCGCAGATCTTCAGACTTGAATTGGCGGAGATTCCCCCAAACTTTCCTCTCTTCCATCTCTGGCCAAGAGACCCGCAAGCTCCGGCGACCTCGTCCCCTCCTTCTCGTCGCTATGCTGCCATACCAGCAGCAGAGTCAACTTCGCCTCTTCTTCCCGCGTTGCGCCATACCAAGCACGCGTGCCCCTGACCTCGTCCTCGTCGCAGCTCCCTCCCTCAGGGTTCTTCTTCTCCGACGACGACAGCTACGCGTCGTCCACTCCGCTGCCTCCCTCCCTTCCATAACACTCCAGATACCTTCTCTATCTTTCCCTCTCTCTTTTCCCCCTGTTATTTTAGTTAATTGCCCCCCGACAGTGCCTGACCACCTCCATCCTCCTCGCCTCCGACCGACCTCCGGCGAGCCGCATCAACCATTCTGCCCCTCCACACAGCTCGCCAACCATCTCAGAAGTTCCGCCCCACCACAAGGAACAATCTCTGCCCCTCCACTGCCACTCCACACATCCACAATAGCCCCCCGAACTCACCCACACTTCCAGCCACAACTTGACCTAGGCACGCACGCCTAGGCCATCCCACGGCCTGCAGCACCATTCACCACCTTCGCCGTGTCACGACGAAGGTGCCCAGTTGGTCTGATTAGGCCAATATGCCGTGCTTGTGTTTGACAGGTTTTCAGCCCTGCCGCCATTGACGGTTGAAGCAGCAAGCAGCTTCGCAGCAGCTCCAGGCATCAGGTCTCCAGGCTTCAGGCGTAGCAGATTCGCGCGAGAAGTGCGAAGCCCTCGGGTCTAGTTGGTAGCGCTGAGAGGCCCGCAGCCTTGGGCAATTGCACGAAGAAAGCTCTGCGGGCACGCGAAATTGGGGCAGGCCAGATAGTCCCACATCGGCGAAACGCAACGCGCAGGTATGGTTTAAAGTGTTTTTGTGTTATCTGCTTATCGCCTCCGAACGCACAGGGGTGAGGTCCCTCACCTGACCCACGCCTGCCTTGTCTGCAGTTTCACCTCGCGGATCTGGCGGGATCCGACCCGACCCTAACCTGAGCACTCCTCGCGCATCACCCACCTGCTGGTGCGCCTGGTCCCGGGTGCGAGGTCCGACCCGAATACCCGTGGCTCTGGGAGAGCGTGCTTGAGCGAATTGCAGATAGAGAGACGTTCGGGTAGAGGGGAAGGGTTAGGTTTTGCTTCCTTGTGTGCAGGCAAGCCGGATGGTGAAGAGAGGAGACTTAGCCGCAAGAAGAAGAAGGAAGAAGAAGTAGAAGAAGAGAAGACAAGGAAGAAAGAAGGACTGCAGACAAAAAGGAAGAAGAAGACGGAAGAGAAACAAAGGCAGGAAGAAGAAGACTTCGCAGGAAAGAGAAGAGAAGAGAAAGAAGTTCAAGGAAGAAGAAGATCTGTGGATCAGAAGAAGAGCCAACGAAGAAGAAGAAGAAGGCAGAAGAGAGAAAGAAGACTCTACTTTTAAGACGTATGATAAAGAAATCAGATGTCCAATTTTGTTCTCTTTTAGCACTTCTTTCTATAACTCTCTCTCTTTGAATCAATTATTTTCATTTAGAAGTTGTATTCTTTGGTTTTAAAAGTACTGAGATTGCTCCTTGTGTTCGACCTAGGATACTATAGTTTTTCGAGTAATAAAATTCTCTATATTTGTTTGAACGTTTTGTCGGCTATATGATGAGAACCTCATCATGAGCCATAACTAGCTCATTTTGACCCAATACAAAGGATAAAAGCTCCTACATATCTCAAGGAAAGGCTTAACTCAGAGAATTCTGAGTTTGAGAAGAAAACCAGTCATAAGGGGTAAAAGTGCAATTTTACCAGTATAATCTGCATACAGGGTAATTCTGGGCCCAAACACAGGTCAAAACAGCTTAATAAGAATAAAAGTGGGATGAGATGATCTAGCAAGGGCTACAGCACTTCCAAGGAACCAAATGATAATCTGTAACCCTAAAACAACCCACTTCAATTCACAAGGTTCGAGGCAAAGTAAAAATAGAATAAACCCTCTAAAATTCATAGAAAAATAATCTCTAGGGTTTAGAACCTTCAATTTGGCCTTTAGAACCCATTTTGACCTACATTGAGAACCATGCCCAATTGATAACTTAATTTGGGTCTTTACGCAAATTGACCGGTCAAACAAGGTTTAATATGAAAATGAAACTCACCATCAGATTCCTTAGGTCCTAATTAGTCATGCATAAAAACTTGAGCCTAAGAAGAAACCTCCTTGACCGACTTTACACTTTGGTCCTCATATATTTACTCTTTGGCCCTCAACTTTTGAACCCTCGCATTCTGGCCCCTAACTCTCCTTCGTTCTTTGCAATCAGGTCCCTCCTGCAAAACCCTGCCAGCACCATGCTCCGGCGACCTTGCGCGGAGCATGGCGCCGCGCAGGGTAAGGTAGGGGACCTGGCAAGTAAACCGGGGGTGCCCTGCGTCGTCAGCCGTCGCAGGAGCACCCCCATGGTCATTGTAGCCCCCCATACCGGCCGTGCGAACGCACGGACGGTATGGGTTCGTGTTCCGACCATTCTCCGGCGAGGGAGACACGTCGTCTCCCTCCGCCTGCCTCCCTGTTTCATCCCTATAAATACCCCCCGCTGCTCCACCGACCAGGGGAGCCTGGATCTGACGGAGAAAACCCCCAGCTTTCTTCTCTTCTTCCTCCGGCAGACGCTCACCAGCTCCGGCAGCTTCCTCCCCCTCCACCTCTTCGCTCTGCCGCAACACCAGCAGCAGAGACTTCCTCCCCTGTTCTTCCCGCGCCACGCCGCACCCAGCTGGCGCCTCTCCAGCCCTCTGCTCGCCGCCGCCCCTCTCCCTGAGCATCGTCTTCTCCGACGACAGTCGATACGACTGTCGCCCTGTTCCTCCTCCTTCGTCCCTGCAAGTAAGTTAGACCTACTCCCCTTCTTCTCCTCTTTCTTTCCCCGCTTTCAATTTAGTCAATTAAACCCTCGACCGCTCCTGTTCACCCTCACCCTCTCCGCCTCCGACCACCCTCCGGCGAGCCGCGCCCATCACCTCAGCGACCCACACGGCTCGCCGACCACCGCAGAACATCCGCCTCCTCACCCTGATCCTCTTCCGCCCCTCCACTTCCCACCAAACACCCTCTGCAGATCCACCGAACACACCCACTTCTTCGCTCACAGTTTGACCTAGGACGACCTGTTGGCTCCATCACGCCCCCTGCAGACCCCCTGACCACCTTCGCCGTGCCACGGCGAAGGTTCCCCGCCTGTCTGATTTGGCCGAGAGGCCGTTCTTCTGTGACCAGGTGACTCGCCCGCCGTCGCCATTACTGAGCAGGCAGAGCTCCTTCACCTGCAGGTGCAGGCACGCCTTCGCCCAGGTCCGACTCCCAGGTTGCGCAGGGAGTCTCCGCGAAACGTCCCAGGCTCGCAGATGGGGCGAAAGCAGCGCGTGAAGCCACGATCGCCCATTGCTCCCTCCGCGACGGGCGCTCAATTGGGGTGGGACATTTAGTCCCACCTCGGAACCTCTCGGAGGCGCGCGGACGCATAAAGGCAAAAAGTGCCTTATGCTGTCTGCCTCCTGACCACGGGGTGAGGTCCCTCTCACCCGACCCGGCCTCGTCCGTGACCACGCTCCGCGGACCTGGCCCGACCCGATTAAACCGACCTGCACTCCTCGCCCACCACGCACGCCGGTGAGCCTGGACCCGGGCCTGACCCGAACCCGATTACCCGGTAGCGCTCTGGGAGAGCTTCCGAAGAGTGATTTCAGAGAGAGAGAGACGCGGGGGGGGGGGGAGGGTAGAGTAGGTTTTGCCTCTTGACGAAAAACTCTGAAGTGTGCAGGCCAAAGAAGAAGAAGACCCGCGGAAGAAGTGCAGGTGAAGAAGAAGGAGCTGCACTGTAGCAACTGCTCAGTTAAGTCGTCGAAGCACCGGGTCAGACGACGGAAAGTCAGCAGCCAGAGCAACACAGAAGGCAGGCTGAAGAAGAAGAAGAAGAGCATCACCACGATTGCAGAAGAAGAAGAAGAGAGGTCAAGGCAGAAAACCAAAGAAGAAGAAGAACAAGGAAGCTCTGAAGAAAGAAAAACATCACCAACGCAGGAACAGCAGGAAGAAGAAGAAGAGCATCACCACGATTGCAGAAGAAGAAGAAGAGAGGTCAAGGCAGAAAACCAAAGAAGAAGAAGAACAAGGAAGATCTGAAGAAAGAGAAAGAAAGAAGAACATCACAACAAATTCTTTCCCTCTCTTTTTATTTTGTAAAAGAAACATGTATATCTCTAGAATACGACTTGCTCCCTGAGTTCGACCTCGGGAACTCTTTCATTTTCCGAGTAAAAAAATTTATATTTGAAATGTTGGCAATAACCGGCCTTACTACAACGTTATAACAAAACCCGGTAAAAACCCACGTTTTCATTTTGGCGCCGCTGCCGGGGAGCAACGGCTATTCTAGAGGTAAACATTCCTGTTTCTTTTAAGTTCTGATAATCTCCTCTCTTTTGTGCAGCTACAGGAACTAAAGAAGACAAGCAACCACACAACCACTCCGAAGACAGGTAAATCTTTTCTCTCATTATTAACCCCTACACTCTAAAGAGGAAGAAAAGAAAAGAACAAGCAATATAGGGCTAACCTGTCTTCCATACTTAGTAACCATAAAAAGTTGCATGTTTTCAACTCATCACTCCTGCACACTATTAAGGGTATTTAAGGGCTAACACATTCTTGCTTGAGCCCTAATTGCCCAACAAAGAATTAAATGGACCAAGTAGAGCCAACATAAGGTCAAACATTAGGATTCCAGTAGAGACACACCCCTTAATCAGGAATTGAGGAAATCCAAAAGAGGTGTGCCCAAGCCATTGATTGAAAATAATTAACAAGAAAAATCCTAAACAATTGGCTCTCTCTAAACACTTGAACCCTAAAAGACAGGACCCAAAAAGCTCTCAAAGAAAACAAGAGGTAAAGTTGACCCCTTTGGGTTAACCAACCTTAAATTAGGTCACTCTTTGCACTTAAAAAGACTAAAGTTCAAGTGAAACCTTAAGCACCCTGATCTTAAAATTGGTAGACTTAAGAGGTCAAGATCCCCATTCTGGTCTACCTGGAACCGCAGTGACAAGAGAGGTCGGGTGGGGGAAACCCTGTAACCCGTGGGGACGCTCTACCGTGTAGGGGTCTTCGCGGGACTCTCCCTCTCTGGCTGCCCAGGTAATTCTCAGGTGGACGATCTTTCTGATCAAGGGGTCCATCTGCCCCGCACCTCTATAGTCACCCAACACATTTTTGGGTGTCTTGATTGGGTCCAGCACCTTCTAAACTTACCTCTCCCAACTGTGCATGTACGGAAGGAGGTCTCTAAGACCACCCTTAAGACCTCCATTAGAAATTCGCTCTCGTCAAGGCCAAGCCTCGACGCCCGTATTTGTGCAGCAACACCCTCACATTATTCTCTCTTCTGATTCAGAACCAAGTTCTTCTTCTTCCCCCATCATGGCTCAGCCAGTCGAGGAAGAAAATAATCTGGAACACCAGCTCCAGCGACTCAATGACCTCTTCCAAAACTTCGTACACCCACCACAGCGTCCTATGATGCGGGACCACTACAATCCTGCTGCGGTGGCCATTGAGCCTCGAGTTAGAATCCCGATTGGAGGACCTGATTCCGAACTAAAGCCCAACATGATTCACGCTATACCTAAATTCCATGGGCTTAATTCTGAAGATCCCTTCCAGCACATCAAACAGCTAAAGCATCTGGCCCACACTTTTGGATCAGATGCGCAAAATCGGGATATTCTTCTCATGAAGATGTTCTCCTTTTCTCTTATGGACAAGGCCGCCCATTGGTATCAAACTCAGACCCGGCCGATCAACACTTGGGAAGAACTCCAATCCGAGTTTTTGAAAAAGTTCTTTCCCGTTGGTCGGACCAACGCCTTGCGCCATCAGATTACACACTTCACTCAACAATCAGGAGAACCTCTCCATGAGGCATGGGATCGTTTTCAGGATCTCATGAGGAAGTGCCCCCATCACGGAGTTCCTAAATGGGAACAAGTCCAATCTTTTTACCAGGGACTCCGTGAGGACATCCGCCTTTTCGTCAATGCAACCTGCGGAGGAAACATCATGGGTCAACATGAAGACACCGTATGGGAGATTCTCGAAAACATGTGCGAGAACTCCATCAACAATGACTCCATGGGATTATTCGACAGGACGAATACCCGCGCAGCGACGAATCTTAAGGGAGCACATGAGACGCAGGACCTGTCCGCATCAGTCGACCTGGAGTTAATGGCCAGTCGATTGGACAAGGTCTCAATCATTGAAAAGAAGGTGGATGAGCTGACTCAGCACTTGCAGCGAGCCACCTCTGCGCGTAACTCCTTTGCACAACCTCCTTCCACACAGGAGACTGTGCAAAACATCCTCCACCGATCCTCCCCTGGGATGGATCCATATCCATCCCCATCTGATTCTTGGACTGGAAGATCATCCGATCCTTTCTTCACCAGCCAGGGGAACTCCATTCCTCCTTTCCCTGATTCTCAGGAGGTTCCTCAGACCTGCGAGGACCTCAACGCCATCCAGAATGACCCATTCTCCAACACTTACAACCCTGGATGGCGAAACCATCCCAATTTTCAGTGGGCGGGAAATCCCCAAACCCAAAGACCACCTTTTCAGTCCCGCCCACAGCCCTCTCATCACTACCAGCCGCCTCAGCCTCGGCCCAACCCTACTTATCCATCAGGGCCAAATCAAGATCAAATGTCCTTAATCCTTCAGACTCTGGCTGACATTCAAAAATCGAATGCAGCCATTCAAAAACAGCACAAGGACGAGCTTACTGAAGTTAAAACTCAACTGGCCCAGTTGGCAAATTCTCGCCAGCCAGGCACACTCCCTTCCCAACCCCTTCCTAACCCAAATAACGTGCCAACCCAGAAGCGCGTTATGAATCCAAATTTAGGCCACGCTCAATGGATTTATCAGGCCCCCACTGCTCCATCTCCAGACGAGATGGATGCCTCAACTTCTAGTGCGAGATTTCAGCAGCAGCCACCCCTCCTACCAAACCCAAACCAAAATCAGGCCGGATTAAATTCTGTAACAACACGTAGTGGTAAGACAACTCAGGACCCGCATTATCCAAACCACTCCCAGCCTGATAACCATGACCCTAGGATAGTTAGCCAAGGTACCGCTGTTCCAGACCCACAACCTGGACCTATCCTAGAGGAACCAACCAAGATCCCGTTTCCCGAGGCCCTGACCAAGGGAAAGAAGACCACCAAACCCGTGGCCCCTGAGGAGGACCTAGTCAAGCTCTTTGAGCAGGTCCACATAAACATCCCCTTGATGGATGCAATCCGCCACGTACCAGCTTACGCACGATTTCTAAAGGATATATGTACACCCCAGCGTAAGCCGCGAACCAAGGGAGGGAGCCCAATTGTTCTGTCAGAGCAAGCCAGCTCTGTAATCCTTAGTAGACTCCCACCCAAGGCAAAAGATCCTGGAACTCCCCTGATCTCCTGTAAGATAGGTGGTACCCAATTTGATAGAGCATTGTTAGACTTAGGTGCATCTATAAATCTGATACCCACATCCTTACTTGACCATCTGGAAGAATCGGAGCTGAAACCAACCGAGGTGACATTACAATTAGCAGATCGATCTATAAAGTCACCAAAAGGGATTCTCGAGGATGTTATCGTGAGAGTGCGGGATTTCTATTTTCCAGTGGACTTTATAGTCTTAGACATGGATGCACCTGAGAACCCTAGGGATACACCAATCATTCTAGGGAGACCTTTCTTGGCTACTGCTAGAGCCAACATCAGCTGTGAGGAGGGCCAAATAGAGCTTAAGTTTGGAGATCAAACACTGAAAATTGATATATTTAAGGCCCAACAAGGAATTAATTGCGGCGTCATCGAGCAAATTTGTGACATCAAGACTTTGGTTGATGAATCACACCTCCAGAATGACTTGAGTATGCCTCATCAACCACAGAAGGATCTTGACCCGCAAACAGAGGAGTCCAATCCAGATGTGAACAACCCAGTAACTCCCACCCTTGAACCTCACATCTATACTGAACCACCCGCTGCTGCTGAAAACCCCATCCTCGAACTGAAACCCCTTCCTGCTCATTTGAAATACATCTTTTTGGGTTCTAATCAGACCCTTCCTGTGATCATCAATTCCAACCTCAGTCCTGAACAGGAATCCCGTCTGATTGTTGTCCTCCAGCAACATCGCAGAGCCATCGGATGGACCCTCGATGATTTGACTGGAATAAGTCCCTCTTATTGTACTCATCATATCTATTCAGAAGAGGGCACACGACCTTCTCGTGAAATGCAGAGACGCTTAAACCCCAATCTGCAGGAGGTCGTGAAAAAGGAGATCATCAAGTGGTTAGATGCCGGGATCATCTACCCGATCTCCGATAGTCGTTGGGTGAGCCCAATTCAGGTCGTGCCTAAGAAGGCAGGACTCACCACTATAACGACTGAGACCGGAGAAATCATTCCTACCCGATTAGCCAACTCGTGGAGAGTCTGTATAGATTACCGTCGACTCAATTCCTCCACGAAGAAGGATCATTTCCCACTACCCTTCATTGATCAAATTCTCGAAAAACTAGCGGGAAATAGGTTCTTCTGCTTTCTTGACGGGTACTCCGGTTATAACCAGGTGGCAATCCATCCTGAGGACCAAGAAAAGACCACATTCACCTGCCCCTTCGGAACATACGCTTTCCGAAGGATGCCTTTCGATCTTTGCAATGCACCCGCTACTTTTCAGCGATGCATGCTTGCCATATTCTCAGATATGGTAGGTGATTATCTGGAAGTCTTCATGGATGACTTTTCAGTTTTCGGAGCATCATTCGACGATTGCCTCCAACACTTGGTCCAGATACTCAGGCGGTGCATCGACGTGAATTTGGTTCTTTCTTGGGAGAAGAGCCATTTCATGGTGCCTGAGGGAATTGTCCTGGGACACTCAATTTCGGAGAAAGGAATCCAAGTGGATCGAGCTAAGGTTAATCTGATTTCTCACCTTCCTATGCCTAGCTCGATCAGGGACATCCGATCCTTTTTAGGGCATGTCGGTTTTTATCGACGATTTATCCCTGATTTTTCAAAAATCGCACGCCCCCTGACCACTCTTCTCTCCAAGGATGTTCCCTTCCAAATCTCCAAGGAATGCACTCAAGCATTTGAAATCCTGCGTGACCGAGTCACCCAAGCCCCGATCCTACAGTCCCCTGATTGGTCTCAACCCTTTGAGATCATGTGTGATGCATCCGACTTCGCTGTAGGAGCGGTTTTGGGGCAGAAAAATGACAAGAAACCTGTGGTCATTTACTACACCAGCAAAACACTCGATGAGGCTCAGCGTAACTATACAGTTACTGAGAAAGAGCTGCTAGCTGTCGTATTTGCCCTAGAGAAGTTCAGATCGTACCTTCTGGGTTCCCATGTCATCATATACTCGGATCACACGGCTGTGAGGCATCTCCTTGCAAAGAAGGACGCGAAACCTCGATTGATCCGATGGATCTTGCTGTTGCAAGAATTTGACCTCGAGATTCGCGATAAAGCGGGAAAACAAAACGTGGTAGCTGATCACTTGTCCCGTCTTCCTTCTGAAATGATAGACCCTTCCGGACCCATCACTGAGCATTTTCCCGATGAGCACCTGCTGACTATTGGTACTAGCCTTCCATGGTTTGCTAATATTGTAAATTACTTGGCATCTCATCAGACCCCGTCCGATTGGCCGAAGGCCAAGAAAGACAAATTACGCTCCGATGCCAAGTATTACATTTGGGAAGACCCGTACCTCTTCCGCATAGGTGCCGATCAGATCATCCGGAGATGTGTCCCGGAAGGGGAAGTCAACAATATCCTCTCTTTCTGCCATGACCAGGCATGCGGTGGCCATTTTGCCGGGCATAAAACCGCATCAAAAGTCCTCCAGTGCGGCTTTTACTGGCCCACACTGTTCAAAGACGCATACAGTCATTGCAAGGCATGCAGTCGTTGCCAGACTTTGGGCAACATGAGCCATCGCGACATGATGCCTATGCAACCGATTCTAGTATGCGAAATCTTTGATGTTTGGGGGATTGATTTTATGGGCCCCTTTCCTGTTTCGGATGGTTTCGAATACATTCTGTTGGCTGTGGACTACGTGTCCAAATGGATCGAAGCCATACCGACCCGAACCTGTGATCACAAAATCGTTCTCAAATTCATTCATCAACACATTTTCTCAAGGTTCGGGATTCCTCGTGCAATAATCTCTGATGGGGGGACCCATTTCACAAATGCTCAGTTTAGGTCACTGATGACCAAATACGGGGTGTCTCACCGAATCTCTACTCCTTACCACCCCCAAACTAATGGTCTAGCTGAGCTGTCGAATCGGGAGATCAAGAAAATCCTGCAGGTCACTGTTCGACCTGACAGGAAGGACTGGTCGTCCCGACTTCCGGAAGCATTGTGGGCCTATAGGACCGCCCACAAGACCCAATTGGGCATGTCTCCCTTTAGATTGGTGTACGGAAAGGCATGCCACCTTCCCGTCGAACTGGAGCATAAAGCCTATTGGGCAGTACGGAACTGTAATCTGGATCTTTCTAAGGCTGGGACCCACAGAAAACTCCAAATCAGCGAGATCGATGAATTGCGCATAGACGCGTACGAGAACTCGCAAATCTACAAGGAGCGGGTTAAAGCCTTCCACGACAAACACATCTCAAGAAAGATCTTTCATCCTGGTCAAAAGGTCCTACTCTTTGATGCCCGACTCAAACTCTTCCCAGGAAAACTGAGATCTAAGTGGGTCGGACCATATTTGGTCCGACAGGTTTTTGGAAATGGAGCAATCGAAATCAGTCCACTCAGCCACGATTCTGAACCTTTCATCGTGAATGGTCAAAGACTCAAGCCGTTCATTGATGTAACTTCTACTGATTTGGCTGAGGCATCTTATATCCTCCTTTCCCCTTGAGCTTATTGCGCCCAGCCGATGGCGTAAAACTCAGCGCTTAACGGGAGGCAGCCCGTCATTCTCTTTGAAAACCTGAAACTTGTTCTGACACCTTTCAGCACTCGAAGTTCACCCTTGTAGACAGCCGACCCCAACTCAGATGTTTGCATCTGGGATTTGAAATCGTCCGCAAAAATTCAACCCGACCCATTCACTCATCCAAATTTCTGTCTTAAGGAATGAACTAAGACCCCCTAGGTTACAATGAGGACATTGCAAATCTTAGGCATGGGGGGGTAGGAAAGTGCAAAAACGTGTAAGAAAAGGTTTCAAACAAAAAAATTCACATATGCCAAAAAAAAAAAAAAAAAAAAAAAAAAATTTCTTCGAAAAAGAATAAGAGGAGAAGAGGAGAAGGAAAATTTTGTGAAGGAGAAAAGAAACAAAATGAAAAAGGAGCACAAAATTATGAAAAAAAAAAAGTGATAGTCATTAGTAAGGAACTAAGGAATTAACCTAAGTTCTAGACCTCATTCAAGAAAATAACTGAAAAGTGCACAATAAGATTAGTAAGAATGCAAACCTTAGGCATTCTTGAATAGACTCTTAGTACTCATTAAGATCTGGACACTCCTCAAGAGGTTGAGGAAAATGAAAAGCTGAAGTATTAGGTCTAAGGCTTAGGAAGTATTCGGCCTCGTTAACTAATTTTTGGTTTACGGGACTCAGTAACCTAAGCACCCTAATCTCACACACAGCCTGGTTCAGTAAGCGTAAAAATCAGAATCACGCAGAAGCGTCGCAAAAATCTGAAAAAGAACACCTAGAATAGGAATGGCCGATCAACACAAGTTGATTTGGACGAGTTCCCAGCGCGGAGAGGCGGGAAATCCCCTCGAAGATGCGTAACAAAATATCATCTCCTCGGTGCTTGTCTCTTAGGATATTTACATATCCTACGGGGGGCATGTAAGCACTCTGCTGGTTCAGATTCCATGGATGGCATTATCTCGAAGTGTCAATTGCCAGGGTCTGGATTCGGCCACGGAATACCATGGATGGGATTATCTCGAAACCTCAATAGCCAGGGTTCCGGGGGTTGCCATGGGCGGTGCTATCTCGAAGCATCGATCGCCAGGAACCCTTGAGGATTGATGATGGGAGCAAGGAATCTGATACAGACCGTGTTGAAAAGCCAATCCTAGGCTAGAACTAAAAAGAAAAAGAGAGAGAAACTCTCCAAACAGAAAAAACTTTCTATCTCTCTCTTACAAAACGCACTGCGAACTGGGCCAGGGCTAAAATCATTTCAAGCACGGGTGCTTTAACCACGAAGTCCAATAAACCTTAGGTTAGTTCTTGCGGGCCTTAAAAACCTTTGCTAAAAGACTGAGGCTAAGGCTAGACAGATTTGGATCTTGATTGGTACTAGAGTACCTTTTAGGCCTATGGTCAGCATTCTAACCTAATCTATGCTCAAATAAAAAAGGCACTTATCTAAAACCATTAAAAACTTCATGGTCTAGAACAAGGGTTGAAACCCTAAGTTTTTGCTAAGGGACTAGCAAAAGCTAGGCATGGGGGTATGATGAGAACCTCATCATGAGCCATAACTAGCTCATTTTGACCCAATACAAAGGATAAAAGCTCCTACATATCTCAAGGAAAGGCTTAACTCAGAGAATTCTGAGTTTGAGAAGAAAACCAGTCATAAGGGGTAAAAGTGCAATTTTACCAGTATAATCTGCATACAGGGTAATTCTGGGCCCAAACACAGGTCAAAACAGCTTAATAAGAATAAAAGTGGGATGAGATGATCTAGCAAGGGCTACAGCACTTCCAAGGAACCAAATGATAATCTGTAACCCTAAAACAACCCACTTCAATTCACAAGGTTCGAGGCAAAGTAAAAATAGAATAAACCCTCTAAAATTCATAGAAAAATAATCTCTAGGGTTTAGAACCTTCAATTTGGCCTTTAGAACCCATTTTGACCTACATTGAGAACCATGCCCAATTGATAACTTAATTTGGGTCTTTACGCAAATTGACCGGTCAAACAAGGTTTAATATGAAAATGAAACTCACCATCAGATTCCTTAGGTCCTAATTAGTCATGCATAAAAACTTGAGCCTAAGAAGAAACCTCCTTGACCGACTTTACACTTTGGTCCTCATATATTTACTCTTTGGCCCTCAACTTTTGAACCCTCGCATTTTGGCCCCTAACTCTCCTTCGTTCTTTGCAATCAGGTCCCTCCTGCAAAACCCTGCCAGCACCATGCTCCGGCGACCTTGCGCGGAGCATGGCGCCGCGCAGGGTAAGGTAGGGGACCTGGCAAGTAAACCGGGGGTGCCCTGCGTCGTCAGCCGTCGCAGGAGCACCCCCATGGTCATTGTAGCCCCCCATACCGGCCGTGCGAACGCACGGACGGTATGGGTTCGTGTTCCGACCATTCTCCGGCGAGGGAGACACGTCGTCTCCCTCCGCCTGCCTCCCTGTTTCATCCCTATAAATACCCCCCGCTGCTCCACCGACCAGGGGAGCCTGGATCTGACGGAGAAAACCCCCAGCTTTCTTCTCTTCTTCCTCCGGCAGACGCTCACCAGCTCCGGCAGCTTCCTCCCCCTCCACCTCTTCGCTCTGCCGCAATACCAGCAGCAGAGACTTCCTCCCCTGTTCTTCCCGCGCCACGCCGCACCCAGCTGGCGCCTCTCCAGCCCTCTGCTCGCCGCCGCCCCTCTCCCTGAGCATCGTCTTCTCCGACGACAGTCGATATGACTGTCGCCCTGTTCCTCCTCCTTCGTCCCTGCAAGTAAGTTAGACCTACTCCCCTTCTTCTCCTCTTTCTTTCCCCGCTTTCAATTTAGTCAATTAAACCCTCGACCGCTCCTGTTCACCCTCACCCTCTCCGCCTCCGACCACCCTCCGGCGAGCCGCGCCCATCACCTCAGCGACCCACACGGCTCGCCGACCACCGCAGAACATCCGCCTCCTCACCCTGATCCTCTTCCGCCCCTCCACTTCCCACCAAACACCCTCTGCAGATCCACCGAACACACCCACTTCTTCGCTCACAGTTTGACCTAGGACGACCTGTTGGCTCCATCACGCCCCCTGCAGACCCCCTGACCACCTTCGCCGTGCCACGGCGAAGGTTCCCCGCCTGTCTGATTTGGCCGAGAGGCCGTTCTTCTGTGACCAGGTGACTCGCCCGCCGTCGCCATTACTGAGCAGGCAGAGCTCCTTCACCTGCAGGTGCAGGCACGCCTTCGCCCAGGTCCGACTCCCAGGTTGCGCAGGGAGTCTCCGCGAAACGTCCCAGGCTCGCAGATGGGGCGAAAGCAGCGCGTGAAGCCACGATCGCCCATTGCTCCCTCCGCGACGGGCGCTCAATTGGGGTGGGACATTTAGTCCCACCTCGGAACCTCTCGGAGGCGCGCGGACGCATAAAGGCAAAAAGTGCCTTATGCTGTCTGCCTCCTGACCACGGGGTGAGGTCCCTCTCACCCGACCCGGCCTCGTCCGTGACCACGCTCCGCGGACCTGGCCCGACCCGATTAAACCGACCTGCACTCCTCGCCCACCACGCACGCCGGTGAGCCTGGACCCGGGCCTGACCCGAACCCGATTACCCGGTAGCGCTCTGGGAGAGCTTCCGAAGAGTGATTTCAGAGAGAGAGAGACGCGGGGGGGGGTGGGTAGAGTAGGTTTTGCCTCTTGACGAAAAACTCTGAAGTGTGCAGGCCAAAGAAGAAGAAGACCCGCGGAAGAAGTGCAGGTGAAGAAGAAGGAGCTGCACTGTAGCAACTGCTCAGTTAAGTCGTCGAAGCACCGGGTCAGACGACGGAAAGTCAGCAGCCAGAGCAACACAGAAGGCAGGCTGAAGAAGAAGAAGAAGAGCATCACCACGATTGCAGAAGAAGAAGAAGAGAGGTCAAGGCAGAAAACCAAAGAAGAAGAAGAACAAGGAAGCTCTGAAGAAAGAAAAACATCACCAACGCAGGAACAGCAGGAAGAAGAAGAAGAGCATCACCACGATTGCAGAAGAAGAAGAAGAGAGGTCAAGGCAGAAAACCAAAGAAGAAGAAGAACAAGGAAGATCTGAAGAAAGAGAAAGAAAGAAGAACATCACAACAAATTCTTTCCCTCTCTCTTTATTTTGTAAAAGAAACATGTATATCTCTAGAATACGACTTGCTCCCTGAGTTCGACCTCGGGAACTCTTTCATTTTCCGAGTAAAAAAATTTATATTTGAAATGTTGGCAATAACCGGCCTTACTACAACGTTATAACAAAACCCGGTAAAAACCCACGTTTTCACTATATTACAACGTGTTATCTTTTAAAACCCCACAAAGCCGTACAAACATTTTGGCGCCGTTGTCGGGGAGCAACAGGCACTTTTAAAGCTTTTGATTACAACTTTTTGATCCAATATTTGACCTAACTCCTCTCTTTTGTTGTGCTCAAACAGGGAAAGCAAAAAGGAAAGAAGAGCAGCCGCACAACAGACGCTCCAAGGAACAGGTAATTTCCATAAGTCCTCCCTCTTAACTCTCTCAAAATCTGAAAGGAAAAAAAAAGAAAGATCAATCAACTTAGGGCTACCTGTTTCATATTTAGTAACTCATCAAGTTGCCTGATTTTCATTTCAACACATTTTTATCTGCTCATCCAACTAAGGTAACTAGGGCTAAAACTTTCTTGATTGAGCCCTAGGTACTAAATTCAGAGGCAACTAAAATTGGACCCACTAGAGCCAATTTAAGGATTAAAAAGCTAGGGTTTTTAGAGACACACCTTATCTTAAACAAAGAAATAAATTTTTCCAAAAAGAGGTGTGCCTAAACCTTGATTGAAAAGATCTACACAAGAAGAACCCTAAGCAAATCAGGCTTTTAATCCATTTGAACCTTAAAAAGAAAAGGACCTAAAAGCTCTTAAAGGAACAAAAGGTGAAGTTGATCCCTTGGGTCAACCAACCTTAAAATTAGGTCACTTTTTCACTGAAAATACCTAAAAGTTCAAGTGGAACATTAAGCACCTTGATCTTAAAGTAAAAAAGGTAGACGTAAGAGGTCAAGGTCCCCATTTTGGTCTACCTGGAACCGCAGTGACAAGAGAGGTCGGGTGGGGGAAACCCTGTAACTCGTGGGGACGCTCTACCGTGTAGGGGTCTTTGCGGGACTCTCCCTCTCTGGCTGCCCAGGTATTTCTCAAGTGGACGACCTTTCTGACTAAGGGGTCCATCCGCCTCGAACCTCTATAGTCACCCAACAATTTTTGGGTGTCTTGATTGGGTCCAACACCTTCTAATCTCATCACATCCTTCAGTGCATGTTCGGTAGGAGGTCCTTAAGGCCACCCTTAAGACCTCCTTTATAAATTCACTCTCGTCGAGGCCAAGCCTCGATGCCCTTGTTTGTGCAGCAACCCCACTACATAAATCTTTCATCTGATTCAAACCCTGGTTCTCCTTCTTCTTCCATCATGGCACAACCCATTGAAGAGGAGAATAACCTTGAACACCAACTTCAATGCCTTAATGATCTCTTTCAGAACTTTGTAAACCCATCGCAGCAACCTATGATGAGAGATCACTATAATCCCGCTGCGGTGGCGATCGAACCTTGAGTATGAATCTCGATTGGAGGACCTGATTCTGAACTGAAGCCCAATATGATTCATGCCATACCAAAGTTCCATGGGCTTAACTCTGAGGATCCATTCCAACACATTAAACAACTCAAGCATCTGGCCCAGACCTTCGGGTCAGATGTACAAAATCGGGATATCCTACTCATGAAAATGTTTTCGTTCTCCTCATGGACAAGGCTGCACACTAGTATCAAACTCAGACCCGTCCGATCAACACATGGGAGGAACTGCAGTCCAAATTTTTGAAAAAATTCTTCCCCGTTGGCCGGACGAATGCCTTGCGCCACCAGATCACTCATTTCACTCAACAACTAGGAGAACCTCTTCACGAAGCTTGAGATCGATTCCTAGATCTCATGCGAAAGTGTCCACATCACGGAGTTCCTAAGTGGGAACAAGTCCAGTCTTTTTACCAGGGACTCCGTGAAGATATTCGTTTATTCATCAATGCAACGTGCGGAGGAAACATCATGGGTCAACACGAGGACACAGTGTGGGAGATTCTCGAAAACATGTGCGAGAACTCCATAAATAATGACTCCATGGGCTTATTCGACAGGACGAATGCCCGCGCATAGACAAATCTAAGAGGGACACATGAGATGCAGGACCTGTTTAATTCTGTCGACTTGGAACTGATGGCCAGTCGGTTGGACAAGGTTTCTATCATAAAAAAGAAGGTGGATGAGCTAACTCGACATTTGCAGCAAGCCACCTCTGCGCAAAACTCTTTTGCACGACCACCTCTGGCAAGGGAAACTGTGCAAAACATCTATCACTAATCTGCCAAGGGGATGGACCCATATCCACCCCCGTCTACCTCTCGGACTGGAGTGACCTCTGATCCATTCTACTCGAGTTGGCGGAACTCTGAACCCTCGTATTCTGACTTTCCTGAGGTTCCTCAGAACTGCGAGGACCTCAACGCCATCCAGAATGACCCATTCTCCAATACCTACAACCCTGGATGGCGAAATCATCCTAACTTTCAGTGGGCGGGAAATTCTCAAAGACCACCATATCAACCCCGTCTACAAGCCCCTCGTCCATATCAGCCGCCTCAGCCTCGGCCCAATCCCACCTACCAATCCGGGCAAAACCAGGATCAAATGACTCTTATCCTTCAAGCACTGGCTGACATTCAAAAGACAAATGCGGCAATGCAAAAACAACACAAGGACGAGATCACAGAGGTTCGCAACCAACTAGCCCAGATGCCAAATTCCCGCCAACCTGGTACCCTTCCCTCGCAACCTCTGCCCAACCCAAATAACGTGCTAACCCAGAAGCGCGTTATGAATCCAAATTCAGGCCAAACACATGTGATTTATCAGGCCCCTACTGCTCCATCGCCAGACGGGATGGAAGTTTCAACATCTTATGCGGGATTTCAGCAGCAGCCACCCCTCCTACCAAACCCAAACCAGAATCAGGCCGGATTAAACTCTGTAACAACACGTAGTGGTAAAACAACCCAAGACCCACATTATCCGAACCACTCCAAGCCTTATAATAGCCAAGACCCTAGGATAGTTATCCAAGATACCATTGTCCCAGATCAAGAACTTGGACCTATCCTAGAGGAACCAACTAGGATCCCATTTCCTGAGGCCTTGACCAAAGGAAAAAGGATAACTAAACCCGTGGCTCCCGAGGAGGATCTGATCAAGCTCTTTGAATAGGTCCAGATAAACATCCCATTGATGAATGCAATTCGCCACATACCGGCTTATGCAAGATTCTTGAAAGACATATGTACCCCTAAACGTAAGCCGCGAACCAAGGATGGGAATCCAATCATACTGTCAGAGCAAGCCAGCTCTGTCATCTTGAGCAAACTCCCACCCAAGGCTAAAGACCCAGGAACTCCCTTGATTTCCTGTAAAATTGGTGAAACCCAATTTGATAGAGCCTTACTAGACCTAGGTGCCTCCATAAATTTAATACCTACATCCCTCCTTGACCACCTTGAAGAATCTGAACTTAAACCCACTAAGGTGACATTGCAGTTAGCCGATCGATCCATCAAGTCACCTAGAGGAATACTCGAGGATGTCATTGTTAGGGTACGATATTTCTATTTCCCGATGTACTTCATAGTACTAGACATGGATGCACCTAAGAACCCAAGGGACACACCAATCATATTTGGGAGACCCTTTTTGGCCACTGCTAGGGCCAACATAAACTGCGAAGAGGGCTAGATAGAATTAAAATTTGGGAATCAAAACCTGAAGATTGACATTTTTAAGGCCCAACAAGGGATTAATTGTGGGCTTATAGAGGAAATATGTGATGTCAGAGCCGTGGTTGATGAATTGCATATAGAAGACAACCTGATTATCCCTGATCAACCACTAGAGAATCAAAACCCGCTAACAGAGGAGTGCGAACATGATCTAGACACACCTATGACTCCTACCATTGCTCCTGATACAAACCCCGAACCACCCGCTGCTGCTGAAAATCCTGTCATGGAACTCAAGCCCCTTCCCGAACATCTGAAGTATGTCTTTTTGGATTCAAATCAGACGTTTCCTGTGATTATCAACTCTCGACTAACACCTGACCAGGAACTCCGTTTGATTTCTATTCTCCAGCAACATCGAAGAGCCATTGGATGGACTCTCGATGATTTGACTGGTATAAGCCCTTCATACTGCACACATCGAATCTACACAGAAGAAGGCGCACGACCTTCAAGAGAAATGCAAAGACGCCTAAACCCTAACCTATAAGAGGTAGTGAAAAAGGAGATCATAAAGTGGTTAGATGCAGGGATCATCTACCCGATCTCCGACAGTCGTTGGGTGAGTCCAATACAAGTGGTGCCTAAAAAGGCAGGACTTACCATTATCACGACTGAAACCGGAGAAGTCATTCCAACCCGAATAGCTAACTCGTGGAGAGTCTGCATTGATTACAGAAGACTCAATTCCTCCACGAAGAAGGATCATTTCCCACTACCGTTTATTGATCAGATCCTCGAAAAACTAGCGGGAAATAGGTTCTTCTGCTTTCTTGACGGGTACTCCGGTTACAACCAGGTGGCAATCCATCCAGAGGACCAAGAAAAGACCACATTCACCTGCCCCTTCGGGACGTACGCGTTTCGAAGGATGCCATTCGATCTCTGCAATGCACCTGCAACTTTTCAGTGGTGCATGCTTGCCATATTCTCAGATATGGTAGGTGATTATCTGGAAGTCTTCATGGATGACTTTTCAGTTTTTGGACAATCATTTGACGATTGCCTCCAACACTTGGTCCAAATACTCAGGCAATACATTGAGGTGAATTTGGTTCTTTCCTGGGAAAAGAGCCATTTCATGATGCCTGAGGGAATTGTCCTGGGACATTTAATCTTGGAGAAAGGCATCCAAGTTGATCGAGCTAATGTTAACCTGATTCCGAAGCTCCCTATGCCTAGCTCGATTAAGGACATCCGATCTTTTTTGGGGCACGTCGGTTTTTACCGTCGATTTATCCCTGATTTCTCCAAAATCGTGCGCCCCCTAACCAATCTTCTCTCCAAGGATGTGCCTTTCGAAATTTCCAAGGAATGCACTCAAGCATTTGAGATCCTACGTGACCGAGTCACCCAAGCCCCAATCCTACAGTCCCCTGATTGGTCTCAACCCTTTGAGATCATGTGCGATGCATCTGACTTCGCTGTAGGAGCGATTTTGGGGCAGAAAATTGACGGCAAACCTGTGGTCATTTACTACGCCAGCAAAACACTGGATGAGGCTCAACATAACTATACGGTTACTAAGAAAGAGCTGCTGGACGTAGTATTTGCCCTGGAAAAATTCAGATCATACCTTCTGGGTTCCCGTGTTATCATATACTCGAATCACACAGCGGTGAGCATCTCCTTGCAAAGAAGGGTGCGAAACCTCGATTAATCCGATGGATCTTGCTGTTGCAAGAATTTGACCTCGAGATTCGCGACAAGGCAGCAAAGCAGAATGTGGTAGCTGATCACTTGTCCCGCCTTCCTTATGAAATAATTGACCCTTCCGGACCTATCACAGAACATTTTCCTGATGAGCACCTCCTGACTATCAATACAAGTCTTCCATGGTTCACTGATATAGTTAATTACCTGGAATCACATCAGATTCTGCCCGATTGGCCGAAGGCCAAAAAGGACAAATTGCGTTCCGATGCCAAGTATTACCTATGGGAAGACCCGATTCTATTCCGCATTGGTGCTGATCAGATAATTCGACGGTGCATCGTGGAAGTGGAAATCAAAGACATACTCTCATTCTGCCATGACCAGGCATGCGGTAGACATTTCTCAGGACATAAAATCGCATCAAAAGTCCTCCAGTGTGGCTTTTACTGGCGCACAATTTTCAAGGATGCATACAATCACTGTAAGGAATGTTCCCGTTGCCAGACTCTGGGCAACATGAGCCATCAAGACATGATGCCTCTACAGCCGATCTTGGTATGTGAAATTTTTGATATTTGGGGGATTGATTTCATGGGACCCTTCCCTATCTCGGAGGGCTTCGAATACATCTTACTCGCAGTTGACTATATTTCCAAGTGGATAGAAGCCATTCCAACCCGAACCAACAACCACAAAGTTGTTATAAAATTCCTTCATCAAAACATTTTCTCAAGGTTCGGGATCCCACGTGCTATAATTTTCGATGGGGGGACCCATTTCACTAACGCTCAGTTCAGGTCACTGATGACCAAATACGGGGTGTCACACCGAATCTCTACTCCTTACCACCCCCAAACTAATGGTCTAGCTGAGCTATCTAACCGAGAGATCAAGAAGATCCTTCAGGTTACTGTTCGACCTGATAGAAAAGATTGGTCTTCTCGGCTTCCGGAAGCATTGTGGGCCTATAGGACCGCCCACAAGACCCAATTAGGAATGTCTCCCTTCAGACTAGTGTACGGGAAGGCATGCCACCTCCCCGTCGAGTTGGAGCATAAAGCCTATTGGGCAGTACAGACCTGTAATCTGGATCTTTCTAAGGCTGGAACCCACAGAAGACTTCAAATGAGCGAGATCGATGAATTACGCCACGACGCATATGAGAACTCGCGAATTTACAAAGAATGGGTTAAAGCTTTTCACGACAAACACATTTCTAGAAAGGTCTTTCATCCTGGTCAAAAAGTTTTACTCTTTGATGCCCGACTCAAATTATTCCCAGGAAAGCTAAGATCCAAGTGGGTCAGACCCTACCTAGTCCGACAAATCTTCGAAAATGGAGCCATTGAAATCAGCCCACTCAACCACGATTTTGAACCCTTTGTCGTGAACGGTCAGAGACTCAAGCCGTTCATTGACATGACCGATATAGATTTGGATGAGTCATCCTTTACCCTCCATTCCTCTTGAGCTCATTGCGCCCAGCCGATGGCGTAAAACTCAGTGCTTAACGGGAGGCAACCCATCATTCTTTGAAAAACCCGAATCCTTTTCTGACATCTCTATGCGGAATTCATATTGCACTTTAGGGTTCATCCATTAGAACAACCGACTTCACCTCAGGTATCCCTACCCGAGATTAGAAATCGTTCGCAACAAGTCACTTCGACCCATTCACTCACCACACACCTGTCCTAATGTATGAACTAAGCTAAAATCGAACCCACCTAATTACAATGGGGACATTGCAAATCTTAGGCATGGGGGGGTATGAAAGTGCAAAATGTCAGGAAAATTCATATCAAGAAAGGGTTTCATAAAAAAAAAAAAAAGACTTGATGGAGGGGAGGAACAATTCAGGGTCATACAAATGAGAGGAGGAAAAGAAAGAAAAATGACAAAAAGGAGCACAAAAGGAAAATGAAAAGAAATAGTCATTAGTAAAAGATTAAGGGGATAACTGAAGTTCTAGACCAAAGCAAGAAAAAGAAAAAAAGTGCTAAGGAGACATCACAAGTGATTAGCGGGAACGCTGGTCTTAGGCCTCTTGGGCTAGACTCTTTAGCTTAAAAATTCACGTATCCGTTAAAATCTGGATAATCCTTAAGAGGTTGATGAAAATGTGAAGCCTAAGTATTAGGTCTAAGGCTTAGGAAGTATTCAGCCTCGTTAACTAACCTCTGATTTGCGGGATTCGGTAACCTAAGCACCCCAAATTCACACACAGTCTGGTTCAGTGCGCATAAACATCTAAATCACGCAAAAAGCATTTAATGTTCTGAAAAAGTCACCTAGATTAGGAGCGGCCAATCAACACAAATTGATTTGGATGAGTTCCCAGTGCGGAGAGGTGAGAAATTCCCCTTGAAGATGCGTAACAACATATCGTCTCCTCGGTGCTTGTCTCTTAGGATATTTAAATATCCTACTGGGGGCATGTAAGCACTCTGCTGGTTCAGATACCATGGGCGGCATTATCACGAAATGTCAATCGCCAGGGTCTGAATTCGGCCACAGAATGCCATAGGCGGGATTATCTCGAAATCTCGAAAGCCAGGGTTCTGGGGATTGCTATGGGTGGAATTATCCCGAAATCTCGAAAGCCAGAGACCCTTGAGGATTGATGATGGGGACGAGGAATCCAATACAGACCGTGTTGAGAAGCTAATCCGAAGCTAGACATAAAAAGAAAAGAGAGAGAAAAGCTCTCCAAACAAATAAATCTTCTATCTCTCTCTTACAAAAATGCACTGCAAACTGAACTTAGGCTAAAAATGTCTCAAGCACGGGTGCTTTAACCGCAGAGTCCAACAAACCCTAGGTTAGTTTTTGTGGGTCGTAGAAACCTTTGCAGAGGACTGAGGCTAAAGCGAGTCAAGTCCGGATTTTGGTTGGTACTTGAGTACCTCTAGGCCTATTATCGACATTCCTACCTAATCACAAAAGAAAAGGAGAAGCACTTATCATGATTGTTGACAGATACTCTGGGTCTAGATTGGAAGTTAAAACCTTGGAATTTTGCTAAGGGACTAGCAAAAGTTAGGCATGGGGGTATGATGAGAGCCTCATCATGAGCCATAACTAGCTCATTTTGACCCAATAAAGAAGATAAAAGCTCCTACATAACCTAGAAGAGGGCCTAAATAAAGGAATAAGTGCTCTGAGAAGAAAACATGAATTAAAGGGACTGCAATTTTACCATTGCAGTACATAAACGGGATTTCCCAGAGGCAAAACATATGTCAAATGGTCTAAATGAGATAAAAAGTGGGTTGAGTCAATCAGAAATGGGTTTATGTGCAATCTAGGAATTAAATGACATTTGGTAACCCTAAAACAAACCCACTTAAATTAACAAGGTTCCAGTTAGGATAAAAATCAAGTAAACCCTCTAAAAATCATGGAAAAATACTCCTTAGGGTTTAGAACACTTAATGTGGCCTTTGGAACCTAGTTTGACCTAGATTAGGGTCCTAGCTCTTCAATTAACCTAATTTAGGTTTTTACGCAAAATGTCTAGTCAAACGAGGTTAAACCTAAAATCCAACTTCACCATTGGATTCCTTAGGTCCAAATGAGGTTTATACCAAAATTTGGACCTAAGTGGAGGTCATCTTGACCTACTTTGCAATTTAGTACACCCAAATCATAACTTGGTCCCTATCTTTTGAAAATCATTGTAGAGAGCCCCCTAAGTTCCTCGCCACCTTTGCAATCAGGTCCTGCCACCATTGTTAGGGCAGAACAGATCTCCGGCGAGGTTTAAAGAGGGATTACTCTCTGATTCCTCAGAGATTCCCTCCCAGAAATGGAAGGGAGATTCTCTAAGGAATTCCCTTCCATCTATAGCCAATCACGATCTCTGGTGTGAACCCAATCACTTGTGCGAATGCACGAGGGATTTGGGTATCCACCTTCTTTCCTTCTCCGGCGAGCCGGCGGAGGTGATTGCGCGCCTACCACACACTAGAAGGTTCAGCCAACACCTATAAAAGGATCTTCAGACCCGGCCGCAGATCTTCAGACTTGAATTGGCAGAGATTCCCCCAAACTTTCCTCTCTTCCATCTCCGACCAAGAGACCCGCAAGCTCCGACGACCTCCTCCCCTCCTTCTCGTCGCTATGTTGCCATACCAGCAGCAGAGTCAACTTCGCCTCTTCCTCCCGCGTCGCGCCATACAAAGCGCGTGTGCCCCTAACCTCGTCCTCGTCGCCGCTCCCTCCCTCAGGGTTCTTCTTCTCCGACGACGGTAGCTACGCGCCATCCGCTCCACTGCCTCCCTCCCTTCCAGAACACTCCAGATACCTTCTCTATCTTTCCCTCTCTCTTTTCCCCCTGTTATTTTAGTTAATTGCCCCCCGACAGTGCCTGACCACCTCCATCCTCCTCGCCTCCGACCGACCTCTGGCGAGCCACATCCACCATTTCGCCCCTCCACACGGCTCTCCAACCATCTCAGAAGCTCCGCCCCACCACAAGGAACAATCTCCGCCCCTCCACTGCCACTCCACACCTCCACAATAGCCCCCCGAACTCACCCACACTTCCGGCCACAACTTGACCTAGGCACGCACGCCTAGGCCATCCCACGGCCTGCAGCACCGTTCACCACCTTCGCCGTGTCACGGCGAAGGTGCCCAGCTGGTCTGATTAGGCCAATTGGTCGTGCTTGTGTTTGACAAGTTTTCAGCCCTGCCGCCATTGACGGTTGAAGCAGCAAGCAGCTTCGCAGCAACTCCAGGCATCAGGTCCTCCAGGCTTCAAACGCAGCAAACTCGTGCAAGAAGTGCGAAGCCCTCGGGTCCAGTTGGTAGTGCTGCGAGGCCCGCAGCCTTGGGCAATTGTACGAAGAAAGCTCTGCGGGCGCGCGAAATTAGGGCAGGCCAGATAGTCCCACATCGGCGAAATGCAACGCGCAGGTATGGTTTAAAGTGTTTTTGTGTTATCTGCTTATCGCCTCTGAACGCACAGGGGTGAGGTCCCTCACCTAACCCACGCCTGCCTCATTCGTGGTTTCACCTCGCGGATCTGGCGGGATCCGACCCGACCCTAACCTGAGCACTCCTTGCGCATCACCCACCTGCCGGTGTGCCTAGTCCCGGGTGCGAGGTCCGACCCGAATACCCGTGGCTCTGGGAGAGCGTGCTTGAGCGAATTGCAGAGAGAGAGAGAGACGTTCGGGTAGAGGGGAAGGGTTAGGTTTTGCTTCCCTGTGTGCAAGCAGGCCGGGCGGTGAAGAGAGGAGACTTAGCCGCAAGAAGAAGAAGGAAGAAGAAGCAGAAGAAGAGAAGACAAGGAAGAAAGAAGGACTGTAGACAAAAAGGAAGAAGAAGACAGAAGAGAAACAAAGGCAGGAAGAAGAAGACTTCGCAGGAAAGAGAAGAGAAGAGAAAGAAGTTCAAGGAAGAAGAAGATCTGTGGATCAGAAGAAAAGAAGAAGAAGAGCCAACGAAGAAGAAGAAGGCAGAAGAGAGAAAGAAGACTCTACTTTTAAGACGTCTGATAAAGAAATCAGACGTCAAATTTTGTTCTCTTTTAGCACTTCTTTTTATAACTCTCTCTCTTTGAATCAATTGTTTTCATTTAGAAGTTGTATTCTTTGTTTTTAAAAGTACTGAGATTGCTCCCTGTGTTCGACCTCGGATACTGTAGTTTTTCGAGTAATAAAATTCTCTATATTTATTTGAACGTTTTGTCGGCTATATTACAACGTGTTATCTTTTAAAACCCCACAAAACCGTACAAACATTGGTTTTCCCGCTCCTCAAAGTTACTGCATTGGCACTGTGATTGTTTCTAGGAGGAGGTCAACAAGCCTGATTTTGGTTAAACCTAGAGGATGTTGAGGTGCTAGGTGGATAGGAGGTTTTCTAGAATGATTGCGATTCCTGCCTTGGTACTGGTTCCTTTGATTCTTGGGTTGGTCATGGGCTAGGAGGGTAGATTGCCTGCAAGTCTTTGGTCTGGAGTGACTCCAATGTGGTTTTGGAGAGTGGTGACAATCCTTGTCAATTCAGACATCTGATTCAGCATTCCTTGCAAGGTTTCATTACCTGGGTATTGATATCATCTTGGGAAGGTCTAGGTTGGTATTGATTCTACCCATAAACCCCAGATTGAATCTACCTTTAATAAGGAACCTGATTAGGAGCTTTCCAGGAGAAGTTTGGGTTATTCCTCCAATTTAAATTGTAAGAGTTGGAGGGATTTCTAAAGTGATCTTGGAGGGCAAACATATTCTCAGTTGATTGGCTATAGGAGTTAGGATTCATAAAATCAAATGTCCCAGTCAAATCAAGTGTAGCCTCAGGAAAGTAATTATGCTCAACTAAGACAACACTGATATGATGCAAGCTTTCTTTTTTAAGAAGGTTAGGTGCGGTTGAGGCTGGAGTCAATTTTTGGAAATTTATTCTTTCCTCTATTTTCTTCTGGTGAATTTGCATTTGATCTAGTCTCTAAGCAACCATTTAGATATCATTTTGAGTAACATGAATAGATTGACTGTGGGTGCCTATCGCATGAACACCTAATTGCGGGTTGGTAATTCTACCAAAGTTGCTCATGGAAGCATGATTATATGAGTTTTCATTCATCTCTTCAAAGAATTGATAGGCACTCTCAGTGTCTTTATTTAGAAAGTTGCCACTGCTTGAGGTGTCATCAAATCTTCTTAATTGATCATCCAATCCGTGGTAGAAGATCTATACAAGTTGCCAAAGTGGCACCTCATGATGTAGGAAACTTCTTAAGAGTTCCTGAAATATCTCCCAAGACTCATGTACTGATTCACCATGCTTTTGTTGAAATGTCATAATGGATCATCAAAGAGCAGTAGTACAACTTATAAGAAAGAAATTTTTTAAAAATGCACTCTTGAGTTGAGGCCAAGTAATGATTGGTCTACCTACAGTCCTAAACCTGTAGGTGGCCTTGTCCTTTAAAGTCAAAGGGAAGAGTCTCATCATCCACAAATCTTCCCACACATTACAGGAATAGGTAGTTTGAGAGAGGACGGTCAACTCCTCAAGGTGGCTAAACGGGTCATCCTTGTGGAGGCCATGGAAATGTTTGATTAAGTTTAGGAATGTAGGCTTGATCTCAAAGTCTCCCTCAAGTGTAACCACCCCAGTTCTTTCCTCATAATTTGATGGATGATAGAAGTCCTTAAGAGGATTGACAAGCTCCTCAAAAGGTGGAAGATTTTTCCTTTAGTTGTCTAGGTTCGTGACAATCCTAGCCAACTGCTGTCGATTAGCTTGAAGTTGAGCAAGCTGCTCAACCATCATGAATAAAGGATTAGGAGGGGGATTTTGATTCATAGATCCTTTACCATTTGGCATTTCAAGTTGGAGGTCAGGGATAGGGATGTCAGGTTGCAGGTTAGCTTCGTGTGAGTGAGAGGCGGAGGAGGAATTGGACTTATTCATGTTGTTTTCCATTTTTGAAGAGGAAGAATAAGAATGTAAAGAAGTTATCTTTTTGTGAGTGGGGCGAAATCAATTGGTCCCTCCAAGTGTGGATTTTGGGACTGATGCCTATGCATACACAGAAGAATGGAGGAGGAGAGAAGGGAAGAGATGAGAGTATTTGTGTGCACTCAAGCAAACAAAATCTAAGTCTAGCCTTAAGGTTGACTCCTTAAAAAACCAAGACTTGGTTACTTCTTTACTAAATAATCAATAATTAACCACTCTTCCTTTAATTAACCTAGTTAAGCAACAAGGGGGCATCAAGCTCAACCATGTCCTAGGAAAATCACTAGGGGCTTGTATAAACCTGCACCCGGTCATTTAACACTTGCCCTTAGCCTAAAACTAAGTTAGGGTAAGGAATTGAAGACAATTGAAAATAACTTAGTAGACAAATATTGTTAGGACTACAATTGCACTAAAACATATTTTCTTCGTAGTATAGGCATGAAATAGATCCTAAACAAAAAAGAATAACGAAACTCAAAAGTGAGTCCCAGTCGAACTCTAGGAGGCGGAAAACATTTCTGATTTGATTTCTATTTTCAATATGCATGTTGTGATTTTATTAATTGAAATGGAATTCAATTATAGTGATTTGAAATGTAACCTCACAAGTAGGTTGAAGCAAAAGATGTGTGAGATGTGGAAACAGATTCGGAGTTGGTAGAGTGATCGTGTTAAGAGGAATGATGATAAAGGTTAACACGATCATTTTTTACACAAAAGTAGCGTTACTATTTTTGAAATCGAATGCACCATACTCAAGTGTTAGCATGACAAAATATTTGACATCAATCACATGTGCACAATATCATAACCAAAATAGATAGATCATTTTATTCATCAAAGCGAAACATAGTCAATCACAAGTAGATGAAATATTAGAACTAGAATTTCTATTCTACTAGAAGAACTAGAACTAGAACTAGAACTACCAGAAATAGAAGTAGGCAACTAGAAGAGAACTAGAACTATGACTAAAATAATGTAGAAAAATAACTAGAATAACTATTCTACTAGAACTTAGGAAGGAGGGCACCAAAGGTGCTTCCAAGAAGAAGCTTTTGGTAGCCTTGGAAAGGTTAAGGGAAGAAGGTGGTGGCCGACCACCTATGGTGGTGGTGGTCAGCCTTGAAGGTGGAAGGAGGAGGCTTTAAGGTGGAGGTTCTAAGGTGGAACTAAGGAGGCCTAGGGGGGAGGGGGGGCTCTAATATGGGTGGTCGGCCACCTATTGGTGGCTTTTTAAAGGAGGGAGGAGCATCATTGGCCACAATGGGATACAATCCCTAAGTGGTGGCAAAGTCCAAAAGATCATATCCGTTTAATCTTTCTTATGGAAAGATTAAGGGATATGTTCTTTTCTATTTTGGGCATCTAAAAGAGGATAAAATCCTCTTGGAAAGATCTTATCTCATGATCTTTAAGTGGGCTTGTTGGTTGGTTGAAGGGATAGATCACAAGTTGTGATTTATTCATGTTGGACGGCTAGAGAGGAAAAGATCCTCTTCAAGTTGGCACCAACTTGAAGAGGATTAGGTTAGGTTAAGGTTTTGTAGGTGTAGATTCTGGGAATAGGTTCCTAATTAGGCTAGGTTGACCCTAAATCCAATGGCTAAGGTTCAATTGGATTGATCCTAGTCTAATTGTGTGTGTGAGTGTGTAATTGGGTTTAAGGGAATGTTGTAATGAAAAATCCCCGAAAATGGTGCCAAATTACTGTAACGAAAATTCATTGCAAAAAGAGTTGAGTTTTGAAAACCCATCGTCGTAGCGTAATTTGTGAGAAAAATCCATCAATAGATAGTTTTAACCGAAACTCAAAAGGAATTTCAAGTCCAACTCAAGGAGGCGGATGTTTGATCAAAAATTGCATTTATATTTATTGTCATGAAGCAGATTAGCTAGTTGAATTGAATCTACGCTAGTTATCTACTTAAAGAATAATTAAAAGAAGAGAGAGAGAGAATGATACAAATAAAGAGAAAATATAGAGAGAATGAACAAGTATTTCATAACCATAAAATCAGGCTCGTTACAACTACTCGTTACACTAGAAAGCAAGAAATCTACGCTAGAAAGCAATAAAAGAGAAGGTGGAGAGAAGTTATCCTCCCTGACGACTGCTTGGAGGATGAGCCGCATTGACGGAGCACCCGGACGAAGGTGGTGAGATGTGGGACGAAGGAGAATGAAGATGAGAGATGAAGGACAGGGCAGGGCAACGTCGCAGCAGGATCTGCTTCCCAAATGGCGGTGAGAAGACAACCTTGGGTGCTCCACAAATGGGGATGAGGTGGAAAATTTCTAATTTTAACTCCAGTGGAGCATCCCGGGTTTGGGACAAGCTCTTAGAGCTTTGGAGGGGGTGAGAGAAGAGAGGAAGAAATGAAGAAAGTGTGGGGATCATAGGGCTATTTATTGGTAAAGAATGGAGGGATAATTAGGTCATTTCATATGTAAAACATTAATGCAAGGGCCTTTAGTGACGGATTTAAGAGTCACTAAAGCCCTGAATGTGGGCTTAGGTCGTGCACACCCATGCCTCCTCTCCTTCTATATGCTTAACGCTCACGCCCATGACCATCGATCCTCAGTCGTCCAATCGTGATATCGGACGGCTTAGGATGCATTGCACACCCACGTTTGAACAGGTGTTTAAGTGCACGTGCGACGCTCTCGGTTCAGCTGTTGAGTGTATGACACAGATGAATCAGAGCTATCCACGTGAGATCGGGCGGTCCTGATTGAAATTGGATCTATGCTTAAGAGAAACAATACGAGGATTCGATCTCATGGCCTAGAGGCGAAGGAGAGCTTTATCCACTATGCTATGCACGTGGATTAGCAAGGAGAATGCTCCTGCATCGAGTGATCTTGACCATTCTCAAGCATTGATGTTCGCTTGGAGAGGTGGAGAGTGAGGCCTTGGCGGGTGTTGGGCGACTGGGATGGCGCCACGTGGTGCCATATTGGTCGTCCATCTTCTGTGAGTTGTAGATGGTGCCACAAATGTCGGATTGGATCGATTTTCATGTTGTTGGGCTACGATCGTCGATCTGAACCCATCCGTGCAGTCAAATTTGTCATCTGATGTATGAATTTACATCACCTAGCCCCTTGACCTCTGATCTTTCTCAGACTGCATCTGATGCTATGGAAGTCCGATCGGAGCGATTTCAAAGTCGTTGAACTCTGATCGTCGCCCTAATCATATCCGTACAGTTGGATCTTCAATCTGAGGCCCCGATTAAATATTGCCCTATTCCCTAGCCACAAAAAGAGAAAATTAACCTAAACTTTATACAATTTAAACTAAATGCAAGATGATGCATGTTATGCAATATTTATAATGTATGATGCAACTATACGCCTAAGAACATGCATCAATAGACAGTTTATGTGATATAAACGTATTTACAACACACCCCCATGCCTATCTTTTGCTAGTCCCTAGCAAAATTACATGCTATTTATAAGAGAATTAGAATCAAATTTCTTGGGCAAAAGTTATTTTTTAACACTTAGGGATTTCAACTAAGACCTAAGCTACAGAGACACAACAGTGCCCGGGTGTTTGCCAAAATGAAAACCGCCTCAAGCCCTCACCTTATTCAAAGAAGGATCCTTTTCTTTTTCTTCTTTACTAATTTTTTTTTCGATTTTTAGGTTAAGGTTTCAAAGCATCTTTCGAAGGCTACTCAACCCACTCAAGACTTGAAGAGAACTCTAAGTTCAAGCATCTTTTCATGAATGTGTTAGACTCACTGATCAGTAATTAGAACAAACTTCGAGTTTCTACACCTCTATGTGACCTTACAAGAATTTCTACCTAAAGCTGTATCTATCTGACCGATAACTTTCTCCCTGCTTTTATTTTTATGAGGTCAACACAAGGGTGAACCCAGTGTATATCTCCCTAGCTTATTCTACTTCTCCACTTCTTCCTAAGTGTTTAGAATTAAACGTGCATTTTTGTGAGCTAGGTTCTGGACAACCGACCAATGGGCTGTTACCCACGATAACTTTCTAGCCATACTCGTGCGGTGAAGTGTGGCTTATTTCTTTCTTATTTTCTTATTTTCTATTTCTTTTTTTCTTTTTCTCTTTTTGGATACCTTTATTTTTCTTTTCTTTCTTTTTTTTTTAAGTAGGTGGCTTCCATGATCTAAGATTTACCTAAAGGCAGAAAGAAGAGAATGGTCATGTGACTGGGCTCTAAACAACCGACCAATGGGTTGTTACCCACAATAACTTGCTAGCCATACCATCCTAGAAGGTTCATTAGCTACCCAATTTCTATTAAAACCGTTGAAAAGTGAGTCAGTGCAAATAGTGTGTAGATGCTTAAACCTAAAGTCCCCTCAAATCAGAGGGTGGGTTGATAAGTCATGTACTTATCACCCCAACTTATTTAATCAAATTAGAAATGCATTCAGAATGGCGAGGACTCGAGAATCAAATCCACATTTTAGTGGACACTCGGGCTGATTAAGCCCAAAGACCTGAAGGATCCTAAGTGTTCAGGTCATACAGTATTATTCTCTAGGATTGAAAATTTTCTAAAGCCCAAGTTTTCCTATTTAATGCAATGTCCCCATTGTATTAAAAAGACATGACAAAGAGCAGAGTAGAAAAGAAAGCACCTGAATTTCATGATTACCCGGTCAACTTCGAGATCAAAACAGATTGTATACGTGCTGAGTTTAGTGTCTTTAGCTAGGCACATTGTACAAATAATGAAGAAATAAAGAATTCACAGGTGCAGGTCAAAATTAGAATAAGAAAATCTAGTTTTAGACCTGCCAGGAGAAGATGTCTACAAACATGGACAAGATTGTGGTGCAGGCCCATGCCCCATGGTCGAGTATATCTAAGGTTCTGGATAAAAATTATCCAAAATGGAAGATCAACATGCAAATGAGGCCGGGCCTACAATTTGTAAGGATGCAACCCAAGACCAAAAAGTCAAATTACAGAGAAATTAAGCTCAAAAGGATAATCAATGAATTTGTGCTTGGGTTGCACATCCTCAGAATCAAAAATGTCATAAGGGTTCTAGTAGAAGATTGGGGGTTTCAGACAAATTGGAACCCTTAGACTCGGTCTTCTGCTTCCTCCAGAATTGGCTTCCCATATCATCATTTCCCACTTCCTATCCTCCGCAATTAGGATCTCAAATACTGGGACCTCCTGCATATGAAACACCCCATCTGAAATTTCCAAGTCTAAGAGGTGTAACTGAATCAGAATTGACTTTGGTCGAATGATCTCAAGAATAGAATTCTCATTATGCTCAACAACGTGTGATTGAGGAATGGGGCTTTGAATTGAATCCTTCATGAAATGAGGATCTGAATCCACCATGCGAGCCCCAACAGAATCACGTTCCTCAATTTTAGGGCTATCAAATGATTCATCGAATTCCTCAGGCCCAATCATCTTACTGAAATTACTCAAGTGAGACTTCGCATAATGCTTCTTCACCTTCAGAATCAAAGAATTCTGAATCTGCATTAATGTATGCCTCAAAATCATCAATCACTTTTTGTTCCATGGAGACATACATTTCCTCGTACCCCGACTCAAGGATCTCAGGTGAAGAAATTAATTCATCCTTATTTGATTGTTCTAGAACAACTTGGTCAACCTTGGTGTCGTAAAATGTGTCCCCCCTACAGATGCCTGAGTGGATTTTGACATTGGCTCTCCTGACAGGGGTTCATCCTGGGAATCATCCTAAGATTGGACTAAAGCAATCACAAATCTCATCCTCAATTTCGATAACTCCCCAAGTAAAACCTCACCTAGGTTCTTATCCTTAAAATCCTGGAATCAATCCAACAAATACTTGTTAAGATCATCAATCATTTCAATCAAAGGCTCCAATTCTTCAGGGCAAGGTTTTGGATGAGCTTCTAAAGATTGTATGGTATTCCTTAAGTTAGCCAACACCTTATCTTGGACCTGGTTAACCTGAACCAAATGGTTTGGTTCAAGGTTGGGCGGGTTTGGGTTCAGTGTAGGGGAGTTAATAAATTGAGGTTCATGATACCCTCCCTAATAATAGGTCATTTCAGGTTGTTCATAAAGAGGTGATGACCCATATGCAGTGTAATTTGGGAGAGGGTAAGGATTAGTGTATCCTTCTTGATTGTAGATCGTATTAGGTTGTCCATATAAGGGCAGTGATCTATAATCGATGTAGCTTGGAGAAGGATAAGAATCAAGATCGTGGTGTCCAAGGTTAGACTCTGAAGTTGGAGGTCCGTAACTGTATCCCCAATCAGGATTATCCCAACTAGAAGATGAATGAGAATAAGTCTGATTGGAATAATAATAATTTTGGAAATAAGTAGTGGTAGGAGGATAGGAGTGGAAGTGCAAATAGGATGTGGAAGGATCCATGGTAGAACAGGAGGAAGAAAGGTGCCCTACAATTCAAACAATCAACCATGTCCTTAAGTGGGCTAGCCTAAAGACCAATAGACTCCTAGAACCCATCTTGAGTGAAGAAACGATTTGATCTACTTCTTTCCAGTCAATCCAACCAATTAGAGGGAGGGGTTGGGGAGAAGGTTCTTCACTTGTTTTTCACCTCAGGTTCCTTTAATACCCCCCAACCACAATCATTTGATTCTGCTCCCCTAGATAGACATCAGATTGAATGGTAAAAGCAGACTGATCGAAAATAATCTTGATCTAGGCTTAGAAGAGTGAGTCTAATCCTTAAGGATAACGTCTACTCTATTTTAATTAGGGTTAGGTTTGAATGTGCTTTGAAATGTGATGGGTCCTTTTATCTAGGTTGCCCCCTTAATGATCAGTTAATATGTGAGTACGTGCACAACCAATGGTTTTTAAGAAAGATTATTTTTTGATGTAGTGAATTTTAGGGTTTAAATCTTGCTCAGTAGCTTGTAGGATTCAACTTTAGGTATATTCAATCAAGTTCAGTTAGCACACCAGGTTTTGAAAGCACAAGTGAAGATGTTTTCCTTTGAAATCAAACTAAAAATGTGGAGTGACTAGTTTAGTCCTAAAAGTTGAACCTATTTGGCAGCTACTTGATGAGATGTTTTTAGTTGAAGTGGTACGACCCAAACAACTAAAACAATTGGCCTAATGCACCACTTAATTAGGCACACAAGTGATTACATGATCTGATTTCTACTCAATTATGTGTTAATGAGTGTACCGGTCCCAAAGATCAGGTTATCAGTTGAGTATGAAGAATCAGAAGAGGTTGTGTACCTCTATGAGATTCTTTTTAAAATTTTTCTTTTATATGTGAAGGGTGAGGTGGGTGGAAGTGTCAAACAAACAATCAAAACTAATCTTAAAGTTTATGCAAGCTCCTAGGTTAATTAGGGTTTGTGTTATTAAGTGGAGTGAAATCTAGTGGGTGGAAAGGTGGGGTTACTTACAAACCCTTCAACAGCACTTTACTCCAATCTACCGCTTTTGCCCACCTCGTGAGAGTACTTGCAATCATAATAAGAAAGGAGAGAAGTGAGGTAAACGATCAGTAAGTTGGAAAACATGAAAAATCAAAGAGTGTCGCCTCCCCGGCAACGGTGCCAAAATGTTGTAACGGAAATTCGTCGTAAAAAGAGTTGAGTTTTGAAAACTAGTTGTCGTAGCGTAATTTGCGAGAAAAATCCATCAACAGATAATTTTAACCAATACTCAAAAGGAATTCTAGGTCAAACATAGGAAGGCATACATTTGATCAAAAATCGTGTTTATATTTATTGTCACAAAGTAGATTAGCCAGTTGAATTGAATCTACGCTAGCTATCTACTTAAAGAATAATTAATAGAAGAGAGAGAGAATGATACAAATAAAGAGAAAATAGAGAGATAATAAACAAGTATTTCATAACTATAGAATCAGGTTTGTTACAACTACTCATAGCACTAGAAAGCAGGAAATCTACGCTAGAAAGCAATAAAAGAGAAGGTGGAGAGAAGTTATCCTCCTCGATGCCTGCTTGGAGGACAAGCTGCATTGACGAAGCGCTCGGACGAAGGTGGTGAGATGTAGGTTGAAGGAGGATGAAGATGGACGATGGAGGATGGGGCAGGGTAACGACGCAGCGAGATCCGCTTCCCAAACGGTGGTCAGAAGACAACCGTGGGTGCTCCACGAACGGGGATGAGAAGGTGGAAAATTTCTAATTTTAACTCTAATGGAGCATCCCAGGTTTGGCACAAGCTCTTAGAGCTTTAGAGGGGGTGAGCGAAGAGAGGAAGGGATGAAGAAAGTGTGGGGGTCGTAGGGTTATTTATAGGTGAAGAATGAAGGGGCAATTAAGTCATTTCATGTGTAAAACATTAATGGAAGGGCCTTTAATAACTAATTTAAGCGTCACTAAAGCCCTGAACGTGGGTTTAGGTCGTGCATGCTCTCACCTCCTCTCCTTTGCGCTTAATGCTCACGCCCACGATCATCGATCCTTAGCCATCCGATCGCAAGATTGGATGGCTTAGGATGCATTGCACACCCTCGTCTGATCAGGCATTTAAGTGCACGTGCGGTGCTCTCACTTCAACCATTGAGTGAATGACGCAGACTAATCAGAGTCGTACATGCGAGATCAGGCGGTCCTGATTGAAATTGGATCTACGCTTAAGAGAAGTGGTGCGAGGATTCGATCTCACGACTTGAAGGCAAAGGAGAGCTTTATCCACTGTGCTGCGCACGTGGATTGGCGAGGAGAATGCTCTTGCACTGAGTGATCTTGACTGTTGGATCTCGATCCAACAGTCGTGATCAAGCATTGATGTTCACTTGGAGAAGTGGAGCGGGAGGCCTTGGCGGGAGTTGGGTGGCAGGGATGGCACCACATGGCGCCATCTTAGCCGTCCATCTTCTGTGAGTTGTAGATGGTGCCACAGATGTTGGATTGGACCGATTTTCACATGTTGGGCTGTGATCGTCAATCAAAACCCATCCGTGTAGTTGGATTTGTCATCTAGTGTACGGATTTACACCACCTAGCCCCTTGACCTCTGATCTTTCCGAACTGCATCTGATGCTACGAAAGTCCGATTGAGGTGATTTTAGAGTCGTAGAACTCTGATCGTCACCCTAATCAGATCCGTACAGTTGGATCTTCAATCCAAAGCCCCAATTAAATATTTCCCTATTCCCTGACCACAAAAAGAGAAAATTAACCTAAACTTTCTACAATCTAAACTAAATGCAAAATGACACATGTTATGCAATATTTATAATGTATAATGCAACTATACGCCTAAGAACATGCATCAATAGACAATTTATGTGATATAAATGTGTTTACATCAGGGAATCCTAAAATAGGTTAATCTTAATTCTAATTAGGTCATAAGTAGGTCTAATTTGGTTTTAATGAACCTAATTAAACCTTGCGTGGGTTGGTATTTGCTCAATTAGGTTCTTGGTGAACCTAATTGAATTCAGGAGCACCTAATCAAGTAAGTGGGCACCCAATTGGGTAAGGACTAGGTTGTATTAGACACAAAAAGTCTAATTAACATGGTAGGGTGATTGCGCACAATCATAGGTCTTAATTGACCTAGATTAAGCTAGAACTTAGCATAAGTTAAGGAAATTCATGCACGCATAAGCATTATCTGCATCTTTTCTGCTTTACTTTAGCTATGCATAAAATAATGTTATAATGTGCTGATTAAGTGCATTATGTCGACTGCAGGCAATAAGTAGATCTGGACCTAGATCTAGAGCAGGATCTAAAGCTAGATTTGGAATAACGAGAGTTGTAGTAGAGCTGGAGTAGAAGGCTTAGTTTAGATATAGGAACAATAATGTAAGGGGGTTAAAAGTTTGCTGTTCTATTAAGAAGGAATAAAGCGGTAAAATGTGAAGAGCTTAGGTCCATCCTAGCCATAGGATAGCCTAGAGACTTCCCCAAGCCTTAGCCACCCTTAGATTAGGTCACAACACCCCAGGAAGCCCTAAAACCCTAGTTCCAAACCTTATCTAGACGTCCAGATAAGTTATAGGACGTCCAGGACCCTTAGCCATCTCCCGCACACCTCAAACCCAGTTCTGCAGTGTTATTGGACGTCCAGACATTTTGTTAGACGTCCAATTTCTGCAGAGGATCCAAAACAGAACCCTGATTTCCCCTGACTCAAATTGGATGTCCAGAACTGAAGTCTGGAATTCTGATTTTTTAGTATAAGTCGTCTGATCCTATTTTTGGATGTCTGATACTGGTCTCCAATCCCTGTTTTAAGATTCAAGTCTTGATCATGGATCTCTAGCTCCCTAGACCTAATCCCAACCCATAGGAACCTAAATTAAGGTGTCCTAACCCTAGTACATCACCTCTAAACCTACCTAAGGACCTAATTAGGTCCTCACCAAACCCAATTGACTTAGCTCAAGTCAATTACCTTCACCTAAGTCAATTGGACTCATTGAGTCCAATTGAGCTTAGATCTCAACCCACACAAGTTCAATTGGACTTAGTGAGAGTCCAATTGACCTAAACCCAACTTGATTGAGTTATGTCACCCTCAATTAGGCTCACACTCATTCAATTAAACTTAAGTAAAGTTTAATTGCATTTTCACCTTAGCAATTAGGGTTTGTAACCCTAAAATCAAGACCTACACCTACACAAACCCCCTAGGACCTACCCTAAGCCACCTAGCCATGTAGAGCACGACCACATACACACACACACACCCATTCATGCACACACTTCTCTAGAATTCTCTAGAGATCTCTTGAGATGGCGCCACCTCTTGGTTAACAAATTTAGCAACCAAGAGGCATTCAAATTGAGATCCACAATTTTTTGGATCTCAAAGACCACCTCCACCCACATGTGGCTGGCCACTCTTGGACTCTCTCTAGAGAGTTACACACCTCTCAAGAGAGAAGCCATTGGGTCCATGAAAAGACCCCATGGGCGACCAAGTGCACCCATTCACATCCTTGGCTTCCATTGGCACCACTCACTTCATTAGCTCCATACACACCCACCTTCACTTAGCTAGCTACTCCACCTCCACGAGCTCACCACCATCATGGAGGACATCATGCCGGGATGCTGGATCAACCCTACCTCTCTCCAAGGGTCGGCCTAAGCTACATTGGCTGCCCCTCATTCTTCTCCCGACCACTCCAAGCCATCGGGGACCACCCCTGAATGCCCTTTTATTCTTCTAGATTTAATTCATGCTCTTTATAATTTTATTGCTTTTATTTACTGCTTAGTAGTGTAGTCTTACTTCTCCCCAATGATGCATGCGAAATCCCCCCATCGATTCTTGTATGCAATCATTTTCTGGTAGCTAGGTTTAATTTTCAAGCATTTATGTACAAGCTTTCCTCTAGATTCCTTATGCAAACAACTCCCCAATGAATGAATGAAAATACATTTATATATATATATATATATCTTTATGTGTTTTAAATCACCACGAACATAATAATTACATATTTGCGTGATTTAAGTGCCTGCTCTTTAACTGTCTATCTATTATGCACTAGCATGTCATTTCCTGAGGATATTGAAAATCTAACAATAGATGCTTTCTCCATAACTAGTCATCACCTCACTAGAATCGTGCGCATAGAAACTCACACGTTCACTTTCGTAATTTACTTGACGCATGCGCATGTGATCCGAGTTAATAACAGAAGTGGTGAAGTTTTAGTTAGGAGATTGGAAACCGGCGTGCATCTTTAAATGAAGTAGAGTAGTAAAAAGATCGATTTCAAAAGTGAAAGCAACTCCTCCTAGAGACGAATGATTGGGACTCAAGTCTCGTAATTTTTGTAAAACAATATCTTTGTTGGATCGTACTTCACAGCTATACTACGACACTTTTTTCTATCAAATACGCGATCTACGCATTTCCAAACATAGGGTTGGTCTTGACCAAATTAGGTTCTCATTGAACCTAATTAGAGTTGGGTGAACCAAATCAGGTAAAGATGCACCTAATTGGATGTGGCTAAGTCTTCAGGGTTTAGGTTGGATCTGATTAGACTCAATTGAGTCTAATCAACTTAGGGTTAGTCTAATGAAGTGCCATGGACCCAATTGACGCATGGCTGACCCCATTGACTCAAATTGAGTCAATTGGGTGTTGTATGGACCTAAATAGGTTTCTAGGTTAGGGATAGGGTTTTGGATATGTGGGCTAGGGTTATGGATAGTAGGATATGGCTAGGAATAGGGTGGATAAGTACATGGATAAGGTTATCCATGTTTTTGGCTTTTGAGCTCAAATATCCAAGTGTTGAGCTAGTTTAGGGGTAGGTACTAGAATAGGGTTGTCCTAGGGTTTTAAGGATAGGATAGGGATGTTCTAGTTCTTTTCTTTCATTTTCTGCATTTATTCTAAGCAAGTAGTCAACATCTTTATTCTTTGTCTCTTCTAATGTTCTGAAGATTCTTTATTCCAGCTTTATTTCAAAGATCCAACTCCAGCTCTACTGTAGCTCTAGCTCCTATCCAGCTTTATTCTGCTTAGGACAGCTTTTGAGCTCCTTATTCCCTAGAGACAAGAATATACCCTAATATGCACAATAAAACACACTATAACATATGCAACTAAGTAAAAGAATGCAATTCATGATATGCAGTTTATGGATGCACTAATCACAAGTTTTGCAAGATTCTAACATAATTTAGGTTAATTAAGTCCCATAATTGTTGTGTAATCAAATATCAAGCCTAAATTGGATGGAATCCTTAGGGGTCAAGTTGCTACCAATTTTGGTTTAATATTAGGATACTAAAGTGCACGAGTTTTATGAAGGGAGTTATTGGGGCAGTTGCCTGAATTAATCTTTTTTCTTATATACGAATTGGGTGAGAGTGATTCCCAATTGCAAAACAACAGGTTTACAAACAAAGGATTTGAATGGAAAGCTTTTAGGGTTTTGATATAGATTTTTGTGTACTCTAGGGTTTTCTCTTTTTATGTTTTCAAAGAAGTTTTTGAGTGTCACACACAAATTACAAACAAGTTTTATTGGTGAAATCCAATTCCTTTAGATTTGATGTGTGACTAAAAAGAGATAATGAAACCCTAATTGTAAAATCCTAAGTAGGCTACTCCTACGATGTGAATGGATTTTAAACTATCTTTTAAGTGGTGGTCCAAATAAGACAAACAACACCATGACTGGAAAGGAAATCAAACAAGGATTTTGAAAATAATTTTTTCGAATTTTTCAAACTTGTTTGATATTTTTTTGAGATATTTTCAACACTAGTGTCAAAATCCAAAAAAGATAGATTTGAAAATCGATTCTTCAAAATCCTCAAATGACCACAGAAAATTTTCAACCTTTTATATGTTGTAGAGAATTTTTTAAGGATTCTAGTAAAATAAATTTTGTTCAAATTTGATTAGTAGAAAAATTTATAAAATTCAAGAACTATAAGAAAATAGGAAGGAATTAGGGTTTGACTCCCTTGTAGCCCCCAAATTTTTTAATTTTTTCTAATCGTCCAATTTCTATGAAATTTTGAAATTACGTTCCTGACTCAAAGGCACTTCTAATCATAGAGTTTGAGTATTTTAGAAAGCCTCTTTGTGCCCGAACTTGATTTTTCAAAATCAACACAGAAGTTTGGATTTTGAAAAATGAAGCACTAACGAAGAGAAGGTGGAAAAGTGATTCAAACAATCAAACAAATTGATTTTAGGGTTCAACCACCTTTAAATTTTCTTATTTTTATGAGGTTTGATACTTTTAAATGTTATTTACATATTTTCTTAGGATTTTGAGGAAGTTTTGGCTAGGTACTTACCTAGATTTTGAGGGAAGAAAAGATATCTTGTAGTTTCCACTCCAAGTAAATCCAAATCCCTCTCCCTCTCAATTTACACCTAATCAAAACACAAAAAGGAAACTAGTGAAGATTCAAATAAAAAAAAGAGAGATAATATAAAAACTAAATCGTGCCTCCCCAACAACGATGCCAAAAAGTGATACGAAAAATTATATAGTTTGTAAAGATGCAAAAGAAGTCATTGAGATGCGTAAAATCCAATCAACTTTTAAATTTTTAAACCTAGATAGTAGGAGCATCTAGAGTCATCCAAGGAGGTGAATTTTTGTTATCAAAGTGATAATCTCTCTCTCACCTTTTCAAGTACTTTTTTCTTTTTTATTCTTTTTTGAGTTTGCAAATTTTTCGGGTTTTTGAAATCGGGGGCAATGAAAACTAGAAGTACGCCTAAGTAAATAAAGAAAGAAGTCCTATCTTTCTAAGCTCATCCTAGGCAAGTGCACCTAGGTGATGAGGGACTCATCATGGCTCCTAATTCATCAATATTAGCCAGTTTTCCTAATTAAATTACTACTAAATATCAAGTTAATAGGGTTAATTATACATTAAGTTAAAATGCACAAGGACTTTAATTATAAGTTAAAATAGATTAATTATCATATAAAAGTATTTAATTAATAATAGGACTCAAATACAATCATTTAGCTAGATACAATTAATTATAACTAAGCATATATTATTTATAATACCTAAGTTGTTAATTAAGTTAATAATGTTAAGCACTTAAATAAATATAGCTAAATTGGAAAAAATGTAATTTCATGTCATAAATATATTATTTACCATATTTATAATAATATATAAAAACTTGAAAAAGAAATAAATTAAATTACTTAAGAAAAATGACTATTTTCATTTTAGTCCCTAAGTTTCATGTCATTTAAGTTCTTTTATTATATATAGGTCCTTCTATAGTTGTAAATAGGTCCTTAGAGCCTTTCTTCTTCATCCCTCTTCTTCTCCATCACGGGCTGACGAACGTCGGTGTGTATATCCTCCAATGACCAGCGTATTGACATCAAGTCCTCTTTTCCTTAGCCGCGAAGCTCCGCCTCAACTTCTCCTTATCCAACAGTTTGGATGAACCCTAAATCCTACTTCTGATTAGAGAATAAGCTCTAGTCAGACGATGGTTCCTATGCATTTAGACACTATCTAGGCCAAATTCATTCCCCTAGACCTTCACCTTCACTTATAAATAGCCATGGTACCCTCCAATGATCAAGGTCAGTCCCCTATTTCTCTTCCCTAATTTTGATCGACGATAGGCTATTCCACCCTCTCTCCAACGACCTCTCACCCCTCTATAAGAGTGATTCTAGCGGAATCACTTGCCTCCCTCACCTCCTCTTTCTCTCTGACACTATGACAGCGCAAAGGAGCACTCAAATCTTCTTCTCTACTTTCCTTTCTTGCTGGAGTTCTTCAACTCTTCTGATTTCCTCAATCCGATAAGCCAAAGCCGGTGTCCTCTTCCTCCAATTCATCCAGGTAATGGTAAATTAGCCTTAGAGATTAGTTAAGAGCAGTTTAGTTTAGTTGATTAAGTAAAGTAGAGTAGTTAATTTTTGATTTTGTTTACTGTCTTCTCCAATTACAACGAGTCATTCCCAACTTGCCAGGCCTTGATTCACCTCAATCACCCTTAGATCACCTTTCCCTTTCATCCACGATCATTATTCACTTCTTTTCCCCATTATTGGATCATATATTCGTCTAATCCACCTCCACCTTCAACTGAGGTGTCTGTTGTCTATGGTGGAGCCTTAGGATGAATTACACCTTCAATCAGGCTCGTCATCACCTTCCTAACACAATCAGGGCCTCGTTTCACCTATTAATTATGTTTATTAACATCTATACACAAAATGCCCAAACCGCCTCAACCTCCGATCCGCCATTATCTATAATGGAGGTCGGAGGAGCTTCTCCATCTAATCCAACCATTTCACAACCTTCGCAATCACTCATTGAGTGACTCACCTCAATTAGTTGAGTGAGTCATTATTTCTAATGATCTGACAAACTTGAATTTTAGTTTTGAATACTTTGAGTTTGTACATCTGATTTAGGTATTGATTGATTCAATTGAGGTATTCTTGAAGTTTCTGATAACTTCATGAATCTTTTAAGCTATTCCTCAAGCTGATTCATGGAGTTTTCCCTTCTAACGACCAATTTCAGACTTTACAAGAGCTTCAGTGATGTGGACACATCTATGTCACATAAATTATCTATTTATGCATGTTCTTAGTATCATAGAAGCATCATGCATTGTAAATATTGCATAACATGCATCATCATACATTTAGGTTAATTTGTATAAATTGTATAGTAATTCACCTCTTTTTATGGCCAAGGATAGGGTAATATTTATCGTGGCCTCAGATTGAAGATCCAACTATACGGATCTGATCAGGGCAACAATCGGAGTTCAATGACACCAAGATTGCCCCAATCGGATTTCCATTGCATCAGATATAGTTCGAGGAAGATCAAAGGTCAAGGGGCAAGGTGGTGTAAAATTTGGACTTCAGACAAACAATCCAACCACACAGATGGGTTTGGATCGATGATTGCAGGCCAACGGAGCAAAAATCAATCTAATCCAACATCCGTGGCACCATCTACAAGTCAGAGAAGACAGACGGTCAAGATGGAACTATGTGGCGCCATCCCAAGTACCCAATGCCAGCCCAAGTCTCTGCTCAACCTCTGAAGGTGCAATCAAGATTTAATCTCAGCCAATGGATCGAGATCCAACAGCTGAGAACGTGCCATGCCATCCTCTGTCCAACGCTTCACAAGGCAAGTTTGATCTTGACCATTGGATCGAGATCCAACGGTCAAAATCTCACGACACCTTGACTCGCAACTCGACCAAAGGGAGGGCTTGGCATAGTGGTTGAATGTGCTACGCACTCCATGGGACTCATGTTTGCTTCACAACCAAAGGTGCGCACGGAATTAACTCGACCATCCAATCAGTTGCAAATGGCTCAGATCAGCTAATCAGGCAGATGCACATAATGACGCAGCTTCTTACACACATCTAAGATGCTCGATCAGATGCACTACGTGAGTGCATGAAAGGTGGCTTTTAAGCTGTCCAATCACATGATCGAACGACTGATCTTGATCCAAGAAGTTCAGGCGCACATTCTAAAGGCGCGATTAGTGAGCAATGATGACCGTTTGATCTTAATTGAACGACCCTGATCATCCGATGCTTGGGAGAAGGCTTTAATGATTGAAGAAGAAGAGGCGGTGACTTGGTGTGTTGTGGAGTGCCAGATCAGAAGCAAAAAGCGGAGATGAGGCACATGGCTACAGCGACGTGCATCTACAATGACGTACGTACCCGTCACTAAAGGCAGCAGAATTAATTGTTGAAAGATAAAATGCCCTTTTTGCCATTGAACCTTAACTATATAAAGTCATACACCCTTCACTTCTTCTCTTACCTCCTCCAAAGCTCTACAAGCTCGTCCCAACCTCGAGATGCTCCATTAGAGTATTAAATGCAATATTTCCATCTCCTCATCCCTGTTCGTGGAGCACCCAGCGGTTGTCCTCTCGCTACCATTCAAAAAGCGAATCCCACTACGATGTCGCCCTACTCCATCCTTTGTCCTCCGTCTTCGTCTTCTTTCATCCAGCATCTCACCACCCTCATTCGAGCACCCCGTCAACGCAGCTCGTCCTCCAAGCAGTAGTCGAGGAGGATAACTTCTCTGCCCCTCTCTTTTTACTGCTTTCTAGTGTAGATTTCCGGCTTTCTAGTGTAGCAAGTAGTTATAATGGACATGCACCTATTGTTATAAAATCCTTGTTCATTCTCTCTCTATTTTCTCTTTATTTGCATTATTCTATCTCTCTTCTATTAATTATTCTTTAAGTAGATATCTAGCGTAGATTTAATTCGACCAACTAATCTACTTCGTGACAATAATTATAAACACTATTTTTTATCAAACGTTCACCTCCTCGTGTTTGACCTGGGACTCATTCTATGCTTCAGTAAAAATTATCTGTTTGATGGATTTTTATGCAACTACAATGACAGGGTTTTCAAACTCAAAATCTCTTAGTGTAGAAATCATTTATTCAATGATATCAATCAGTAATTACAGACTTTGAAACTTGATGAGAAGCTCAAGATCGCTTTCTCTTGGCGTACTAATCAAGTTCTACTCTTTTATTTCTAGTTTTAATGTTTTTACTTTTTTATTTATCATCATCTTCCCCATCTCCGGTACAGCTAAAAGAGCCTCTCCTGTAGATCTCAGAGCCTTGCAATAGATTCATTAGCATCCTTGAGACCTAAGGATTCTAGAATGAGTTTCATCTAGTTTGGTCTATCGACAAAACTCATATCGGACCTCAGGCGATAAACCTACGATTAGAGTTTTATTGGTCAAAACCCCATTTTAATGTGCTAAACATGTTCCTTAGGTCAATTACAGTCGATCTGGCTAGTTATTCAAAGATGATTACCTCTTGAATGTAAGGCCAACTTTAAGTTTCATTTGGTTAACCTAAGGTAGTTTTGAAGCTTTAGGCTATAGAACATAATTCTATGGTGATTGGGGTGGATTCGCATGCGGAAAGGGTTCGAGTTTGGAAAATCCGTCGTTGTAGTTCGATTCGTGAGAAAATCCGTTGATCAGATAAAATTTATAACCGAAACTTGAAAAGTGAGTCCTGGGTCGAATACGAGGAGGCGAACGTTTGGTTTTGAAAATCAGCATTTCGCTTTTATTTATTTTTGTCATTTTTGTCTTTTCTAATTTTTTTGGTATTTTTAGCAAGTAAGAGATTAGGTTGATGAATTCTTTGTTAGTTCAAACCCTCATATATAATATTTTGATGATTTTGCAAAATGAAGAAAAATAGATAAAACATAAGCATAACATAATTTTCTCTATAATAATACAATTGCAGGTTTCATGGAGTTTTCCAAGTCGAAGGATTAAAAGAGTGAAGACTAAGTAGCATAAGTACTGTCATAGGTCATAGGCTTTTTATATATACTTTCAAAGGTTGTAATCTTTATTTTATTTGAGTCTAGAGATATTCTAAAGAGCCCCAAACATAACTTATAAATAGCTAAGTTAGGCTCTCTACACTTAGGATAAATTAGAAACAAAAACCTAACTCTAAGACTCAAATCAGACGTCCATAACAACTGTTAGACATCTGATTTTCAACTTTAAGATGTCTGATCAGTGTTTCAGACATCTAATTACCTATAGCATTGCCTTCGCATTCTGACTTCTTAAGCATCAGTCGAAGCAACCTTCTATCAGACGTCCATAGCCTCATCCAGACGTCTAATAGTTTGCCTGGACGTCCTTAAAACAACCGTTAGGCTCAAGCACCCATCTTTATGAGAATAACGGGCAAAATACACTTTTAGAGGTCTGGACATGTCTCCAAACGTCTACATTTGGACTGTTGCTCATTTATTTTTGTGTGAATCTCATTAGGAACCAAGGGTCTACTATCAGATTTCTAAGACAAGTCCTTTTTAGGTTTCCAGACGTCTAGGGTTCCTTGAAATCTCGAACCCTATTTGGATCTAGTCAAAGCAGGAATGAATCCACGCAAAATTAGACATCCAATATTTTTATCAGACGTCTTATGTGAAAATATCAAACGTTCCTGTTTCTATCCAATGAAACCAATAAAGCCTGGCTAATAGTATCAGACAACTATAATTGTAATCAGACGTCTTGTAAGATGTTAGATCCTAAAATCAGACATCTAATATTGCTGTCGGACTCATTATTATCCTGATTTGTGGTGGATTTCATCCCAATCTCTTAGGATTTTCCTTCTACGGCTAGGAGACCTCTCTCAAGCATTTATGAAGGTTCCAAACTTGCCTATAAATAAACTACAATCCCTCTTAGGCAAAACACACCTCTTGAGATTCAATTCCCTTAGAAAATCACTTGGTCACTACTCTTAGCTTCATTTTGCCCTTGTGTTGTGCCAACACTCTGTTTAAAGGGCAAACCCACACTCCTGGTGCACATCATTCTGCAAATTCTCAGGGAGTTCTCTTTATGCTTAATAGAGAAGGAAGTCATCAAATTATTGGGGTGCTCTAGAGGTATTGTTTCATTCTTACTTTTGTAGTTTGGGTATCCAGCCTGTCGAGTCCCCATCTCTTTATTGTGAAGGGAGAAACTTCCGTTTAGGGATCGAAGGTGGGATTTGTAATTGAGGTACACTACCCTCATTTAAATAGTGTGGTTAGTGAATTGATCACTTTGTGATCGAAAATCCTAAGTCAAGGGATTGGCTTAGGTGGTGGTTTTCACCTATCTTGGGTTTCCACCTAAAAAATCTGGTGCCTCTTTTTACGATTGTATTTTTTGTCTTACAATATTTTATAAATTCACTATTCACCCCCATCTAGTGTAATTTCATTTGGTATCAGAGCAGGTTTTCTGCTTTTAGGCGTAATATCCGCAGAAAGATCACATGGAGGGGAGAGTCATTTCCACTGCCAGATCTGAGGGGCAATCCACCACCTGACCACCACTCTTCGAAGGGACAACTACACTTATTGGAAGTTGAGAATGAAGATGTGGCTTCAAGCCAATGATTTCTCCGTTTGGGAGAAATGCGAATCCGCATACGTTATTCCTGAGAAACCAGAAATGGGATACACAGTGGAGCAGATTTATCACCTTGGACTGAATGCTAAGGCAATGAACTCACTCTACTGCGCACTTAGCTCGGAGGAAGTCAACTGCATTAGCCAATGCACAACCGCCCATGAGATATGAAGAACCTTAGAGGTAACTCACGAAGGTACATCTAGAGTTAAATCCTCTAAGATTAATGTGTTATCGCAGGAATTCGAAGCCTTTTCTATGAAGGAAAATGAGAGACTTGGGGACATGTACACCCGATTCACGTTAATCGTGAATAACCTCAAGTCACTAGGAAAGACATTTATAAAGGGGGAGCTTCAAGGGAATCTCCTTCGCTCCCCTGGACCTGAGTGGGAGTAAAAAGTAACGGCAATAGAAGAAGCCAACCAAGTAGAGGATCTAGACATGGAAAATCTACTTGGGAATCTTATGGCTTATGAATAAAAAATGGAGCAAAAGAGGAAATCTATCACATCGGAGCCAAAGAAGAAGACTTTTTCCTTCAAAGCTATGTCGGATGATGAGGTAAGTACTGATGACAAAGAATTCATTTTATTAGCTAAAAAGTTTAAAAAGTTTCTCAAAAATAGAAAAGATATCAAGGGAAAGAAAAGGGAGGAAGAACCTCTAGTTTGCTATAATTGCAAGAAGAGAGGTCACATAAGGAAGGATTGTCCCTTACTCACAAAGGATGATGAGAAGAAATACAAGAAGCCTTCCGACTACAAGAAGATCTCCAAGCCCAAGGGACTCAAGAAGAAGGCATTCCAAGCAACTGGGGATGACTCCACCTCCGAAGAAGAAGAGGAAACAAATGAAGAAACGACATGCTTGGGACTAATGGCAACAAAAGATGCTTCTGAATCTGAATCTGAGAAACCTGAGGTAAACTCTTATTCTCTAGATGAATTACAAAATGCTTTTGATTCACTATATCCAAATCTTAAGAAAACAAAGACCAAAAGCAAAGCTCTAAAAGAAGAAAACTTAGAGAATAAGAAATTAATCAATGATCTTGAAGAGAAGAATCTAATTCTTACTAAAGAAACCACTACCTTAAATATGCAAATAAGAAACCTAATAATTGAAAAAGAGTCATTAACAAATGATTTGTATACGGCAATGAGTGAACAAAAATTTCTAGATAGAGAAGAATTACTCGACAAAATCCATGTACTTGAAAAATCAAACTCCTTTAAAAAGGATGAGAATAGCTTACATAGAGTGGACATTAGGGGACTAGAAGATAAACTAGACATAATGAAAATAGAGATAAATCACCTTAAAGAAAAATCAAATCAACTTCTTGAGGACTTAGCCAAATTTACAAAGGGGAAAGATAATTTGGACAAGCTCATTGCCCATCAAAAGCCTTCCTCAACTAAATTTGGACTAGGCTTCTATGAACCTAGTCAAAGTGAGCCGAAAAAGGATCCTCCTTTAAAGGAGACCACTAACAAATACGGATCCACATTGCAATGGATACTGAAAAGACAACTTTCACTTTATTTTGTAGGGATGAAAGGACATTATAACATCAAAAATTGGATATGCAAAATGAAGGATAGACGACTCAAATTAGAAAGACCTATAGAAACACCCAGTCACCAACAGAGATCTTTTGTAGGAAGAAAAGGGTCTACAAGAAAGAAGACAAGGAGACCACCGCCATCAAGGAGGCTGATGGGTGATGGACTCCAGGCATTCCAAACATATGACGGGAGACAAGTACCTATTTTTGGACCTCCAACCTACGGATGGAGGAATGGTTACATTTGGAAACAACCATAAGGGCTCTATTATTGGCCTTGGTAAAATAGGTAACCCTCTCTCTCCCATCTCAAATGTTTCTCTAGTTAAAGGACTAAAACATAATCTTTTGTGTCAGTCAAATTTATGATAAGGGGTTTAAGGTAGTATTTACTTTGGAAATGTTTAAAATTATGCATGCATTAACCAATGAAATCCTTCTTAAGGGAACTAAATTTAAAGACATTTATATCATAGAATTTGATAAAGATAGCACTTATGAATGTCTTGTAGCAAATAATGAATTAAGTATACGGCATAGAAGACTAGGACATGTTCATATGAAGCTAGTTCAAAAACTAGCCAAACATGGACTAGTCTGAGGTCTTCCTAAAGGAAAATTTTTAAATGAGCTTATCTGTGATTCATGTAAATTAGGTAAGATTTTGAAATCTAGTTTCAAAAACAAAGAAGTTATATCCACATCAAGGCCATTAGAACTACTTCACCTGGATCTGTTTGGACCAACAAAATATGAGAGCCTTAGTGGATGCAAATATTGCATTGTGATTGTAGATGATTTTTCAAGGTTTTCATGGGTTTCCTTCTTGAGATCCAAAGAAGGAGTATTTTTCATCTTTTCTATTTTTTGTAGGAAGATTCAAACTGAAAAAGGCTACCAAATCACTCATATTCGTAGTGATCATGGGGGAGAGTTTGAAAATTCCTTGTTTGATGATTTTTGTCAAGATCATGGTATTGCCCATGAGTTTTCTTTTCCCCAAACACCTCAACAAAATGGGGTGGTTGAGAGAAAGAACCATACTCTTCTAGAGTGTGCTCGAACATTACTCATAGACTCGGGGTTACCGTAGTACTTTTGGGCCAAGGCAGTTAACACGGCTTGTTATGTGTTAAATTGCACCTTAATTCGATCTGGGTTGCAAAAAACTTATTTTGAATTATACTATGGGAAAATACCCAAAATTAGTTATTTTAAAGTTTTGGATGTTGGTGCTTTGTTTTGAATACCCGCTCTAATTTAGATAAATTTGATGCCAAAGGTGAAGAAGCCACCTTTATTGGTTATTCTTCACATAGTAAGGCATATCGGGTCTTTAACAAGACCACATTAATAGTGGAGGAAACCCTTCATGTTTCCTTCGGTGGATCTCCTCACTCTTGCTCGATTGACCGAGTCAATATGGAAGATGAAGATGATTCTTCTATTGATGTATCTAACATTCCAAACTCCAATATCCATAATCTTCAAAAAGATTGGATATATCAAAGGGATCGTCCCGAAAGTCAAGTCATTGGAAGTGTTTTCGATGGCGTTAAAACTCGATCTCGTTTTAGTTGCTCTTTTGGTCTCTCCACCTTTGTATCTCAAGTTGAACCCAAGAGTGTCGAGGAAGTATGCTCCAAAGAACCTTGGATGATGTCCATGAAGGAGGAACTCAACCAATTCCAAAGGAATGAAGTTTGGGATCTAGTACCTAAGCCTAAAGGGCAAACGGTAATAGGTACCAAATGGGTATTCTGAAACAAGTTGAATGAATCCGATATAGTCATTCGGAACAAGGCTCGTTTGGTAGCACAACGGTACAACCAAGAAGAAGGAATTGATTGTGATGAGACCTACGCTCCCGTAGCTTGACTCGAATCAATTCACATGCTTCTTGCTTATGTCGCATTCCTTGGCTTTAAACTCTTTCAAATGGATGTTAAGAGTGTGTTTCTTAATGGATTCATTAAGGAGGAAGTTTTTGTAAAACAACCTCCTGGTTTTGAGTCTCATGATAAGCCTCATTTGTCTATAAATTAAACATGACATTATATGGTCTAAAGCAAGCTCCTAGAGCTTGGTATGAGAGGCTCAAAGACTATTTGTTAAATGCAAAATTTTCTATAGGAGAAGCGGATTCCACATTATTCATTAAAAGAAAAGGAAAAAATATTTTATTAGTTCAAATATATGTAGATGATATTATATTTGGTGCTACTAATGAATCTATGTGTAGAAAGTTTTCAGAAATTATGTAGGAAGAATTCAAAATGAGTTTGATGGGTGAACTCAAGTTTTTCTTGGGCTTACAAATCACTCAACTCGAATTCGAAACCTTTGTGTGTCAATCAAAATACACAATGGAGATGCTGAAAAGATTTGAAATGATGAAAAGTAAAGGGAAGAACACTCCTATGAGTGTCACAACTTCCCTAGACTTGGATGAATCAGGTATTCCCATAGATCAAAAGCACTATCGTAGCATGATTGGATCTTTACTGTAATTAACTTCTAGTAGACCTAACATTTTATTTAGTATCTGCTTATGCGCTAGGTTTCAATCAAACCCCAAACAATCACACTTAAATGCTGTAAAATGAATATTTAGATATCTAGTTGACACATCTGATTATGGCTTATTCTACCCTAGGAGTCCACAATTCAACTTAGTCACATATAGCGATGCGGACTATGTAGGTAGCCACATAGATAGGAAGAGTACTAGTGAGACGTGCCAATTCTTGGACGAATCACTAGTCTCTTGGTTCTCAAAGAAACAATCTAGTGTAGCCCTATCAACCACGGAGGCTGAATACATAGCCGCCGCTCTAGCATGTTCCCAAGTGCTTTGGATGAAAAATACTTTGAAGGATTTTAACTTGATATTTAATAAAATAAAAATATTATGTGCTAATACTAGTGCTATCAACCTCTCGAAAAATCCCGTACATCACTCCCGTACAAAGCATATTGATGTTCGACATCATTTTTTGAGAGATAATGTACTTAAGGGAGAAATCAAGGTTGAATTTATTTGTATTGAATTGCAATTAGCTGATATTTTCACTAAACTTTTGAATTATGATCGTTTTAATTATATACGTAGTAAACTAGGCATATGTAAGCTAAGTGATATTTGAAGAATTTATTGACTTAATAGAATTCCATTTGTCATGAACATAGAAGGAGCCTTGACTTTACCAAGTTAAGAGCCTTCAAACGTAGTTCAAACATCAAAATGCACATTCTGTGCAATATCAGACGTCTAGTTAACACCACATACGTCTTATACTTAAAACTTCGACGTCTAAAGATGTGGAACAAACGTCAATTTTATATCTAAAAGGAGCTGATAAAAGAGCTATTTCAGACATCCGTCATCATTCACAAACATCTGACCGTCATCCAAATGTGTTGACAGACATCTATTTTTGCATCAGAATATGTAGTATGATGTTTGGATTCAAACGTCCGATTATTTAGTCAGACGTTGTGTAAGTCATCTGATAAAGAAATTAGACAACAACCTGTAGCTTTGGAGTGAGATCCAGGAAGGACTGTCTGCAGAAATCAGATGTCTAATTTTTTCTTTAGATGTCAGGTCAGTTGTCTGATACAGAAATCAGACGACAACCTAGAGAATAAGCCATTTTCCAAGGAGGTATGTCTGCAGAAATCAGACATCTAAATTATTAATTAGTCATCTGATAAGTCGTCAGGTGATTAAAACAAACGACGCCATCAAAAGGGTTAAAATCCTAAAGGGCCAATCCCGACGTCTGACAACATCTTCAGACGTCTGATCTAGTAAAAATCTGTCGCTTTGCGTCTGTTCTTTGAATGGTTTTGCAATGGAAATTTCCCCAAATTTAGGGGGAGACTTGCTCAACCCCTTGGGATATAAAATCCCAGTCATGAGGTCCCACTTCCCCCATTCTTCAAATCCCTAAGACCTCCCTCTCCTGCCCGACGGACGACGGCTACAAGTTGGTGCTGCTCCTCTCGTCGCTAGACGACTGCTCTGCCTCCTCGACGACTAGTGACGCAGCTGCTCTCCTGCGCGTGTGCCCCCACTCCACGTGTCTGGAGACCCTCCTATGTGGGTATAACTTTTCAAACCCTTAGGGCATCTCCACGGTTTTTCTCAAGTCTCTTCAAAGCACTCAACTTGTCCCTTCTTTTTTATGAACAACTCGATTTCCTCTTCTATTGTGCCTATTTTTGCCCTAGGAGCTAAAACCCTAGAACAAAACCTATAGCTAGGAACTTATTTTTTAATGTGTATCTTTTTGGTTGATAATGGCAAGGGTATTAATTCAAGTGATTCAAGTCTACATCTTAGTAGCTTGAATTTAAAGGTATATTGCCACAACATCATGGCAGGTTGTATTGCCTCAAGGCATACTACCACACAATTTTTTTTTTATGGTATCAATGTTGTTTGCATGTATGGCATTATTGGTTGAATGACTGGTGTGGCATCTTGTTTGCATGTATGTCTTTGCAAGTGTTCTATCCTATAACACCAAACCTCTCCTAAAACCCAACCACCCAAAATGCCTCCCCGTCATAAGAAAGCTGAGGGCTCTTCCACCTCCTCTTCCACCTATTTGGCTGACCAACTGTGTGGTGACATCGCTAGACAGCGATTTCATCACTTTGCAAATGCCAAAGTCAAGTGCCCTCACTTCATTGTATGGAATGACTTTGCCCATCTAAACCTTCAGGAACATTTTGAAACCCTCCATCTCTTCCATTATTTTGACCTACAGTTCCATTCTGGCATTGGAACTATTGATGTGTTTCCCGATCTTGTCTGACTTTTCTACGCCAACATCGTTATGATGAACTTGAATTACATACCCGTTTATCTGGGCGTGAAATCCATATAACCTCTAATTCTATTTCCGCCCTTCTTGCCATCCCTAATGAGGGAAATGACTTCAATGACATTCTAAGGCAGTATGACTCAGAAGTCATAAATCAAGACTTAGTCCTACCTAAAAAATATGTCAAAAATCTTGGCACCTTACCATGCAAGAACCTCAAACCTCTTCCATGTTTACTCTCTTGCATTTTTGGGTGGGACCTTCTAAACAAATCAGGAGGTTTTGACTATATCTCGCACCAACACAAGGTGCTCCTTTTTGCCACCATACGTCACATTCCGTTCAACTATTGCCACCTCATTGTTCATGTTATGAATGAGGACCATGGGGCATCTCTACCTTTTGGGTCCATTTTATCCAAAATTTTTGCAAGCCATTGGATCTCCATCAATGACCAGGCAGTTGACAAAAAATATTGAGCCCTACAACCGGGCCATAGTCGCCAAGATGCACATTCTTAGAGAGCATCTTGAGCCATTCGAAGAGCCCGCTGAAGAAGAGCCCCTTCCACCCTTTCCGGATCTCCATGAAGAATGTCCACTTCAAATAGAAGCTCCTCGCTCAAGCTTTGACGAGGCATGGAATCCACCCATGGATTCCCTCTCCTCTGGCATCTCTCTCTTGTTGCGACAAACTGGCGAGATGTACACTTATATGGGAAGTATGCACTGTGACATCGACGAACTTTGTTCTGACGTTCACAATCTACAGATGGGACAAGGACCTGCTCGCCGCTGCCGCCACCATGATCAAGAAGACTAGTTTAGTTCTTTTGTTTGTCTCTCTTTCTGTCTTTCCATGTTGGCTTGTATTAAGGGGCCTTGACCCCATACTTATATATTTCTTTGGGAATAATAACTAGTCTGTGCTTAGGGCACATACATTCCTTTCCTAGTTAATTTACTTTAATGCTCTGCAATGTTTATTATACTTCAGCATGCAAATTTTATTAATGATCTCCGCTTTATAAATGTCATTGCATAACACTTGTAGTTTAAGTATCAACCCCTTTCAAAACCCTTCATGATGATATTCAAAAAGGGGGAAAAGAACGTAGGGAACAACTTAGGGAATACCATAAAAAGTTACGAAAAATCTTCTCAAAATAGGTATAGACTACTAAGTACAACTTTCAGGAGGAGAAAATAAGAACCTACAGGTATATTTTGAAAATCATCAAAAAGGGGGAGATTGTTAGTTCAACCCCTCATATATAATATTTTGATGATTTTACAAAATGAAGAAAAAGAGATAAAACATAAGCATAGCATATTTTTCTTTGTAATAATACAATTGTAGGTTTCATGGAGTTTTCCAAGTCGGAGGATTAAAAGAATGAAGACTAGGTAGCATGAGTACTGTCATAAGTCATAGGCCTTTTATGTATACTTTCAAAGGTTGTAATCTTTATTTTATTTGAGTCTAGAGATATTCTAAAGAGCCCCCAAACATAACTTATAAATAGCTAACTTAGGCTCTCTACACTTAGGATAAATTAGAAACAAAAACCTAACTCTAAGACTCAAATCAGACGTCCATAACAACTGTCAGACGTCTGATTTTCAACTTTAAGACGTCTGATCAGTGTTTTAGACGTCTAATTCCCTATAGCATTACCTTTGCATTCTGACTTCTTAAGCATCAGTCGAAGCAACCTTGTATCAGAGATCCATAGCCTCATCTAGACGTCTAATAGTTTGCCTGGACATCCTTAAAACAACCGTTAGACTCAAGCACCTATCTTCTTTCTAAGAATAATGGAAAAAATACATTTTTAGACATCTAGACATGTCTCCAGACATCTATCTTTAGACCGTTGCTCATTTATTTCTGTGCGAATCTCATTAGGAACAAAAGATCTACTGTCAAATTTCCAAGATAAGTCCTTTTTAGGTTTCCAGATGTCCATACTAACATCTGTTCCTTGAAATCTAGAACCTTGTTTGGATCTAGTCAAAGCAGGAACGAATCCACGCAAAATTAGACATCCAATATTTTTATCAGACGTCTTATGTGAAAATATCAAACGTTCCTATTTCGATCCAATGAAACCAGTAAAGCTTGGCTAATAGTATTAGACAACTATAGTTGTAATCAGACGTCATACAAGATGTCTGATCCTAAAATCAGACGTCTGATATTGCTGTCAGATTCATCATTACCCTGATTTGTCATGGATTTCGTCCCAATCTCTTGGGATTTGCCTCCAACGGCTAGGAGACCTCTCTCAAGCATTTATGAAGGTTCCAAACTTGCCTATAAATAAACTACAATCCCTCTTAGGCAAAACACACCTCTTGAGATTCAATTCCCTTAGAAAATCACTTGGTCACTACTCTTAGCTTCATTTTGCCCTTATGCTGTGCCAACACTCTGATTAAAGGGCAAACCCACACTCCCGGTGCACTTCATTCTGCAAATTCTCAGGGAGTTCTCTTTATGAATAATAGATAAGGAAGTCATCAAATTATTGGGGTGCTCTAGAGGTATTATTTCATTCTTACTTTTGTAGTTTGGGTATCCAGCCTGTCAGGTCCTCGTCTCTTCATTGTGAAGGGAGAAACCTCCGTTTAGGGATCGAAGGTGGGATTTGTAATTAAGGTACACTACCCTCATTTAAGTAGTGTGGTTAGTGAATTGATCACTTTGTCATCGAAAATCCTAAGTCAAGGGATTGTCTTAGGTGGTGGTTTTCACCTGTCTTGTGTTTCCACCTAAAAAATCTGGTGCCTCTTTTTGCAATTGTATTTTTTATCTTACAATATTTTATAAATTCACTATTCACCCCCTCTAGTGCATTTTCATTCTTATCTAACTAATCTACTTCCAAAATATAAGAGAGAGAGAGAGAGACAATCACATATATCTCAACAATTGTTTCTACAACTATGAAAGTGGGAAAAACTACAATAGAAAGCAGTAAAGATAGATGAAGATGAGAAGAATCCCCCACGACGATTGCTTGGAGGATGACTCGCTCTGACGACACCCAGACGAAGGTGGTGAGGAGCAGGACAAAGGGGAACGACAATGGAGGAAGGAGGATGGGGCGGGACATCGTCGCGACGAGGATCTACTTCCCGAAGTAGGTGAGAAGACGGCCACGGGATGCTCCATGAATGGGGATGAGGGGAGGGAAAAATATTTAATTTTCTACTCTAGAGGAACATCCTGGACTTAGGACAAGCTCTCTCTAGAGCCTTGGAGGTGGTGAGAGGAAGAAAGGAAGAGATGAAGAAGGATGGTAGGGTAGGGGTCCTTTTATAGTGGAGGAAAGGATCAATTTCGTATGTGGGACATTTAGTGATGGTCATAAACATTGCTGAAGATCCGTCGCAAACATCTCTAAAGATCGCAAATGTTGCTGAAGACGGCCTTGCTTCCACGCTCCACGCGGCCGTGTCACGTGCCTCCATGCGCTACATGGCAACGTGCATTGCCGCTGCCTCCGCGTGTGCCCATGGGCACCCACTATGCATGCATGCCTCAACGCGCGCACGTGCGGCCACGCTGCTGTACACGTGCAATGCCGGGGGCATGAGCATGGGCGGCCTGGGTTGCGCCACATGGCGCAATCTTAGCCGTCCATCTTCTTTCCGTTGTAGGGGCTACTACAGAAGTCGGATTGAGTCAATTTTCACGCCGTTGGGCTGCGATCGTCAACCTGAATCCATCTATGCGATTAAATTTATCGTTTGAAGCTCTGAATTAAGTCACCTAGTCCCATTGCCATTGATCTTCCTTGGATTGCATATGGTGCTACGGGACTCTGATCAAGGTGATTTTGGAGGCATTGGACTCCAATCGTTGTCCTGATCAGATCCATATGATTAGATTGTCAATCCGACGCTCCGAAATAAATCTCCTCTCCTGACCACAAAATGAATGCACTTAACCTAAAATAAACACTACTCTAAATACAGAATAATGCATGCTATGCAATATTTATAATATGGAATGCAAATCTAAGCCTAGGAACATGCATAAATAGGCATTTCAACCTAAATGGATGTGTCTACATCATACCCCCATGCCTATCTTTTGCTAGTCCCTAGCAAAATTAAACTACATGCTATGTATAAAAATAGAATTTAGACTCAATCGCTTAGGCCTAAGTCATTTATTAACAATAGAAAATTTCAACTAAGGTCCTAAACTACGAAAACTCAATAGTACCTGGGTGTCTGCCAAAATGCAGACCGCTCAAGTCCTCGCCTTATTTGAAAAGGGTTCCTGGTAAAAAGTAGGTGGTTATAGGTCAACAGGAACCCTTAAATCCAAACTCCTACTTTCCCTGAAGTTAACTTCCCAGATCCTCACCTCCAAATTCCTATCCTCCAACATCAAGTGTTCGGGCTCTGGGACCTCTAGCATATTATTCACCCCATATGATTTACCCAAGTCCAGAAATCATGGCTGACTCAGAATTGACTTGGGTACAATGATTTCCAAATCAAAATCAATCCCTTCGAGGTGCGGTTGAGGAATGGGGCTACTGATTGAATCTTCTAGTAAATGAGGATTCGAATCCTCCAAGTTAACCCCAATTGAATCCAAATCTTCAATGAACGGGCTATCAAATGGTTCGTCATGCTCCTTGAGCCCATTTGTCTAACTAAAATCATCTTCCTTATGCTCAAGTTAGACTTCACTAAGAGATTCTTCACCCTCAGAGTCAAAGAATTCTTGATCCGCTTTTATATATGTCTCAAAATCATATGTCATTTCATGATCCAAGGAGACATATGTTTCTTTGTTCCCTGGATTAGGGATCTCGGGTGAAGCAAACAGTTCATCCTGAATCTGTTGCTCTAAACCAACCTGGTCATCTCCGATCTCAGAACATGTATCCCCCCCAACAGGCGCCTGAGCAGGTTCAGACATTGGCTCTCCTAAAGGGGGTTCATCTTGGGAATCATCCCAATATTGGACTAAGGCAACCACGAATTTCATCCTCAAGACATTGGCTCACCTAGGCCCTTATCGCTAACATGTTGGAGCAAATCCAATAAAGAGCTATTCAGCTCATCAATCATTTTTATCATAGGCTCCAATGCTTCAATGCATGGTGTTGGCTGAGCCTTTAAAGATTGGATGGTGTTCCTCAAGTTAGCCAACACCCTGTCTTGGACCTGGTTCATGATGAGAACCTCATCATGAGCCATAACTAGCTCATTTTGACCTAATACAAAGGATAAAAGCTCCTACATATCTCAAGGAAAGGCTTAACTCAGAGAATTCTGAGTTTGAGAAGAAAACAAGTCATAAGGGGTAAAAGTGCAATTTTACCAGTATAATCTGCATACAGGGTAATTCAGGGCCCAAACATAGGTCAAAGCAGCTTAATAAGAATAAAAGTGGGATGAGATGATCTAGCAAGGGCTACAGCACTTCCAAGAAACCAAATGATAATCTGTAACCCTAAAACAACCCACTTCAATTCACAAGGTTCGAGGCAAAGTAAAAATAGAATAAACCCTCTAAAATTCATAGAAAAATAATCTCTAGGGTTTAGAACCTTCAATTTGGCCTTTAGTACCCATTTTGACCTACATTGAGAACCATGCCCAATTAATAACTTAATTTGGGTTTTTGCGCAAATTGACCGGTCAAACAAGGTTTAATATGAAAATGAAATTCACCATCAGATTCCTTAGGTCCTAATTAGTCATGTATAAAAACTTGAGCCTAAGAAGAAACCTCCTTGACCGACTTTACACTTTGGTCCTCATATATTTACTCTTTGGCCCTCAACTTCTGAACCCTCGCATTTTGGCCCCTAACTCTCCTTCGTTCTTTGCAATCAGGTCCCTCCTGCAAAACCTGCCAGCACCATGCTCCGGCGACCTTGCGCGGAGCATGGCGCCGCGCAGGGTGAGGTGGGGGACCTGGCAAGTAAACCGGGGGTGCCCTGCGTCGTCAGCCGTCGCAGGGACACCCCCCTGGTCGTTATAACCCACCATACCGGCCGTGCGAACGCACGGACGGTATGGGTTCTTGCTTCCGGCCATCCTCCGGCGAGGGAGACACGTCGTCTCCCTCCGCCTTCCTCCCTGTTTGATCCCTATAAATACCCCCCGTCGCTCCACCATTCTTCTCAGCTCGGATCTGACGGAGAAAACCCCCAACTTTCCTCTCTTCTCACTCCGGCAGACGCCCACCAGCTCCGGCGGTTCTTCCTCCTCCTCCTCTTCGCTCTGCCGCAATACCAGCAGCAGAGACTTCGTCCCCTGCTCTTCCCGCGTCGCGCAATACCGGTGCGCGCTGCCTCTGCCCCGTCGTCACCGCCGTCCTCCCCCCACTGGGCATCGTCTTCTCCGGCGACAGTCGATACGACTGTCGCCCTGTTCTTCCCCCTTCGTCCCTGCAAGTAAGCTAGAGCTACTCCCCTTCTCCTCCTCTTTCTTTCCCCGCTTTCAATTTATTCAATTAAGCCCTCTACCGACCCTGACCACCTTCACCCCCTTCGCCTCCGACCACCCTCCGGCGAGCCGCTCCCATCACCTCAGCAACCCACACGGCTCGCCGACCCTCACCGAACCTCCGCCTCATCACACTGAGCACCCCCCACCCCTCCACTGCCACTCCACACCTCCGTAACACTCCCCCGAACAAACCCATTCCTCCGGTTGCAGTCCGACCCAGGGCTGCCGCCAGACACCTCCTTGCGGCCTGCCGCGCAGCTCCTCACCTTCGCCGTGCCACGGCGAAGGTTCCCCAGTGGTTTGATCAGGCCGCGAGGCCATATTAGTGTCCGACAGGTTTTGAGGTTCGACCGCCATTAACGCACATTGAAGCAGCTTCTCCCGCGCTCCAGGCTTGAGGACTCCAGGTCTCCAGCTGCTGCGGAGTACGGGGAGTCTTGCGAAGGCAGCCAGCCAGCAACCTATGCAAATCGAAGCCGCAGCTGCAGAAGCCAGGCCGCGGTCTCCCAGCAGGCGCACGCGAGGAACGGTCTGCGTTTAGTCCCACATCGGTAAGCCTCACACCCGTTCCACTGTTTAAATTGATTTCGTGCACTAGCCTTATTGCCTCAGTACACGGGGTGAGGTCCCCTTACACCCGCCCGGTTACCCGGTCTCGTCCGCGCTCACGCCCCGCGGACCTGACCCGACCTGACTTAGACTGACCTGCACTCCTCGCCCACCACGCACGCCGGTGGGCCTGGACCCGGGCGTGACCCGAACCCGATTACCCGGTAGCTCTGGGAGAGCTTTCCCAAGAGTGGTTTCAGAGAGAAAGAGAGACGCGGGGGGGGGAGGGTAGAGTAGGTTTTGCCTCTGACGAAAAACTCTGAAGTGTGCAGGCACAGGCGAAGAAGAAGACCCGCGGAAGAAGAAGGAGCTGCACTGTAGCAAATGCATAGTTAAGTCGTCTAAGCACCGGGTCAGACGACGGAAGGTCAGCAGCCAGAGCAGGAAAGAAGGCAGGCTGAAGAAGAAGGAAGAGCAATGGCCAAAGCAGAAGAAGAAGAAAGGAAGACTTAGTAGCTGAAGGCAGAAGCTCTGCAGCCATAAAGAAGAAAAGGGAAAAGAGAAAGGGTCACCACAATTGCAGAAAAAGAAGAAGAGAGGTCAAGGCAGAAACCAAGAAAGAGATCTGAAGAGGAGCATCACCTCTGCAGAACGAAGAAGAAGAAGAAGGAGCTCTGAAGAAAGAAGAACATCACCAAAGCAGGAACAGCAGGAAGAAGAAGAAGAGCATCACCATTGCAGAAGAAGAACATCACCTCTGCAGAACAAAGAGAAAGAAGGAGATCTAAAGAAAGAGAGAAAGAAGAGCATCCCCTCTGCAGAACAAAGAGAAAACAACAAATTCTTTCCCTCTCTCTTTCTTTTTGTAAAAGAAACATGTATATCTCTAGAATACAACTTGCTCCCTGAGTTCGACCTCGGGAACTCTTTTATTTTCCGAGTAAAAAAATTATATTTGAAGTGTTGGTAATAACCGGCTTTACTACAACGTTATAACAAACTAAAACCCGGTTGAAACCAAGCAAACTCCAGTTCACCTAAACCAAATGGTTTGGTTAAGGGTTGGGTGGGTTTGGATTCATTCTAGGGGAGTCAAGATACGGAGGTTCTTAGGTCCTTCCCTGATGGTAGGTCATGTCGGGTTGTTCAAAGAATAGAGGTGGCCTATGTTCAGCATAATTCTGGGGAGGGTAGGTGTTATACTCAACATATCCTTCTTGATTGTAGATCTGGTTAGGTTGATCATCAAAGGGTGGAGATCTATAATCATTGTAGCTCTGGGAAGGATAGTAATCATAGTTTTGTTGTCCAGGTAGGCCTTGGACACTAAGGCCCGGATTCATATCCCCAATCAAAGTTATCCTACCTAGGAGATGGATAACCATAAGTCGAGTCGGGAGAGTAATCATCTTGCGGATACGTGTTGGTAGGAGGGTAGGATTGGAAATGTGTGAAAGATATGGAAGGATACATTGTGGAGTAAGAGGGAAAATAGAAGAGAGAAAGGTGCCTTGCAGTACAATCAACCAAACCTATCCTTATGTGGATAGCTTAAAGTCCTACAGACTCCCAAGACTCGTCTTGGGATGATAGAAATGATTTGGTCTACTTCTATCCGACCAATCCAACCAGTTAGAGGGAGGGGTTGGGAAGAAGGTTCTTCCTTTGGCTTGCACCTCCGATTCCTAGTGTGACCCCCAACTACAGTCGTTGACGCTACTCTCCTAGGTAGACATTAGATGGACCAGCAAAAGTAGATTAATCGAAAAAAATCTCAGTCTGAACCCCGAAGAGTGAATCAATCCTTAAGGCCAACGTCTACTCAATTTTAATTAGGCTTGGGATGATTGTGCTCTTGGAATGTGATGGGCCCTTTAAATGGGTTGTGCCCTTAATGATCAATTCAAATGTGTGTGCGTGCACAACCAGGGTTTACAAACAAGGTTATTTGATAATGTGTCTTTTAGGGTTTAACCTTGTTTAGTAGCTTTTAGGGTTTAATCTTAGGTGTATTCAATCAAGTTCAGGAGAACACTCCAAGTTTTGAAAACATGGGTGTAGATATATTCCTTTAAAAATCAGAAATGTGGAGCGCCTGGTTTAGTCCTAAAAATCAACCCTAAGTGGCAAGCTACTTGATGAATCAATTTTAATTTGAGTGGTGCAACCCAAATAGCTTAATCAATTGGCATGTTGCACCACTTAGTTAAGGGACACAAAAAGTCTTAACCTAGACAATTTTTCTACTAACTTATTAGTGTGTTGAGTTAAGGTGTACCAGATCCACAGGTCAGATTCCGATTAAGTGGTAGAATCGATGTGAAGTGGTTCACCTTAAGTCAAGAGTTGTGGGTGTTTAATGTTTGTCACTTTCAATAAATCCCACAAGAGAAGAGTATTTTTTCTTCTTATTTTTTTAGATTGCAAGGATGAGATGGGTGGAGGTGGCAAACAAACAACTAGATCTATCTTAGAGTTTATAAAAAGCACCTAAGTTCATTTGGGTTTGAGTTATTAGTGTGATGAAATGAAATCTAGGGTGGGGGTGGTAGGGGAAAACATACAAATGTCTCTACCCGCACTTTACTCCAATCTACCACCTTCGGCTCCTCGACCGAGTTCCTGCAAGACAATAAATCAAAGAAGAAAGATAAGTTAGAAAAATATGTAAGTAATGCGGGAAAATGCAAGAAAAAAATCAAAGAGCGTTGCCTCCCCGGTGTTAGTCGCTTGAAATCGGGTTTAAAATCATTGCATTGTAGCATAGTCGAAATCTTGTGAAAAATAGATAAAATTTATACTCAAAAAAGTTTGAGGTCGTTCACTAGGAGCAAGTAGGAATTCGAGTCTCAAGATTGCAATTTTAAACAAAAGAGATAAGAAATTATAATCAAAAATTGATTCAAAATAATGTAGCAATGATATCAAGTGTCAAACTGCAAAAAGAATGGAGTAAAATGGTGATTTAAATCACCAATTACTCCCTACAATAATATCCAATGGAACTCAATAACTATGTAGAAATCAACTCCCTGATTTGTTTCTTCTTCTCTTTCTCTGTGCTTGTCTCTCTTCTTCTTCTTCTTCTAGTGTTTCTTCTTTCTTTCTCTACTCTCTTCCTCAACTACTTCCTTCTTCTTGTTCTTCTTCTTCTTCTTCTAAGACCCTCCTCTTCTTCACGTAGAGGGAAAGGGTCTTCAGATTTGGCAAAGTGTTAGCTACTTCTCTAGAGAGCAAAACCCCCCTAACCCCTGCACGGTCTCCTCTCTTTCTCTCCTTGGGTCATGCTCTCCCAGAGCCTTCAATAGTACCGGGTATATGGGTAATCGGAACTAGAGCGCACCCAGGTCCAGGCTCACCGGCAGTGGGTGGTGAGCGAGGAGTAGAAAGCTAGGCGAGTAATCAGGTTTGCGCCAGGTCCATGGGGGCAATGTCGCAGACGAGGCATGTGAGGGGTGTGAGGGACCTTACCCCTTGTGTCTAAGGTAATAAGCCTAATGAGTGGCTACTCATCATAGCTAAAAAGCTTTAGTTAAGCTAGAAACTGGGTTAAACAATATAGAATTAACGCATAAAAAGGGTTAAGTGTGGGAATCAAAGAAAAAGACCTAAAACCTTAATGTTGTATTAAAATTGCATAATTAGGTCATAAAATGAGATATTCTTGAGAAAAAGGTCAAATGGTGATCCAAGTGTTAATTGAATACACAAACAAGTTTAAAAGTTCAAATCAAAAGTATAATTAACTTCTCAAATGTTCAATTAAGAACATATAAAACTTGAAGGCATTTGGACATCATTAAAGCCTTGAAACTTAGAATTTACATTTAGGTCCTTTATGCATCACATTTCCTTCTTTAGAAAACTTTCCCGGACCTATTTGTAACCTGCAGGGACCTCTTTGAAAGCCCTTAGGGACCATTTAGCTATTATTCTCTAACACTTATGGGCCTACCTATAAATGTTCTACCCTTTCATAGAAGGGCCTCCCTGCAATTTTCTCAATAGAAACTGGCAACCTGGAGCCTCTGCACGCGCACTGTGCAAGTGTAGAACTTGCGACATCTCAGCCATCCATTCTCCCTTAATTATGATCTGTGGCCCGATCTGAATCGAAGCTTCGCACGAAGCGTCGCATGTGCTCACCCAACCCCCCAGATCCCATCCTATGGTCAAATTTCAATTTGGCAGCCCGCATGCTCCTCTCCTTTCATCCTTGCCACCGGTGCCCTCAACGTCTATCTTCACCCACACGATGATCTGAGCCACTGAGATTGCTACTTAAGCAACTCAGTGGTCGCACGCGCAAGGGATCACTCTCTCCTACCTTCTTAGTGATCATTCCTCCACTCCAGTCTCCCCTTCTCACCAAATCTCTAATTTCACAGCCACCAGCTGTGAAATCCTTGACTTCTCTCCGAGTCTCCCCATCGCTAAGGACCACGTAGCACCTGAGGATGACCCAGAAGTCTTACTAGCAGGCTTTTCACTCCACTGGAGCTCACCTCCCTCCCTTCTTCCTCATTAGCCACCGGCTAAGGACCCATAGGTCTCATTCTTCCTATTATAATAGTTTTAATGTTTTCTAAATTTGCTGTAGCATTAGATAGATAGATTAGAGTAGATTAGAGTATAATTAGATGCAGAATTACTAGTTAAATTACTGTTCTGATTAGTTTAGCATTAGGAGTAGTTTTAGCATAGCAATTTTCCTCCCCCCCTCACCTCCTCTGATCATCCTAGATCAAAGGGGAAGAAATTCACTTAATCATTGTCCATTTTATTCTTCCTCTACATGTTTTCATCCCATTTCTACTTTCCTTGATTTGTATTTCGCAATCCACCCAATCATTTGATCTAATTTTAGATCTTAATGGTTTCCAACCTCAGATCTTAAATTAGCATCGAAATCCATTTTAGGGGCTTCCCGTTCATTCCATTTTGTCACAAAAGCCCTTGATCTGAGCTTAAAATGGAACCGATTTGCCAGATTTTCTATAAATTCATATTTCAAGGATTTAGATTTATGTGAGCTTTGAATGCTTTGATCTAGCAAACTGAGTTATTATTGATTTGATTCACTGTTTGGTCAGAATTCACCTTAGATGAGCCATAATTTAATTTGAACTTTTGTAAGGATTTGAATGTCTTTAATGCATTGTAGAGCCAATGAAAATCAACTTTGTTGATTTGAGACTCTACCTTGCATCTTCTAATTGATTTTGAAGAGCAATTCTAATTTTCAACCTAAGGAGTTCTCAATACTCCTTAAGGTTTCAGAGATCCGGGATTTGAGTTTATGTTTTAAATTGATTGATTTAACTCCTACATACTGTCTATAGCATTAGAAAGAGCTAGATCAGATCTCTTTCAACTTTGATTTGATGAGATTTTATCGACAAGGGATCTTGAGCTTAAGTTGTATTCCTGAGTGATTTTTATGAGAATTTAAACCCTTGTCAGATTTTGTCTTTAGGTTGATTTCTATTTTTGTTTTAAATCCCAGACTTATAGAGATGAAAATTTGAATTCTCCTTTGGGTGGGAAACTTCAGCGAGGATGGTTGGCCACCTGAGGGGGCTCGACGACTGCACCGCCAACTCTGATGGATTGGCGGTATGGCATTCGCGGTCTTGGAGAAGAAATGAGCAAGGCGCCCAGGCATGTGGTGGAGTTGGGACTCTGGACAAGAGGGGTTCTCATGGTGGCCAGGGTCAGAGCCGTAGGGAAGTGATTTGTTTCAGATGTTGGCTCTGTGGGCACCTAGCAGCGATGTGCCATCAACCAGTGCTTTGCCTGGCATGCGGGGGCTATGGTCACAAGCGGGACTCCTACTTGACGTCTCGTGGTGGTCCTGGGGGCAGGATGCGCACTGCACCTTGGTTTCCTAAGGGTGAGGCGCAGCTGCCTCTTCCACCCCCCCCCCCATCAACTTTCGGGGGGCACACTATGGATGTGGAGATTCCCCTAAGCAAGGACGTTAAGGTGGCGAAGTTGGTCTTGCGTGGAGCCTTGATTGGGGAAGTGATGATGGGTACTCTATCCCTGGAGAGAGTTCCGCAACTGGTAAGCTCTCTTTCCCTCTCGACTGATGCTTGGAAAATTGCAGTTATCTCTCCATCGCGGTTTGTTCTTTTTGATGTGGGGGTGGTAGATGTCGAGCAGCTATGCTTTCAGACCAGCCGTTGGTGTGGATTGTCAGTGATGTGGCATTTGGTATCCCCTTTTGATGGATCCTTGCCTAAGCGACCCCCTCAAAGAGCTGTTCCCAGGTCTGGTTTTCTTGAGATCAAAAGCCTACCTCTGCATCTGAGGTTTAAGGCAGTGGTGGAAAATATGGTCGCTGGGTTTGCATCTGTGGCTAAGGATACTGAAGTTGGTCTGACTAAAGGAGATGCCAGTCTTCTGAAGGTGAGGGTGGATGTCTTCAGGGCTGGATCTATTCCTGATAGGATGATTCTCAGGTGTGGGGGAAGCTCTTGGATGCTCCTCTTGAAGTTTCATGTGGCGAACAGGGGTATGGAGCCAAGTCATCACCCCCCCCTCTTATGCTGAGGTGCTGCGAGCCAGAGCAGGCTCCTTACAACCAAATTGTGCTAATCAGAAGTTGGTGGCCGAACACACTAAAGGTGTGCAAATGGAAGATGGGGTGGGGAGCTTGAGGGTTGAGGAGGTGATGACTGAAATTCTGGAGGAGGGGGGTGGGATACCCCTGATCCAAGATGATTCTGCAGTGGTGGTTAAAGAAGGGGAGGAGGTAAATGTGATAAATGAAGCTATGGCTGAGGACCTCAAAGCTGTGACTTCCCCTACCAGTGCTCCTATTGGTTCTGATATGGTAGATCCCCATGTGAACTCCTTTGATTTGCAGTATAGCTCTCCTGTGGCTAATGATTTGCACCTGAAGTCTAAGGCTCCTTCTACCTCTGGTCTTGGGAAACCTCCATACAAGCTGAGGCTAAGAAGACATACTCCTACAAAAAAAGTTGATGAGTCTATCATTGCAGCTGTGATGAAGGTTGGCAAAGCCTCTGCCGCTAAGAAGGGGACAGATCAGATGTCCAAATGAGGATTCTTACTTGGAATGTGCGTGGGTTGCACGACAGAAGTAGGAGGGGGTCCTTGCTTAGATATTTGCGAGAATGGGAGATTGCTTGTGCCATCCTCCGAGAGACACATATTGATAGTGAATCTAACAGGGCATGGGTGGAGATGAGAGCTGGTCTTGCAAATGACATTGTGGTGATCAATTCTAATGGCAAATCTAGGGGAATTGCCATCTGGTGGAAGAAGCATGTGCTGCATTTGGAGGAGGCTTCTTTGGCTAGGCACCTATTGACTTGCAGGTTCAAAAGAGGCAAGGGGGATAGTGATATCTTTGTGACACGTGTGTATGGTCCTAGTGACCCTAGCAGAAGACAGGAGTTGTGGGAGGATTGGAACTTGGCTACAGATTTTGTGAATGGGGTGGTCTGGCCTGTTGGAGGGGACTTCAATTGTGTTTTGGTGGGGAGTGACAAACCCAATGGTGTGGTGGATAGCTCTGCCACTGGCTTCCAGTTGATGGCCCAAGCTTTGGGTTTGTGTGAATTTCCCTCCTCGGGCTCTGAATTCACTTGGAGGAATGGTAGTGGGCTCATGTCCAAGATTGATAGGTTTTTTGGCAATGCTGGGTTGCTAGATCTCTTCCAATTGTCCTTTGTTTGTGGTCTTGAACGTCCCTTCTCTGACCATACACCCCTGGTCTGGGACAATGGGGAACAGATGTTGGCTGGATCCTACTTCAAGTTTAGGAAGTCGTGGCTGAGGGAGCCAGGTTTCAGAGATATGTTTGCTGGTTGGTGGAGGGCCTAGCAAGTTGAAGGCATGGCTACCTTCAGGTTGGCTTCCAAGATTTTGGCTTTGAAAGGAATGTTAAAGGAATATGGTGATGTTATCTCTATCCTCAGGCATCAGAAACGTCAAGAGGCCTTGATGAAGATTCAGGAACTAGATGCCAAGGAAGCCTTTGCTCAGCTGTTTGAGCAGGATACTGCTAACAGAAAGAAGTGGCAGGGGGTGGTGGCTGAAGAAGACCTAAAGCTGGAGATGGATTGGAGGGAACGATCAAGGCAGCTGTGGCTAAGTGAGGGGGATGCAAACACTAAATTCTTCCACTTGGCTGCCAGCTCTAGGAGAAGAGTTAATCTGATCTCATCTATTGTTAAAGAGGGGCAGAGAGTTACCCCCATCTCTGATATCAGAGCTGAGGCTGTTAGGTATTTCAAGGAGTCTTCAAGAGCTGCTGGTAGGGGCTGTTGGAGGATGGCAGCTAGTGATATGCCCAGAATTACAAAGATTCAGGGGTCCAGCCTGATTGTATCTGTGTCTGAAGTTGAAGTCTTGAAGGCCATCAAGGATCTCAATTGTGAAGGATCACCTGGTCATGATGGGATCCAAGTTTTCTTCTACAAAGAGTTGTAGGATATTGTGAGCACTGAGGTAATGGAAGTGATCAGAGAGTTTGAGAGTGGCAACTTTGGCTTTGAAAGAATCAATAGATCCTATCTTTTTCTTTTGCCAAAGACTCCAGGAGTTGAATCTTTTCAGGAGTTTAGACCTATTGCCCTCTCTAACTCTTTATACTTGGTGATTAGCAAGGTCTTGGCCAATAGATTGAGACCTATTTTGCAAGAATTGATCCATCCTGTTCAATCAGCCTTCCTCCCTGGCAGATCCCTACAAGAATCCTTTATCATGGCCCAAGAGATGATTTATGGTTGGCACAAGAGAAAATGTATGGCTTTTTTATGGAAGGTTGACTTCCACAAGGCTTATGACTCCATCAGTTGGCCCTATCTTTGGGAAGTGCTTAGAAGAAGCGGCTTTCCCCCTACTTGGATTCAATGGGTGAAAAGATGTATCACCACTGCCTCTTTCACCCCTTTGATAAATTGAAAGCCCTATGGTTCTTGGATTCAGCCCCAATGTGGAATCAGGCAAGGATGTCCCTTGGCAACTCTGATTTTCAACCTGGCAGTTGACAACTTGGCCTAGTATTCTTGTAAGCTTGTTGAAGTAGGTCTTGTTAGAGGGTACTCATTATCTTGCAGGAGTAATTTGGCTCCCATTCTTCAATATGCAGATGATACAGTTTTTTTTGTGGAGGGTTCTATCGATGAAGCATTGGCCTTGTATCATATGGTCAATATCTTTAGTGAGATCTCTGGCCTGAGGCTGAATAGGGATAAATCTAGTTTGGTCTACTTTGGCTTACCTGAGGAGGAGCAAGGTGCTTTAGCTGCTGTTTTGGGGACCCCCTGCATTAGTCTTCCTTTAAATACTTGGGGCTGCCTTTGAGATGCTCTAGAATGAAAAAGAGAGATTGGAGCTGCCTCTTTGACAAAATTTCAGTGAAATTGGATGGCTGGCATAGCAATTTCCTCTCCAAAGGTGGAAGACTTATCTTGCTCAACTCTGTGATCACCTCCATCCCTGTTTCCTACTTTTCCATATTTAAAGAACCTAATTCCATTTGGAAAAGGCTAGATGTATTGAGAAAAAGGTTCTTTTGGAAGGGAGCAAAACATGAGGGTAGATTCCTACAGCCACTCAAATGGGAGCAGATTTGCCAACCTAAAGATAGGGGTGGACTTGGGATTAAGTCTCTGAAACACTTCAATGATGCTTTGCTACTTAAATGGGCAGTTAAACTCTTGTAAGGAGACCTAAAACCATGGATTGCCCTGATCAGAGATAGCTATGGTGCTTCCAACAGTGTACTGTCCAGGCTACAGCCCAGCAGACCATCTCCTTTCTGGAAATCAGTGATAAGAGCTTTGGTTGATCACTTCCACCTGCTGCAGCCGACTCTTGGGGATGGCAGACCTTTAGCTTCTGGAAGGACGGTTGGTTAGTGCTAGGTGTCCTGAAGGAACTCTATCTAAGGGCCTTTGCTGTAGCATCTGATAAGGAAGCTACTGTCAGCAGGTTCTAGTCTTGCAGCAGATGCAGCTGGAATCTAAATGAGGAGGAATCCAACAGGAGGCTCACTCGGTTGTGGGAAGAAAGGAGGAAGCTGCTATCAGACCTTGAGAGCTTTAGGCCAAGGACTGGAGTGGAGGATAAGTACCTTTGGGAGGGGGTTTACAATGTGCAAAGTGGCTACAACAAAATCTTAAACCATGGAAGTGGGTGGAGCTGCGATTTCATTGACAAGAAGATTTGGCTTCTAAAAATTCCCCTTAAGGTACAAATATTTCTTTGGCTATGTAGGAGAGAGGGATTGATCACAGGTGATCTGCGACATAGACGGTTGGGAACTGATCATCATGTTTGTTACTTATGTGGGATGCATACTGACAATGCAAATCATATCTTCTCTTCTTGCCTAATCACTGATGCTATTTGGAGGAGGACATGTCAGGAGCCGCTACCAGATTGGGATTCCATCTGGCATGGGTTTGGTATGAGAGAGAAGCCACATGTATGCATGGCTGTCACTCTCTGGTGTGTGTGGAAGGCGAGAAATGAGAGACTTTTTCAGGAGAGACCGGTGTGCTGTGAAAGAATTGTGAGAGAGTGCTGGTCCCTCATACATACATGGGGATCTCTTTTGTAATTCCTCTTACTTGTTTATATGATATACTGCTCCGGATTGCTATCGTAAGACGATAGCTTTCCTTTCTGTTTCAAAAAAAAAAATCCTATACTTATAGCAAATTGCTGCAATTGCAGCTACATTTCCATCAATCCTAGCTAAATAATTCCTGAAACAGTCACTTTAAATTCTTGATCAAAGCCCCAGGCACAAATTCAATTTAAGTCACTGCAACCACTCGTAAACTTTCGATGTGGGACTATGTCCTGCTTGGTTCTCGTGCACAACTGCTGCTAAGGAGATCTATCAAATTGGCGAGTTGCAGCTGTGGAAATCCTCAATTGAGGACCTGGAGGCTTCCCTGGAGAGATTCCACTACGCCTAGAGTTAAGACCTGGAGCTGCAAGCGAGGAACGAACCTTGAAGCTTGCTTCGAAGGAGGTCCGTTAATGGCGATGGGGGTCGGCACCTAAAAATCACAAAAAGGGTCTCATGGCCGCATCAAAGAATTTCAAAAGCTTCGCCGGGTGACGACGAGTGCAGTGCAGGTGTTTAGGTGCAATGGCATGGTCAGGAACCTTCGAGCGAAGGCCGTGAGTGCGGTTGAAGGTGTGTGTGTTCACTGGTGCTGTAGGGGGATCAATAGCTCTCAGTGAGTGAGGTCTTTTGATCATCGTGATGAGACAAAGGTGTAAAGCATGGAAGAGGTGGCATAGGTGTTCTGTGGTGGCCGCTAGTGCTCGTCGGAGATCTACCGGCGAAATGGAAGACAGAGTCACGGAGGGCATTGGCAGGGTCGAAGCGATATGTTGGAGATGCTGACGTGATGAGGAGAAACTGAGGAGTCGATTGAGAGGGGTAGCAAACAATGGGGGGCGGAGATGGCACCGATTGAGGTATTGCCGACGTCGGAGAAGGAACAATCTCCGGTAGGGGTTAGATGGCGAGGATGAAGAGGATAGAGACCCTGGTCGGTACTGCGTGACATGAAGAGAGGGAAGGATAAATCCGTGATCAGTACTGTGAACGGATGACGAGAGGAGGTAGGGTGAGTCACCGGACGTCGAGGAGCACTTCGACCGAGAAAGAGGAGAGGAATTGGAGGTGTTCCAGGACAAATTTGAGCATGGGATCTTTGGTCTAATCTGGGGAGTCTTTTATAGGTCATCAGAGGGTGAACGGAGCTTGAGACTCAAGCTCTCAAGCTTGGAAAGCTTCATCGGAGATAGAAACCCAATTTTCAATTGATTCGCATGGCACTTTGGGCAAGACTTAGAACCCAAGATGTGGCTCAAATGGAAGGCAATTTCGTTAAGAATCTGAGTATCTATTTTGGGATTGATTGATTGAGAATCGAACAAGAAATTCTCGCTCGATCTCAACGGTGAAGCCTAGGGTTTCCTTTAATGGTGTTAGGGACCTATTTTCAAAGATGATGAAGAAGTTAGGGGCCTTTATGTAAGGATTTTGAAAGTTAAGGGCATATATGTGATTAGATAGGACCAAGTTGCAAACTAGGTCAAGACAATCTCAGATTGGGCCCAAATTTTGGTACAAACCTAATTTGGACCTAAGGAATCCAATGGTGAAGTTAGATTTTGGTTTTGACCATGCTTGACTAAGTAATTTATGCAAAAATCCAAATTAGGGCAAATGTCTGTCTGAGACTTTGTTTTAGGTCAAGATGGGTTCTGATGATCGAATTGAAGGTACCAAACCCTAGAGAATATTTTTCTATAAATTGTAGAGGGTTTAGGTGAATTTTATCCTGACCAGAAGCTCAGTTAATTAAGCGAGTCTATTTTTACGATTTCGGAAGTCATTTAATTCTCAAAACACGCGAAAATCCTTTTCTGTCTGTTCTAACCCACTTGTTAGGCTTTTAGGACCATTTGACCCTTAATTGCCCCCTAGGAAAACCCATGGTTGTACTGCATTCATGATATGATGGTAAAATTACAGTTTTAACCTTGGTTTCTTATCTTTCTCTCATAATGATTATGTAGTGAATTACAATCCTCTGGTGGTTATGTAAGAGCATTTAATGACTTAATTAGATCAAATTGACCACGTTTGATGGGGTAATTTATGCAAAAACCCAAATTAGGGTAAATGTTTGTCTAGGACTCTGTTTTGGGTCAAGATGGATTCTAATGGTCAAATTGAAGATACCAAACCCTAAAGAAAATTTTTCTATGATTTTTAAAGGGTTTAGGTGAATTTTATCCTAACCAGAACAACAATTAATTAAGCTGGTCTATTTTTAGGATTTCAGAAGTCATTTAATTCTCAAAACACGTGAAAATCCTTTTCTGCCTATTCTAACCCACTTGTTAGCCTTTTAGGACTATTTGGCCATTAATTAACCCCTGAGAAAACCCGTGATTGTACTGCATTTATGAAATGATGGTAAAATTATAGTTTTAACCTTATTTTCTTATCTTTCTCTTAGAATGATTATGCAATGAATTACAGTCCTTTGGCGGTTATGTAAGAGCATTTAATGACTTAATCAGATCAAATTGAGCTAGTTATGGCTCATGATGGTGTTCCCATCATACCCCCATGCCTAGCTTTTGCTAGTCCCTTAGCAAAATCTCAAGGAATGTAACTCAATTTCTAGACCACATGTTTAGATCTCTAATGTGTGCTTTCTTTCGTGGATTAGGTTGGAATGCCAATAGTAGGCCTAGAGATACTCAAGTACCAACCAAGATCCAAACCTGACCAGCTCTAACCTCAATCTGACGCAAAGGTTTCTAAGATCCACAAGTACTAACCTAAGGTTCGTTGAACTCTACAGTTAAAGCACCTGTGCTTGTAACATATTTTAGCCCAGGTTCAATTTGCAGTGCATTTTTGTAAGAGAGATGAAGAACTTTTTCTTTGTGGAGAGTTTTCTCTCTCTTTTCTTTCTTTATTTCTAACTTCGGATTGGCTTTACAACATGATCTGTATCGGATTCCTAGTTCCCACCATCAATCCTCGCAGGGTCCCTAGCAATCGATGCTTCGAGATAGCATCGCCCTTGGCAACCCCTAGAACCCTAGCTTTCGAGATTTCGGGATAATCCCACCCATGGCGTTCTGTATCTAAATCCAGACTTGGCAATCTACATTTTGTGATAATGCCACCCATGGCATCTGAACCAGCACAAGGTGCTTACATGCCCTCAGTAGGATATTTAGATATCCTAAGACACAAGCACCGAGGAGATGGTATGTTATTGCACATATTCAAGAGGAATTTCCCGCCTCTCCATGCCAGGATCTTTTAAATCAACTTGCGTTGATCAGTCGCTCCTAATCTAGGTAGCTTTTTCATAACAGATTTAACGCATTTGCGTGATTTTGATAATTAAGCGCACTGAACTAGACTGTGTGCAGATTTGGGTGCTTAGGTTACCGAGTCTAACAAAACAGAGGTCAGTTAACGAGGTCGAATAATCTCTAAGCCTTAGACCTAATACTTAAGATTCACATTTTCCTCAACCTCTTGAGGACTATCTGGATCTTAACAGATAATTAAATTTTTAAGCCTAAACTAAGCCCAAGAGGCCTAAGATCAGTGTTCATACTAATCTCTTTTTATTCCTTAGCACTTTTTGCCTTTCATTTTCTTTCTTTTTGATTTGGTCTAGAACTCCAATAAATCCCATAATCTTTTATTAAAGACTATTTCTTTTTTCTTTCAAATTGTGCTCCTTTTTGACTTTTAAAAATCACCTCCCCTTTTCCTCCTCAAAAATGATATGCAATTCATTTCACTCAAAATTTCCTCCCTTCTTTATTTTTTTGGTTTTTTGGAATATGCAATTTTTTTAATGAAACCCTTTCTTGTGAAGTGATTTTCACAGTGCTTTGCACTTTAATACCCCCCCATGCCTACGATTTACATTGTCCTCATTATAAATTAGGTGGGCTCGAATTCAGCTTAGAACGTACATTAAAATAGGTTTTGGGCGGGTGGATGGGTCGGGGTGATTGTTGCAGACGATTTCAAGCTCGGGTATGGGTACCAGAGGTGGAGTTGGTTGTTCTAATGGACGAGTCCTAAAGGGCAATATGAGTTCAGCATAAGATGTGTCAAGAAGGGTTTCGGGGTTTTTAACAAGATGACGGGTTGCCTCCCGTTAAGAGTTGAGTTAATGCCATCGGTCGAGTGCAATGAGCTCAAGAAGAATGGAAGGCAAAAAATACCTCAGCCAAGTTTAAGTTAGTGAGTTCGACGAATGGTTTGAGTCTCTGACCATTCACGACAAAAGGTTCAAAATCAAGGCTGAGTTCACTAATTTCAATGGCTCCATTTCCAAAGATTCGTCTTACAAAGAATGATCCAATCCACTTTGATCTAAGTTTTCCTGGGAACAGTTTTAGCTTGGCATCAAAGAGTAGAACTTTCTAACCAAGGTGGAAAGATTTTCGTACAATGTGCCTATCATGGAAGGCCTTAACCTACTCTTTATAGATACGCAAGTTCTCATACGCATCATTGCGAACTTCCACGATCTCGCTCAATTGGAACCGGAGGTGTATTCCAGGCTTCATTAGATCCGGATTGTACTTCCGTACTGCCCAATAAGCCTTGTGCTCCATCTCGATGGGAAGGTGACATGCCTTTCCATACACTAATCTAAAGGGATACATGCCTAATTGGGTCTTTTGGGCAATCCTAGAGGCCCACAAGAATTCCGGAAGGTGAGTAGACCAATCTTTTCTATCAGGCCGAACAGTGACCTGAAGGATCTTCTTGATCTCTCAATTTGACAGTTCTACCAGTCCATTAGTCTAGGGGTGGTAAGGAGTCGAGGTATGATGTGACACCCCATACTTTTTCATCAAGGCCTGGAAGTGCACATTGTTAAAATGAGACCTGCCATCGCTGATGATGGCCTTAGGAACCCCAAATCTGGTAAAAATGTTCTCCTGGATAAATCGGAGGACAACTTTATGATCACTAGTTCTTACGGGGACAACTTCGATCCATTTAGAGACATAATCAATAGCAAGTAGAATGTACTCAAAGCCGTTAGATCCAGGAAAGGGTCCCATAAAATCAATTCCCCATATGTCAAAGATTTCGCACACAATAATCGGGTTCAAGGGCATATCCCGCGGCCCATGTTGCCAAGGGTCTGACAACGAGCGCATGCCCTACAATACATTTGTGCGTCTTTGAACAAAGTGGGCCAAAAGAACCCACACTGGAGAATTTTTGCTGCGGTTTTACTCCCAGAGAAATGGCCATCGCAGGCCTGATCATGATAGAATGATATCACGTCATTGACCTCATCATCAAGAATGCATCTCCGGATCACCTGATCATTATCAATGTGGAAAAGGTATGGTTCCTCCCAAACATAGTACTTGGCCTCGGCAATCAATTTCTCCTACCTGGAAGTCACCCAATCTAGCGGGCCTTTCCCCGTAACCAAGTAGTTTAAAATATCAGCAAACCATGGGAGATTGTGAATGGCTAGCAGGTGCTCGTATGGAAAATGCTCGGTGATTGGACCAGATGGGTCGATGATGGAAGAAGGAAGATGGGACAAATGGTCGGCTACCACGTTCTATTTTCCTGCTTTATCGCGAATCTCCAGATCGAATTCTTGCAATAGCAAGATCCAGCGGATTAGTCGAGGTTTCACATCCTTCTTCATGAGGAGGTGCCTCATAGTAGTGTGATCTAAGGATATGATAACACGGGAACCCAAAAGATAAGATCTGAATATTTCCAGGCCAAATACGACAGCTAGCAGCTCTTTCTCAGTAACTGTATAGTTACGCTGAGCCTCGTTGATGAGAACCTCATCATGAGCCATAACTAGCTCATTTTGACCCAATACAAAGGATAAAAGCTCCTACATATCTCAAGGAAAGGCTTAACTCAGAGAATTCTGAGTTTAAGGAGAAAACAAGTCATAAGGGGTAAAAATGCAATTTCACCAGTATAATCTGCATACAGGGTAATTCAGGGCCCAAACATAGGTCAAAGCAGCTTAATAAGAATAAAAGTGGGATGAAATGATCTAGCAAGGGCTACAGCAATTCCAAGAAACTAAATGATAAATCTGTAACCCTAAAACAACCCACTTCAATTCACAAGGTTCGAGGCAAAGTAAAAATATAATAAACCCTCTAAAATTCATAGAAAAATAATCTCTAGGGTTTAGAACCTTCAATTTGGCCTTTAGAACCCATTTTGACCTACATTGAGAACCATGCCCAATTAATAACTTAATTTGGGTTTTTGCGCAAATTTATCGGTCAAACAAGGTTTAATATGAAAATGAAATTTACCATCAGATTCCTTAGGTCCTAATTAGTCATGTATAAAAACTTGAGCCTAAGAAGAAACCTACTTGACCGACTTTACACTTTGGTCCTCATATATTTACTCTTTGGCCCTCAACTTTTGAACCCTCGCATTTTGGCCCCTAACTCTCCTTCGTTCTTTGCAATCAGGTCCCTCCTGCAAAACCTGCCAGCACCATGCTCCGGCGACCTTGCGCGGAGCATGGCGCCGCGCAGGGTGAGGTGGGGGACCTGGCAAGTAAACCGGGGGTGCCCTGCGTCGTCAGCCGTCGCAGGGACACCCCCCTGGTCGTTGTAGCCCACCATACCGGCCGTGCGAACGCACGGACGGTATGGGTTCTTGTTTCCGACCATCCTCCGGCGAGGGAGACACGTCGTCTCCCTCCGCCTTCCTCCCTGATTCGGTCCCTATAAATACCCCCGTTGCTCCACCGTTCTTCCCAGCTGGATCTGACGGAGAAAATCCCCAACTTTCTTCTCTTCTTCCTCCGGCAGACGCTCACCAGCTCCGGCGGTTTCCTCCCCCTCCACCTCTTCGCTCTGCCGCAATACCAGCAGCAGAGACTTCCTCCCCTGCTCTTCCCGCGCCACGCCGCACCCAGCTGGCGCCTCTCCGGCTCTCTGCTCGCCGCCGCCCCTTTCCCTGAGCATCGTCTTCTCCGGCGACAGTCGATACGACTGTCGCCCTGTTCCTCCCCCTTCGTCCCTGCAAGTAAGCTAGAGCTACTCCCCTTCCTCTCCTCTTTCTTTCCCCGCTTTCAATTTATTCAATTAAGCCCTCGACCGACCCTGACCACCTTCACCCCCTTCGCCTCCGACCACCCTCCGGCGAGCCGCTCCCATCACCTCAGCGACCCACACGGCTCGCCGACCACCGCAGGACCTCCGCCTCCTCACCCTGATCAACCTCCGCCCTGCCACTCCCCCCACATCACCCTCTGCAACCCCACCGAACAGACCCATCCTCCGACCCACAGTCCGACCTAGGGCAGCCCTCGCAAGCCGCCCCGCGCCTCGCCACCACCCACACGAGCTTCGCCGCACCCTGGCGAAGCTCCTGGCACTTTCTGATTAGGCCGAGAGGCCGTTTTCTTGTGAACAGGCCACCCGACCTCCGCCGCCATTGACGCGCAGGAGGAACTGCTTCCGCCTGCAGCTACAGGCGCGCCACGCTCAGCGACAAGCCCAGATTCACTCCCAGGCCTTGCGAGGAGTTTTGGCAAAACACCAGGTTCGCAGCTAAGGAAGAAAGCTCCGCGTGACGCCGCCATCTCCTGCTGAATTCCCCGCTGCGGGCGCACAATTGAGGTGGGCCATTTAGTCCCACCTCGGAAACGCCTGAAGAGCCGCAGCGACATAAGATGCAAAAGTGCTGAAGGCTTACTGCCTCAGCACACGGGGTGAGGTCCCCTTCACCCACCCGGTTACCCGGTCTCGTCCGCGCTCACACCCCGCGGACCTGACCCGAACCGACCCGACCCGACTTAAGACTGACCTGCACTCCTCGCCCACCACGCACGCCGGTGGGCCTGGACCCGGGCCTGACCCGAACCCGGTTACCCGGTAGCTCTGGGAGAGCTTTCCCAAGAGTGGTTTCAGAGAGAAAGAGAGACGCGGGGGGGGCAGGGTAGAGTAGGTTTTGCCTCTGACGAAAAACTCTGAAGTGTGCAGGCACAGGCGAAGAAGAAGACCCGCGGAAGAAGAAGGAAGCTAACTGTAGCAACAGGTAGTTAAGTCGTCTGATTTGGAAATCAGACGACGGCCTGAAGCAGCTAAGGAAGAAAGCTTCGTGTGACGTCCCTGGCTGAAAAAGAAAAGAAGAAGCTGACACTTAACCGCAGGGAGGAAAAACAAGAAGAAACTCTAAAGAAGAGGCTGAGCAAGGCAGAAGAAGAGGAAAGGCTGCAGAGAAGAAGTGCAGCAGAGCCAAGGAAGAAGAAACCTTCACAGAAGAGACTGCAGAAAAAGAAGAAGAGAGGCCAAGACAGAAACCAAGGAAGAAGAAGAAGGAGATCTGAAGAGGAGCATCACCTCTGCAGAACGAAGAAGAAGAAGAAGGAGATCTGAAAAAAGAAAGAAAGAAGAACATCACGAGGAGAAAACAAAGAGAACAACAAATTCTTTCCCTCTCTCTTTCTTTATTTTGTAAAAGAAACATGTATATCTCTAGAATACAACTTGCTCCCTGAGTTCGACCTCGGGAACTCTTTTATTTTCCGAGTAAAAAAATTTTATATATTTGAAATGTTGGTAATAACCGGCTTTACTACAACGTTATAACAAAACCAAAACCCGGTCATCAAACCAACCGACTTCACTCGTCAAGTGTCTTGCTAGCATAGTAGATGACCAAGGGTTTCCCGTCTATTTTCTTCCCAAGTACCACACCCACAACGTAATCAGATGCATCACACATGATCTTAAAGGGTTGAGACCAATCAGGGGACTGTAGGATAGGTGCTTGGGTAACTCAGTCACGTAGGATCTCAAATGCATGAGTGCACTTATTGAAAATCTCAAAGGGGACATCCTTAGATTTTCGAAAAAATCAAGAATGAATCGATAGTAAAAACCGACGTGCCCCAGAAAGGATCGGATGTCTTTGACCGAGCTAGGAATAGGGAGTTTGGAAATCAGATTCACCATGGCTCGATCAACCTGGATGCCTTTTTTCAGAGATGAGATGTCCCAGGACAATTCCCTCATGTACCATGAAGTGGCTCTTTTCCCAGGAAAGAACCAAGTTCACGTTGATGCAGCACCTGAGGATTTGGACCAAGGGCAGGAGGCAATCATCAAAAGATTCACCAAATTTCGAGAAGTCATCCATGAAGACCTCAAGGTATTCACCTACCATATCTGAGAATATGGCAAGCATGCATCACTAAAAAGTAGCAGGTGCATTATAAAGACCGAACGACATCCTTCAAAATGCGTATGTTTCGAAGGGGCAGGTGAAGGTGGTCTTCTCTTGGTCCTCGAGATGGATTGCGACTTGATTATAACCGGAGTACCTATCCAAAAAGCAAAAGAATTGATATCCTGCTAGTTTCTTAAGTATCTGATCAATGAACGACAGTGGGAAATGATCCTTCTTTGTGGTGGAATTGAGTCTTCTGTAATCAATGCAGACTCTCCATGAGTTCGCTATATGGGTCGATATGGTTTCTCCTGTCTCAGTCGTGATGACAGTGAGCCTTGTTTTCTTAGGCACAACTTGAATTGGACTCACCCACCAACTGTCAGAGATTGGGTAGATGATTCCTGCATCAACCACTTGATGATCTCCTTTTTCACGACATCTTGCAGATTTGGATTTAGGCATCTCTGCATTTCACGGGATAGTCGTGAGCCCTCTTAAGTGTACATGTGATGTTGGCAGTATGAAGGGATGATACTAATCAGATCATCAAAGTCCATCCAATGGCTCTCCGATGCTGCTGAAGAACAAAAATCAGGCGTGTTTCCTGATCAGGTGTGAGTCAGGAGTTGATAATCACAGGAAACGTCTAATTGGAACCCAAAAAGACGTATTTGAGATGATAGGGAAAAGGCTTTAATTCCATAACTAGGTTATCAGCAGCAGCAGGCGGTTCAGGGTGGGTGTCAGGAGCAAAGGAAGGAGCCATGGGTGTATCTATGTTAGGTTCAGACTCCTCTAATTGCAAGTTTTGATCTTCATGTGGTTGATCAAAAGTAGTCAAGTTTTCCTTGATACATAGGTCATCAACCACTGCCTCGATATCACAGATTTGTTCTATAACTTTGCAATTGATTCCTTGTTGGGCCTTAAAGATGTTGATCTTCAGCGTCTTGCTCCCAAATTTTACTTCAATTTGGCCCTCCGTAATTAATATTGACTCTAGCAGTGGCCAGAAAGGGTCTCCCTAATATGATCGGTGTATTCTTCACATTCTCAGGAGCATCCATGTCTAAGATAGTGAAATCCACTAGAAAATAGAAATCATGTACCCTAACTATGGCATCCTCGAGAATTCTTTCTGGTGACTAATCGCGTGCTTTCACTCAACTCAGTAATTAAGTTAATTTCACCTAATTAAGAGTAGAAGTCACTTAGGTTAACTCGAAGTTGTGTCGGTTGTGTAGTATAGGGTCGAATTAACCTAACATTTTAGAAATTTTTACTGGTTGAGTCCAGGTCGTTCACTAGGAGGAATAATAATTTTCCAAAGTCACGAATTTTCTTTTATTTCTTATAAGTTTAGGAGGTATAACTAGTTTGATTTTAAAACATGAATTTTATCAAAATATTTAAACTATAAAGAATATACAAAATTTCATATGAAAAACATATTTACTTAAATGATGTACTTTATTAGCAAGTAAACATGTTATTTTTCTATTTTATTCCAAAGCAATTAAGGCAATTAAAGTTGTTCTATTAAAACATGCCTTTTTACAATTAAGAACAAAAAGAAATTAAAATGATGCAAGAGAAATAATATTCTACATTTATTTTCTTCAGCCTCTTATCTTCTTCTCTCTTTCTTTTATTTTCTTCTCTATCTCGAGCTCTCTTTCTTACTCTCTTCTTTTGTTCCTACCTCTTATTCTCTTTCCTTTAGTCTTCTCCTACCTTCTCTTCTTCCCTTAGTGCCTATTCTCCTTTGTTTAGCTACTACCTTCTGCACTTAGCTTAACCTTAACATCCTTCAACAGCTTGACATCAGCTTCTCTGTCCTTTGAACCATCAGTTGAACCGGGTTTTTTTACTTTTTAACCAAAATTTATTTTATTTGCGGTAAGGTCCTTTCGAGGATACACAGCACCCTGAGACTAGGGTGAGACCAGACCCTACTCGGTCCTCGCCTAACCTCAGTTAGGTTCGATTTCAGTTTATTTCATATCGGTTCAAAGTTTCTAGCCAATTCGGCTCAACCCAGCCTCCCAGGCCTTTCGCCCTCCCAGGGCACACACTCACTCACGCCCACAAGGGCGCACACCCGCAAGCACACAAGCCCGCACACACACACATGCACATGCTCAAAATATTCAAAATGCTCAGATCATATTGGTAACCGGTGCGCTGAGTGCTGATGACTGAATAGGGCATACAACAAATTGCTTTTATTACCATGTGCGCGCTCAGAATCCGATGATGTGGGACTATCTAACCCCTTCCAGACCCAACTTCAACTAATCATAACTTCCAGCTCAGAGATCCAAATCGAGTGATTCAAAGTTTGTTGGAAAGCTCTAAGGTTGATCTACACAATTGCAGGGTCAATTTAAGGTTTTGAAGATGTTTTCCTCTTCTATTTGAAAGATGAAATCAGGGGTTCCTACGGGTTATTTTTAGCCTAGAAAGTGAAATTATATCTTCAGAGTCCTCATATGGACTTTTCTATCTTAATTAAAGATCTGTACAGTTACTGCAAATGATTCCACATCCGTTAGAGTAATCTTTAAGCTCTCAAGACCTTCAGGACCAACAGAGAAGCTCTACACTTCTCTGAAAGTTTCAGAGTTCAGATCTTTAGACCTATTTATGTGCGACAGACACTTAAGAATGCTTCTAATCAATTTAAACTAATTCTAAGGGTTATAATTAACTCATCTGGGCAGGATTCAAGTTTAAATTTCAACAAAATGCTTCTCCTATTAGTTTGGGTTCGAAAGTAACCCAAATTGACAGGATTTAAATTCTCACTAAATAACTCATCTGAGCTCACTGTAATCACTCTCAGACTATTCAAAAAATTCTCAGAAATAATTTAATCTCCTCAATACCTCAATTCGAGCTCAGAACTCCATTAGCAGACTCAATTTGACTGTGGAAGCACAAAAGTTGACTTTCTGTTCAAAGCCTTCTCCCAAGAAATCAAAGCCTCAATTAAAGTCTCCTCAACATCAGAAACTTATTCAGATCTTTAGATAGGTGTTCTGACCCTGATTTCTAGGGTTTCAAGCTCGCCGCCTAAACTTGAAAAGGTGTTTGTTCGACAAAGCCAATGGAAGGTTGTTACAGTATTCTAAAGGTTTAAACAGCTTCAATGCATTGCACTGAAGCTTCTAAGTTCCTTAAATGCTTCTTATATCTCTCTAATAGACTTCTCCAACTCCGCCGGAGTTGGGGAAGATGAAGTTTATTCTACAGCTCCAGTGGTTAAATCCTCAAATAAACATCCTTAAAACAATCAGTGACCCATTTAATATCATTCTGGAGCTTCTCAACAAGTTCTAGAGGCTGAAACACAATTTTGGCTCGCCGGAGCTCCGGTGAGTCCAGAAAATAAGAAGAGTGTGTACAGATTATTAAAACTTGCCATTTTTTATTTAAAAAGGATCCTGAGGATGCAAGGAACCTCAGTATCACATTTAATTCTTCATTTGTCTCTTTATATGTAAGATTTGATAGTGAAACCATTTCTTTAAAAATCTGATTTGAATTAAGCTTAGGACTTGTTTAACCACTCAACTGAGAGGTTACAACAAGTCAACAAGTAATAGTACTCATAATTATATAGTTAATTAATAGTTTGAATTGCTTCTGAGCTGCCATGGACAGCGAGCTCAGGAACTAAATTAAATTTGGGCATTTAATTTATATGTGGTATTTATAGGTATTATAGTGTCGATTAGGGTTCTAAAGTGATGAATAGATGATGAAGAACCCAATGGAGGTGGAATTAGGTCGATTACTGTCACCATGGATAGTGACAGCAGTCGATGGAGGTGAAATGTGAATTAGGCGATTAGGTGATCAATTAAACGATTAAATGTGCTAGAAGTGATTGTGAGGGTTAAAAGAAGGTGTACAGCGAATTAAAAGGACAAAATTAAAGCTCTGGCAAGCTCAAGGAGTTCGCCAGAGTCGAAGAAGATGAAACTAAAATCTGACATTAACTCTAATCTAACTACCTAAACTAACTAACTAAGCTAGCCTACTCTTACTCCTACTCGTAATCTACTGTTACCTGGACAAAGGGGTCAATAGGGTTCTGCCGAAGGTTCATAGCGGACGACAAAATCAGAGGGTGGAAGAAAGATCTCCGGTGGGTGGATTTGAGGTGGAGCAGAGGATTCCTTGGGTCGGTGCCTGTGTCAGAGACGCGGAAGACCACGGCGGATCTCCTCGACTGATCAAGATGAATGGAGGAAGTCGGAAAATGGAATGGGAAGTCACCGGAGTTTTGGATGAATAGCCTATCGAAGTTGGCTACAGTGTTAGAAGAGGGAAGGGAGCCAACTTGAATAAAATCAGAGGTGTGAGGGGGTATTTATAGTAGTTAGCGGCAAAGAGAATGGCGGGGTCTGACCGAAGGAGGAGCTTAACCTCCGGCGTCATCTCCGACGACGGTGAGGCTATCTCCCACTGAAAAATAGGATTTCTTGTTAATTCAGACCGGTGGATGAATTGGAGGTGGTGAGCGCAAGTTGCAAGAGCTTGGACAAAGAAGGATGATGTCGGCAGGGCGATAATCGCGCGGTGGCGTGACTCTTTGCCACCAGCCGTTCATTCGGCTGAAGAAGAAGACGAAGAAGAAGAAGAGGGAAAGGGACTTAAATGAAATAAAACTTAAGGACCTATGTGAGAAATAAGGAACCAATTGTAATGAATATTAAGGACCAAAATGTAAACTCAGGTTTTGAAGGTTTATTTTAACTTAGATCTTTTTCAACTTTTTATATATGTTAGTAAATAAGGTATATGTTATGTTTTCACCTTGAATTTACATTTTTGACCTTTTTAGGTTAATTTATTAGATTAAGTAAAATCACTTAAGTTATTATATACTTAGTTATACATTAAGTTTAAGTTACTTAACTTATTAATTAAGGAATGATTAATAGAATTTCGAGTCCAATTATTAACTAAATTATTAATAATGTTAATTGAATGATAAAATGTTATTTTTAACTTATTTTAAGGTCCTTCACTAAATATCCCTTATTCTATAATTAAACCTTATTTGTTCATAACCTTAGCTAATTAACTAGGAAGACTAGTTAATTAGGGGTAATTAGAGATCATGATGAGTGTCTCATCAGTGACTTAATAGATAGATCTGCTAACTGCAAAGTCATTTCTATTGGTTTAAGTTCAAATTCCTCAAAGTAGTCTTGTAGGGATGTAGGTGTCAAATTTATGGAAGCTCCTAGGTCTAGTAAGGCTCGGTGGAACTGCATATCACTGATAGCACAAGAGATCAGAGGGGTGCTTGGATCTTTTGCCTTAAGCGGGAGTTTGCTTAAAATGACGGAGCTGGCTTGCTCCGACAGTACGATTGGGTTCTTGCCTCTGGTTCGCGGTTTACGCTTAAGTGTACACACATTTTTCAGGAATCGTGCGTAAGTCGATATGTGGCGTATCGCATCCATCAAGGGATTGTTTATTTGGACATGCTCAAAAAGCTTAACCAAGTCCCCCTCAAGTGCCACAAGTTGGGGTTTCCTTTTTCCTTTGGTCAAGGCCTCCGGAAATGGAACTTTTGCAGGTTCCTCTAGAATGGGTCCAAGTTCTTGATCTGGGATAGAGGTATCCTGGATGACTATCCTAGGGTTTGAGTTTGCATTATCAGGCTGGGAGTGGCTTGGATAATGTGGGTCCTATGTTGCTTTGCCACTACGAGTAGTAACAGAATTCAATCCTGCCTGATCCTAGTTTGGTGTGGGTAAAAGAGGTAATTGCTGCTAATAACCTTTGTATGATGTTGAAGCCTCCATCCCATCAGGTGATGGAGTAGAAGGGGCCTGATAAACAAAGTGAGCTTGGCCCTGAGTTGAGTTCATAACACGCCTCTGATTCGGCATGTTATTCGAATTAGCAGAGGTTGTGAAGGAAGTGCACCAGGTTGGTGGGGATTTGCCATCTGGGCGAGTTGATTGTGAACCTCTGTGATTTCATCTTTGTGCTGTTTTTGCATAACCGCATTTGTTTTCTGAATGTCAGCCTGAGTCTGAAGGATAAGAGTCATTTGATCTGCATGAGTCGGCCCAGATTGATAAGTTGGGTTGGGTCGAGGTTGAGGCGACTGATATGGACGAGGAGCTTGTGGTCGGGGCTGATATTGAGGTCTCTAATTTTGATTGTTCCTTGACCACGTGAATTTAGGATGATTACACTATCCAGGGTTGTAGGCGTTTGAAAATGGATTATTCTAAATGGTGTTGAGGTCCTCGCAGGTCTGAGGAGCCTCGAAAAAGTCAAAATACAAGGGTTCAGAGTTCCCCCAACTAGAATAGGTGGGTCCAAAGTTTCCTCCGAAACCAGAAGCAGACGGGGGTGGATACGAGTCCATCCCCTGAAAAGCTCGATGATAGATGTTATGCACAGCCTCCCTACCAGAGGGCGGTTGCGCAAACGGGTTTTGCGCAGAGGTGGCTCACTATAAGTGTTAGCTCATCCACCTTCTTCTCAATAATAGAGACCTTGTCCAGGTGACTGGCCATCAGTTCCAAGTCGACGGAAGAGGATAGGCCCTGCGTCTCGTGTGCTCCCTTTAGATTCATCAATGCATGGGCATTCGTCCAGTCGAACATTCCCATGGATTCATTATTGATGGAATTCTCACACATATTCTCGAGAATCTCCCACACGGTGTCTTCGTGTTGACCCATGATGTTTCCTCGGCAAGTCTCATTGACGAATAATCGAATATCGTCATGGAGTCCCTGGTAAAAAGACTGGACTTGTTCCTATTTAGGAACTCCGTGGTGGGGGCACTTTCGCATGAGATCCAAAAAATGATCCCATGCCTTGTAAAGCGGTTCTCCTGCTTGCTGTGTGAAATGTGTGATCTGGTGCCGTAAAGCATTTGTCCGACCAACAGGGAAGAACTTTCTCAGAAACTCAGATTGAAGTTCCGCCCAAGTGTTGATTGGACGCATTTGGGTTTGGTACTAGTGAGCAGCCTTATCCATGAGAGAGAAGGAGAACATTTTCATGAGTAAGACATCGCAATTTTGAGCTTCTGACCTGAAGGTCTGGACCAGATGCTTGAGTTGCTTGATATGCTGAAAAGGATCCTCGGAATTATGCCCATGGAATTTGGGAATGGCATGAATCATGTTGGGCTTGAGTTCAGTATCACGACCTCCAGATGGGATTTTTACTCAAGGTTTGATTGCCACCGCAGTGGGATTGTAGTGATCTCGCAACATAGGATGCTGCGGTGGGTTCACAAAGGCTTGGAATAGATCATTAAGGCGCTGAAGCTGATTTTCAAGATTGTTTTCTTCTGCTGGTTGCTCCATGATGATGGATGAAGGAGAATTAGGTTCAAATGAATCAGAAGAGATATTGATCGGGTTGGGTTGTTGCACAAACAAGGAGGTTGAGGCTTAGACTTGACAGGAATGAGTAACTAATGGAGGCCTCAAGGATGGTCTTAGAGACCTCATCCTAAACATGCACCTATGGAGTAGATGAGAGGTAGAATGTGATGAACCCAATCAAGACGCCCAAAAATTTTTGGATGACTATAGAGGTTCAAGGCGGATGATACCCCCTAGTCAGAAAGTCATCCACCTGAGAATTACCTGGGCAGCTAGAGAGGGAGAGTCCCGCGAAGACCCCTACATGGTAGAGCGCCCCCACAAGTTACAGGGTTTCCCCCACCCGACCTCTCTTGTCACTGATGATCTAGGTAGACCAAAATGGGGACTTGACCTCTTAAGTCTACCAATTTTTAATTAAGAGCAAGGGTGCTTATGATTTCTCTTGAACTTTTAACATGTTTTTGTGCAAAGTGACCTAATTTAAATATTGGTTACCCAACAAGGTGGGTCAACTTCACCTGTTTCGTCCTTTGAAAATTTTAGGTCTCTCTTTTAGTGTTCAAATGAGATTAAGAGACTAATTTTAGGGTTTTCTTGAATAGATCAATTCAATCAAGGCTTAGGCATACATTGTTTGGAAAGATCAATTCTTTATTAGGCAAGTGTGTCTCTAAAACCCTAGAATGGAAATCTTAATTGCCTCTAATTGGTCCAATTTAATTTTGTCCAAATGTGGTGGGGCTTCAAGCAAGAAGGTGATAGCCATAGATATCTTAAGATCTTAAGTGCACAAATCAGGGTTTGGATGTTTCTCTAGAATGTATCAAACCAGGCAACTTGATGATTAGTCTAAAAGTGGAATGCAAGTAGCCCTAATTGATTTTTTTCCCTTTTTTAGCTTATCAGAATCAGGGGCTTAGAAGAAAGTAGATGGAGTTTACCTGCCCCTGGAGTGGTTGATGTGCAGCTAATCTTAGAAATAGATCACAATCAAAAGAGATAAAGCAAGTTAGTAGCAAATCTAATATTGCAATTAAGAGATCTAATTGCATGTTGCTCCCCAGCAACGGCGCCAAAATGTTATTCACTTGAAATCGGGTTTAAAATCATTGCATTGTAGTATAGTAGAAATCTCATGAAAATGGATAAAATTTATACTCGAAAAAGTCCGAGGTCGTTCGCTGGGAGTAAGTAGGAATTCAAGTCTCAAGATTGCAATTTTAAACAAAAGAGATAAGAAATTATAATCAGAAATTGATTTAGAATAATGTAGCAATGATATCAAGTGTCAAACTACAAAAAGAATGGAGTAAAATGGTGATTTGAATCACCAATTACTCCCTACCATAATATCAAATGGAACTCAATAACTATGTAGAAATCAACACAAATCAGACGTCTGAATGAATAGTGAATTGCTCTTATGATTTGTTTCTTCTTCTCTTTCTCTGTGCTTGTCTCTCTTCTTCTTCTTCTTCTTCTACGGTTCTTATTTTGGTGTTTTTTCTTTCTTTCTCTGCTCTCTTCCTCAACTACTTCCTTTTTCTTCTTGTTCTTCTTCTAAGACCCTCCTCTTCTTCGTGCAGAGGGAAAGGGTCTTCAGATTTGGCTAAGTGTCAACCACTTCTCCAGAGAGAAAAACCCCCTAACCCCCACACGCTCTCCTCTCTTTCTCTCCTTGGATCACGCTCTCCCAGAGCCTTCAACAATACTGGGTATACGAATAATCAGACCTAGAGCGCACCCGGGTCTAAGCTCACCGGCCATGGGTGGTGAGGAGGAGGGGATAGTGTAGGTAGGTAATCGGGTCTACACCAGGTCCGCAGGGGCAGTGTCGCGGACGAGGCATGTGAGGGGTGTGAGGGACTATTTTGACCACGCTAAATCGATGTTTAAAAAGTGTTGCATTGCAGTATAGCCGAAATAGCGTTCAAACAAATACAATTTTTATTACTTGAAAAGAATCTGAAGTCGAACACATGGAGCAAATTGGTATTTAGAAATCAAGATCACAATTTAAAATTAAAAGAGATTGCGATAATATCAGTAGCAATGTGCAAAAATATAGGAGTAGAATGGTGATTTAAATCACCAAAATACTCCTACAATATCACTAAGGAACTCAATGTAAATGTTATGAAATCAGAGTTAGGTCTTTCGTCTGATTTGGAAATCAGACGACTTAAAGTTGTCTACTTCTTCTTCTTTTCTTCTCTTTCTCTGTTTTCTCTAATTCTTCCTTTCCTCTTCAGCTCTTTCTTTGGACCTCCTTCTTCTTCTTCCTTGGCTTTCTCAGCTAGGACCTCTCCAAGCCTTCTTCTTCTTCCTTTGACTTTAGCTTTCTTCTTCTTTGGCCCTTAGCTGCTTTCTCTTCTTTAGAATTCGGCTAAGTGTCAACCGAAAGTTCCTATAGCAAAACCCTCCCCCTACTCACGTGACTCTCCTCTCTTTTTCTCTCTTAGGATCCGCTCTCCCAGAGCCACGGGTATCCGAGTTATCGGGTCAAACGCGTACCCAGGTCCAGGCTTACTGGCATGCGGTGGTGAGCGAGGAGTGCAGGTCAGGTCGGGTCAGGCCAAGTTCGCGAGGGCATGTTGCAGATGAGGTCGGGTGAAGGTGAGAGGAACCTCACCCCGTGGATTTGAGGCGAATAGCTACTGGCAGTTTTTCAATTTATGCAGGTGCACGGCTTCAACAGCTTCCAATGTGGGACTATCTGTGCACCTTCTCTTCGCACGTCTGCAGCAGGGAGTGTCCTGCCAATTGCAGCAAGACCTGTGGCTCACATGTTCAATTGATGACCTGGGACCGTGCGCGAGATACTTTTGCACGTTCTGGGACTTCAACCTAGGACAACAAGGCCTGGAGCAACCTTAAGCAAGCTCAAAGCTTGCTCGCTAATGGTGAACAAGGTCGTATACCTGAAATCAGTAAAACGGCCTTTCAACCATGTCAGAGTGCTCAGGGAGTGTCGCGAGAGCACGGCGAATGTGATGGGGGTGGTGGCTTTGTGTGACAGTGGCCGTGAGTGCGTGGCTAGGTCAAACTGTGTGCGTGTGAGTGGGTGTCTTCGAGGGCACATGTGAGTGAGTGATGAGGTGAATGGAGAGAGGGGAAATGATCAGTAAAGTGTGGTGAAGGTTTTGCAAGGGTCAACAAGGGTTTTGGTGGGCTGTGGAGGTGGGATGGCCTCGCCAAAGGGGGTGGCTGGAGATGGAAGGGATGGAGGTGCAAAGGGGCGTCAGTGGTCGATTTTGGAAAGTAAAGAGCAGAGAAGAAAGTAGAATGGATAAGGGACTTTGGTAGGATGTTGATGGACGAAGGGGGACAGCGATGGCGTCGGGTCTGGTGTGGCTGACACCGGAGACGAAAGCAGTTCCGATGAGGTGGAAACAGTGAGGATGAAGGAGGAAGTGGCATTTGTAGGTATGGCGAGACGCGGACGAGAGCAAGGAGGATGAATCCGTCGCGAGTATGGCGGTCGGACAATGAGAAAGAGTAGAGGGGATCCTCGGACGTCGAGGAGCCTTCGGCTGTGAGAGAGAGGAATTTGAGAGGATTCACGGCTGAATTTGAGCATGATGAGTTTGGGAGGATCTAGGCTTCTTAAAAATAGGGATCTGAGGGGCGCTTGGGGCTTGGGAAGCAAGCTTCCCAAGCTTGGATGGTCACCAGACTTGGGAGCTTTTTAGACACCCAAATCTCTCATGCGTTCGCATGAAAGATTGGGAAAGAATCAAAGCATCTTGATGGGTTCAAACTGGAGAGAATTTCTCTGAAGATCTCCCTTCCAATTTTGGAAGAGATTCTCCAAGCAATCAAGGAAAAATCTAATGTCAAAGGTCGCCGGAGTAGGTTTCCTCTGTGATAATGGCAGAGGGACCTAATTGTGAAGATGATGAAGAAGTTATGGGGCTGTTCGCAAGGGTTTTTGAAAGTTGGGGGTATAGATGTAATCAAACAAAACCTTTTTGTAGACTAGGTCAAGGCAAGCTCATCTTGGGTCCAAATTTTGGTGAAAACCTAATTTGGACCTAAGGAATCCAATGATGAAGTTAGATTTTGGTTTTGACCACGTTTGACTAGGTAATTTATGCAAGAACCCAAATTAGGGCAAATATCTGTCTAAGACTCCATTTTAGGTCAAGTTGGGTTCTAATGGCCAAATTGAAGGTACTAAACCCTAGAGAATATTTTTCTATGATTTTTAGAGGGTTTAAGGGAATTTTATCCTGACCAGAACCTTTATTAATTAAGTGGCTCTATTTTTAGGGTTTCAAAAGTCATTTAATTCTCAGAACACACACAAACCCTTTTTCTTTCTTATCTGACCCACTTATTATCCTATTAAGACCAATTGACCTTTATTCAGACCTTGAGAAAATCCGTGGTTGTACTGCATTTATGATAAGCAGGTAAAATTGTAGTTTTAACCCTAGTTTCTTGTGTTTCTCTCAAAAAGGTTATGCAATGAATTATGACCTTCAGTTGGTTATGTAGGAGCATTTATTGATTTCATTGGGTAAAAATGAGCTAGTTTGGGCTCATGATGGTGTTCCCATCAGGGACCTCACCCCTTGTGTCTGAGGTGATAAGCCCCAGGCACAAATTCAATTTAAGTCACTGCAGCAGCTCGTAAACTTCCATTGTGGGACTATGTCCTACTTCATTCTCTCACACAACTACTACTGAAGAGATCTATCAAATTGGTAAGCTACAGCTGTGGAGATCCTCAATTAAGGACTTGGAGGCCTCCCTGGAGAGATTCCGTTGCTCCTGGAGTTAAGACCTGGAGCTGCAGGCGAGGAACGAGCCTTGAAGCTTACTTCGAAGGAGGTCCGTTAATGGCGATGGGGGTCAGCACCTGAAAATCACAAAAAGGGCCTCACGGCCACGTCAGAGGATTTCAAAAGCTTCGTTGGGTGACGACAAGTGCAGTGCAGCTGTTTAGGTGAAGTGGCATGGTCGGGAACCTTCGAGCAAAGGCCGTAAATGCGGGTGAAGGCATGTGTGTTTGGTGGAGTAATTAGCCCATATTCGTGGGCTATTTATGTATCTAAATGTCTATACATTAAATTAATTTTAACATTTAGATAGCATACATTAGGATGTAAATAAATTAATTCATATTTTTAGCTTAAGGACATAATTCATGCATTTAGAATTAACCTAGGTTTGCATACATTTAATTAGTTAATTAATTAGGTGCACTATTTTAATTAACATAGAAGTTAAGGAGTTATGTATAAATAACCCTAATTATTTTATTATTTTATCCTTTTTCTCCTTTGCATAGGTAACTCCTCCGGCTCCGCCTCCTCCTCCTGCGCATCACATTCATTCTATGATGTTTTGAATTTCAAATCAGTGTGGCCGTGGCTACAAAAGGAGAAGGAAGAGCTGCCGTTGAGGAGGAGGCCCCTACCCCTATTCATCACTGTGCAGAGAGTGCACCACTCTCATCCACTCCACCACCACCGGCCTCAACGGTGACGGCAAGCCTCCACCACCATGGGCGTGTGGTGTGACAGGCCGCACCGCCATTCGGAGCTTACTCGCATCACCGTGAATGCACGCTGCTCCACCATAAGCACACACAGGTGTGCATGCTACCATCTTCACTGCCATCACCAGCATCCACCTCCATCTTTTTCCCCATCCTCTATTTTTCGTCCACTCCACCAAAAAGAACCCAAAAACCTTGCCACACCCATTGCAGCACAAAGGGATGCAACTCTTCCTGCCAACAACTCATGCCACCTTCAGCGCACGCGCCATCTGCCCACTGCGCCTTCACCTTCACCACGCCCGCGTGCCTTTCTGCAGTAGACCACCTGCACACACTGCACCTCCATCGCAGCAGGCGTGCGCACCCACCTCAACCACTACCCGCACCTCCAGCCAACGCACTACCCACACGCATGCTGCATCCAACCCCACACCTCCTTCTGCTTGCGTGCACAGCAGCTAACGCGCACCTTCACCTCCAGCGCCCGTACCCTCACCTGCATGCGCCTGTGCGCCCCTTGCAGCCTGCAGAGCCGCACCTCCACGCGCCAATGCTCCAGCACCTCCCTACAGCACCTGCAGCTGGCGCCACCAGCACGCCCGCATGCACCTGTGTGCCCTACAGAGCCCGTGCCTCCACGCGCCCATGCTCCAGCATCTCCCTGCAACACCTGCAGTCGATGCCACCAGCACGCCCGCGCACGCCTATGCGCCCTGCAGAGCCCGCACCTCCACTCACCCACGCTCCACTTGCGTTTGCAGCGCCTGCAATGCCCGCATGTTGCTCTCCTTACGCCTGTAGCACTCGCGGCCAGCAACAGGCTCCTCCATCACCGCCACTCCTTTCCTCCGGCAGGCCAGCTTCGGCCATCTCACAATGCACCACTGCCACCACCGCGAAGGCCTCGCTTCAGCTGACCTCTTGTAAGAGTAGCTCCTCAAATGAGCCTCTCTCCCATGAGCAAGGAGGAGAGAGGTAGAATCCTCTACTTTTACTTTAATTAATAATTACATTTGAATGCCATTGCCATGAAAATGAATTTTAATTTATGACTATTTTATTCTAGTGAAATTGTGACTTCATACTCATGCTTTCTTATAATTGTGTGGCTTTTGTTATTCACATGTTTTAACATTGGTTTTGGATTAAAATGAGCGTAAATTTTCTCTAATGCATGTCAATTGAAAATTACATAGATTCATTACATATTTATTGAATATTTCAGTAAGAAAAAATTGCACATATACCCTTACATTTTTGAGTTATTGTGTATCTTCTTTTCATTACATTTCATGTCAGATTTGACTCGAGATTTCGCACTTGATTGAACAAATACGAGAAAAATATTCGTGATTTTATTGCATCATTGCCTCCCTGTAGACATGACCCGCTCTTCTGTGAGTGGTTTAATTTTAATTTTAATTGTTTTGTTAAGTAGTTTTCCACCACTTTGATCCTACAACGATAAATCATCTTAATACATTATTCAAAAGCGAAAATCGTCTTATCATGGCACTGTAGGGGGATCAATAGCTCTTAGTGAGTGAGGGATTTGGATCGTCATGATGAGGCGGAGATGTGAAGCATGGAAGCAGTGGCATAGGTGGTCTGTGGTGGCCGCTAACGTTCGCCGGAGGTCTACCGGCGAGATGGAAGACGAAGTCACAGAGGGCATTGGCGGGGTTGGAGCGGTATGTTGGAGATGCTAACGTGATGAGGAGAAACTAAGGAGTTGATTGAGAGGGGTAGCAGATGATGGGGGGAGGAGATGGTGTCGGTTGCGGTATGGCCAATGCTTGAGAAGGAAGAAGCTCCGGTAGGGGTTAAACAGTGAGGATGAAGAGGATATAGACGCTAGCTGGTACTACGCGACGCGGAGGAGAGAGGGAAGGATAAATCCGTCATCGATATTGCGAATGGATGATGAGAGGGGGTAGGGTGAGTCGCCAGATGTCGAGGAGCACTTCGACCAAGAAAGAGGAGAGGAATTGGTGTTCCAGGCCGAATTCGAGCGTGCAATCTTCGATCTGATCTGGGTAATCTTTTATAGGTCATCAAAGGGCAAACGGAGCTTGAGACTCAAGCTCTCAAGCTTGGAAAGCTTCACCAGAGATAGAAACCCAATTTTCAATTTATTTTCATGGCACTTTGGGCAAGACTTGGAGCCCAAGATGTGGCTCAAATGAAAGGCAACTTCGTCAAGAATCTGAGTATCTATTTTGGGACTAATTGATTAAGGATCGAGAGAGAAATTCTCACTCGATCTCAATGGTGAAGCTCAGGGTTGCCTTTAATGGTGCCAGGGACCTATTTGCAAAGATGATGAAGAAGTTAGGGGCCTTTTTGTAAGAATTTTGAAAGTTAAGGGCATATGTATGATCAGATAAGACCAAGTTGCAAACTAGGTCAAGACAATCTCAGATTGGACCTAAATTTTGGCACAAACCTAATTTTGACCTAAGAAATCTAATGGTAAAGTTGGATTTTAATTTTGACCACATGTGACTAGGTAATTTATGCAAAAACCCAAATTAGGGTAAATGTCTATTTGAGACTTTGTCATAGCTCAAGATGGGTTATAATGGTCAAATTGAAGGTAACAAACCCTAGAAAATATTTTTATATGAATTTTAGAGGTTTTAAGTGAATTTTATCCTGACCAGAACCTCAGTTAATTAAGCGGGTCTATTTTTAGGATTTTAGAAATCATTTAATTCTTAAACATGAGAAAACCCTTTTCTGTCTATTCTAACCCACTTGTTAGCCTTTTAGGACCATTTGACTTTTAATTACTTCCAATGAAAACCCATGGTTGTACTGCATTCATGATATGATGGTAAAATTACAGTTTAACCTTGGTTTCTTGTCTTTCTCTCTAAATGATTATGTAGTGAATTACAGTCCTCTGGTGATTATGTAAGAGCATTTATTGACTTAATCAGATCAAATTGAGCTAGTTATGGCTCATGATGGTGTTCCCTTCACTCGGAAACGACGCCAAAATGATTGGGGCGGATTCGCACGAGGAAAGGATTCAGGTTTGGAAAACCTGTCATCGTAGGTTGATTCGTGAGAAAATCTATCGATCAGATAAAATTTATAACCAAAACTTGAAAAGTGAGTCGTGGGTCGAACACGTGGAGGTGAAAGTTTGGTTTTCAAAATCTGCGTTTCACTTTTATTTGTTTTCATCATTTTTGTCTTTTCTAATTTTTTTGGTATTTTTAGCAAGCAAGAGATTAGGTCGATGAATTCGTATCTAACTAATCTACTTGCAAAATATAAGAAGAGAGAGAAACAAACACATATATCTCAATAAGTGTTTCTACAACTATGAAAGCAGAAAAAACTACACTAGAAAGCAGTAAAGATAGATGGAAATGAGAAGAATCCCCCTCGACGGTTGCTTGGAGGATGACTCGCTTTGACGGTGCCTGGATGAAGGTGGTGAGGAGCAAGATGAAGGAGAACGGCGACGGAGGAAGGAGGATGGGACGGGACATCATCACGATGAGGATCTACTTCCCGAAGTAGGTGAGAAGACGGCCAAAGGATGCTCCATGAATGGGGATGAGGGGAGGGAAAAATATTTGGTTTTCTACTTTAGAGGAGCATCCCGGGCTTGGGACAAGCTCTCTTTAGAGCCTTGGAGGTGGTGAAAGGAAGAAAGGAAGAGATGAAGAAGAATGGGAGGGGTAGGGGTCCTTTTATAGTGGAGGAAAGGATCAATTTTGTATACAGGACATTTAGTGATGGTCATAAACATTGCTGATGATCCACCGCAAATGTCGCTGAAGATAGCCTTGCACCCACGCTACTGCTGTGCTAGCGTGCGCCTCCGCACACTACGCACCTGCGTGCGCTGCCGCTAACTCCATGCGTGCATATGCATGCCCGCTGTGCTACTACGCATGCGTGCCTCCACGCGTATGCACACCCAAGCTGTTGTGCACGTGCGGTGGCACGTGCATGTGCATCGGTGGCCTGGGTTGCACCACATTGTGCAATCTAGGTCGTCCATCTTCTTTTCATTGTAGGGGCTACTACAGAGGTCAAATTGAGTCGATTTTCACATTGTTGGACTATGATAGTCGATCCGAATCCATCCACGAGGTCAAATTTGTTGTTTGAAGCTCTGAATTACGTCACCTAGTCCCTTGGCTATTGATCTTCCTTGAATTGCATATGGTGCTACGAGACACCGATCAAGGCAATTTCAAAGGCGTTGAACTCCGATCATTGTCCTAATCAAATCCGTATGGTCGGATTGTCAATCCAAGGATCCAAAATAAATCTCCTCTCCTAACCACAAAAAGGGCGTAATTAACCTAAAATATACACAACTACTCTAAATGCAAAAGATGCATGCTATGCAATATTTATAATCTACTCAGTTTGGGTATGAAACGAATCTCAGCTGACTTCACTGCCTTTTAGGTGAGATTTTGAGCTCGATCTAGCTTAGATTGATTATTCTCCATCTCCTGAACTAATCTAGAACAACTCTAAAGTGTTTAATCTGTTGTTTAAACCAATTGAATCTTCATTCCACCTGTTTTGATGTCCAGTGTGAAGGTTTGAAGCTCCTCAAGCTTCAGAAGCTTCTCCAGACTCTATTTCCATCACCAGATGGCTCGGATTTGTTTTAGGCATAGTGAGTGATCCTTAAGCGCAAGTGAGAGAGTGGAAATCAGGGTTAATTTTAGAATTGAAGGAAAGAGCTGCAATTGCTATTAGCAATCATGGCATGAGGCAACATTGGAAGCCTGAGTCAATGAAGCTTCTGTGCTCCACACATGAAATTATCGTGTGGAGTCAGAAGATGGATGATTAACTTTAGATCTAGAGAGTTATTTTGGCATTGGACATTGAAGCGTGATGAGAATAGAGCATTAAATCTGCCACCAGAAATAGATGCTATGCAAAAGAGAAGAGGGCACTGTAAGACAATCAAAAGATGCAGAGCTACTAAAATGCTACTTAAAGAATTATGCACTTTAGCACTCAATCATCAGCGAAAGGTGCATGTGAGCTAGCAAGTGTGTGTGCCTGTGTGTGTGATGATGTGGCTCTGCGGTGAGGTGGAAGGCTAAGATGGTGACACGTGGCCTAGTAGTGGTACCGATCCAGCACTTTAAGCCGTTGATCCTACGAATGGCTGTGTTGATCCATCTCACCTTTTGAACTGTGAAGGAAAAAAATGCATAAAAAATTCTAAGTGTTAGCCAACACTTAGTGAGAATTTGAGTGTTCACTAAGAATGCGCTATGCGAGATTTGTGAAGGCTTTCAAGCCTAAGTTCTTAATAAAAAATAAAGCCTTAGTTGTTGATAATCAATTGTGATTAATTATTATTCTAAAACAACACTTTTTTGCATAAATTTCTTTTAAGAATTCAATGCAAAATCTTTCTTTCCATTATGGAATGATTGCCATGCTTTTAATGTTCATTCTTATGCAATTATTCATGTGGATAACATATTGTAGTAATTAATTAATTAATTAAGTAGTTAGTTAAGTATGTAATTAATTATTATAGTTAACTTATACTCAGCTATATTAATAATCAAGTATTAAGTAGTAGTATAATCTAAGTAGTAATCTTAAGTAACTTAGTAATTCTAATGTATTTAGTATAATAATTAGGTTAGTATTATGCTTATAGTTTAATTAAGTAAATCTAGTGTCTATTAGACTAGTTAATTAAAGGAAGTATTTATTTGTTATATAACATAAGTTTTGAAGTAAATAATAAGTTAATTAAGTATGTACTAATTAAGTAACTATAACTTAAGTAATTACTAATATTTATGTTATTAAGTTATAACTAGTAAGTATCTATTTAAGTAAGTTATATAAGTACTATTTATATAAGTTAAATATATAATAGTTATTTAATTATGGTAACTAAAGATAAGAATAACTTAAGAACAAATGGTGAATGTTATGCTTAAATTAGCCTCCCAGAACATAACTTGGAATTAACCAGTATAAATTTATAAAATGTGTTGATTACCTTACTCGCTATACTATAAATTAATGACTAATTAACTATGTAAGGTAGTTTTACATCACTAGGGTAATTAGAAAGGTGGAGTATGCAACAAAAATTACTAGAATTTAAGAAGTAAAAAGGGAACAAAAATTGAATGGCAAGTGACTTTGTATTGCTATGAATAAAGATACTAATGTTATAAATGGAGGGCTCACTTGTGTGGAAGTTTCCTACACAACTAACCTCCAAATGTAGGGGAATGCTTGTTACAAAATAGCTAATACAAAAGAAATATAAAGAGAGAGAAGAATGGTCAAAATGAAGCCTGATGGTAACACCATCATTCTTCATAACTAGCTTTAATTAGTTGAAATCAAGAGACATGCTCCTGAATAATCACCTGAGGACAGTAATTCCACTTAAATCCATTCTAACAACATTAAAACAAGGTTAATTATGTAGTTATAACATCACATCATGAATGTAGAGTAACCACGGGGTCACCCAAGGCTTAATTGAAGGTCAAATGAGCATTAAAGTTCAAAGAGCGGGTTCACACAGACAGAACAGGTTTTCACACATTCCGAGAACCAAAACAACACACAAAAACCCTAATTTCTGACCTGCTTAAATTGAAGAGGTTATGGTTAGGATAAAATTCATATAAACCTCTGAAAATTCATATAAAAATATTTTAAAAGGTTTGGTACCATTGGTTTGACCATCTGAACCTATTTTGACCTCGAACAGCGTTTTAGACGGGAATTTACCCTAATTTGGGCTTCTATGAAAATTTTATAGTAAAACATGGTCAAAATTGAAATCCAAGTTCATCATTAGATTCCTTGGGTTAAAATTAGGTTAAGGCCAAAATTTGGGTCCAATCAGAGTCCATCTTTACCTAGTTTGCAATTTAGTCCCTAAGATCTCTATTTCTCCCACTTAAACCCTTAACCTTCGATTTCATTGCAAATGGGTCACCAACTTTGTCATCTGCTTCACGATTTGGTCCCTTCCTCCATTGTTAGGTCAACAGACCTAAACACCGCCTTTGACCGACTTAAAACCCCATCAAACATACACCAAATCCCACCAAATTTGGTGGGATTGATGTTCACACGATAAGGAATCATATGAACATGATTTGGGACTAAAATCTCACACGAAAAGTACCCAGAGAATCTGAAGAAAATGTGGGAATTTCTTGTTCCCAAAACCAACTTGAGAGCACCTAATTTCCTATTTGGAGCTCAAAACCAAGCTCTATAAAGAGCCACAATGATCCCAGTGTCCTTAACTCGATTCCAGGCCAAAAAGCTTCTTCCATCTCTCCCTCGGCCGCCTCCAACCGTAGCTCCTCGATCTCCCTTCGTCACCCTCTGCCACATACAATAGGCAGAGGGAGCATCTTCCCCAACTTCATCCACGTCTAGTGCACATTAGCTAGCGCCACCTACCCCCTTCCTCTTCACCATCCTCACCACCAGAGTATCCGTCTTCTCCAGCATCAGCCTATCATAGCCAATAACAACTTCCATCCCCTTCATCCGTAGATAAGCTCTTCTTCCTCCTCTCCTTATATAGGTTAGAATCAACCCATTCCCAACTCAATTCAACCGACCAATCACGATCTCCCCCTCCGTCTTCTCCACAGCCGGCGACGCCTCTAGTGAAGCCGCCCGACCACTATTGACCACCAATCACTCCGCCAACACCACCACATCCTTCCTCACCACATAGAGACCAAAATCTCTCTTCTTATTAGTTTTTCCATCCACCAAAACCCCCCGACGAACTAACCCACCACCGAACTCCATCACCAACTTCGTCTGACTGCTCCAGACCTCCAATCACCTTTGACACCACCACCATCGCACTCGCCACGATGAGGAGAAGCTCTTGAATGCTTTAATTTGAGTGTAGAGCCCTTCATCGAAGTGCCGCCATACACTGCCTTCGTCCGTCGTCCTCCGACCATCATCACCATCACCACAACCCTCAATCGATGCTGCCTTACCTTATGATGACTTCTGCAACTTCAATCGAGCAATGAACCTTGACAGCAACTCCAATTCGAGATTCAACCATTCTCTATGCACGCGAGGAAAACACTCCTATTTAGTCCCATATTGTGTGGGAATGAGTTGTAGCAGACGTATAAATTGCTTTTGCAATATCTACTGTTCGCCTCAAACACGGGGGTGAGGTCCCCTCATCTCACGTGCCTCTCACACCTCACTCACTACACCATGCCGGTGGGTCTGGTCTCCTACCCAGTACTGTACAAACCCGATTACCCGAATAGAGCCGATTAGAAGGGAATTTCTAAGGAAGGGGGAGGGTTTTGCTTCAGGATTCTTGCCCGGTGCCTTGGGATGCATCCAAACACTTGGCCTCTCTACGCTTGGCACCCTTGTGCCTTGGTTATGCTTTGAACAGTTAAGTCGTCTGACCTTAGGGTCCGACGTCTGATTGAATGTTCTGTGCGATTATTTGGGAGATATTGGCTCTAAATCTAACGTAGCTATTTAAGTGGTTCTAACCACTGTTGAGATATTTGAATTGGCTTGAAACATGGGATATGTGCTTGATTAAGTGGTGATTCAAATCACCATTCTTTTTAGATTCCTAGTTTCCTTTTATCCCAATAACTTGTGATACAATTGGATATCACTTTGAGTAGATTGAATATCATTTTAAGTAGATTATTATTCATTGAATATCTCTCTTGTGTTTAATTGATCCTGCTCATTGATTTAACTTGCAATTAATGTGTGAATTCCCATTTTTTCCCTACGAACGACCTCGATCTCATTTTTTGTTTTTGAGCACTTTACAAATTTAAATGTTGTAAAGCAATTTTCGTCGACTGTACTACAATGAGATACATATTTTAAACAATGACTCTCACTCCATGAACAAAGCCCAAGACGATCCTCACTCCAAATACGACTGCTCCTACACTTGAAGATGATTCTCCTTAGCTCTTCTACTTAGATGAAGTTCTCTAGAGTGCTCCTAAGGGTGGTGGACATCCACCCTTCTCTTCCTTACCTGGTCATCCTTAATAGCATGCACCTTGGCTTAGTTCCAAGGAAGAAGAAAGTTGGATGTAGAGACTAGAAGGGCATGGTGTGGACCTTCGTAATGTGCATGCCTACTCTCCTTATTCCAAGGCTTTGAATGTAGATTTTTGGTGTAGATAAATGTAGCCAAGGATGAAGAAAACATGGTGGTTACATGGTGTATATATAGGATAAGGGAGTTGGTGGTTGGCGCCAACTATGGTGGATCTTGGGTTAAGTGGTGTGGGATGTATAAAGGGCTAGGATAGGGTTTAGAATGGTGGTTATGTGATGGATGGTGATGATATATTGGTGCCACATGAAGGGATGTAGGAAGGTGGGGTTTAGGTAGGGTTGGCACCAAAATATGGTTCTAGAAGATGGCACCAAAAAGGAGGGTGAAGATGAAGCTTTAGGATGGGTGAAGAGTGATGTAGGCCTTGATTTTGGTGCACATATGGAATTGTGTAGAGGTGGTGGTTGCCTTTGATTTGGCGCCAATTAAAGGGTGGTTAAGGGGTGGCTATTATGGTGAATATGTGCATAGGGTGGCGCCAAAAAGGAAGGAGAAGGAGGTGGTTTTTGGTGGAGTTTAGGACCATGGTGGTCGGCCACTAGAGTAGAGGAGAAGTGGAGTAGGTAGCTAGGAAAGTGAAGCTAGCTTAGCTAGCTAATAGCTAGTTGGAGCTGACTTGAGTTTCGTTGAGCCTGATAAGATCCAGGAAGAGCTGAGTTGAAGCTTCCTATTGTCTTAGCAGATATCTCAGCTAGCTGGCTTATTTCTAGTAGCTAAGCTAAGTTGGGTTCAGCTGAAAGGATCTAGCTTAAGCTTGATTGGAGCTAGGATGAGCTGGAGATGAGTTGCTTGTAGACTCTTCAACGAGCTTAGCTAGCTAGTTCACAACTAGTAGCTAAGCTCAATGGAGTTGAGCAGCCAGGAGCTGGGGAGAACTGAAGATAAGCTGATGTGAGTTTTATGAGCTAAAGAGGACTTGGAATGAGCTGACATTCAGCTAACAGAAGCTTTTATCTTCTTCTTCTTGAGTTATTGCCTTTCAATGTGTTAGGGTTTAACTGATATTCAATGGCTCCACATTCCCTAGGAAGCAAATGATATAAATAAGTACAAAAACTAAAAGAGAACATAGTAATGTATGCACTAAACCTAAATGAATGTGGATGACTAAATGCAACCCTAATACTACAATGCAAATGTAAAATGCCTAGAAACTAAGTGTAGAAATTTCCTAAGAATGATGATAAACTAGAGTTTATCAGTATGTGAGTGTTTAGGAAGCCAAAAGGGGATTGAAAAGGTGATAATGGGGAGCCCATTATGGCTGGCCAAAGGGGTGGATGCACTTAAATTTTTTGAATTCAAAAAGGATGTCTTATGGTGGTGGAAAGGTGCATCAATTAATGGGTGGTCAATGGGGTGCATAAGAAAGAGTCACATGGTGGCATAAATGGAGGATGGAGGGGTGCAATGTAGACGTCCAAAAGGGGGGAATTTTCCAAGTATTTTCCTCCTCATGAGGTAACTTTTGAGTGGTAAAAATCCAAGCAAAGTGGGGGTGACCAAGAGGTGCTTTTCTTCTTGGATTTCCAATTCAAAAATATAGATGTGGACACATTCATTGGGGCAACTAGGTGATTGGTTCCAATGTGAGATGACTTCCCAAGGGAGTTGTGCATTAAGAGGAGGAATAGATCATGGTTAGCATGGACTTTTATTGAATAAGCTCCTTAACGCAAGTGCTTGCCCTTACAATAGAGACTTGAGCTTCTTGAATGAGATAAGGAGCTCAATCAATGTAGGAGGTAGCTCCATAATTGAGGTGGTTCAACTTGTTTCAGAGGCTTGGTGAGCTAGGTCTTGGATATCTACAGGCATTGGTCCATTTTGTTCAAGATATGGGGAGCCGTGTCACTTGAGTTTTTAGTACCTGAGTTAAAATCTGCACTAGCTAGATAAATGCATCAAGGCATCATTTTATTGTAAAATTTATGCAAAGATAGATAAATGCAAAATGAACTAAGTGCATGCATGAGTGCAATCCTAATTAAAAAATTGCTTGTGATGCTAGCAAAAAGAAGGTAATGTGTCTACAAAATTGGTGTTTATCAATTCCCTTCCTAACTAGCCACCCAAGACACACCTTAATTGAGAGCCTACACAACCTCTTCCACCTCTCCATATTGTTCACACCACCAAGCCCTCCTCAACCTCCAAAACCCACAACCACACCATAGGAAAGGTCTAGAAAACTAATTCGTAAACCTATTAGGAATCCTACATACCTAATTAGCCTAATTCCTAATCCTACTTTTAGGAACTACTTCCTTTCCTTCCAAGCCACCATCTAGCCACCTCCCCTCCTCTATCTAAACCCCCTTGGATGTCCAACATGAAGCCATCAAGTCTCCATAGCTTCCCTCCCTCTCCTTTAATTGGTTAGGTTCCATTAAAGCATCCTTAAGTCTTCTTTCTTCTCCTTAGTTTCTGTAACGACCCGATTCCCAAGTCCCTACGAGACACGAGAACCGGACCAACTCGACTAAACCCAAGACCTGGTCGTCCAACGAGGAAGTAACCAAAAGAGCAGTAAAATAAACCACATTCAACATGAATATAACTAACAGTAAGAAAATACAGCAGTAAGGAAAGAAACTACTACAGTATGTACCACCACAACAGTAGAACAACATTCATAACATAAAATGAACTGCAGGTAAAGAAAAGTACAGCGGAAACAAGAACTACTCACTACAGTGGAACAAAAAAGAGGTACAAGAGAACAGTGGTGACTCTACTGGACCCTACTCGGCCCAACGTCCTCTGCAACTGCTGACCCTGGCTGCTCAACACCTGGTCCTGAAAGGTAACGAGTGTAACACGTCAGCAAAACGCTGAGTAGAGTGGCAGCTAAACTAAAGAAATAGTAAAGTGTACAGTAGCTGTTTTAATTTTCTTTCTTCCTTTATTTATGCCTTTCTATTGTTTCACAATTTATCTATTTCTCAGATCCTTCACTTGATCTCGAATGTTCCTCATGGGAACGATCTTGATTGCAGTCTTTTCCGAACAGTAGAAGTAGCACGTGGTCCTCTCCTGGCCGGGAGAGTCCCCCGTGGTGATCCTACTCTCAGTCAACCACCCCAAGGTCACTGACAGACGTAACGGTGACTACGGCACGCGCGGTAAACGCACAGGTAGCTAACCCGCACTGGCACGCGGTCAGTCATTTCCGTTAACGGGTGCGCCCAAAGCACAGCACGGAACCAGTACAGGGCAGAGCCCTCTCAGTAACAGGGGTCCAACCCCTCCACAGTAACCAAACAGGGGCCTTGCCCCTCCACAGTCCGCGCACCCTCGCCTGACTACCCTGGTTTGCCCCAGTGGGCCTAACAAGTCGGTGTAGGAGGCTAGCAAAACCCCGGGGCCCATGGGGTAGCTAGTACCTCCCTACACTAGTAGCTCTCCTCGGTACTACGTACACGAGGGCCAGCAAGTCGGTACAGAATGGCCAGTCCTAACCCCGGGTCCCTCGGGCGGCTGGCTCCGCTCTGCACTAAACAGGGCGACAGTCGCTCTCCTTGGTACTCCATACTCAAGGGCCAGCTCACTTCCCCAATTCTATTCCATTCACTTTCCAGGAGTTCTACTCCTAATTCCCCGTAGGGTTCCATCTCTTTTAACTCAGAACATCCAGGTTTCACTTTCCAGTTTCACGTTCTTACAATCCATGTTCTCAATCACGTTTATTTATTCATAGCTGGCAGCTGTTAATTCAATTCACAGGCAGCTATTATTTCCTTTCCACATTTTCCAAGACTGCAATATTCATACATTGCACTAGTTTTCCCATCCTAGGATTCATGCCATATCCTGGGATCTATCATACAATCTAGTTTTCCAGCCCTAGGATTCATGCAACACCCTAGGATCTACCATTCAATCTATTTCTCATTCCTAGGATTCATGCAATGTCCTAGGTTCTATTTATGGTTTCATAATTTAACAGATTATACTTAAAGCCACTCTACCGGTTACAACAGGCGAACTGGGGGCGTGGTCGGGAATCCCGCGTGCCTCCGCAACCCCTGAGACTGCAACGGAACGGGGTCCTATCACAAGGATCAAACACAAGGAATTTCTCAAAATAGTATACAGCTACTGTAGACAAGTAGAGGATTTAATTCCGAAAAGAACGCAACTCAAAATGCGGAAAACGGAACCCGAACGGGCCCTAAACGGGTCGAAAACGACGAAACAGTGCAAAATCAGACGTCTAGAACTTATTCCAGACATCTTAAAAAGTGGATCAGGGGTTACCTTGCTCTGCATGGTCTCTCAGACATCCAGAAGCCTGCGGGGGCGTCTGGCCTAGTTTCCAGACGTCCGATGGTCACCCTGGACGTCTGGAAGTCGCTCCAGTCGTCTGGCACTGCATCCAGACATCTGATTCGCGTTGGATGCGATCTCAGACCCTGCGCGTACCCATTTCCTCTCTCTCTTAGTACGGTCAATCGAAGAAAACGAAGAAGATGGAATAACTCACCTTTCAGACGTCTGGACAGTCTTCCAGACGTCGTTCCCGTCGTCTGGCTAGAATCCCAGACGTCTGATTCTGGAAAAGTTTCCAGAACCAGGGCGCAACTCGCCCTCCGCTCGCGACGCCCGGCCGCACCACGCCTCGCCCGCCTACTGCTCGAGCCACAGCAGTCCTCCCGTGTCGCTCCACGCCCGCTGCGCCCCCCGCCGGCCGGCCCTAGCAGCCCCGGCGAGCTCGCCCTCACGGCCGAGCGCTTCTTCCTACACACAGCATGTCCTCCCACACTCACCGCGACTGTCGCTGCCGCTACCTCACTCGCACTCGCTCTCGCGCACCGGCTGGAAGGAGAAGAGGAAGGGAACGGAGATGACGGGAGTGAGGGAGAGGGCGTGGCCTTTTAAGGCCGTGCGAGGAGGAGAGAGAGAGGATTGACGGCATAGCCTGCAGCTGCAGGAGAGAGGGAAAAAGCGAGAGAGAGAGAGATGCGCTCGCAGGTCTACGCGCTCAGGCGTGCAGACAAAACCGTTGTGTTGAAAAAACCGAATCCCAGACGTCTGGAATGGATTCCAGACGTCTGGTCAGACGTCTGGGCCACCTCCCAGACGTCTTAAAAGACGTCTGAAGCCGCGCGTTCGTAACAGTTTCTTCCTCCTCCATATCCCTCCACCTTCTTCTTCTTCTTCTTCTTCTTCTTCTTGGAGGTCCCCCCTTCCTTTCCTCTACCTTCCTCCACTTTCTAGCATCTCCATTAGGTACCTTAGTTGCTTAGGAACTCCCTCCTCTAGTTAGAATTTCCCTTGTCTCCTTCTTCCACCTCAATTTCTTCATCTTCGACTTCTTCAACTTCTTTCGCAACTTCTTCTCCAACTATCTTTTGAAGCTTTCTTATACCTTCGAGGGCTTGTGGTGGCGCTCTCATTCGACCATCTCGAGCTTCCTCACATTCATCATCATTCTAGATATTTCTTTTTCTCTAGTCTATCTCTCTTCTCCTTATTTATCTACTTCTTCATTCTCTTTTTCTTCTTAGTTGTAGTTGCAAACTTTTGATTAGTAGTAATATATTCTTGGTTTTGCATATATCTCTCTCTCTATTAGCTAGTTTCTTATTTGCTTTATTATTCTAAAAATTCCAAAAAAAGTGTGTTATGCTTTCGCAACTTCACAAATCCACATTTTTGCACTATTTCGCAATCACGACTTTTGCACTCTTCCAAAAGTCACCAAATTTTGTCAGTAATGAGGATACTAGTACAAGTATTTATACGAATGTTAGGAGAAAAAATTATTTTCTATTATTTTATAAAATTCACGGATCAATAAGGGTCAAAGCCAAAATAAAACCTAATTGTTTTGTCTTATCTAAATTTTAGAAATTTTTATACACATTGGATTGATGTGAAATAAATGCAGTTGCTTTGTTATCTAGTCAAAATCCATAAGAAAAATCAATAGAAATTTAGGACATCATTTCGTCTAGTTTAGTCATGCATCTTACACCAGGTGCAAATCAACCAAATTATCTTGATCTTAGAGAAAAAACCCAAAAAGTAGAAAAATATCTCCAAAAATTCAAACAAAAATTCTTACTTACTTAGGATTAGTTAGGAAGTAACCCAACTAAAATCCTCTCTGAGATACAACCTAGAGTCCTATATACTATAATTTTATTTTGTTACAAGTACAGAAATTCAATTTTGAGCGATCGCTTAAACACACGTCACAACGACTGATTTAACCTATTGCAAGTTTCACACATCATTATGCAGGGAATGATTACGTAAATTTGATCCTATCCCCCCGTAGAGATTTACATTTCATGAAATTTGTTCTGAACTTGCATCTTTATTTTCCCCTACTGAGTTTTTGGTTACTTTCTTAGACTTGTTACCCAAGTAATGATAATAAAGTTTGGACCAAGCAAATATGGGACATAGAGGAGACTAAGAAAGAAATGGAATAGATATAAAATGTCACTATATTGTAATCATGAACTTTTGTATTATGTAAGCCTATGTAATGTTGAACTTTTGAATGAATAGAAATACTCTATGGCATGTTATAATACTTGCAATATTCTAAATGTTGATTTCATAGTTAGCTTCTTGGCAACAATGGTTTTACATGTGATTTGACACTAATCAACATTTATGATGTACAAGTCACTATCTTGTATTCAACAATATATGAAAATTAAGTATAACAAAAATTAGATCTCAACAATTATCAATCCTATAGCTTAATAAAGATATGCCAAAATTATAGGAACAAGCTATTAGATTTAGCCTAGTATGCTTGTAGCACATTCGATCTATTTTCTATTTATCCAATTTAATAAAAAAAATATAAAATAATAAAGCAAGACTTATATTGGACTTAGGTAAAAATTGCAGGGGATATCTTTGTAAATGAGACCTTGTGATTATAATTTCTACAAGATTACTTGAACACGCTTGCAATTCACATCTAAATATAGAGAAAAAAAAATAGAGGCAAAAAGAAAAGGATCCTTGAAGGGATATCTACGCAAATAAGATCAACTAAAAATGATAAGTTGTGATCATTGGGTCACTTGCCATTTTCTTAATTGAATTATTTCTCATAATTGTCTCTACAATTGTTTTCTAAATTTCTCCAAAGAATTCTTTTATATGCACTTTCTGTCTCTTCATGATGTTTATATTAATATGCTTTAAATGAGTGGATTTCCTTTTTTTCTAATTTTGGTAAGAGATTTTCAAAATTTATATCTCTCCCTGAATTATTGTACATTCTCTCTCCTTTTGTAATTTATTTAATTGCCTAATAATTTTGGTGTCCAACACACATGAATTCTTTCCCCTCTTAGATCCTAACAAACATTACATAGGACGTCATCATTCTTTTCAAATTATAATTTATTCCCTGATAATTATATATTTATTTAAGTTAATTAATGTTAGTCTAAGGATAATTCAGGTTAGCATGCATGTAGTTAGGTTAGATTAGTCATTAGTTGCATTTTGTAAATAATGTATAAGTTTAGGATTTTTATACAAGTTTTCCATTAGCTATATCTAATGCCTTGATATTTTTGCTTATATGTGTGCAAGCACCAGATTGTAAACTAACTAGAGCTTGACAAAGAGGAGAAATTGTTTTGAATTGAAATATATAAAGAGGCTGAGCTATTTTCTAAATCATAACCCAATTTGACTTTAACCTTAGTTTGTTTAGAAACTCAATTTCCTACACCTAATCCTAGTTAACCTTAATGTGGCTAACCTAAGCATATTAACTCTGACACATTGAAAAGCTACATATTGAAATCCCCTTACAAGGCATACACACACTTTCAACAGCAACCCTCTTACATCCAACCAAAAGTCACGTCCACTCTCTTTTATTCCATGCAACATATATCCCACTAAATCCTACACGTTACCACCGAACCCCACGTTATCACCCACGTAATCCCCACCAAACATCCCACCGAATAAAACCATCTCCACTCCATCCAACTTTCCTTTTCCCATATTTCTTAAAAATCAATCCCATCCACCGGACATGCAACCCACCTACAACTCCCATTCCTACTTACGTTACGTAAACCTCCCTACCGAAATTTCCATACCTACGTACGTTTACCCAAGTTACCAAATAAATTTCCATACAAACCCAATCCTACATTTATCCCCTCAACCACAGAACACCAAACATATCCCCATGCAACTTCACAGCACCCTGCGTAACCTATCCTCTACCCGATTCCTTTTTATTCCCATGTAACGTACTCACCGACAAAACATATCCGATCCCCCTCAGCCGAAATCTGTCAACACTCCGTAGCTCTCTCTACCTGTTCATTTATTTAATCTCCAGCCAATCTCCCCCTTAAGAGATTATTTATTTTCTTTTTCGAATCGCCAGGAGGCCGAAGGCTCTTTCCAATCAACGGCTCTCCTCTATAATTTTTCTGAATCGACTCCTCTCCTTGTAAATCTCTCCCTTCCACCATTATTTCACACCTTGGCCTTAAAGCGTTCTTGATCCAGGTGGGACTACGCCACCTTTGGTGTGGGTACTCCGGATGCTCCTTCGCCTCCATTTAAGTCATCGGTTTTGCCTCTATATTTTCTACTATTTTTGTTGAGCTACATTTGACTTCTAATTCTAGTTACAATTTTATTTTTAGTTAATTTCTTTATTCTAGTTGCTAGTTATAATCACTTTCTTTCATTAGTTGTAATCAAAATTTTAAGTAGTAGTAAAAGTTCTTATTTCCAATCTCTCAGTCTCTAATTATTTAGGTTAGTTCATTAGCTTTCATAACTAGATTTAGTAATTTCAATTTCGTTTATTTCCATGTTCACAATCTTAGTTTCATAGTCGAATCGCATATTGTTCCTTATAAAAAAAACTATACCCAAAAAATTATAAAACAAAAAATACCAAAAAAAAATATTCTCGTCGAACAATTGAAAAATAATTTCAAAATTTGATTCTTGTAAATGACTCGTACTCTTATATTTCTACTTTAAAATCTTATGAGTTTGATTTTAAAAAATTTAAAACTACCATGATTTTACACTACAACGACTGCATTGTTTACTATTGTGACTTTAACTTGTTAGTTTTTGATGTCATTATTAGGAAGGTAGAGATTTATTTTCTCCTTTCGATTCAGTATTTGTCTCTAAGTTACTAATCTTGCCTTGTGTTTGTCGATTTGATGCAGGAATCAGAAAATTTGAAGATGACAGCAAAGCTAGACAAGCGGGATTCAGTGATTTAGAGGTAAGTACATTTATCTTAGATTAGGTTAAATTTGCTTTCTACATAAAAATATCCAAAAAAAACTAGGTGCTTTGCTTGATCATTAAGCTAGTTTGCTTTCTTATAAAAAAAAATAAAAAAAAAAACAAAACTCTTTTTGGTGAACATTATCCCTTTAAAACCAATAAAACCATCCTAAAAATTTGGATTGCAACCAAATTATTTTTTCAAAAGTCATTTTCTAAATTTATATATATCCAAAAATTCTGAAATTGCTCCCGAACGTAGGTAGTAAAGTTAGAAAGATCGTGTACAAATTTTGCACTCATTTGATTTGTATAGAATTTTTAAAAATTTGCAAACTGCACTGATATCTCATCTGATGTTTCTGCTTAATTTGAGGTATTCTAAAAATCATAGGAATTTTTACACTAATTTGATTGATGTGAAATTTATGACGTTGGATTCCCGTGATAATTGGGAATCTTGAAACAATCTGAAAAAATATTTTTAGCATGTTTAATTACACAGAAAATCCAAACATTACTAGGGGTAAAAAGGACCTGAGGACTCCAGTGCACTATTAAATCTGACAAAAAAAATAAAAATGCATTAAAAAATATGAAAAAAATATATTTTATTTGCCTTACTAAGTGGTGCACTAGGACCATTGATTGCTTTGATTGGGTTGCACTACATTGGACTTTATGGACTTAAATTTCATCATTGAACACTATCTGTCTTTAGGGTTTCAACATTAAGATAGAGCACACATGCATTTCCATACTTAAAGGAAATTTATCAAACAATTGAGACTTGCAAAACTTCTTGTGTACCTCTCTAGAACCTTTTTTGAATTTATCTAACCAAGTGAACCCTAAAAGATATTAATACAAGTATTGAACCCTAAAAGCCACTTCATCAATTAAGCTTGTATTGTAAACCTTTTGTTTGGCACGTGCACACACAATTCAATTGATTTAATTGGGCAACAACCACCCTCTCGCCCATCATTTAATCTTATGCACTATAGTACCCAAGCCCTAATTAATCTAATAGGCACATCAATTAGGTTGAATTTTATTTCCAAACTTGAGTTATACCTAGTTGATTGTATCTGAGGCCTTGTCTATTTGGACCAAGTGGTGATAAGAAAGGTCGATGTGATAATCATGTTAACCTCTAGTGGTGTCTTGCAGGGAGTCCTAGGGGTCCCACCCTTCTGGCTAGCCAAGTAATTAAAGAGTCAGGTCAGTTAGCTAAGGTTAGCAAAATTTGGACTAGGTCCAATAGGTGCAACTATTTAGGGCTAGAATTTGATTGCTTGTATTATGCACAAACTTCTCTCTCCTCTTCTCTTTACATCTATAACATTCTTTCAAGTGTATGCACGGAACTAAATCACAAAAGCTACACTTGATACTGATTACACAACAATCATAGGGCCTAATTTACCTGAATTAAGTTAGATTTTAGCTTAACTTAAGAACAATGCATGCATGAGCATCATAACTTGCAACATAGTTAATTTGTTAACTTTATAGATAATAACGCTATTTTATTCTCTAAGAAAGATGGGATATTAATTGCAGATGATTCAAGGCCGTGAATGATAAATCCGACCACACGGATGGATCCAGATCAACGATCGTAATCCAATTGTGCAAAATCAACTCAATCGGAGCCCTGTAGCACCAACTGTGAAGGTAGGAAAATGGATGAGCATGATGGCGCCACATGGCACCATCCCAACAGCCCACCTACATGCCAAAACACTGAAGAGTGAAGCAGGGCTGCTGGATCGTCATCCAACGGCCACCGTTATGCCACGTCGCCCCTCTCCGCACTTCATCAGAGGAGGAATCCATCTCAGCCGTTAGAACTTCATCCAACGGCTAAGAGCGGCCACTCGCTAAACCTAAACCATGACACAAACGCACGCGTAGCGCGTTGGTCACCGACCTCACACACAAGCGCGAGACGCGGGGTCATGACGCATAGAGTAGGAAATTGAAGAGGCAATGGAACGCTGATGCAATTAAACCGTTAGATGAGATCGAGTGGCGCAGAGGCGGCCGCGTGGCACAAGGAGGATCGTCAGATGTGGTGGTTTGATGCACCACGGTTAGACGTGCAACCAGATACCCCGATGAACGTATGCGACGAGAGGTGGTGCTGCGATCATTTTAAGCTATTCGATCGTAAGATCGAATGACTAAAATCAAACAAGCATGAGCGCGCACGCTAAGGGCGCGAGGTGGTGGCTGAGGGCGTCCATGTGTGCGCCACGTGGTGCAATCGCAAGCGTCCATGTGAAGAAGGTAGTAGGAAGGTTATTTGAAGTGCAACCTGATCCGTTGATATCGTGATCAACAGATCTAATCAAACCTAAGGTGTTGCACGATTTTGCGGACCAAAATACTTGCTTTGCCCCTCATTTTAGCTATAAAAAGAGCCCTAGAGCCCCCATTTGGGAGGCAATTCAAACTAGACACATCTCTGGCTCCTCTCTCTCTGCAACCTCACTCTCTGGTCTTCTTTACGACACTCTGGATCTAAGTGCTGCCGTACTTCACACAAGCATCCCCCAGGCGGCTCCGTTCTTCATCTATTTTTCTCTCTCTCTCTACACTTTAGTTTATTTGTTCTAATTCCTAGTTTAGAACTCTTTGCAAGTAGCAATAAAAATTTAATTCTATGAATATCTTGTCTCTCTTTTTATGCTTTCATTAGGTTAGATTAGTCAGTATGAAAAGCTTTGTAAATCTCATTTTGCCTCCCTGCGAACGACTCAGGACTCACCATTTCTGACTAATAAATTTATTTGTTTCGACATGATTCGCAACTACAATGATATAAAATCTTCTTATGTGTTTCGCGACAAACAAATTGGCACCATTGCTAGGGAGGCAATGGAATTATTCTTGAAACTTTTCTTGTTAGTGCTTATTTGATATTTCTAGCCTTCTTTATTTCCATTAATTTCATGTGTGCAGGAAGTGCAAAAATTCAAGAACAAACGCAACAACAGAAAAATTATAGGTTTCTAATCTCAAGTAAGTACTCGTATCTTAGCTTAGGTTACATTTACTTTCCAAAAAAAAAATCCAAAAAAATTAGGTGCTTTGCTTGATCCTTTGGTTAGCATTTGCTTGCTTTTCAAAAAAAAAAAATTCTCTTATTGGTGGGTATTATCCTTTGATAATCAATAACACCACCTCTTACATTTTCGGCCTGCAACAAACTTTATTTTCAAAATTCAATTCCTGAAATTTTATAAGCACAAAAATTCCGAAATTTCTATTGGACGTGGGTATTGAAGTCAGGAACAACATATCCAAATTTTGCGCCATTCTGATTTGCACAAAAATTTTAAAAATTCATGAACTAAACTACTATCAAGTCGATTGTTGCTCCTAATTTTTCAGACTTCAAAAAATCACAACTCTGATTTATCTTAAACTTGATGCATTGGATTCCTATGATAATATAGATCTAGAAAATTATGAAAAAATATTTGGTACGTTTGATTAATGAAATACTCTATCACTAACTGAGGGTCAAAATAAACTGCAAAACCCCTAATACACTTTAAATCTGAAAAAAATAGAAAGCATGCATTAAAATTCTTGAAAAAATATTTTCTGAGTGCCTAGTTGGTAGTGAAATAGGATCAATTGATTGCATTGATTGGGTCGCACTACCTTACTTGTTTGGGACTTAAATACAATCATTTAGCACTATCTGCTCTTAGGATTTCACATTAAATTAAAGCACATTTGCATTTTCATACTTAAAGAAAATATATCAAATAATTGGGACTTGTAAAACCTTTTGTGTGCCTCATCAAAACCATTGTTTGAAAATATTTAACTAAGTGAACCCTAAAATTCTCTAATACAAGCACTTGAACCTTAAAAGCAACCACAACAACTAAGCTTATATTGTGAATCCCTTGATTGAGCACTACACTTTTTGAAATCAATTTTAAGGGCAACACACCCCTAATGCCCATCATATTCCAAAAGCACTTCAAGCCTAAGCCTAAAATTGAGTAGGCCTGCCCTAGGTAAGATTAATCAGCTTGGTAACTTGAAGTTAGATTGGGCTAAGGTCAAGGCCTTGTCTACTTGGACCCACTAGTGACAAAAAAGGTCAACGCGGTAATTGCGTTAACCCTTAGTGGTGTCCGACTGCGGGGTATCTTAGGAGGTCCCACCCTTCTGGCTAGCCAAGTAATTCAAGGGTTGATCTAGCCTAGTCAAATTTTGGGGACTCAAGATTAAGTCAAATTAGGGTTGACACTCTAAGGATTAGCTTGATTGCTTGTACTGTGAGGGTGGGTATTCTCGCATCTATCTTCTCTCTCTCATCCATAGACATTCTTCTGGTGCATGTACGGTAGAAGATCTCTAAACCCTGATTTGCTACCACCTTTAAAGAGAAATCCTAGAAGACTTGATTTTCCAAGATCTGAATCTAAATCTTCAATGGCTAGTCACTATGAGGAAGATGATGTTGAAGAGGAGGAACAAAATCTGGATCCAATGGCTCTTTAACAAAGACAAATTGATTGGCAGGGCCAGCATCATGACAGATGGATGTAGGTCATAGTATAGGCCATTACCTGACTCCAAAATGGGAGAGCAGACCAACCTCTTAGAGATTTCTACAATTCTCCTAATACCAAACCTGAACCTTTTGTCAAGGTACCTCAAGATGGAGATGATTTTGAGCTTAAACCACAAATCATCAATCTGATTCCCCACTTTCATGGCCACAATTCCGATGACCCCTTCCACCATCTTGAAGAACTTCTACACATAGGAAGGACCTTTGGCCCTAGGAACATGAATGAGGATATCTTAATGATGAAAATGTTCCCATTTTCCTTAAAAGATAAAGCTACTCATTGGTTGAGGACTATTGGTAGACCAATCCTAACCTAGGATGACTTGAGAAGCACTTTTCTGAAGTAGTTCTTTCCCATAGGAAGAACAAATGCCCTTAGATGTGCCATTACAACTTTCAAGCAGAACCCTGGGGAACAATTGCATGAGGGTTGGGAGAGATTTAATGACTTAGCTAGGAAATGCACTCATCATGGGATTCCCAAGTGGCACTTGGCCCATATTTTCTATTATGGGTTAAGTAATAATTTGAAGAATTTTGTTGATGTAGCATGTGGGGGCAATTTCCTAAGCAAAGATACTGAGGGAGCCTTTCAATTATTCGAGAATATGAGTGAAAATTCTCTCAACAATGCCTCGATGTCTACCTTTAACAGATCAAATCAACCAAGGAGCTGAGGCTATGAAATTAAGGATAATTCAAATTCGGTTGATTTATAACTGATTGCACAAGGATTGGATAAGGTGGAACTTGTTGGAAAAAAATGTAGAGAATTTGGATAAGAAATTAGATAACCCTCTGAAGGGCAGGAATTCCTTTGGTACACATTCCAAAGTAAACCCTATGCCTACCCAAGGAACTTCTATGCTAACCTACACTCAACTCCCCAACCCTCTAGGTAAGGAAATAGTGCACAATAATAATGACCTAACCATGGCTCCACCCATAAGCCAACTTTACTTGGACCCATCTCTTTTTTGGTACCAAGGAGAGACCTTGATGCCTCAAATTTTGAATTAGGCATCCTAAAGCTTAATTATCCTGAGGATGTTAATGCACTCTAGGGATACACTAGAAATGACCCATATTCAAACACTTATAACCCTGGATGGTGTAACCATCCTAACTTTGCTTGGTCAAGTCAGAAACCTACCCAGGGTCCTAACTTGACTAAGCCTAGTACTTATGGGCAACCCAGTAGGTACATACAACCACACACATACTAGCCACAACCTACTCAAGAAACCCAACCTTCTGATCTAAGTTTAGTCCTCAAAGAAATATGGGAAACAAATTTGAGACATAAAGAAGAAATGAATCAATTGAGGACAGCATTGACGAGACGATTGGACCAATTAATTGATGCTAGACAACACGGGATGCTGCCATCCCCAACTCTAGAAACTTTAATAGGGTTAACCAAAACAACAGACTGGAGTAACAAGCACATACAATTCAACCTACTCCCCAGCACCCACCTGGCTTTGCTAACCCTAATCCTAACCAGGCTCAAATTATCTTGCAAAACCCACCTCAACCTTTTAACTTTAATGCCTTTGCCGGTGCTGTAACTTTAAGAAGTGGGAGACAAATCCAAGATCCTTACCCCTCCAAATCTAAATCTAATCAAGATCTTGAGGAGCCCAAATATGACCTAGGAGACAAAGCTAATCAAGAAGGAAAGGATTAGGACCCAAACACTCATGATTTCTCTCAAGCACCCTTTCCTGAAACCTTGAACAAATCTAGGAAAAAGAAAACCAATCCATCTGAGGAGTGGCTTGATGTTTTTAAACAAGTCCAGGTGAATATATCACTTCTTGAAGCAATTGGGAATATCCCAACCTGTGCAAAATTTTTGAAAGAAATGTGCACACCTAAAAGCCAGGCCAAGTCATCTAAAAGGGTAGTGTTATCTGAACAAGCTAGTGCAATTATCCTTAAAAAGCTACCACGAAAACAAAAAGATCTTGGAGCCCCTCTGATTTCTTGTGTTATTGGAGATACTACCTTTAATAGGGATCTATTAGATTTAGGTGCCTCTATCAACTTGATCCCCAAAATGTTATATGAAAAATTTAACTTTGGAGAGTTAAAACCTATTGAGGCCACACTACAACTGGTTGATCGATCTGTGACCACACCATGGGAAATTATTGAGGATATAATTGTCAAGGTTCATGATTTTACTTTCCTGTGGATTTCTTGGTCCTTGACATGGAGGTACCAAAAAATTTGAAGAACACCCCAATAATTTTGAGAAGACCATTCATTGATAATGGCGGATGTCCCGACAAAGCCGTGGCTAGTCTTTGTTTGTTTTAGTGCTTATTACAGAAATATTGTTGTGGTATAGATAAAATAGCTACGGTTGTCGTTGCCATTACAATTTTTTTACTCGGAAATAGTTTCCCGAGGTCGAACTCAGGGAGCTACTGGAATTCTAGAAGTACAATGTTTCTTTATTACAAAAATAAGAGAGAGAGAGAGAGGGAGAAGTAGATTTCTGTCTCTTGGCTTTTTCTTCTTCTCTTCTTTCTCTCTTTGCTTGTCTTCTTTTTCTCTTCTTTTTCTTGTTTTCTTTACGGGTCCTCTTCAGTTCTTCTTCTTCTTCTCATCTTTCTCTTCAGAGCTTCATCCGTCGTCTGATATCTCAGTCAGACGGCTTAAACGGTTGTCTGCTACAGTGCTTCCCCTTTCTTCCTTTGCTGCTTCTCCTTCTTCTCTTCTTCTTCTTCCTTGGCCTTCTGTAGTTCTTCTTCTTCCTGCGGCCAAGTGTGAACCTTCTTCCCTCGCACCCTGTCCCTGCACAAACCACAGCAAAACCTAACCCTTCCCTCTACCCGCACGTCTCTCTCTCTCTCTCTCTACAAACCGCTCATAGGAAGCTCTCCCAGAGCCAGGTTATCGGGTCGGGTTCCATACCCAGGACCAGGCGTACCGGCGTGTATGGTATGCGAGGAGTGCGCAGGTGGTGTCGGGTCGGGTCCGCCGGATCCACGTGGTGAACTCGCGGACCGGGCGGGTGAGTGGGGTGCGGGACCTAACCCCGTGTGTCTCGAGGCGCTTAAAAGAAACACAAAATCAATTTAAGCCGGTGCGGCGTTTCGAAATCCCACTATGTGGGACTAAACTCTGTCCCTTGCTCGCGCGCACCCGCAAGAGAGCCACAACCTGGCCTCAGCAGCTGCGTCCTCACCTCTCTTCGCATACCTGCTTGTTGCCTTCACCCAAGTCTCTGCAGCTTGCCTCGGCTGGGATCCTGCTGCTGCAGGGCCTGGAGGTCGCGTGGAAGCTCCTTCATTCATCGTCAACGGCGGCTGGGGCTCCGACCCTGTCAGACAGAAACACTGCCTCTTGGCCTATTCAGACTACAAGGTGACCTTCGCCGTGGCACGGCGAAGGTGATGCGGGGTGTAGCAGGTTGTGGGGCGGTGTCTGGTGGCAAGGCTAGGTCGGACTGCGACCGGAAAAATGGGTCTGATTGGGGGAGTGTTGTGGGGGTGTGGAGTGGCAGTGGAGGGGCGGAAGTGGTTCAGTGTGATGAGGCGGAAGTTTTGGGTCGGTCGGCGAGTCATGTGGAGTGGTGGAATGATGGGGGCGACTCGCCGGAGGCGTGGAAGACGAGGGTGGTCAGGCATTGTCGAGGGGCGGTCTCAATAAAAAGATGTGAGGGAAAGAGAGAGAGGAGTACAGGGAGTATCTAGAACTTAGCTGTAGGGACGAAGGGGTCCAAAGCAGGGCGGCAGTCGTGCCGACTGTCGCCGGAGAAGAAATTCCCAGAGGGGGAGGGCGCGGCAAGGAAGAGAGCAAGCGGATGCGCGCTGAGTACGGCGCGACGCGGGAAGAGCAGGCGAAGGTGGCTCTGCTGCTGGTATTGCAGCAGAGCGACGAGACGGAGGAGGAGGAGCCGCCGGAGCTGGTGGGTTTCTACCAGAGTGGGAAGAGAGGAATGGTAGGGGTTTTCTCCGTCAGGACCAAGCTACCAGAGTCAGCTAGCGACGCTGGTCCTTATAAAGGCGGTGGCGGAGGGGTAGGCGCAAGGAGGCGACGTGCCTCCCTCGCCGGAGAATGGCCAGGATCTTGACCCATACCTTACGATCGTTCGCACGGAAGGTGTGGGCGAGGACAGACGACATGGCGGTGTCCCTGCTACAGCAGACGTCACAGGGAACACCGGGTTCATCCTGCAAGACACCTCCCTCACCCTGTGCGACGCCATGCTCCGCACAAAGTCGCCGGAGCATGGCGCTGCGTAGAGACTTGCAGGAGGGACCTGTATGCAAAGAACGATGAAGAACCTAGGGGCCAAAATGTAAGGGTTTCGAAAGTTGAGGGTAAAAAAGTAATAGATGAGGACCAAATTGCAAAGTCGGTCAAGAAGGTCTCTTCTTAGGCTCAAGTTTTTATGCATGACTAAATGGTACCTAAGGATTCTAATGGAGAATTTTATTTTTAGGTCAGACCTTGTTTGACCAACCAATTTACGTAAAAACCCAAATTAAATCATTAATTGGGCATGGTTCTCAATGTAGGTCAAAATGGGTTCCCAAGGCCAAATTGAAGGTTATAAACCCTAGAGATTATTTTTCTATGAATTTTAGAGGGTTTATTCAATTTTTACCCTACCTCGAACCTCGTGAATTGAAGTGGGCTTGTTTTAGGGTTACAGAATGTCATTTAATTCCTTGGAGTTGCTGTAGCCCTTGTTGGATCAGATTATCCCACTTTACTTCTTATTAGGTTAGTTTGACCTATGTTTGGATCCTGAGTTACCCTGTTTACATATTGTGTTGGTGAAATTGCATTTTTATCCCTTATGACTTGTTTTCTTGTTAAACTCAGAATTCTCTGAGTCAAGCCTTTCTTTGATTTATGTAGGAGCTTTTTCTCGCATATTTAGGTTAGATTGTGCTAATTAGGGTTCATGATGAGGTTCTCATCACACCCCCATGCCTAGCTTTTGCTAGTCCCTTAGCAAAAACTTAAGGTTTTAACCTTTGTTCTGGACCATGATGTTTTTAATAACTTCATATAAGTGCCTTTTCATTTGAACTTAGATTAGGTTAGAATGCTGACCATAGGCCTAAAAGGTACTCTAGTACCAACCAAGATCCAGATCTGTCTAGCCTCAGCCTCAGTCCTTAGCAAAGGTTTTTAAGGCCCACAAGAACTAACCTAAGGTCTATTGGACTTTTGTGGTTAAAGCACACGTGCTTGAAATGATTTTAGCCCTGGCTCAATTCGCAGTGCGTTTTGTAAGAGAGAGAGATAGAAAAATTTTTTGTTTGGAGAGTTTTCTCTCTCTTTTTTCTTTTTAATTCTAGCTTAGGATTGGCTTTTCAACACAGTCTGTATCAGATTCCTTGCTCCCATCATCAATCCTCAAGGGTTCCTGGCAATCGATGCTTCGAGATAGCACCGCCCATGGCAACCCCACGGAACCCTGGCTATTGAGATTTCGAGATAATACCATCCATGGTGTTCCGTGGCTGAATCCAAACCCTGTCAATTGACACTTCATGATAATGCCATCCATGGAATCTGAACCAGCAGAGTGCTTACATGCCCCAAGTAGGATATGTAAATATCCTAAGAGACAAGCACCGAGGAGATGATATTTTGTTACGTATCTTCGAGGGGAATTTTCCATCTCTCCGCGTTGGGAACTCGTCCAAATCAACTTGTGTTGATCGGTCGCTCCTACTCTAGGTGTACGTTTCAGAATTTTGCGATGCTTTTGCATGATTTTGATTTTTACGCTTACTGAACCAGGCTGTGTGTGAGGTTAGGGTGCTTAGGTTACTGAGTCCCGTAAATCAAAAGTTAGTTAATGAGGCCAATACTCCCTAAGCCTTGGACCTAATACTTAAGCTTTTCATTTTCCTCAACCTCTTGAGGAATGTCTAGATCTTAATGGGTACTAAGAGTCTATCCAAGAATGCCTAAGGTTTACATTCTTACTAATCTCACATGCACTTTTCATTTCTTTTCTTGAATGAGGTCTAGAACTTAGGTCAATTCCTTAGTTCCTTACTAATGACTATCACTCTTTTCTCACATTTTTATGCTCCTTTTTCATTTTGTTTCTTTTCCTTCTCCCACAAAATTTTCTTTCTTCTCTTATTCTCTTATTCTTTTTTCGAAAAAAATTTTAATTTTTATGGTGTTTTTGGTATATGTGAATTTCTTTGTTTGAAACCTTTTCTTACAAGTTTTGCACTTTCATAACCCCCATGCCTAAGATTTGCAACGTCCTCATTGTAACCTAGGGGGTTTTTATTCAACTTAGTTCATTCCTTAGGACAGATGTTTTGATGAGTGAATGGGCCGGGGCGGCTATTGCGGACGATTTCTAATCTCAGATGCAAGCATCTGAGGTGGAGTCAGTTGTCTTAAAGGGTGAACCTTAAGTGCACAAAGGTGTCAAAAAAGGTTTCAGGTTTTCAAGGAGAATGACGGGTTGCCTCCCATTGAGCGCTAAATTTGATGCCTTCAGCCAAGCGGGAAATGAGATGGAGAGGGGATGGTCAAATCAGCAAAGTTTAATATAACAAGCACCTTGATTAAGAGCCTGGTTGGTCCAACCAGGTGCTTGTTAAGATCAACAGGCTGATGATGCAGCCCAAACCCAATCAATCTGATGAGTTGATAGATGTAGATCAAAAGGTGTGGGACCCACCATATGCAATGTGGCTCAGATGGATGTGGAAGTGTGAATACAGGGTTTGGCTGAGTCGAATCAGCCTAGTCAAAATAGGGACCCATAGAATAATGAGTGATTGACGCGGGAACCCTACAGGGGTGATCAGAGAATGATGGAGCATGGTATGTAGTCTGATCAGTGTTCCAAACCCGATGTGGAAATGCAATCGGCTCGGTGAGAGGTGAATCTGAATAGAAATTCAGTCCGGTTGCGGGTCGGGGTTGGGAAGAGGTTTTGATAAGTTCTGTGTGTGCGGACGTGGTGGTAACTGTGTATGAGGGCTCTTCTAGAAATGAATGACAGGTGATTTTCTGTAGAGAGTCCTCTGGGTAACTATCAAATGCCTGAAGAGTGTCTGTAGGATGAAAGAAATTTGATTCGAGAAAAGATTTGAATTCTGGGTTGTAATCACTCTTGGCATTTTCTGTTTTTGGTTCCTGAGGATCGAAAAGGAATGATTCTGTGCTATCAGTGATCTCAGGAACCAGGACCTCAGAGTCGGAGTCAGAGAATGAGTCATGTGAACTGAGGTCGTAGATGGGCTTGGTGTGTTCAGGAAGGAGAGTCTCTCCGCAATTATAGTCAGATCCGAAGTTGTCGGAGAGTTTGCGAAAATGAGATTCATGATCATGAATTCCACCGCAGCATAAATCATCAGATGTGGAATCAGCAGCCTGACTGGGGTCTAGCCTATATGTCAATTCTGGACTTAAAAAGGTGTTCTGTTTAGGCTCAAGCTCCAAATTGGTAGGATAAACCCAATCGAAACCCCACTCATCCAACTCCTCAGTTTCTGTATCATAAATTGGCATGTCTTCTGAAAACTCGATCAGATTTCCTGAGGATGCTGGAGAGGGATATTCATCAAATAGAGGCCCGAAATCGTATTCTTTAAAAATTTGATCTTTCTCATATGGGGCCTCATAATCGTCCCAATAAGTTTCGGATCTAGATTCTAGGTTTAGGATGTGGGTAGGATTACTAGAATCAAAGTCCAAATAACCTTTGAAGGACACCTTATCAAAATAAGGGGCAGAATTTATACCCTCAAAAGGTTCGATTCTGATCTCATTATTGCAGGAGTTTTGGAATTCTAAGCTTGGCAATTCATGGTCTAGGGTCAGTTCATCATTGTGTTCTCCTGCAATATCCCAATCTAATTCAATGTTATCTTCTATCTGGGTTGGGAATCCACAACCACCCTGTGCCTCAGTCCTGAGATCTGGGAAACTGGATTGATCCTTAATACTGTTCCAAGATGGTTCATCCTCTGTTTCTGGTATATACGGGTTTTTCTGGTTGATAATTTGTTCTAGTGATCTCATCATTTCTACCCATTTTATAAGGGCATTTGGTGTTGTTCCCAAAGTACAGGATTTGTCAAGCATTGAAGATATTCAGATTTGTGTAATTTTTCTATCTCAATGTATCCTGTCATGAGCATGTCTCGGGTTGATCCTTTTTTAATTTCTATCAACAGAATTTGGGCACAGTCTATGATGAAAGCTGTGGTTGTTGGGACATCAACCTGAATGTTTTCTATTGGTGTTGAGGGTTTACATTTGATTTCATAGAATTCAAGGGCATCCTCAATCATCTTATCTTTCATGGATCTCTGATATTCAGGTTTTTTGAATGGTAGTCTTAAATGGTGTGGCTGCATCTTTGAATCAGGTGGTGGAATCAAGATATAGAATCGGAGTTTGAATCAAGATGTAGAATCAAGTTATGCCAAGATGGAAGAAGGGGGCTTTGTTCAGAATCAGAGGAAAAGGGGCTATGTGGAAGGTTTCTGCAAAAACAAGGGAGTCGAGGCTTAGCCTCGGGGAGAGTGAATTTCTAAAGGAGGTTCCAAGGACCTCCTACCAAACACTGAAGGACTAGATGAGATAAGCAGGTGCTGGACCCAATCAAGACACCCAAAATGTTGGGTGACTATAGAGGTGCGGGGCAGATGGACCCCTTGATCAAAAAGATCGTCCACCTGAGAATTACCTAGGCAGCCAGAGAGGGTGAGTCCCGCCAAGACCCCTACACAGTAGAGCATCCCCACAGGTTACAGGGTTTCCCCCACCCGACCTCTCTTGTCACTGTGGTTCCAGGTAGAGCAGAATGGGGATCTTGACCTCTTAAGTCTACCTCTTTTACTTTAAGATCAAGGTGCTTATGGTTCCACTTGAACTCTTAGGTATTTTTGTGAAAAAGGTGACCTAATTTGAAGGTTGGTTGACCCTAAGGGTCAACTTCACCTAGTGATTTTGAGAACTTATTAGGTCTTGTTTTTAAGGGTTCAAGTGTTTAGAGAGCCAATTTGTTTAGGGTTTTTCTTAATAGGTATTTTGAACCAATGGCTTAGGCACACCTCTTTTTGGGAAGATCTTTTCTTTGTTAATAGAAGGTGTGTCTCTAAAAACCCTAGATTTTCAATCCTTGGATTGGCTCTAGTTGGTCCATTTTAGTTACCTCAAAATTTTAGTATCTAGGGCTCAATCAAGAAGGTTTTAGCCCTAGTTACCTTAGTTGGATGGATAGTTAAGCATGTGTTGAAATGAAAATTAGGCAACTCTGATGAATTACTATGTATGATGCAGGTAGCCCTAAGTTGATTTTTCTTTTTGGTCCTTTTCAGATTTTAAGGGAGTTAAGAAAGGGCTAATGAGGATTACCTGTTTAGTGGAGTGTCTGTTGTGTGGCTGCTCTTCTCATTTTTACCTGCACATAAGAGAGAGAAAAAGATTAGCAATCTCTTAAAAGAAATTCAAAGCTTCTAGAATAACCGTTGCTCCCCGGCAACGGCGCCAATCATTGATAATGGCGGATGTCCCGACAGAACCGCGGCTAGTCTTTGTTTGTTTTAGAGCTTATTACAGAAATATTGTTGTGGTATAGATAAAATAGCTACGGTTGTCGTTGCCATTACAATTTTTTTACTCGGAAATAGTTTCCCGAGGTCGAACTCAGGAAGCTACAGGAATTCTAGAAGTACAATGTTTCTTTATTACAAAAATAAGAGAGAGAGAGAGAGGGAGAAGTAGATTTCTGTCTCTTGGCTTTTTCTTCTTTTCTTCTTTCTCTCTTTGCTTGTCTTCTTTTTCTCTTCTTTTTCTTGTTTTCTTTACAGGTCTTCTTCAGTTCTTCTTATTCTTCTCTTCTTTCTCTTCAGAGCTTCATCCGTCGTCTGATATCTCAGTCAGACGGCTTAAACGGTGGTCTGCTACAGTGCTTCCCCTTTCTTCCTTTGCTGCTTCTCCTTCTTCTCTTATTCTTCTTCCTTGGCCTTCTGCAGTTCTTCTTCTTCCTGCGGCCAAGTGTGAACCTTCTTCCCTCGCACCCTATCCCTGCACAAACCACAACAAAACCTAACCCTTCCCTCTACCCGCACGTCTCTCTCTCTCTCTGCAAACCGCTCATAGGAAGCTCTCCTAGAGCCGGGTTATCGGGTCGGGTTGCGTACCCAGGACCAGGCGTACCAGTGTGTATGGTATGCGAGGACTACGCAGGTGGTGTCGGGTCGGGTCCGCCAGATCCGCGTGGTGAACTCGCGGACCGGGCGGGTGAGTGGGGTGCGGGACCTCACCCCGTGTGCCTCGAGGCGCTTAAGAGAAAACACAAAATCAATTTAAGCCGGTGCGGCATTTCGAAATCCCACGATGTGGGACTAAACTCTGTCCCTTGCTCGTGCGCACCCGCAGGAGAGCCACGACCTGGCCTCAGCAGCTGCATCCTCGCCTCTCTTCGCAGACCTACTTGTTGCCTTCGCCCAAGTCTCTGCAGCTTGCCTCAGCTGGCATCCTGCTGCTGCAGGGCCTGGAGCTCGCGTGGAAGCTCCTTCATTCGTCGTCAATGGCGGCTGGGGCTCCGACCCTGTCAGACAGAAACACGGCCTCTTGGCCTAACCAGACTACAGGGTGACCTTCGCCATGGCACGGCGAAGGTGATGCGGGTGTAGCAGGTTGTGGGGTGATGTCTAGCGGCGGGGCTAGGTCAGATTGCGACCAGAAAAATGGGTCTGATTGGGGGACTGTTGAAAGGGTGTGGAGTGGCAGTGGAGGGGCGGAAGTGGTTCAGTGTGATGAGGTGGAGGTTTTGGGTCGATCGGCGAGTCGTGTGGAGTGGTGGAATGATGGGGGCGACTCGCCGGAGGTTGGCCGGAGGCGTGGAAGACGAGGGTGGTCAGGCGTTGTCGAGGGGCGGTCTGAATAAAAAGATGTGAGGGAAAGAGAGAGAGGAGTACAGGGAGTATCTAGAACTTAGCTGTAGGGACGAAGGGGGCCAGAGCAGGGCGGCAGTCATGTCGACTGTCGTCGGAGAAGAAATTCCCAGAGGGGGAGGGCGGCGGCGAGGAAGAGAGCAGGAGGGCGCGCGTTGAGTACGGTGCGACGCGAGAAGAGCAGGCAAAGGTGGCTCTGCTGCCGGTATTGCAGCAGAGCGACGAGACGGAGGAGGAGGAGCCGCCGGAGCTGGTGGGTTTCTGCCGGAGTGGGAAGAGAGGAATCGTAGGGGTTTTCTCCGTCAGGACCAAGCTACCAGAGTCAACTAGCGACGCTGGTCCTTATAAAGGCGATGGCGGAGGGGTAGGCGCAGGGAGGCGACGTGCCTCCCTCGCCGGAGAATGGCCGGGATCTTGACCCATACCTTACGCGCGTTCGCACGGAAGGTGTGGGCGAGGACAGACGACATGGCGGTGTCCCTGCTACAGCAGACGTCACAGGGAACACCGGGTTCATCCTGCAAGACGCCTCCCTCACCCTGGGCGACGCCATGCTCCGCGCAAAGTCGCCGGAGCATGGCACTGCGCAGAGACTTGCAGGAGGGACCTGTATGCAAAGAACGACGAAGAATATAGGGGCCAAAATGCAAGGGTTTCGAAAGTTGAGGGTAAAAAAGTAATAGATGAGGACCAAATTGCAAAGTCGATCAAGAAGGTCTCTTCCTAGGCTCAAGTTTTTATGCATGACTAAATGGGACCTAAGGATTCTAATGGAGAATTTTATTTTTAGGTCAGACCTTGTTTGACTGACCAATTTACGTAAAAACCCAAATTAAATCATTAATTGGGCATGGTTCTCAATGTAGGTCAAAATGGGTTCCCAAGGCCAAATTGAAGGTTATAAACCCTAAAGATTATTTTTCTATGAATTTTAGAGGGTTTATTCGATTTTTACCCTGCCTTGAACCTCATGAATTGAAGTGAGCTTGTTTTAGGGTTACAGAATGTCATTTAATTCCTTGGAGTTGCTGTAGCCCTTGTTGGATCAAATCATCCCACTTTCCTTCTTATTAGGTTAGTTTGACCTATGTTTGGATCTTGAGTTACCCTGTTTACAGATTGTGTTTATTGAAATTACATTTTTACCCCTTATGACTTATTTTCCTGTTAAACTCAGAATTCTCTGAGTCGAGCCTTTCTTTGAGTTATGTAGGAGCTTTTTCTCCCATATTTAGGTTAGATTGCACTAGTTAAGGTTCATGATGAGGTTCTCATCAACCATTCTTAGCTACTTCCAAAGCAAATATTGATTGTGAATCTGGTAGTATGGAAATTAAATTCGGGGACAAGAAAATAAAGATTATTATTTTTAAGGCCATCAAACAATTTGAGGATTGTTGAATGATAGAAGATTCTAACGATGTGGACCATAATGTTGAATATTGTATGAAGTTAGGAGTTTCCCAATCCGACCCTACAAGCCTTGATCCCTAAACCAATCAAGAGGTCGGTCTCACTGACTTGATTCCAAGACCTCTTGAGGATAATTGTGATCTACCTTTGGACCCTTCATCCCAAGGACCCAAACCTGAATTAAAACCTCTTCCTGATTATCTAAGGTATGCTTTCTTGCAATCTGATCAGACTTATCCAGTGATCATTAGCTCTTATTTAACCCAAACTCAGGAAAATCAATTAATTCAAGTTTTGGGAATAAACAATAGGGCAATTGGTTGGACATTGGATGATCTGAAGGGTATCATTCCTACTTACTGCACCCATAGAATATATGTTGAGGACGGATCTAAACCCTCTCGGGAAATGCAGAGACAACTGAATCCTAATATGCGGGAGGTTGTGAAAAAGGAAATGATTAAGTGGTTAGATGCTAGAATAATCTACTAGATCACACAGGTTTAGGACGTTTGAAATCGAGGTTATGAGTAACCCGTCATCGTAGTTGCAAAACTTGTAATCAAATATAATTTATACCAAAACTACAAGTGAATCCCGGGTCTAACACAGGGAGGCGACGTTTACTTTGTATGAAAATCGTGCTTCAATTTGTTTCTTTTTGGTGTTTTAGGGTTTTGTTTTTTTTTTTTTTGAAATAAAATGACAATCATTCACAACAGAGATAGAATCGAATATGATATATTGCATGAATGTCAATTACAATAATCTAGAAAACATACAAAGAGGGAGGTGAGAAGGAATCTCCAGAATCGGCTGTTTGGCGAGATGACGACGCCTGGCGGAAGCTCGGACGAAGGAGGTGAGGAGCGGGACGACGGAGGTGAGATGCAGGAGGACGTCTGGTAGAGGAAAGCTTTAGCGTGGCTTCGGAATGGAGGTGAGGAGGCAAAGTTGATCTGCTACCGGAATGGAGGTGAGAGGACGGCTCCAAGGCGACCTATGAATGGGGATGGGAAGATGGAGGAATATTTAGTGAGGCAGAGGTTTGCTGTACTAATAGGCACCTTGGGAGCTTGAGAGTAAGATCTAACAGAGCATTGGTAGGCTTGCTAGAGCTTAGGAGTAGGTGGGAATAGAGTAGGTAGAGATGAAGAGGAATGGGGGGTGTAGGTGTTTATATAGTGGTGGGAAGAAGAAATTCGTGTAGAGGGTTGTAGTGACAGCTACAAGAGTCACTAAAGACCCCATGCAGCTATCACTGAAGATCGCGCCCCCACCGCTCACACCCACAGCTGGCTTGCGCCTACGAGAAATTAGTGACGGCTGTAAGCATCACTAAAGATCTGTCAGGCTATCCCTGAAGATCCACCCACTACTCATGCTCCTTTGGTGCACGCATCGCGCTCTCCTTGTCACATGCGCATGCTCATGCGCTGGTGCTGCGCTATGCTTAGCTGCACTCCCGCACGTGCACGTGCGTGCGTGCTTAGCTGCTGCGCCACACCTCAAGCGTCCAATTGAGGGGGCAGTGGGTTTTTAACCCTCACCCTCTCTTTGTGAGGCACCTTCACAACCAATGCACCACAACCAAGAGTTTGTTGTGCAGATGTTTTAAGGGCACACGGTGGAGATGAATCCTCAGCCGTTGGATCAAGATCCAACGGTTGAGAATGGGTGATGCCATGATGAAGAGTGGGTGTTGGTCGGTGTTGGGTGGCCAAGATGGCGCCATGTGGGCCGTCCATCTTCTTTGATTCCTGCATTGCTGGACTACGATCATCGCTCTGGATCCATCCGTGTGGTCGGATTTTCCATTCAAAACCTGTATGGATGTTGCATTGCCTCCCGACCGTTGATCTTCCTTAGACTTCGTATGATGCTACGGGACTCTGATCTAGACGATTTCAGAGGCATTAGACTCCGATCATCATCCTGATCAGAACTGTATGATCCGATTGTTCATCTGAGGCCCTGAAATAAATCTTCTTCTCTCCTGACCATAAAAAGGACTTAATTAACCTAAAATATATACAACTACTCTAAATGCAGAATGATGCATGTTATGCAATATTTATACTATGAAATGTAAATCTCAGCATAGGAACATGCATGAATAAGCATTTTAACATAAATAGATGTGTTTACATCATACCCCCATGCCTATCTTTTGCTAGTCCCTAGGAAAATTAAACTACATGCTATGTATAAAAGCAGAATTAGGATTAGAATGCTTAGGCCTAAGTTGTTTATTAACAATAGAAAATTTCAACTAAGGTCCTATACAATGAAAACTCAATAGTACCTAGGTGTCTACCAAAATGCAGACTGCCCAAGTCCTCACCTTATCTTAAAAGGGAAGATACTTTTTGTTTTCTTCTTCTCAAATTTTTTTGGACTTTTGGAGTTTAAGGGTTCCGGGATAACTTTTTACGGCTACCCGACCCGCCCAAGACTCGAAAAGGACTCTAAGTGCTAAGCATCTAGTAAAAATAGTGAAAGACTCACTAGGCAACCGTTAAAACGGACTTCGAGTTTCTACAACCCTAGATGACCTTGCCTAAAGGTTTATCTTTTCAATTGGTAGCTGTTACAAACACGCTTTCAAGATGCCTTTTTAAGACGTCTGGGAGGTGGCCCAGACGTCTGGGATTTAATTTCTGCGCCACGCACATTTACGTCTATGCCCCTGCACGCGCAGACTTGCGAACGCCTCTTTTTTCCTCTCTCCTCCTGCAGGCGCAGACTCTCTATCTCTCTCTCTCTCTCCCCACGGGGCCTTATAAGGCCCTCACCCTCTCCCTCACTCCCATCTCCTCCGCTTCCTTCTTCTTCTTCCAGCCGGTGCGAGAGTACGAGCGGCGGCAGCGGCAACCGCGGCAAGTTGCGGGAGGAGGTGTTGCGCGAGGGAGGAGACACCCGATCGTGAGGGCTCAAGCTTGCCGGGGTAGCTAGAGCCGACCGGCGGGGGAGCCGCGGGCGTGGAGCGTCGCGGGAGGGCTGCTGCAGCTCGAGCAGCAGGCAGACGAGGCGCAGCGCGGCCGTGCATCGCGGGCGGAGAGCGAGTTGAGCTCTGATTCTAGAAATTTTTCCAGAATCAGACGTCTGGGCTTCCAACCAGACGACGGTGAAGACGTCTAGAGGACTGTCCAGACGTCTGGCAAGTAAGTTATTTTCCTCCATCTTCCTTTTCTGCGACCGTTCATACTGAGAGCGAGGAGTGGGTACGTGCAGGTCTGAGATTCGCATCCAACGCGAATCAGACGTCTGGCCGCAGTGCCAAACGACGGGAAGGACTTCCAGACGTCCGGGGTGACCATCGGACGTCTGGGAACTAGGCCAGACTCCCCCGCAGGCTTCTGGACGTCTGAGAGACTACGCAGAACAAAGGTACCATCTGACCCACATTTTAAGACGTCTGGAAGAGGTTCCAGACGTCTGATTTTGGACTGTTTCGTCATTTTCGACCCGTTTAGGGCCCGTTCGGAGTCCGTTTTCCGCGTTTCGAGTTGCGTTCTTTTCGGAATAAAATCCTCTACCCGTTTACAGTAATTATATACTATTCTGAGAAACTCCTTGTGTTTGATCCTTGTGTTAGGACCCCGTTCCATTGCAGTCTCGGGGGTTGCGGAGGCGCGCGGGATTTCCGACCACGCCCCCAGTACTTCCGCTGTAGCTGGTAGAGTGGCTTTAAGAATTATTAACATAATTTGTTACAATTATGGAACAATTAATAGAACCTAGGGCATTGCATGAATCCTAGGAATGAGAAACCAGATTGAATGATAGATCCTAGGCTATTGCATGAATCCTAAGGCTGGAAAACTAGATTGAATGATAGATCCTAGGGTACGGCATGAATCCTAGGACTGGAAAACTAGTGATATGAATATAGATATTGTAGCCTTGGAAAATGTGGAAAGGAAATAATAGCTGCCTGTAAATTATTTTAACAGCTTCCAGTTATGAATAAATGAACATGATTGAGAATATGGGTTGTATGAACGTGAAACTGAAAGGGTGAAACCTGAATCTGCTGAGTTAAAAGAGCTGGAACCCTACGGGGAATTAGGAGTAGAACTCCTGGAAAGAGAATGAAATGGAACTAAGAAGGAAAGATGTGGAAGTGTGTTGTCTCTTGGGTACGTAGTACCAGGGGAAACACCTGTTATCTGCTTAGTGCAGAGCGGAGCCAGCCGCCCCAGGGACCCGAGGTTAGGTCTGGCCACTTTGTACCAACTTTTTGGCCCTCGTGTACACAGTACCGAGGAGAGCTACTAGTGTAGAGCGAGTACTAGCTACCCCACTGGCCCCGGGGTTCTGCTAGCTCACCTACACCGACTTGTTAGGCCCACTGGGCGAACCAGGGTAGTCAGGCGAGGGTGCGCGGACTGTGGAGGGGCAAGACCCCTGTTTGGTTACTGTGGAGGGGTTGGACCCCTGTTACTGAGAGGGCTCTGCCCTATACTGGTTCCGTGCTGTTCTTTGGGCGCACCCGTTAACGGAAATGACTGACCGCGTGCCAGTGCGGGGTAGCTACCCGTGCGTTTACCGCGCGTGCCGTAGTCACCGTTACGTCTGTCAGTGACCTTGGGGTGGTTGACTAAGAGTAGGATCACCATGGGGGACTCTCCCGGCCAGGAGAGCACCACGTGTTACTTCTACTCTTCGGAAAAGACTGCAATCAAGATCGCTCCCATGAGGAACATTCGAGATCAAGTGAAGGATCTGAGAAATAGATAAATTGTGAAACAATAGAAAGACATAAATAAAGGAAGAAAGAAAATAAAACAGCTACTATACTCTTTACTGCTTCTTTAGTTTAGCTGCCACTCTACTCAGCATTTCGCTGACATGTTACACTCGTTACTTTTCAGGACCAGGTGTTGAGCAGGTAGGGTCAGCGGCTGTAGAGGACGCTAGGCCGAGTAGGGTCCAGTAGTGTTACCACTGTTCTTTTGTGCCTTTTTTGTTCCACTGTAGTGAGTAGTTCTTGTTACTCTCTGTACTTTTCTTTACTTGTAGTTCATGTTATGTTATAAATGTTGTTCTACTGTTGTGGTGGTACATGCTATAGTAGTTCTTTTTCTTACTGCTGTATTTTGTTACTGCTAGTTATATTTCATGTTGAATGTGGTTTATTTTACTACTCTTTTGGTTACTTCCTCGTTGGACGACTAGGTCTTGGGATTAGTCGAGTCGGTCCGGTTCTCCTGTCTCGTAGGGACTCGGGAATTGGGTCGTTACAGTAGCTTTCTCTCTAGTTCTTTTATTTATGGGGTCAACACAAGGGAAAACCCAGTGTATATCTCCCCGATTTATTCTACTTCACTGCTTCTTCCCTAAGTGTTTTGGGAATTATTGAGCATTTTTGTGACCTAGGCACTAGACAACCGGCCAATGGGCTGTTACCCACGACAACTTGCCAGCCATACTCATGCAATGAAGTGTGGGGTTTTTTATTATTTTTTATTATTTTCTCCTTTTTCTATTTTTTTATTTTTCTCTTTTTTTCTATTTTTTTTTAAGTAGGTGGCTTCCCTGATCTAAGATTTACCTAAAGGCAGTACAATAAAATGGTCTTGTGACTGAGCTCTGGACAACCGGCCGATGAGCTGTTACCACTGACAACTTGCCACCCATACCACCCTAGATAATTCATTAGCTACCCAATTTCCGAAGAAACCACCTAAAAGTGAGTCAGTGCAAAGAAAAGTGTGTAGATGCTTACGCTTAAAGTCCCCCCAAATCAAAGGGCGAGTTGATAAGTTGCATAATTATCATCCCAATTTATTAGTCAAATTAAAATGAAATTACTTGGCAAGGACTCTAGACTAAGTCCACATTCGAGTGGACACCCGGGCTAATTAAGCCCAAAGACCTAAAGAGTCTAAGTGTCTAGGTCCTATTGTATCATTTCCTAAAGTTAATAACTTCTAAATGCCTAAGTTCTCTTCTCCTAATTCTTCTTTTTTTATCTTTTGAATTTTCAAAATATTTTTTTAAAAGAAAATAAAAGAAATTCTACAGAGTTAATGAAATAATTTCAGGATTAAGTATCCACCCCCATGCCTAAATGATGCAATGTCCTCATTGTAAAAATAAAGACACGAAAAGGTAGAGTAAACAGAATATCACCTGAATAACGTGAAAATCCAATCAGCTCCGTAGAGAACGTGGAATATAAACACGTGCTAAATTTAATGCCTTTAGCTAGGCATAAAGTACAAACAAAGAAGAGGTTAAGAATTCACAGGTACGGGTCAGAATTAGAATTAAAAGATTGATCCTTAAACCTGTTAACAGGAGATGTCCACAGATGTGGACCAAGTTGTGGTACAGACCCACAACCTAGGGTCGAGTGGTTCTAAAGTTTTGGATGAAAATCTGCCAGAACCTAAGATTATTGTGTTTGCGGGATCGGGCCTACAGTTTTGTGGTGTGCAGCCTAAGACCAAACTGTCAGACAACGGGTTGATCTAATCCATTAAAATCGAGTGTCCACTTATAGTTCATCTTGGGAAGATAGTCAATTATTCCAAGCTTGGGTCACATGTGAAAGATTTCATAAGGACCCTGATAGAAGGCAGGTGGTTTCAGGTTAATAGGAACCCTCAGATCCAAAATCAAAGTTCCCTCAGAATTAGCTTCCCAGATTTTTAATTCCAACTTCCTATCCTCTGAAATCAATGTTTCTGAGACCTCCAAATCGTTGTACACCCCATCTAAAGTATCCAAGTCCAACAATTGTGGCTGAATCAAAATTGACTTGGGCACAATGACCTCAGAAGTTAGCTTTTCGAGGTGCGGATGAGGAATAGGGTCACTGATTGAATCATCAAGATTCAGATCCTCCAAGTTAACCCCAACCAAATCAAATTCCTCTATTATCAAGCTGTCAAATGGTTCGTCAAATTCCTCATGCCCATTTGTCTCACTAAAATCATTTTCCTTATACTCAAGTGAGACTTCACCTAAAGATTCTTCACCCTTAGACTCAAAGAATTGATGATCCTCATTTTTATATGTCTCAAAATCATAAATCATTTCATGATCCGAGACATAATTTTCTTCGTTTCCTGACTTGGGGATCTCGGGTGAATCAATCGGTTCATCCTTAAATGGTTACTCTAGACCAATCTAGTCATCTCCAATCTCAAAATATGTATTCCCCCTCGACAGGCACCTGAGCGGGTTCAGACATTAGCTCTCCTGAAGAGGGTTCATCTTGAGAATCATCCCAATATTTGACTTGTGCAACCATAAATTTCATTCTCAACCTCGATAAGTTCCTAAGAAGAAAGTCACCCAAGTCCCTATCCCTAACACTTTGGAGCAAATCCAATAGAGAACTATTAAGTTCATTAATCATTTTGATCATAGGCTCCAATGCTTCAGTGCATGGTGTTGGCTAAGCTTCTATAGATTGTGTAGTGTTCCTCAAATTAGCCAACACCCTATCCTGGATCTGGTTCACCTTAACCGAATGGTTCGATTCAGGCTTGGGTGGGTTTAAGTTAGGTCTAGTGGAGTCAAGATATCAAGGTTCTAGGGTCTCTTCCTGATAGTAGGCTATTTCAAGTAGTTCAAAAAATGGAGGTGATCTATGTTCAACATAATTATGGGGAGGGTAGGTGTTATAATCAACATATCCTTCTTGATTGTAGATTGGATTGGGTTGATCGTCAAAGGGTGGAGATCTATAATCATTGTAGGTTTGGGAAGGATAGCAATCATAGTCTTGTTGTTTAAGGTTAGGCCTAGACACTGAGGTCCAGATTCGTATCCCCAATCAAAGTTATCCTGGCTAGTAGATGGGTAATTACAAGTCAAGTCGGGATAGTAATCATCTTGGGGATAAGCGGGGGTAGGAGGATAGGATTGGAAATGTGTGTAAGATGTGGTGAAGTAAGGAGGGAAATCAGAAGAGAAAGAAGGAGCCCTGCAATACAAAAAATACAAGCCTGTCCTTAAGTTGGGTAGACTAAAGGTCTACAGACTCTCAGAATCCATCCTAAGATTATGGACGATTTACTCTACTTATGTCCAGGCAATCCAACTAGTTAGAAGGAAGGAATGGGGAGAATGTTCTTCCTTTGGCTTGCACCTCCGGTTCCTAGTGTACCATCAGCCACAGTCGTTTGATGCTACTCCCCTAGCTAGACATTAGATTGACTAGTATAAGTAGGTTAATCGTGAACAATCACAATATGGATCCCGATGAGCGAACCAGTCCATAGGGCCAACGTCTAATCAATTTTAGTTAAGCTTGGGACAATGGTGCTTCAGGAATGTGATGGGCCCTTAATGGGTTATGCCCTTAATGATTTGTTTGATAATGTGTGAATTTGCACAACCAAGAAGTTTTCGAGCAAGATTATTAATGATGAGGTAAGTTTTAGGATTCGAATCTTGCTTATTAGCTCTTAGAATTCAAATATTAGGTGTATTCAACAAAGTTTTGTGAGGCAAATCATGTAGACACATCTATTTAGGTTAAAATGCCTATTCATGCATGTTCCTAAGCTTAGATTTGCATTTCATGTTATAAATATTGCATAGCATGCATTATTCTGCATTTAGAATAGTTGTAAATAATTTAGGTTAATTGCATCCTTTTTGTGGTCAGGAGAGAAGGATATTTATTTCGGAGCCTCGGATTGACGATCCGACCATACGGATCTGATCAAGACGATGATCGGAGTCCAACGCCTCCAAAATCGCCTCGATCAGAGTCCTGTAGCATCATATGCAATCCAAGGAAGATCAATGGCTGAGGGACTAGGTGATGCAATCCAGAGCGTCAAATGACAAATCCGACCGCACGGATTGATTTGGGTCGACGATCGCAACCCAACGATGTGAAAATCAACTCAATCCGACCTCTGTAGCATCCCCTACTAAAGAAAGAAGATTGACGAACCAGATTGCGCCATGTGGCGCAACCCAAGCCGCCCACGCACATGCACGCACACAGCAGCATGGGTGTGCACGCGCACGTGGAGGTACGCACGTGCAAGCACAACGGTGTGTATCGCGCATGCACGTGCAACAAGGGCTTGTACAGCGCGTGTCAGCGTAGCAGTAGCGTGGGTGCATGGGCTGTCTTCAGCGACGTTTGCGGTGGATCTTCAGCGACATTTATAACCGTCACTAAATGTCCTATATACAAATTTGATTCTTTCCTCCACTATAAAAGGACACCTACCTCTCCCATTTTTCTTCATCTCTTCCTTTCATCACCTCACCACCTCCAAGGCTATAGAGAGAGCTTGTCCCAAGCCCGAGATGCTCCTCTAGAGTAGAAAATCAAATAGTTTTCCCTCCTCTCATCCCCATTCGTGGAGCATCCCATGGCCGTCCTCTCACTGCCCTTCGTGAAGAAGATCCTCGCCGCAACGTCGTCCTGCCCCATCCTCCGTCCTCCGGCTCCGTCCTCCGGCTCCATCCTCCAGCTCCGTCCTCCGGCTCCGTCCTCCAGCTCCGTCCTCCTTCATCCCGCTCCTCACCACCTTCCTCCAAATGATGTCAGAGTGAGTCGTCCTCCGAGCAACCGTCAAGGGGGATTTCTCTCACCTCATTCTATCTTTTTACGTTTCAAAGTGTAGATTTTCCGCTTTCATAGTGTAACAAACAATTCTTTATGAATAGATGATTGTTTCTCTCTCTCCCTCCCTCTCTCTTATATTTTTGCAGGTAGATAAAGTTTTCATCGACCTAATCTCTTGTTAAAAATACTAAAAAAATTAGAAAAGATAAAAATGACCAAAAAAATAAAAGTGAAGTGCGAATTTCATAAAACCAAACGTTCGCCTCTCTGTGTTCGACCCGAGACTCACTTTTCGAGTTTCGGTTATGAATTTTATTTGACCACACGTTTTGCAACTACGATGATGGTTTACTCGTAACCCCTGATTTCAAACTCGTGAAACTCGTGAGATCATTTTGGCATCGTTGCTGGGGAGGCAATGGAATTTACTTTATTATTTTCTGTACTTCTTTGCATTTACATAGCACTAACCTCACTTGTCTTTGACCTACTGTCTTGCAGGTGCCCTAGCATGGAGATCCAAGTGCCGTTGACAAGAGTAAAGTGCGGGTAGAGTACTCTATAAGTGTCCCCCACATTCCCCTCCACTAGTTCATTTCGCCGCACTCATAACCATGACCTAATATACTTAGGTGTTTGCATAAACCCTAAGATAGAATTGTTTGTCTTGTTTGCCACCTTCATCCACCTCACCCCCGCATTTTAAAAAAATAAAAAAAAAGATACTTTCTATGGGACGAATCAATATACACACTTCATACACCCACATTTGAGGCACATAATCGACTTGATTTTCAACTACTCAACCGGGCTTCCGACCTATGGACCCGGTACACGAATTCAACACTAAAAGAGTAGAAATCAAATTAGGTTAATCACCTTTTTGTGTGCCATAATTGGTGGTGCATTTGAGCCAATTGATTGAAGTGTTTGGGCTGCACCACCTAATATAAAAGAGGTTCATTTTCAAGCTGCCCCATAGGATTCAATAACTAGGTCAAGCTAGGCACTCCATATTTTTCTTAATTTCTAAAGGAAAATACTTGAACACGTGCTTTCAACAACAAACTTGGTTTGCCTCACAAAACTTGGCTGAAAACACCTAATATTCAAATCCTAAAAGCTATTAAGCAAGATTCGAATCCTAAAACTCACCTCATCATTAATAATCTTGCTTGAAAACCTCTTGGTTGTGCCCATTCACACATTCTCAAACAAATCATTAAGGACACAACCCATTAAGGGCCCATCACATTCCAGAGCACCAATTTCCCAAGCCTAACTAAAATCAATTAGACATTGGTCCTAAGGATTCATTCGCTCATCAGGATCCAGATTAAGATTATTCACGATTAACCTGCTTATACTAGTCAATCTGATGTCTAGCTTGGGGAGTAGCGTCAAACGACCGCAGCTGGGGGTACATTAGGAACAGGAGGCACAAGCCAAAGGAAGAACCTTCTCCCCAGTCCCTCCTTCTAACTGGTCAGATTGCCTAGACATAAGTAGAGTAAATCGTCCATAATCTTAGGATGGATTCTGAGAGTCAGCAGACCTTAGGCTATCCCATCTAAGGACAGGTTTGTATTCATGTGCTGCAGGGTTCCCTTTTTTTTCCCAGTCCTTCCGACTTCCTTCCAGTGTATGCTTAGGAGGTCATTAAACCCTAGATTGGAAGGACCTTTAGACCATTCTAGGAGGCAGAGGTTGAGCTATAGCCAAGCAGATCCCATGGCTAATCAACAACCACCTCCCCAACCCTCGAACCAGCAGGAGCTGATTCAGAGGCAGTTGGAAGAACTGCAGCAGATGCAGCAATGGTTCCAACATATGCATGGTCAGGGTGCTCGACCCATGAAGGATTTCTACGATCCTTCAAACTATGGGGAACATCCCGGCGTCATGATTCCCGCTGGAGACATAGAAATCAATCCCCAAGTCTTAAGTTTGATTAAGCATTTTCATGGGCTTGGCTCGGAGGACCCATTCCAACACCTGGAGGATCTGACCACTTTTGTTCAGACCACCAGAGCAAGGAATGTGAACGAAGAGCAAATGATCATGAGGCTTTTCCCCTACTCTCTCAAGGATAAGGCCGCACATTGGTATCGGACAATAGGAAGGCCGATTGAAACTTGGGCTACTCTTAAGTCAGCTTTCTTGAAGAAATTCTTCCCTATCGA